>CM072681.1:17645208-17665962 GCA_036884735.1 Huso huso | reverse complement strand
GAATCTGTAATCTGCAGAGGAGCATCTTACCTGTTTAGTATTTGAATGATAAAAATGAAATCAAGTAAACATACTATCAAACTCTTTACAGGCGAAGCACTTCAATGTAACATATCAGGCCTTTTGTCAGTAAAATCTTTATACGCTGTCAAACAAAACAAGACTTCTCATTGGGTCACGTTTCAAACCCTCAACGGAGATCATCATGTGCAGAATCTGACCAGTTCATAAGTTCATTGGATAAATTGGTCAGATTCTGCAGAGAATCTGCGCAGAATGATCTCCGTGAACGCACCCTGAGTCTTTCTTTATTCACTTCAATGCGCAAGCACAGCTTTAAAAAGAGAGAGCGACGCTGGGAAATGCAGTCTTCCTTGGTGTAAAAAGCCTCATGAATGATCCCTATCGGCGCAATGACGTGATCATTTTTTACACATATTTACGTGTTAATTCCATATCTCGTAATTCTGTGATACTTTGTCACGTATTTACGTGTATTTTTATGCTTATTTATTTATTTATTTATTTATTTATGTATGTATGTATGTTAGTAATGCGCTTCCGTAATATCTGTAACTACAGAAACCGCTTCCGAATTAACTGATCTGAGCCAGCAGGGGACAGACACTCTGAACAGGGGACTAGGACAGAGAACCAGAGAGAGAGAGAGAGAGAGAGAGAGAGAGAGAGAGAGAGAGAGAGAGAGAGAGAGAGAGACTTTTTGACTTTAAGATCCTTTATTAAACCATTTCAATTAAATCCATTCAATAACAATAATAAGGTAAAACACGATTAAGATACTTGCTGGCTCCGGGGAACGGCGAAACCTCCCAAGCATCAGCATAAAAAATCCTAAAAACAACATCATGTTCTCCTTTAAAAACAGATTTTAACCAAATAAAAGGATCATGAAATATAAATAAAAACAAAAAAAAAGCCAATATTAAAAAAAAAACTAAACAGTGTTTTCCTGTAAAACAGATTAATAGTAAAGTGATAAAAACACTATAAAAACAATAAAACAAAAATAAATTCAAACTAGAAGTTAAACAGCAGCTCTCCCTCCTCACTCAATGAGCACAAGGCGTCTCCCACACCACCTCTCCTGAAAAGCCCTCCAGGTTACTGACCATTTAAAATAGTTAAAAACCACCATTACCCGCTGACAACTAAAATACGAAATAATCTGGCAGCATCTGCTAGCCCTGCCTCTAAAATCTTATTTTCCCTAGATTTTAAAATGGCCAATTTTGCCTGCCCTAAAATAAAATTAATTAAAACACACCTATCCCTATTTTTAAAACTATAGGGGAACCCAAAAATAAAAAGTATCTTTACTGAAAATCACCCCAAGGATCTGCAGGAGCCCCTGCAAGAGGTGAAAGAGCGACCCCAGCCTGACACAGTCAGTGAATGTGTGGAACACGTCTCCTCCTCCCCACAGAAGCAGCACTCAGCACTGATGTGGGGTCCACTCTGTGGAGGAACCTTCCAGTAGACACGGCACAGTGCAGGATCCTCCACTGCAGGTCCCTGCTCTCTTTGCTTAAAGGCAGTTTATACAGCACCCTCCATACTGGCTGTCTCTCTTCTGCTACCTGCAAATGGCTTCTCCATTTTGTGTCCACAGTCCCTTTAGGTGGCTGGACTGGACTATTTTAACATGCAGCTTGTATAGTTTTTTTCCCCTCTGCTTCTTGAGTGCTATATTTTTAACTCCCTCCATTTTCCTTATTCTCTCTCCATCCCTACCCTCTTCCTCACCTAAACCTGGTGATAAAAACTGTGGGAAAAAAAGGGGTCCCCTCCTGATCAGGCCCCCAGCTATTCCCTCCCCAAAAGCCTCCTTGAGCTTTGGTGAGAAAGTTCTTCAACTCATGAATCATCTTCTCAGCCAGCCTCTCCGAGTGCCAGCCCAGCCGCCTAGCCAGCTGAGCTGCTGAGATCAACAGGGGGCCCTGACACGATTAGGTGAGCCAGTCGGGTTACACCAGCCCTGACAAAACTGGTACACAGTGCCCCGACTGAAAAAAAACTGAATGGGAAAAAGGGATTAAAAAAGAGGGGTTCCTCAGTAGAGACTGGCCTGTCACCGACCCCTCCTCCTCTCCACGCTTACTGTCTGCCACACTTTAAAAACATTCACATAAAAAGAGGGGAGACCTGTCTTGTCTAGCCTGGAGAAATCAATTAAAAACAAGCTGCGATCTAACCCCATTCCTCCAACCCGTCTCAGAAAATAAAAGCTATCTCTCCAGTGAGCCCCTTCCTCGGCGTACAGGAGCCTCTTCACTGCCTGCAGTCTGAAAGCTGCCACCCTGCTGGCAATGCTGACCAGGCCTTGCCCCTTCATCAGTGGGGAGGTACAGGACTGCCTGGCCTCAACCAATGTCCCGCTCCAGAAGAAATCCAGCAGTACTCTCTGAATTTCCTCTACCATTTCCGTGGAGGGTCAAGCACACCAGCTTGTGCCATAACATAGAGGCCACCAAATTATTGATGACCAGGACCCTCCCTTGAATGACAGCTGAGCCAGCAGCCCCCTGCCAGCTGAGCAGCCGCCCCTTCACCTTATCCACCAGGCCCTCCCAATTCCTCTGCATGAAAAGCTCTGTCCCAAAGAACACCCCCAGCACCTTAATCCCAGTCGATCCTGCAGGGCCTGAGGCAGCATGGGACCCCCCTCCTGCCAGCTGCCTGACAGAAAGGTGTTGCATTTTTCCCAGTTTATCCGTGCTGAAGATGCTCTCTGAAACACTGCCAAGCTCTCCTCCAGGACCTGGACGTCCCCATCACTGCACACAAACATTCACATCATCAGCGTGAAGCTGATACTTTCCAGAGACAGGGACGGGTGAGGCAGGCACCGCCCAGCCAGACAACCTGCCCCTCAGAAGATGCAACAGTGGCTCTATAGACAATGAATACAGCATGCCAGACAGAGAGCAGCCTGTCTAATGCCCCTGCTCACCGAGAAAGGTTTGCTCAACCTGTTATTAATCTTTAAAACACTAAAAACATTTGAGTATAAAAGCTCTATGTAAGAAATAAAAACAGGGCCAAACCCGAAAGGCTCTCAGGACTTTCACAAGGTGGGTGTGGTCGACCCTATCAAAAGCCTTCTCTGATCAAGGGAGACCAATCCCACATTAAAATGACATGTTTCACTCAGGGTTAAAAAATCTCGAATTAAAAACAGGTTATCAAAAAATAGATCTTCCTGGGATACAATATGTTTGATCTTATGTATTACAGTACCTATACATTTCTTAACCCTATTTGCGATACACTTGGAAATTATTTTCGAATCGGCACATAACAGCGAAACAGGTCTCAGTTCTTTAAAGGCAGAGGTCTCCTTTCTTAGGCAGCAGTGTGATCACTGCCCTACGGCAGCTGAGAGGCAGTTCTTTTTCTCAGACTTTCCTTCAGCACCTGGAAGAAGTCCTCCCGATCACTGTCCAGAAATGTTTGAAAAACTCAGCGGGGGAGGCCATCTATCCCAGGCGCCTTCCCGCTGGAGAGCTGTGTCATCGCAATGGTCAGTTCCTCAAAGGTCAGCTCTTTATCCAGTCCACCCTGCTCCTCTTTGCTCAGGCTAGGTAGATCCTGGAGCAGGGTCTCTGTCATCTTGGTCACACTGTTCTTTTTGTGAACAGCTGCTTGTAGAACTGCACAGCCGCCTCACTGATCTCCTCTCTGCTGTGTAGTTCTCTGCCGCAGGGCGTCCGCACACCTCAGCTGCTGGCATGCTCTCTTCTTCTCAGGCCAAAGAAGAAGGAAGTGGGTGCATCCATGTCCCTCAGTGCCCACAGGCGAGAACGCACCAACGCCCCCTTCACCTTCTCCTCCAGCAAGCTGCCCAGCACATGTCTTTTTCTTTTTTTTGAAAGGTTTGCTCATTAGAGATCCCATTATTCTCTATGTTTAGAATGTCTCTCTCTAACTCCCTGACTGCCTTGTCCAGTGACCTGGTAGCCTCCAGGGGTGTACTGCTGACAAAAAAAATTGAATTTTTTTTTTCCCAATGTCCCACCACTGCCTTAAATCTTGATAATTGTTTTTTGATTTTGCCAAACTTTCCAAAACTCTTTAAAAACATTTCCAAATTTACAGTCTTTTAATAATTGAATGTTGAAATGCCAATAAGAAGATTTGTGTCCTTCAGTTGGAATAAGTACACTGACTAACAGGCAGTGGTGGTCCGATAGACTGCTGGGAATAATGCTTGCCCCTACAAAAAAATTGAGGTGACAACGAAATGAGTAAAAGTGATCCAGTCGTGCTCTAGATGTATAGTTGTTCACGGGACTGGGACCAGGTGTACTGTCGGGCTTGAGGTGCAGACACCTCCATACGTCAACCAGGTCACCGGACTGTAAAACTGCAGTCAGCTCTCTGGAGGATTGAGGATGTGGCTCTTCAGTATTCCTATCTTTGGTAAAATCTATAGTGCAGTTAAAATCACCCGCAACCACTAATACGTCATTATTACTGCATTTTAAAATGGTTTGTTTCAACTTGTTAAACAATAAAATTCTGTCTCTTCCCATATTTGGTGCATAAATATTTATAAAAGTAAAGTTAAAACCAGCTATTTGTGTCTGTACTTTTAAAAGCAGCCCCTTCTCAATCTCTTCACGTGCTGTACACTGACAGGCAGGTCTGATTTAAAAGCACCGCTACTCCAGCTGGTGCTGGGCCGTGACTGAACACACCCTGACCGCCTCACTCTGACAGCCAGACGCCTCACTCTCCTGTTCAATATCGTCTCCTGCACCATCCAACCCCAGCCCTTTCTGCTTTAAAATTCAAATAACTGCGCTCTTTTAAAAGACTGTCTACAGCCATTAACGTTAAAAAGAAATAAAAGTACACTTTTCCATGGCGGATAAAATATTTAAGACCATCAAGTTAAAACAAACACTAAAAATAAAAATAAAATTGTCCTTTTTAAAAAAAATCCATTTTAAAATAAAGTTTTGATCATTACCATCATTTTCTTTACAGTCTGTACTACTTTTTTTAAACGGTACCTCTTCTGCTGATCTAGCTCCTCAAGCGTTGACTTCCTGGAGACTATGTCATGAGAATGTAAAAACAATTTTAAATCGGGAAAAAAACTTTTAATGTCCTCCCCTCTTACCTTTGGTACTGTCGAGAAAGTTGTTAATGTGTGGCAGTGTATAGAGTTTTCTCCTGACGGGTTGGCTGTCAGGGGCGTCCAGATTAACGAGGAATCAGAGAACCCCCGTCATCCGACTCTGTACATGCCCTCCTCATCTTGTTAGCCATCCGCCCCGTCCTCTTCAGCGGCCTTGCTCTCCACAGCCACAGCTTCAGCTTCAGTGCCCCCTGACTTGTAGCCAGACTGGGGGAGATCTGTGCTTCTGCCTCCCTCTTCAGGGAAAGGTGGTACAGCCTCCGGAGAAGCGTCAGTTCCTCCTCAGGCATGTCGGTTGTGGATCGCCTCCGCTCTCCGCAACTTTCACGCCGGGGACTGAGTCTTCTCTCCGCTGCTACAAATACTGAGCCAGAGTCCCGCCTTGGCTCTCCTTCCTCAAGTGCTTGTTTTTCTTTCTTTTTTTTCGCCACCACTTCATTAGTTTGCCCAACCTCTTGCCCGAAGCTGTTTTCGCTTGGCTGTGTCTTTTGAGTTGTATCAACTCTGCTTCAGTACCGCTGACTCGGGCTCCGCTGACCGGGGCTCTGCTGGTTTCTGCTACCCAGGCTCTGCTAACTCCGCTGACCGGGCTCTGATGGTTCTGCTGACCCAGGCTTTGCTGTCGGGCTCTGCTGATTCTGCTAACCGGGCTCTGCTAACTCCGCTGACCGGGCTCTGATGGTTCTGCTGACCCAGGCTTTGCTGTCCAGGCTCTGCTGATTCTGCTAACCAGGCTCTGGGGCTCTGCTGGCTCGGGGGCTGCTCATCCTCCCCGCTCTCCCGATCGCCCCGACCTCCGCCCGCCAGGAACTCCTTATCCTGCTCTGTTTCAGCCCGATCCCTGTTTCTGGGGCACTGCTTTCTTTGATGTCCCTGGCTCCACATTTAAAACACCTCATTATATCGGAACTGGCAAAAAACACCACAATTCGTCCCCTCGACATTAAAATTCCGCTACTTCAATAGTTAAATTAAGATCATGCTGTAAAATGAGCGCCTGTCTTCTAAAAGACAAAACATGTTTTACACTGGGATTTTTACATCCCAGAGGAATCGTTTAATAGGATACATTAATTTTCCGTATCTTGATAACTCTCTTTCCAGTAACTCATTTTTTAAGAAGGAGGACATTAGACAGTATTACTTTGGTTACAGGGGGTCACTAAAGGTGAAACTTCAATAAAAGACCCTGCACAAACCCCTCCTCCACCAGCTTATTTACCAAATCCACATCAGTTAAAAGATGACTAGAGCTTTATTCATCCTTGAAGCTGATTTTATTTTATTAAAGCCCACAACCTCTCCTACGCTACCAGGCATTCCTCCACCGACACCCGATATCAGGCACACATCGGCAGCCGTGCGCGAGTCAGTACCCCCTCCCCCCGAACTACACGCCATATGGCGTTTCTGCTGATCTACGACCAGCTACACAAACAACAACGACTCACAAATATACTAAAACTATTACGATGAACAGATAAACAAACAAACAAACAAATTTTACATAAAACACAAAATATAAAATATATAAATAAATAATTGCAAAAAGTTTGGACTCTGGAAGAAAACTCTGCCTCCACTAAGTTGAGTGTATTTATTGGCATAAGCCATATTAACCATATATAAGAGTGCATGAGCGTATAATCAAGATTGCAACGCCATATAAGTTATATTAAACCTGGTATATAAGCTGATGCATGACAGTATGTTATTTTGAACCAGAGTATATTATGGTTGGTGTTGTTATTTAAACCGGTATATTGCCATATTAAACCCATATGTCAGTAAACCATATAAGTTATGCATGACAGGTTATATTAAACCAGTATATGTTATATTGTTCCATATACGTTTATGCATGACAGGCTATATAAACGTGCCATAATAGTTATAAACCAGTATATTATATATGGAAACCATAAGGTTATATGGTTTTATTGGTATTATATTGAGCAGTATGCCATATTTAAACCATATACATGTTGATGTTCATATTTAAGTTATGCAAACCATATTTCTGCTTCATATTAAGAACCCATATTAAGTTGACATATACGACAGTGTTTATATTAAACCATATACAAGTTATTATTAAACCATATATTACGTTATAACCATATATATATGCATTTATTGGTGTTTATATTTAAACCATATTGCCATGTCCATATTATGGCTTTATTGGTGCTTTTATGTCCATAGGTTATGTCAAAGCATATGTTGAGGAAAACCATATTAAGGTTATGTATTTTACTGGCATGTTGATGAACCACATATTATGCATTATTGCTGTTTATGGTTAAAACCATATGTTGATGGCTGTTATTGTCGTAGAAACCAGAAGAAAACATATGTCCAGCATATTAAGTTATATTTATTGCATAAGTTATATTAAACCATATTATTATGCAGATAGAAATATAACCGTTATTATTGCCACATTTTTTTAATAAACCACCGTTGCTGATGAACCATATGCTTTTTCATAGTTGTCCACAAGATAATATGTCCTATATACAAGTTATTATTAACCATATGTTAAGTGCCAGCGATGACAGGTTATATTTATCAAGAGGTTAGAGCATATTATGCAAACCCATAAGTTATTATATTTACGTTAAGAGTGAAACCTATTGTTATTATATTTAAAACCATATAAGTTATTATAAAACCATATATTAAGTTATGTATGACAGGTTATATTTAAACCTATATATTATAAACGCCATATTATTATGTTCCATATGGTTATTTATTTACATATAAGAGTGTTCCATATACATAAGTTATGGTCTACAGTATGCTTTCATGGCTCTTACAGCATATTATAAACCATATATAAGAGGATGACAGAGCATCAAGTATATTTAAACCCATATATAGTTATAAACCATAAAAGATGCAACCAAGTATATGTTATGGCTTTATTGGTATTATATGAACCAGCATATTATTATTTATTTATTGGTGGCCATATTTTCGTCCATATTGCCATATTAAACCCATATTGCCATGGCTGACTGGTGTGTTTCATATGTCCGTACATAATAAGTTACATAAACCAGCATATTGCCATATGAAGCGATAAAAAAAGTTGTTGTTTAACCCATATATATTTAAACCCGACATAAGTTATGCAAACGCAGCATGTTTATGCAAACCAGCATAAGTTATATTTTAAACCATATATAAGTTATGGCTTTATTTGCGGTTATATGAAACCATATTAATAAGCCATATTAAAAAACGACATATATTATGGTTACGACAGAAGGTTACATAAACCATATGTTATGAACCATATGCTATTGCTGATGCAAAACCATATGTTATGCATGACAGGTTATATAAACCAGAGCATATTATGCATGACAGGTTATATGCAAACCATATATTGCCATATTAAAACCCATATTGTTATTTATTTATTGGTATTATATTTAACCTATATATATTTAAACCATATATTAAACCATATACAAGTTATGTCCCGGCATATAAGTTATTATTTAAACCAGCATAAGCTTATGATGACAGGTTATATTAAACCAGCATACAAGCACATATTTAAAACCATATATGTTATGCATGACAGCATATTATATTAAACCCATATATGTTCCATTGCTGCGGTTCTTATTATTGCTGCTTATTAAACCATAGTTATATTTGACAGGTTACATATTAAACCAGACATATTATTAACCTATATATGTTATATATTAAAACCATATATAGAGTGCATGACAGGTTGTTGTTAAACCATATATAAAAATATGAACCATATATATATGCATGACAGGCTATTAAACCAAGAGCATGTTGAGTAAATATATAGTTATGTTGAGAGCATAAGAAAGTATTTATTGCATAAGAGTAAACCAGCATATAAGATGCGTATTTATTGGCATAAGTTATTAAACCATATTACGTTTATGTATTTTGTTACATCAAGATGGTGAACCATATTATTGCCATATGAAACCATATTGTTGAGGAAGACATATATGAACCAGAGAGAAAAGAGTGGCGACAGAGAAAGAAACTATATATAAGTTATATGAAAACATATCGCAGACAGAACCAGAATATATATGAACCATAAGAGTGATGACAGAAACATATGAACCAGATATAAAAGTTATGGCGGAGCATAGTATATTATATAATCCATATATATGTTACAGAACCATCAGCATGTTATGAAAACCAATAAGTATAAGGAGGAACCATATGAGGAAACCAGAGAAGAGGAACCATATATACATGGTTAAATCCTATATATGTTAAAATGGTTGACAGGCGCGAGAACCATATAGAAAAGAGGAACCCATATATATGAGTGTATTTAATGTTTTAAGAGTAAACCATATTATTACATGAAACCATGTTGAGTGCATGACAGGTTATAAAACCATATTATTATGCATATTATATCAAGAGTATTAAAAACCATATATGTTATGCAAACCCATATATAAGTTATAAACCATATATAAATATGCATGACAGTAAGCATATTAAACCACATATACATGGTTTATTGCGGTTATATTAAACCATATATGTTTTTCTATATGAAACCATATTGCTTATATTAAACCATATTGTTATGCATGACAAAAAAATATATGCAAGTCAAAATACATAAGCCATATTAAACCATATTATTATATTTATTGCAGGTTATATTAACCCATATATATTAAAACCAGAGCATAAGAGTGGAACCCATGCTGAGAACCATATATGCTTTTATTAAAACCATATATGTTATGGCTTATTGCGTTTATTATATTAAACCATATATATAAGTTACATGAACCATATAAGGTTACATTAAACCAGACATGTTTATATATATGATTGGTAATATATTAAACCATATATGTTATGTATTGATTATGGTTTATATTGTCTATATATTAAACCATGGTTTTACTAAGTATACATGTCCATATATGTTTCATCCTAAACCATATGCTGGTTTTATGATGTATAAGTTATGAAACCATATATAAGTTATTAAACCATATGCCATGGATGATGGTAAGTTATATTTTTTAAACCAGAGCATAAGTTGAGGAAACCATATAATAAGCTATATATTTATTGCGGTTACATAACCATAAGTTATGATGACAGTGTTACATATGTCCAAAGAGCATAATATGCAAACCATATATAAAGTTAAGCATGTCCATACATATATATATTGTCCAGATATTATGGTTTATTGCATATTACATAAAACGAGCATAAGTTTATGACAGTATGTTTATATTGTTCATATAATAAGCTTATAAAACCATATATACATATTAAACCATATAAGTTGTACGGCTTATTGCGCTTTTTATGTATTTTGACAGAGCAAGCTATATTTAAAGAAACCATATTATGTTCATATATATTGTGATGAATCTATATATAAGTTATTTTATTTATTGCATAAAGATGAACCAAGTTATATGTCCATATATAAACCTTATGCATATGACAGATGTTAATATTAAACCAGAGAGAAAGAGGGGAGTGAGAGAAAGTGATAGAGGGAGAGAGAGAGGTTACCAGAGAGAGCAGCAGCAGCAAGATGAGCTCTTAATTTAAACTAAAAATTGTTAATCTAGAGTAAGTTTAATTGTGAGAATTAAGAATATAAATCAGTAAGAACAAATAAAAAACAAATGGAAAACTTTTACTACAGAAATAAGACATCAGGAAAAATTAAACAAGAAAGAAAGAAAGAAAGAAAGAAAGAAAGAAAGAAAGAAAGAAGAAAAGAAAGAAAGCAAAAAAGAAAACTGAACTGGAAGGAATAGAAAGAAATAAGACCTCAGGAAAATTAAACAAGAAAGAGAAGAGAAGAAAAGAAACAGAAAGAAAGAGAAAGAAACAGAAGAAAGAGAAATAAACAGAAGAAAGAAATAACAGAAAGAAATAGAAAAACAGACAAATTGAAATAAACAGAAGAAAAGAAAAAGAAAAGAACTGAAGAGGAAAATAAAAGGTAAGCTTTTAATATAACAAATTAACTAAAACCTAATACAAAAACTCAGTCACTGAAAGCAGCTAAAAGCGGTTGGTTTTGGCAGTTGGTCGGAATGGATAAATGTATCAATTTAGCCCCTGCAGAGTGGGAGGGGCCAGACTAGCAGTGTAATCCGATACCCTGATGAGGTCACCAGTGCAAAGGCAAAAAGCTGTATAAGAACAAGCTAATGAAGGAGTCCCCAGAGACACACTGATAGCAGACTGCAGCCTGGCTGGGGCAAGAGGACCAAAACCAACCTGCTGTTCTATACAGAGCAACCCACTGCCTGGCACACAGCCCTCTGCACAGCACATAGTAATATCAAGCTGGGAGGGATTTGCAAGGAAGGCAACTGCGTATTGGAGATGAAACTGACCCCTGACAGCACAAAGGCTCAGCATCAATGTGTTTTATAATGGCACTAATATGATTCAGGGAACTGGGGCTAGCCTAGAACTATTCGAGAAAAGATTTCCAGGCTCTAAAAGAACTGGCTGAGAAGGAGAAAAAAATCCAGAGGTACTAGACCCAGAACAGCAGCCAGCTCCCACACCGCAGACACAGCCCCTGCAGCCCCACACTGCAGACACAGCCCCCTGCAGCTCCCCACTGCAGCCCCCAGCACCCCGCTCACCCCAGACTGCCCAGCACAGTGCAGCACTTGAAGGAATGCCTCTCACTGCTGGAGGTGGGTTGCAGAATTCAAGGAGTTCACCTGACCACGCTGACAGAGAACGACCTTGTGCAGCAGATAAGAGGCAGGTGAGGCAGGTGAGGAACGGCCAGGGCTTCCATCAGGGAGCTGGGAGATGGGAGGAGAACTGCGGCAGGACAACGAGGCCCTGAGAAGCGAGCTGGCAAGCTGAGAGGAGGGCTGCAGCGCAGAGGAGCATACAGAGCCTGAGAGAGCAGCTACTCAGAGTCACACCTCCTCCTCCCACCCAGAACAGCAACACCACAGCCAGCCCAAGAACACAGGAGCTACAGCAAGCAGGGCCTGTCTGACTGACACCGACACCGATACACACACCACATCATCCCACACACACTGGATCAAACACACACCCCTCCCCAGCACACCCGACAGTGAGACACTCCCCCCCACACACACTACCCCACTCCCCCACCACACACACTGCCCCTCCCTCCCACATCCACACACACTGCCCCAGACACAGACTCCCTCAGTAGACAGGCTAATAAAATATACAGCTCAAGGTAGCCATTCTTATCGACTCAAGGGAAGTACTTGAACCAACGAAGACTCTTCCCCAGCAGCCGGGTAGCAAAATTCTGGTGCCCAAAAAAACAGAAAAGGGCTCCAGCTGCTGTGCCAGTCGACCCTGAGGACCCAGGCACATTATCATCCACACTGGCACCAACGACCTGGGCTCTCAGGGAAGATGTGGCCGAGTCGATAAGGAGGAGAAGCGGAGAAGGCCACAAAGGTTCCCTAGTGCGAAGATAGTGATCTCCACCCTGCTGCCCAGAGAGGACGTCCCCAGCACACTATTCAGAGGATCAACAGTGACATCTCAGAGGGCTGTGCCCTTCTGCCTAATGTCCACCTGGCACACCACCCTGAGAGCACGCTGCCTGTGCGACCATGTACACCTCAACCAGGAGGCGTTGGGATCTTCGCCAAAACCTAAGGACACTGCCATGGGCGAGACCCGCCCAGCCACCCCAAACAGGAGCACACGGACCACCACCAAGGACAGCGCAGCCCTTGCTTCGAGGAGACCCCCAAGAACACCAGCCTCTGCAGCCTGGACACCGGCAGCACACACTACAACAGACCAGAAGAGCCCAGCCCAGCAGAGCCCAGCCAGAGGACCCAGCCCAACAGAGCCCAACCCAGAGGGACCCAGCCCAACAGAGCCCAGCCCAGAGGGATCAAGACAGCAGCAGCTCCAGCACAGCAGTCAGACAAACAGCAGCAACACAGCTATGCAGCAGCTGCTTCAAACCAGGGACCCTAGCCAGCTCTGAGATGGAATGCAGCAGCTCCTGAACTTAATTTTTCAAAATCATGAGCTAAGTACACCCACTCTAAATGTATTAGAAAAAGAAATGTACAACTAATAATAATAATTAGAATAAAAAATAATACAAATAATAAGGAAATACTTAATAGTGTAAAACATGTTACTGATTTGTGTTCAATGTTTCTGACATTATATTTTATTCTAGATAATAATTATAAATAGCTTAAATTATAAATATGAGATAAACACAATTAGCTCCTGGAATATTCAGGGGTTTGTGTTCGTCAGTGTTTGGGCTGAAGAGCACAGACCCTGAATTCATCAAAATATAAATAACATAGATATAATTATTCTCCACGAGGCGTGGTGCCGTGCTGATGTGTCCACTCACTGTCCCTCAGGCTACAGGGGAGATTATGGTGCCCTCCCTGAAACACTCCACGTAAGCGTGGCAGAGACTCAGGGGGATCATTGTGTGGTACAGAGAGGGCTCACCGACTCTATTGACCAATAAGAACAGGAGAGACCCACCTGTGGCTAAAAAAATGAGTAATAGCATTGTCACCTGCCAAACAGATATCTACCTGTGTGCCTACATCCCCCATCGGACTCCCCTTATTACAAGGAAAGACACCTTCCATGATCTCAGACAGAGATCTGCCACTTCCAGGCCCAGGGAAGTGTGCTGCTCTCTTGGTGACTTTAATGCCAGAACAGACACTCTGCCTGACTCCATTAACACACAGGGGAACAGCCACATATTCGGACAATCCCTCTACCACCGCACATGACTACAAACAGGAATAGCCATGACAGTGTGGTAAATAAAAATGGGAGACAATTATTGAATCTCTGTCAAGGCCTAGGCCTATATATCATGAATAGCAGGATCAGAGGGGACTCTTTAGGTAGGTTTACATGCACAGCTCAGCTCTTGGTAACAGTGTGGTGGACTATGCCATCACAGCCTGGACCCTCCTTTATTAATGCATTCACTGTCAGACCACAAACCCCCTGTCAGATCACAGCCAAATCACTGTGTTCATAAAAAGAACAGAGCAGATCAACAACACACAGACACAGCCCTATAAGCTGTACAATCTAAACCATTCCTACAGATGGGCTCCAAACAGCACAGAAATATACAAAACAATTGGCACCAATGAAATAGAAACCCTAATACACACATTTCAAAACACACAGTATCAACACACAAAACAGGGTAACTCTGGCTGTAAAGATTTGAATAACATATTTAGAAAACAACAGAAAAATCTAAATTAAAAAATAGTAAATCGGAAAAACAACCAAAAGAATAAATTCAAAGAAAAGTGGTTTGATGAAGAATGTAAAACTAGAAGGGAAAAACTAAGACAGCTATCAATCAAAAACATAAAGATCAGACAGCCCAGATTTACGCCTCAGATACTGTGAGGCACTGAATCAATACAAACACACTCTAAGAAATAAAAAAACAAGACCATATTCATTAACAACTCAGCGAAATTGAGGGTCAATAAACCAAAATCATTTTTGGGAAACCTGGAACAACCTAAATTCAACAAAAAAAAGAAGAATTAGCCATCAAAATGGAAACATTTTGAAAAAAAACATTTGAAAACCTTTACAAAAGAAATACAAAACAAAAGAACAAAAACTCAAAATGCCATTTGTGAAAAACTAAAAATTTAGAATCCTGTATTAAGGACAATCAGAACCCCTCGACACCCCAATCACGGTGGAGGGCTGAATGATAAACTCAAGGCCCTCAAATCAAAAAAAGCAAGTGGACCTGACAGCATCAGCGCTGAGATGCTCAAACACAGCAGCCCCAAGCTGCAGGAGCCCTGCTCAAACTCCTCAATCTTGTACTGAGCTGGGTATTTCCCTGAGACCTGGAACCAAGGGCTTATAACACCCTTATATAAAAGTGGAGACAATTAGACCCCAATAACTACCGGGGCATCTGTGTGAGCAGTAATCTGGGGGAAGGTGTTCTGCAGTATCATTAACGCCCGGATACTGGCCTTCCTTACCCGAACACAGTGTCCTGGTAAGAATCAGATTATTTTCTACCAAAACACCGCACTTCTGATCATGTTTACCCTACACACCCCTAATCAATAAGCAAATCCATCAAACTAATAAAGGAAAAAATATTCGCCTGCTTTATAGACTTTAAAAGGCATTTGATTCAATTTGGCATAAAGGACTATTTTTAAACTTCTTCAAAGTGGTGTAGGGGTAAAGTCTATGACATCATAAAATCGATGTACTCAGAAAATAAGTGTGGTGTGAAAATTAACAAAAGAACAGAATTCTTCACACAAGGGCGTGGGGTGAGACAGGGCTGCAGTCTGAGCCCAACACTGTTCAACATCTATATCAATGAGCTGGCCACAGTGTTGGAGCAGTCTGCAGCCCTGGCTCTCTCTACATGACACTGAAGTCAAGTTTCTGCTCTATGCAGATGACCTGGTCCTGCTGTCACCCCAGAGCAGGGGCTGCAGCAGAGCCTGTCACTGCTAGAGCAGTACTATCAGACCTGGGCCTGACAGTAAACATGAACAAGACCAGAGTCATGATATTCCAGAAGAAAAGCCAGATCTCAGGAAATAAGTACCACTTCACTCTAGGCAACACCACCCTAGAGCACACCAGCAGCTACACCTACCTGGGTCCTGACCATCAGTGCGTCAGGGAGCTTTAACCTGGCAGTGAATGCACTAAAGGAGAAAGCACGCAGGGCTTTTATGCCATAAAGGAGGCTCTACAATATAAATCCCCGTCAAAATTTGGCTCAAAATTTTTGAAAGTGTAATTCAGCCAATTGCTCTCTATGGCAGTGAAGTGTGGGGTCCAATCACCAACCAGGACTACACAAATGGGACAAACACCCCACAGAAACCCTGGTGCAGAGTTCTGTAAAACATCATGAGATTACAAAAGAAAAACACCAAACAATGCATGCAGGGCTGAATTAGCCTTTATCCATTGATTATTAACATCAAAAGAGCATTAAAATACTGGATTCATCTAAAACAAGTGACCCAAACTCACTCCATCATAAAACCCTGCAATACCAGAGCTCAGCCCAGAAAAGGAGTCCCCTCGACCCAGCTGGTCCTGAAGCTCACTGAGCTAAAACAACACTGACATCAGTCAGCTTCAGGACAACACTGCAAAAAACAATTCAATTAGTGTAAACCAAATTACAAAACACCTGAAACACTCCTATCTGGACCATTGGGATACAAATACTAAAACACAAAACAAACTAGTGCTATCGGACCCTGTCACAAAGAGCCAGAGTGGGTTGCGTCAGACCAGAAAGGAATTCAAACACAGACAGGGGTTGTGATGAGCTGAGTGCAATGGCTGCACTCAGCGTTTATTAACAAATAAAAGGTTTGTAAACAGCACAAAACAGGACACGGCACTTGCGCCAAAATAAACAGACATACAAAAAGCGCACTAAACACAAGCGGTGCACGGAGACAAACAAACACGGTGAGTACACACACTTATCTTTACTTTTACGATCTTAATGATTTAACTCTCCTCTCTCTCGTTCTCCACTCTCTGAACACCTAACCCCAGTGACTAAAAATGTGCCTATTTATACTGTTGTGCTGGGTTCAATTACTAATTAATTATTCCTTGAATCCCAACACGTTAGATAATTCTGTGCAACCCCGTGCTCATATTACATTTAACCAACACGTGAAGTGATTTGTGCCCTCCTCGTGCCTACATACAAATCTACCTTTTTTAAACACCGTGAAACACAGACCCGTTTATATCCGTGTACCAATCTATACACCAACATTAACTACATAACATACAACACATAACACAAAATACACACAGGGGCGGGCACTTTGCATATACCCCTGCCAAAGCACACATAGCCTCAACGGCCACCTCCCATAAATACCCAGCAGTCAGGCAAAAGTCTCTCGGGCTGGGAAGGGAGGCTCAGTGGGCCCATGGCTGGAAATGCTGTCAGCTCCCTGCCCGGTAGTGGCACGGCCTGACAACATGCTGGTCCGTCCTGCCCGAAAAAGCTGCGGGGCAGGTGGTCCCCGACACCCCCCTTCTTCCGTAGCCGGCAGCTCCCTCCTGTGGGGCTCCGTACAAAACTCCTGCAAGCCGAAACTGCTGCTGGGGAAAGTGGTCTCAGACCTCGTCCCCCTCTTCGTGGCCGGCAGCTCCCTTTCTGGGCTCCGGCCGCATTTTCCTGTGGAGTGGGGCGGCAGAGGCAGCTCCTGCTCGTCTGCTCCTGCTCATGGCGGCCCGAAGCAGAGGCAGCTCCAGCCCTCTGCTCCTGGTGGTGGTGGAGGCAGAGGCAGCTCCAGCTCCTCTGCTCTGGCGATGTGGTGGAGGCAGGCGGCTCAGCTCTCTGCTCCTGGCGGGTGGTGGAGGCAGAGGCAGCTCCAGCTCCCTCTGCTCCTGGCGGTGGTGGAGGCAGAGGCAGCTCAGCTCCTCTGCTCTGGCGGTGGTGGGAGCAGAGGCAGCTCCAGCTCCTCTGCTCCTGGCGGTGGTGGTGGAGGCAGAGGCAGCTCCAGCTCCTCTGCTCCTGGCGGTGGTGGAGGCAGAGGCAGCTCCAGCTCCTCTGCTCCTGGCGGTGGTGGAGGCAGAGGCAGCTCCTGCTCCTCTGCTCCTAGTGGAGGAAGCGGTGGAGGTGGCGGAGGCAGAGGCAGCTCCTGCTCCTCCTCTCCTCCCGGGGTGTGGGTGGGCGGAGACAGAGGCAGCTCCTGCTGCTCTGTTCCTGCCGGTGGAGGTGGGCGGGAGGCAGAGGCAGCTCCTCTGCTCCTGGCGGCGCTGGCTCCCTCCGCTGTGGCGGCTGGGCTGGTGCGCCCCGTGCTGCCTTCAGCAGCATGAATAGAGGCTGCTGGGGGACACCAGCCTCCTGCCCCTCTCCCCCAAAAATTTTTCAGGGGTTGAGCCTGTAACTCCTCCCTTCCGGCTCTTGAGGCTGAACCAGCAGGCATTTTCCCTCTGCTGGTGGCTTGGGTCCCAGGGCTGTGGAAGCCCCGACTTGCCTCCCTTTGGGCTGTGGGCACGACTCCTCCCTCTTGGGCTGTGGACGCACCGACTCCTCCCTCTTGGGCTGTGGGCGCACCGACTCCTCCCTCTTGGGCTGTGGGCGCACCGACTCCTCCCTCTTAGGCGTGGGACGTTGGGCTCCCCACTCAGGCGTGGGGCGTTCGGGCTCCCCCCACTCAGGCGTGGGGCGTTCGGGCTCCCCCCCTCAGGCGTGGGGCGTCGGGCTCCTCCCACTCAGGCGTGGGGCCGTTCGGGCTCCTCCCTCTCAGGCTGTGGAGGCAAAACCAGCAGGCATTCACCCTCTGCTGGTGGAGATGGGGACAGCAAGTTACTCACCCTCTGCTGGTGGAGATGGGGACAGCAGGCATTCACCCCTCTGCTGGTGGGCCTGCTACCTGGGCTGTATTCCGATTTTGTCGTTGCCTCAGGTAGCTGAGGACAAACTCCACCTTCCTCCAAGGTGTTTGGGGTGTGTTCCTCCTGATACCTCCCATCTCTCTGTCCATCATCCACAGGGCCCGGACGACTATGGGCAGGCCTGGGCCTCAGCCCAACATTCTCCAGGAACCAGCCCGCGGTTTGATGGCGTCTTCTGCCATTGACTTTTTTTTTTTTTTTTTTTTTTTTTTTCCCAAAACAATATTTGTAATCTTTTTTTTTTTTTTTTTTTTTTTTTTTTTTTTAATCAGACCCCTCCTGGTCTGGACGCTTGGAGGCGCTGGTATCCACGATGACACCACGTGTCACAAAAGGCAACCAAGTGGGTTGCGTCCAGAAAGAATTCAAACACAGACAGAGACGGTGGTGATGATGAGCTGAGTGCAATGGCTGCACTCAGCGTTTATTAACAAATAAAGGTTTGCAAACAGCACAAAACAGGACACCGGCACTTGCGCCAAAATAAACAGACATACAAAACGACTAAACACTAAACAGACGGTGCAGGACAGACGAACAAACACGGTGAGTACAAACAAACTTCTCTTTACTTTTACGATCTTAATGATTTAACTCTCCTCTCTCTCCCGTTCTCCACTCTCTGAACACCTAACCTTGAGTGACTAAAAATGTGCCTATTTATACTGTTGTGCTGGGTTCAATTACTAATTAATTATTCACTTGAATCCCAACACGTGAATTAATTCTGTGCAACCCCCGTGCTCATATTACATTTAACCAGCACGTGAAGTGATTTGTGCCCCTCCTCGTGCCTAAATACAAATCTACACTTTTTTAAATACACGTGAAACACAGACCCGTTTATATCCGTGTACCAATGACTATACACCAACATTAACACGCAACATACAACACATAACACACAAAATACACACAGGGGCGGGCACTTTGCCACATGCAGTTAAACTAATTACCACAGATTATATTATTGCAGTTTATATAAAATACTTGGATCTATCAGTTTCTTATAGTAAAGTTAATTAACCAGATCAGCAATTCTGTTCTTTTTGTGATGCATACAAAGTAGACAACAACGTCAGCAGTTGAATGGTCTCGTTACAAACTACATTACATTTATAAAGTACATGGTACCAATTCCCCCCAATCTATTTAAAATGAATATATAAAACAGCTGCGTGCACGCAAGAATAAAATATAATATAACAAATAAACACAGAGGACTCCTTGCTGCAGGAGCGGCACAGCTATCAAATAAAACCACACAACGTTAACAATAAACTAAGAGGCTCCTGACTGGGGAACCCCAACACGCTGCACCTCGTGTTTGAAATGATCCCTCCCGGTCAGACACAGCCTTCCTGGTGTGCGACACGAAGTTATAAAGTCTCTCCGCGTTCCAGCTCCAGTCTGCAGCGCGGAATCTCCTCACAAGTCCGGCTCTCCCTCTCACAATATTCCTCCCGCATTTATAAAGGCGGTAGATGATTGGCAGGGGCGGGAGATCAAGCAGCGAGCCGCTGGCAACAGAGCCGTGGAACAGGAGACGCGGTTGCTAAGCAACAGGGCGTGCATTGGGCAGACAGTCCTTCAGCCAATCGGAGTTTCGCTCGTATAGTTCCATAGAGGAAAGAAAGTAGTTTAGGGGGGTCCAGTGAAGCAAATCCATCAAACCACACTCGAGATGAGAAATAATAATAAGAGGCTGTACAACAAAACACACATTTATATAAATAAATCAATAACAAGTGACACAAACATGGGAGGAGGATGGCAAACACTGTTGCAGCACAAAAAGGTCATTCAAAATGATCTCGACAGCATTCAGAACTGGGCAGACACATGGCAAATGACATTTAATGGGAAAGTGGAAGGTACTGCACGCAGGCAATACATTTCTCCCTTCCTTTCTATATCGGTTAATTGGGCTCTAGTTTTTTATTTAACATCACTGAGTCCCTTGTCCCTGTGGATTGCAGCCACAATGTAGAAACATATAGAGAATGGATGGGAATGGGCAATAAACATCTCTGCTGTTTCTCTTAAAAGCGTGTTTATTTATTTCTAATACTGGACCCTGTCTTAATACTCTATCACAT
>CM072681.1:17564517-17644708 GCA_036884735.1 Huso huso | reverse complement strand
TTTTCACCATTTTTTCAACTTTTTTTCCTTAATACAAAAATGCAGTTTCTGCTCAATTTGTAATAAAAAAGCAGTACTTGTTATATGATCCTGATAGTAATCGTAATATAATCAGAGCCTTCTGAGGACACAGACGCCGTTACCCACAGTGACTTACAATCATAAACAAAAATACATTTCAAGAATCACTGTACAAGTATTCATACATATAAGAGCAAGATAAAATACAATGACTTCAGTTCTAAAAAAGTACAAGTATATGAGTAAATGTGATTCAATAATCAGAGCAGATAACAGTGTCAGTGATAGTTACATCAGGATATGATTAAATGCAAAATACTACAGATTGAATAACACTTGTGGCAGATTACAGTACAGTAAATGTAGTAGAATAAGGAGCAGATAAGAGCAAGTAAAGCACATTAAGGGAGAGTGATAAAGTGTCCACAGGAAAATAGGAGTTCTGCAGGTGCTGTCTGAAGAGGTGTGTCTTGAGGAGGTGCCAGAATTGATTAAGTTGCGCTATGCACACATGCACATTCATAAAACATAATATATGTGCATTCTTTTATTGTAAGACTCAACAGAAATGTGCAAGGCAAAATATCAATCAATCTCACTCTTGGTTCATTTTATTTGAAGCACTGCTCGACAAATGTTGAACAAAAAAGAGACCTCTAGGTTCTAGGCCCAGCACGCCTTCCACTCCGCCACTCTGCTACTACCTGATAGTGCAGCGCTCAGCAAAGTCAGTAAAGCATCAGACTTTTAATCTAAAGGTCCAGGGTTCAAGTCCCTGTTCGGACGGTATTCATTTTTAGCACTATGAATCCATACAGCATGAACAAATGGCAATTTACGCAATGTTTTTGAATATTTTGGTGACCGGTTCCCCCACCCCAGTGATAAAACGTGAACCAAGCGTAACGTTGGGATGTATTGCATTTGTACAGACAATTTAAAAAAAAAAACTGCTGATGTTTAACATTATTTATTATTATTATTTATTTTCTTTAGCAGATGCCCTTATCCAGGGCGACTTTTACAATAAAAACAAATACAAATACATTCAAGTGTTACAATACAAGTAATACAATAAGAGCGAGAAATACAATAATTTTTTTTCAAGTGTGACAAACCACAATTCAATAATACAGCAGATAATAGTGAAAGTTACATCAGGATATGATTAAATAGTGATAGTTACATCAGGATATGATTAAGTACAAAATACTACAGGTTAAACACTTGGCAGATTACAATATTCTGAAGTACAGGATTAAATGCAGTAAAATAGGGGGGCAGATAAGAGCAAAATAAAGCATATATTTAAATGAAGGGTGATAGTGTCCCAGATACAACAGAGGAGTTCTACAGGTGCTGTTTGAAGAGGTGAGTCTTGGAGGAGGCGCGAATGTGGTCAGGGACTGGGCAGTCCTGACATCTGTAGGAAGGTCATTCCACCACTGCGGGCCGGGGTGGAGAAGGAGGCAGGCTCTGGAGGCAGGGGCGTGGCGGAGTGAAACCAGTCTTCTGGTGCAGGAGGCGGAGAGGTCCAGTGGGGGTGTAGGGAGAGATGAGGGTCTGGAGGTAGCTGGGTGCAGTCTGGTCAAGGCATCTGAGGCTACACAAGAGTCTTGAACTGGATGCGGCGGTGATCGGGGAGCCAGTGGGCAAGGAGGTAGTGGAGTAACGTGGGCGGAGAAGAGAGAACACCAGGCGGGCAGCAGAGTTCTGGATGAGCTGGAGGACGGACGGGGGACGCTTGGGAGGCCAGCCAGGAGGGAGTTGCAGTAGTCTAGGCTTATATACCAGGCCTGGACCAGAGCTGGGTAGCATAGTTGGTGAGGAGGTCACGTTCTTCGGATGTTGCTCAGGAAGAATCGGCAAGTGCGTGCCAAGTGGAGATGTGCTGGGAATAAGAGGGCAGGGTCCGTGACTCCAAGGTTCTTAAGCGGAGGAAGAGGAGAGAGTGGGTAGATTCCAGAGGAGCAGAGATAGAGAAATCAGAGGAGGGGGGAGGAGGAGGGAAAAAGGAGGTCAGATTTAGAGAGGTTGAGTTTGAGGTGATGCGAAAGCATCCAGGAGGAAATAGCAGACAGACAGGCAGAGATACGGGAGGAGATGGTGGAGTCAGAGGGGAAGAAGAGGAAAATCTGAGCATCATCAGCATAGAAATGGTATGAGAAACCATAGGATGCGATGAGGGGCCCAGGGAGGGGTGTAGAGAGAGAACAGGAGAGGACCCAAGACTGACCCTTGGGGACTCCAGTTAAGAGAGGGTGAGGTGTGGAGGTTGCTCCACGCCAGGTGTCAAGTGCGGTTGGAGAGGTAGGAGGAGAACCAGGCCAGAGCAGTGCCAGAGATCCCCAGGTCAGCAAGAGATGATAGTAGAACAGGTGATCAACAGTGTCAAAGGCAGCAGAGAGGTCGAGGAGAATTAGGACAGAGGAGAGAGAGAGCTCGGGCACAATTATGAGTTGGTGACAGACAGGAGGGTGGTTTCAGTGGAGTGAGCAGGCGGAAGCCAGATTGGAGAGGTCAAGCAGAGAGTGGTTGGACAGGAGAGAGAGCTGGCGGTGTACAGTCCGCTCGAGGGTTTTTGGAGAGGAAGGGTAGGAGGGGAGACAGGACGGTAGCTCTGGAGGAGGTGGGGTCGAGGTAGGTTTTGAGGAGGGAGTGATAGAGGCTTTTTAAAGGCAGAGGGAAAGATGCCAGAAAAGTAGAGAGGTGTTGAGGAGGGAGGAGATGAAGGGGTAGAGCAGGAGCAGCAGCTTGAAAGGAGTGTGAGTGGGAGGGTCCAAGGCACGTGGTGGGTTTGTGACCCTGGAGCAGGGAGGGAGGTCAGAGTCTGAGAGGGGCAAGAAGGTGGAGAGGGAGGCGAGTTAGTAGGGGATGTAGTGGGTGTAGGGTTGGAGCAGGAGGGGGTGCGGGGAGGGGAGAGGTGTTATCTGAGATTTTAGAAAAAGAAGGAGCAAAGTCGTCAGGGAGATAGAGGAGGGGAGGAGGGGGAGGTTTGGGAGGGAGGAGAAGGTAGAGAATAGTTTCACGGGGTTGTTAGTGGAGGCTTCGATTACAGATTGGAAAAAGCACATTTAGCAGAGGAGAGAGAGTAGAGGAGAAGGAGGAGAGTGCGGTAAAGGTCTAGGGCAGCAGGGGTTTGGTTCTCTTCCATTTCTTTTCAGCAGATCGCAGTGTGATTCTTGCCGGCTGTTTTAGAGGAGAGCCAGGGATGGGGGGGAGGGGCGAGCAGGTCGGGAGGTGGGGGACAGAGGGAGTCGGGGAGGAGGTGAGTGAGGAGAAGAGGGTGGAGGTAGCAGAGTCCACTTATTGTGAAAAGGTCGATGGGAGGAGGTGAGAGAGGCAGTGGAGGCAAGGACAGAGGGGAGAGATATTTTAGGTTACGAGGAGGTGACAGTGGGGGTAAAAGGAGCAGGGAGAGGGGGTAGAGACAGAGAAAAGAGAGATGAAATAGTGATCAGAGAGGTCCAGGGGGGTGACAGAGAGGTTGGAGGGCAGCAGGCCCTGGAAAAGGTGAGGTCAGTTGACAGCCAGCTTTGTGGGTGGGAGGGACGGAGAGATACAGAAGTCGAAGGAAGAAGAGGGAGAATCCAGCAGTGGCTGGGGTTGGAGATGGATGTTGAAGTCACCCAACAGGACAGTGGGGTACAACAGAGGGAGGGAGGGAGAGTAGATGGTCGGTTCATCCAGAAAGTGAGGGGCGGTACAGAACAATGAGCAGGAGTTGACAGGGACAGGTTAGTTGGACTGCATGAAATTCAAAAGGTACTGACAGAGAGGAGGTGAGATCAGAGGGACAGAAAAGAGTAAGGGAGGAGAGAGGAGACCCGTCCCACCTCCCGTCAGTGAGGCAGGGGGGTATGGGACAGGACGTGAGAGAGGACAGGGCAGCAGGAGTAACAGTGTTATCAGGAGACAGCCAGGTTTCAGTAAGAGCAAGGAAATCGAGAGAGAGGGTGGGAGGCAAAGGCAGAGATGAAATCAGCTTTGTTAGCAGAAGAGTGACAGTTCCAGAGTGCACCAGAGTCTGTGAAGGAGGGGAGGAGAGGCAGAGAAATGAGGTTAGAGGGGTTGGAGGAGCAGCAGCGGAGGGAGGGCAGAGGGCGAGGACGGGAGGACAGAACAGGGATGTGAGAGACAGTCATAGCAGGACAAGCAAGACAAAAGGCACAGTAGGGAGCAGTGGGGTGGAGGATACAGACCTGACTAGTAGATGGCTTCTTCCAGAGCGCTGTTAGGGTTCGGATCTATTCGGATCTATAGTACAGTATACATCTGTGTAATGAAACAAAGCAAATATATGAATTACAAAAAACAAATCCCTGTTCTCCTTGAACTAAAACTAACACACTGTAACACATTTTTCAGATTTGGAGTGGCTGGTAACGGCTCTCACCTGAAGAGAAGAAAGGACGCATTCACTGCAGCTCACCCATCAGAGGAAAGCGCTAACGAGTCCCTCTGGAAGAGAACAAAGAGAGGCTAACACCGGACAGCTGACACCCGGGGAGGGGCTGACGTGTTGGGGGCGTGTTCTTGTGCCTGGAACTGCGAGAGAGGAGGTTAAATATGCAGAGCAGACTAGTCTAGTCACACAGATTACCTGTTGCTGTTAGTTTGAGCTGCTTGTTTACCCTGGAGAGAAGAACCGAGACGATCAGAGCGAGTGACTAGAGCCGTGCTGCAGATCCCACTGACAATACCTGAAGTAAGCTTCTCTTTCTTTTTATTCATCTTCTAAATCATCTTCATACTCGCCTTATATTGTCTGATTGGAACTGATTGTGTCAAAATAGTCGACGTGTTACTTGGCAGGATTGTAACTGTTTGTGATGCTTTGGTTATTGTTGTTATCGTTATTATTAATATAAGTCTTTAATGTATTAGTAGTTACAGTAAATATGACACAGATTTCGCTAGATCTTCGTGGCATGTAACGTTTGTCTATTAGCAGTTTTAATTCTGACTCGGGTTCATAACAGAATAATTCTACCGATTTCAAAGTTAGCAGTGCTGCGGTAAACTCTTTATACGTGGAACCTGCAGGCTCCTATTTTTCTATATGGTCGCCTATTGCATTTCCGGTAATTTAAATAACTGCATCCAAACGCATGCATTTTGTTATTCCAGGCTTTTAGGTGTCCTGCTAATCAAACACATTGAGTGTACACGCGGCTACAATAGGGCAGTGAGACGATTCTCAACCAAACCATTCAATGTGGAGAGAGTGCTACACACAGAGTTAATAATGACGCTGCTTTAATCATGTGTGTATGAAACTGGGTATGAGAATGTTTGTTTGTTTCTTTAATATAAACTGCTGTAAGTCTCGTGTCTTGCATATCCTATTGCTTAAATCATATTATATGCAGGGTCAGCACAGTCATTCTACACAACAGACACCTTACAAAATACTCAGTCCAGCAACAACGTCATATAACCAGAATGCTCAGCGAGGTTGGCTATTCACTAGAGTATACGCTAGTATAGCGACTGAATACAGAAAGTAGATGGAAATGCATTGAACTTTTTTTTTTTTTTTTTTTTTGATCAAGACAATTTGTGTGCTAACCATTTTCCATTGCCATTTTGACTGAGAGGGTAAATTATCAGTGGGAAACCTTTGGCCACGCATTAACCATTTCAATGTATTTTTGTTGCATTATACAATTTTGAAACAATATTCCAACACAAGTATCTCAACAATTTTACTATTTGCTTGAAATTTAAACAAGACATTTCTAGTGGCTCTGCCTCTGATTTTTAGTCCTCCTCTGATCCAATGCAGCCCTGTTGGTTGTATAACCGATATTGTAATTTCAATAGCGCCCCTTTTAGTGTAAACACACAAGTCATCCTCTCAATTGATTCTTTCCCAATTCTGCAGTGTTTTTTTTGCAAGATTTAAAGAGTTGTCTCCAGACAGAATGTCTTTATGAAGCCAGCGTTGTGTAGTGTAGTGGCTACATCCTTTACACAGTAAAGTAATCAATTTCCTTTCAGGATTGTATAGTGAGAAATAGTTTTGAGCTCATTTCTTCATCATCAGAAAATATGTTTCAATTAAGAAACAGCCGTGGTTTAAAATAGCTAATTATAGCTTCATTAAAGACAAGTAGCATAGAAAGAAATAAACTATACTAAAAAAATAATGAAATACGCAGTTAATTTAGCTTACTTCGGGGAAGCTCCACCTTGAGTGCAGCACCTTACCTCTTAGTTTTTCAGCATACGATGCAGTGCTTTGCCATTGTTGCCATCTTATTTGCTTTCTTATTCTCTGTGTGTTCATGACTGGCATTGTGATATTTAATGGCATTGTTGCCATCTTATTTGCTTTCTTATTCTCTGTGTGTTCATGACTGGCATTGTGATATTTAATGGCATTGTTGCCGTCTTATTTGCTTTCTTATTCTCTAGGTGTTCATGACTGGCATTGTGATATTTAATGGCATTGTTGCCATCTTATTTGCTTTCTTATTCTCTGTGTTTCATGACTGGCATTGTGATATTTAATGGCATTGCTTTTTTGTCTTCGTTGGTGCAGCCGCCATGTTGTTTCAGCAGAGACATGGAGAAAGTCACATGATAAACTCTCTAAAGTCTTCAAGTACTATAAAACAAATGAGTATTCTCAACTAATGTGCTGATTGCATTTTACACTTGAGAGGATTTCTGAAATGGACGTTTTTAAAAGGGAAATAAAACAAAAACCATAAAAGTGTGAGTATTGTGATTTATATTGTGGTTTAATGGAGTATGTATACTTCTAAATAGCACAGGATGATTGTGCTTCACTGATTTTAGTATTCAATTATACGACTGTAAAGTTCATGAGCAGCACTCTCTATAGAGGCAGAATCGCCAGAAGTCTGCTTCACCCCTGTGCCTGTAGATTCGCTGGTGCCCTCGAAGCGAGCTCTGCTTATGTAATGCTTTGTAAGAATGGTCTTCAAGTAATAGGTTTACCTCGAGAGGCTGGAGTCTCGATTGAGGTTGATAGTTATGATAATAACTTGCGAAGGTTGTTGCCAGTTACTGTGAATAATGTGCACATTTTAGCCTTAGAGGGAAAACCGATTGTCAGGATAACTATAAAAAAATCCAACAATGCCACGCCCCATTGGAATCATAAGTAACTTCAGTGCATCCTTTGCTTATCTACGGGCTCAACAACCACAAGCCTGTTCCCAGGGGGGACTAGATTTGACTTGCCCCCCCCCCCCTGTTCTCGTAGCTCCAGATTTAGGACTACACCACTGCTCATGATATTCTAAAAAACTCAACATACTTATTTAATGAAAAGAGAAATATTGTAACTTTGCCAACTTTCACCCCAAATCCTCTGGTATTATAAACATATTACAAGAAATTCTGTGTCCCTTCAATAGTAAAGCCAGCCCTGCGATTAAGGCCAGATTTTGTCGGTCATTGAATAGTACTATAAATAAATAAATACATGTTTTCTTTTTCAGATTCTAAGCAGAATCCCGTGTGCTGCCATGGACAGTGTGGAGATGGAATCTGTCCAGATTAAAGAGGAGTTCTCTGAACCTGAACTTGTCCCCTTTAGAGCGGAGGTCTCTGGGCTGGCTTCCCTCCCCATTAAACAGGAGCTCTGTGAGATGCAATGTGACAGCAGCCAGCCAGAGGTCTCTGAGATTAAAGCTGAGCACCGTGAATTGGAGATCCCACAGACAGAAGAACCCCTTCCTGTGAAACAAGAAGAGGTGCTGGAAATTGTCCGTATTAAACAGGATCCCCCTGAAGTAGAGTTTTGACCACATGGAACCAGGGAAGGAAGAATCCGAGGACTTCAAACCAAACATCCCAGAGCTGGAGCCTGTACGCCTGCGGGAGTGTAGCGTGGTGCTGGAGAGAATCTGCGTGAGAGAGCAAGGTGCAGGAGAGGAAGGCTCTCTCAACAGCATGCAAGGAGGTGGACAGGGAGACAGGCGCTCACAGTCAGAATGCAGTCTAGCAGGTGAGTGACTCCCAGTAGCTGTAACATTGTCATTCTAGATTGCATGATATCCACAGTGTGGTTGAGAGGAGGGAGGAGCATGTGGGTTACATTACTAGCTATTTGTTTTTCCTGTACCACTCACACCAGTTCAGGATAGGACTCACTACTGGTGATCTTAAGATACAGATATAAGCCTCTTTCACACGGGCACTCCTACCCGATTATACCAAGGGAGAGAAGAACTAAAGTACTGTATATAACATTAGAAATGTTCAGTGTCTAAATAGAGGGATATTATTGTACATGTGTGATGTCATTATGGGTGCTAGATTCCATTACATTTATCAAGTTTAAACTTTTGAAAATATATAGTTTAAATGTTAAAATACAAACATTGATAGTGTGCTATTACTTATTTTTTACATAAATAGCTTTCTCTAAATTACTGCATGTATGTTATAAATAGGGCTTCTGGTTGTCTGTGTTGTACCTCTGCTTTTCTACTCTCTTTAAAGAATGCAGTTGATCCTGTTCAGCCATTCGTGTATCTCAATCACACTGAGAAACACGTTCATGTGAAACAACTAAATGGGGTTTTCATTTAAATGCAGAAGTGACTCCTCTTAATGTAAATACAGACATGCAGAACAATTGTAATAAAGTGAGTCCAGCATAAAATACTTTATTGTTCATTCTAGCTTTAATAAAGAGGAGTCTCTTATTAACATGTCGCAATCTCGTTTGCACGTCCTGCTTGTAATGAAAATGAAGGCTTGGCTGATTTAAATGCCAAGCCTTCAGATGCATCTGGTGAAGACAAAGAAAGAAAACTCTGAGTAGCTTTATTTGCAGATACGCTCTTCTTGTTGATATTTGGCCATTTTTGACAAAGTTTAAACAATTAAGCAAAATTAAACGCTTGACCCTTTACTGACATTTAAATTCTAAATGTTTAACACCCCTAAATGTAATGCTATTGAAAAATATATAATTGTAGGGTGTGTTTGAGGAAATAGACCCGAAACATTACAGGAGAACTTTGAAGGCAGATTTTGATCCCAGGGCTCGGTTTCACCAGCGTCCGTCTTTACTGACTTTGCTTTTTACACATGAAGTAAAGGCTTTAAAGAGTAAATGTGGGTTCTGAAAAAATCTAGCATTACCCGCCCCATGTGTTACTGCAACTGTTTAAATAACGTACCTGTCATTTCTTTACATTGTTCACATCCTGCCACCTTTTTTACACATAACTTTAGTCTATTGAAAGCTCTTTTTCGAAATGTCTGCTCTAGTGCACTGGGGTTTTAGATATGCACTCTAAATCACTGCAGGAAGAGAGATACAAAAGACCCAAGTACTCTTTTCTGTTTTACCACATCAATGATCATTATTGATGTGTTACCTGTTTTGACAACGGGGCAATAATCAGTGTACTAGAGTGGACATTTTGTAAAGAGCTTTGAAGCAAACTTTATAGTTATAAGTGTATAGTTGTCAGGATGTGAACAATGAATAGAGAAATATATTATTTAAACAGTTGTAGCAACACGTGGGGAGGGTAGCGCTATATTTTTTGGAACCCATCTACTTACTCTAAGTTTAACTTTGCTTTTTTAAGATGGTGTATCCCAGTGCGAGCCTCCACAGCTGAAATTAACATGCTGAAATCCACTCCAGCACCCAGCCACATGCCCAGGGCCGGATGAACCCATCACTGGACCCGAGGCAAGCATAAACCTGCGGGCCTCCTACCCCAGAACAAACAGCCACATACATACATACATACATACATACATGCATACATACACACACCTCTGTATACATTCTAGCCTTTATAACTAGCGCTCCACACTTTCACAACAGGTAGAATTCTCAGTTTTAAGTTTTTATGAATGACTGAATGAAGCTGACAGAAAATCAAACTGTAGGGGATGTGCTAAAAACTAAAGCCTACGTGAAGTTGTGTAGTACAGCTCAACATGACTTTCCTGATTTACTGAATAAAAAGGCAACAGTTCAAACAAACAAGGAACACCATATGAAGCTGAAAAAGGTAATATATAGAAGGGTGCTCAGACTTGTTTTCACTAATGGTAGCTCCACAATAGCCAATGAAAATAAATAGTAAAAAACAAACCTACCTGTACATTGTTGTGTAGTCAAATACGTTAGATTACTGCACGCAAAATTGTCAATAATGTCTCCTTGGGTTTGACTTGCTTCATTAAAGAAAATGCCCTTTTCTCCAGAGCAGAGAATAGTCAATGTTTTGACATACAAGTATATTCAGGTGTTTCCTATGGTAGCTTTCTATACCCTGTAGAATTGTGTACCCTTGATGAATCCATCCCGACACAGCTGCATTTTCTTTCAAAGATCGCTGGATATGAACACTTGATGATTCTGGACAGTACATGTGAAAAAAATGAAAACGTGTTTTTAAAAGAATCTTTTCTAAGGTTACTTTAAAATCAAGGGTTTCATGGATGAGCAACACAGGAGGCTGAATGTCCTGTATATCTAGAAAATCAGTGGAGTTCAATGTGCAGTTTTTATTTTGCCACATCACTAGTTTTGTCTTGTTCACAATATGTGTTGCAAGCTGCAGGAGTGCTTGAGAAAACACCTGGGCTCGGGTACAGAAATATCGCGTGTGTGTGTCCACATCCAGCAGTCTGAGAAACTACATCTGCACAGGGGGGATGCAGAATTCTATGGGGTACAGAAATCTGCATAACACCCATCAGAACAATTTGATTTTGAGATACATGCCTCAGTTCGAATGTCAGGGAGTGAAGTTCTTTCCAGGTTGGGCGCAGATCTGTATATTAAAAAAAAAAAAAAAAAAACCCACATAACCGTTTTGGGGGCCCCCCCCTTGAGTTTTGGGTCCGAGGCACATGCCTAGTTTGCCTGTGTGTTAATCGGCCCTGCACATACCCTAAGGTTTGGTTCATACACCTGTGGCAGGAGTGTGGATGACATTATTCAACCTGTCGCAGAGGGTCGGAGACCCTCAACTCCAACCAGAAATTCAGTAGTTCGGGACAAACACCAATCACAAAATGTTTTAGTACAAATATTTATTGTAGAGAATGCGGAGTATGCGATTTTACAGAAAAGTATGCTGTATATACACATTCATTTGGCATCAAACCTAATTTGGTTTGAGGGTTCGCTGCCTGGCCGACTGGACGAGGCTGAGACCCCCATTGATAAAACATAAAACCTGTTATTAAGAAAGGTGGAGATGGGGAGGTGGTGGGTTACGATGAAATCAAAACGCAACTGAGAGAGAAGTGAAGAGGGTATTTATAGTGCTAACAATTTAATTAGCTAATGTGTAAATTGAATGATTCAGTTTGGGGACGCGGAGATTGGTGTCTGACCCTCCACCCGAACTTTAATTATAAATTTCATTTGTCAGTCTGAAGTATGAACCAACCTTAAGCCTACAAGCAGTCCCTGTTTCTGTCTTTCCTGTTCATATTTAAGCCTACAAGCACTCCCTCTTACTGTCTTTCCTGTTCATATTTTTCAGGTTCCAGTCCAGCAGCTAAAGTGAGGGCAGGCGGTGGAGAATATCCTGACTGTGGGAAAGGTTTCACGCTGTTAGGGCATTTAAACAAAACCCAGTGGACTTACACAGGAAAGAAACCGTATCACTGCTATGACTTTGGGAAGAGTTTCAGTCAGTCAGGATACCTTGTTTCACACCAGCGAACTCATACAAGAGAGAAACCGTATTGCTGCTCTGACTGTGGGAAGAGTTTCAGTGTGAAACAAGGCCTTCAAAACCAGCAGTGGACTCACACAGGAGAGAAACCGTATCGCTGCTCTGACTGTGGGAAGAGTTTCAGTGTGAAACAAGGCCTTCAAAACCACCAGTGGACTCACACAGGAGAGAAACCGTATCGCTGCTCTGACTGTGGGAAGAGTTTCAGTCGGGCAGACAGGCTTGTTTCACACCAGCGAACTCACACAGGAGAAAAACCGTATCACTGCTCTGACTGTGGGAAGATTTTCAGTTGTAAACAAGTCCTTCAAAAACACCAGCGAATTCACAGAGGAGAGAAACTTTAAAAACCATGTTCAATGGGACTTTTCACTCATGAAGGGGAAAAAAATATTAACCTTGAATTACGAATCCCTGTGTAAAAACGGTTTTGTAGATCACTCATTGTCGGACTGGGTCCGACATTGCAATTATTCCTCTCAGGTCCTTTGTCGGACTGGGTCCGACATCATTATAGCAACGCAAAAAACGGGTTTCTAGTCGTTTTTTCTCCGGAAAAAGCCGAAAACCATTCAATTGCCGAGTGGTAACGACAGGAGCCGAGACAAGTCGGAAAAAAAAAAAAAAAAAAAAAAAAGGCGTATCTCATGAATAGTCATACATATGGCCCTGGTATCAGATAACGGGGCGGTCATAGAAAACAAGCTGGCTGAGTGCGTCAGCACACAGAGACTATCATGGACATTTGCAGAGCTTTTTTCAGATGTTATAGTAATAAAATAATGACTTTGATCGCAATATTGAGGAGTTTGGTGATAAAACGAGTGATCCGGAGATGATTGATCGGTATGTACGACTATTATTTTTATTATTATTTATTTCTTACATAGATGAAAGCGATAGCGAACGAAAGGGTGTGGCGGGGCTGGAGATGCCTAGTGAGTGCTTTGTTGATATGCAGGGCCATTTAAACCTGTTTGACTGTGGAAAAAAATACATTTTAAACAGCGCGTCTAATATTAACTGTGCGTGTGAAAATAAATTGGACCTGACGCACCTGACGCGCACTTTAATAAATGGACTGCAAAGGGTTAAGAGCATGCATTTAAAACTCTAAAAGTGGGCAGTGACGTGAACACGTCACAAGAGGCTTCTCTGCTGTCAGTTTAACTCAGGCTGTCAATGCAGTCAGTGCCTGGGAGTGGGAATATGCAGAAAGGAAACTATTCCACACCTCATCTGATGGACGAGTCAGGAGAAATCAATAACTCGGTGTGGAAATGAGTTTCATGATTTAACATTTGAACTTTATTAACTTGAAAATAAATAAATTGAGTATCCCGACCCCGGATGAAGCATCCCAGAGACAAGACTGCAGCGTCCTTACTGGGCAACCGCCTGGAGGATTTGTCTTGTAAATTCATCACGATTCTAAAACTAATGGAAACTGATAGTGTTGCATGGCTGTATTGTGACATGAATGACATGTAGCTTTGCATTGTGCATTGTCCATGCTTGTGCCTGCTTTTCTAAACGGCCCCGTGTAGCAGGCATGTGTACGGATCTTAGGTGCAAAAAGTCAAATTGTGTAATCTGAGTTCTAATGAGACTTGACTGTACAATTAAACCCTGGGTGTGCTGATTAACAATTCATTAATTATACAACAAATTACTGAGCAATGCTAAAAACAACACCTACGTCTAAATTGTATTCAAATGAGCACCATGTATTTTTTGAAGCTTGTTGCATCAAATTGAATAGCAGCGCTGTGCCTCTGGAGTGGTTCTCATTGAATAGCAGTGCTGTGCCTCTCTGAGTGGTTCTCATTGAATAGTAGCGCTGTGCTACAGGGCAGCAGTGTGGAGTTCTCATTGAATCTGGACACTGTGACCAGAGGTTGTTCTCATTGAATCCCAGGTGGGGGACACTGCTGCTTCTCCCTTGAATAAGGTACTTTACCTAGATTGGTTCTCAGTGAAAACCCATCTGTATAAATAGTTCTTGTTGAAAAATAATGTGTAAAAAAAAAAAAAAACGTTCTAATTGTATATAAAAATAATGTGATATCTTGTGGTTCAATTGAATAAGTTGCCCTGTGCCTCTAAGAGTGGTTCTCAAATAATAATAATAATAATTGTGCCTCTCTGAGTGGTTCTCATTGAATAGTAGCGCTGTGCCTCTCTGAGTGGTTCTCATTGAATAGTAGCGCTGTGCCTCTCTGAGTGGTTCTCATTGAATAGCAGCGCTGTGCCTCTCTGAGTGGTTCTCATTGAATAGCAGCGCTGTGCCTCTCTGAGTGGTTCTCATTGAATAGTAGCGCTGTGCCTCTCTGAGTGGTTCTCAGTGCTGGATTCTTCATCATGTTGTGACGCAGCACCCGAGCAGACTCTGCATTCAGAGGATATAGAGGAGGGGCTGGGAAAGGGACTTTTAGGTAGTGAAAATAACATGAAAATAACAGTGTGAGTTACAACTAATCATGCTTTTTATATGTTAAATGATCCAATATACAATAAATGATAATTTTAGATTATTATTGTTTGTCATGATTTGTGTTGTTTGACGCTGTAGAGAATTCCTGTTGTTTTCCAAGATGCTGGTTAATCTTTCCCTCTAGTACCAGCTAGCGCACAGCTCCTGGGTATTGCAACACTTCAGCAAGTTTAGAGCTCGGATGCAGTGCTTTAAAACCCACAGTTAACTCCAGGTGAAGAAGATGGAAACCACCCACCCCTCCCTCTACAAATGTAGAGTCAAATGAAACTGAAAATTTCAAAATACATAATATTTATTAACATTACCCACTTGCTGAGCTGCTCTGCAAGGACACTTTTTTGTTATGTGGTACTGGTATAAATAAATAATAAACAAGAAAAATCTTTAAAATCTTCAGTTTCCAAACGGTGAGTTAGCTGGAAATACTGCTTTACAAGTTTACGTGAACCGGTTAGAAAAAATATAACTCCATTGACAATAATTCAAATGTGGTGCGTTCCTAAAAACAATAGTGCACCGTGGTTTGTTTCATCCTCTCACCTCTTCTTTCCCTGTAGTAGTCTGAGAAAGTTGATCTGGCTGGCCAGCTGTAAAGAAATATCTATCTTTTCTATTGGTTACAAGTAGCTGCCTCGAGCTTGATGCAACCAATGAGCTCAAGCAATGGGAACTTGAATTGTTTATAGCTAAACACCCAGCAAGTCTTGAAACTCCTCAGACTGAAGCGCTGTTGGCTATCAGGGAGTTGAATTTAAAACAAAAAAAAACAAACGTTACTGTAGCACTTTGGCTATTGAACACACCTCCGGACAAGGGACAGAAAAATATATTACATTTCTTTACGCCTTTAAAGTAATTCAGCTAGTCATATGAATCTGAAATCAAACCGTAACGTTACTTTAAAAAAGATTTAGACAAAGTTTAAATACTATTTTTTTTAATATATATTAAAGATGACATTACCATGTTTTTCTCCCAAATTACCTTACATGCGTTTTACAGTGAACATTTAAAAATATTTCCAGAAAACACTATCACAAATTATATATAAAATGTATAAAGAAAATTGCAAAATAAAATACGCACTGTAAATCTCATGGTATTTGTATGTATGTATTTTTCAGGGAAAGAATGTTCCCCTCCTCCCAACAAACAAAAGTAAACCTTTGCAGCAGATGCTGAGCCATCCAAATGACATTGGACAAGAGCTATATATATATATATATTCTAGATGAGGATAAAAAAATAACTGTTGTATTGTTTTTAATTTAGTTTTGTTAATTTGTTTTCTAAAATAAGGGTGTATAAAAATAAAACCGGGGCAAAAAAAAAAATAAACAGATTGTCTTTCCAGTAGCAGTTAAAAGTTAGATGCTGAGGTTTTTGCCACCATCCAAATGACATTGGACTATTTATTTTATATATATATATATATAAATATATATATTTTTTATATATATATATATAATATATACATATATAAACACACAAACTTGGACAGATGCAAAGAGATATGAGCTTTTTATGCAGATATGGCAGCCTAATGAGAAATATAAATTCCCAAAGCAGAAAACATCCGATAACAAAGTGAGGTCATTCAGAAGGGAATGGTTCATACAGTATACTTGGTTCATACAGTATACTTGGTTCATACAGTATACTTGGTTGCTTTATTCAGCAGTTGATGATGGAGTCTATTGCAAATACTGTGTGCTTTTTGGCAGAACAGGGAAAAATGCAGAGAAACTAGAACGGTTATACCCATGTCCTTTAAAAAGATGGGGATCAGCAGTTACAAAACTCAAAGAACACCAAGAAAAATCACAATTCCACAAAGCAGCAGTAAAGTTTGGTAATGATTTCATATCTGTTATGAAACTTCACTTAAATGTTTCATGGTACAATTCATTTCATGGGAGAAAGTCATCTATCTAATGAGGTGCAGTGGTTTTTTATTGTACTATATATAATACAATAAAAAATATAGAATCTGTATGAATATAGATATCTGTTACTAATATCTAGTCCTTTGAAGTAGATCTAGAGAATGTTAAAGAGAAAGGAAGGGGGAAAACAAATTTAATTAACATCCCAGCATCTGAAGTCTCAGTTTAAGATTTGAAATGTCATTTTACAAAGAACATTCAATTACAACTAGGAATTTCTTACACAACCTTTATATACAGAGATACTGGAAAATGTACAGGAACTCAAACTATTTTAAACAATGAATTTCTTTATCATATACTGTACTCACTGACATTGGCACAGCAATACATTTACAGCTCAAATTACATTTAAAAATATCATATATGTTACTGACAGCTTTGTTTAATGTGGTGGGTTCATATCACACATACAAGTGTTCAGTGAAAAAGCTTGGTATATATTTCCAATGTGTCCCTTCTAAGTAGAATGACCCTGTAACTGTCCTAAATCCTCACAGCATGATGAGTGAGATTCATTTCCAATTCAGGGGCAGGAGTGGAGCTGAATCCCAGGGCTCTGAAAGAATGGGTCTGTCTCCTTCAGTTTGACACGCTCCCCTTCTCAGTGTCTCCTGGATTCAGGCTGGCTCTCACTCCTGGGGACCCCCTTCATTTACTGCAGGGTGAGAGAGAGAGACAAGGAATCAGACAGCTCTCCACACACTCAAACAAGCAGGGTGGAGAGGTGAGGGACTAGGATGGAGGGAGGCTGGCTCTAGTGGTCAGAGATAAAGGACCTAGAGGGAGGGAGACTGGCTCTATGGTTAGTTTAGGAATTGGGAGAGAGGGAGGGAGACTGTCCCTGGTGCTTAGAGAAGAGGGACTGGGAGGGAGGGATGAAAAATCAATAAAGTAAAGCTTACCTTCCTTTTCTTCTTTGGGAGGACTGTGGCATACATGGCCTCTGCATTATCTGCTGTGGGTTTGCCTGTGAAATGCACCCTGATTAATAGAGGGAGGAGACAGACAGGAGGGGTTCTAGATACTCTCCAGCAGTGCTTACAGTTTAGATTACAATACCTCAGGGCTGTTAGCTGCTGTGTGTTTGCATGTGAAATGCACCCTGATTAACAGAGGGGAGGAGACACAGAGAGGAGGGTTCTAGATACTCTCCAGCAGTGCTTACAGTTTAGATTACAATACCTCAGGGCTGTTAGCTGCTGTGGGTTTGCCTGTGAAATGCACCCTGATTAATTGAGTTAAGACACAGAGAGGGGTTCTACATTCAGCAAAGCTGCAGTTTATTTACCTCAGGGCTGTTAGCTTGTGGGTTTGCCTGTGAAATGCACCCTGATTAATAGAGGGAGGAGACACAGAGAGGAGGGGTTCTAGATACTCTCCAGCAGTGCTTACAGTTTAGATTACAATACCTCAGGGCTGTTAGCTGCTGGGGGGATACAGACCGCTATTTGAGTTTGAGAGTTACATTCATAAAAGTGCAGTCATTTCCAGGTGCTTGTTATAACACTGATGAAGGCATTCCCAGCTTGCTTGAGTTTCTTACAGTTTTTGATGGAGTGTCTGCAGTTAAAGTTGGATAAGATGTTCCACTGTGAAGGTTGAATATCCCTGGCCACAGTGTATAATGATATCACAGTGTGTCAGTATCAATGTTAAAGCATGACCTCGATTCATCTTAGTTATGTGTGCTGTGGCATGCCCTTGCTTTCATGAGTTCAAGTTTAACACATAATGTTGTTTTAATATTATATTATGGAATTTAAGGACCATCTTAGTAAGTGTTATCTTTTCTAATCTATTTTTTTTATTTAGAATTACTTTGAATAATTTTCTGTTCTATTCTGGTGAATTTTAAAACTGTGTGTCCTCAATAGAGCTCTCATAGTCATGTCTAAATCCTAAATTCAGAGCAGTGTGTAACCAAGAATGTGTTCTCCTGCATCACACTGCCCCTAGTGGATGGAGTGGATGTAAGAAATACCACATTTACTCAAAGAGTAGGAAATGCCACACAGAGCAAATGAGGTTCTGTATCTCATATCTATCATGAGAGAGAGAGAGAGAGAGCGAGAGAGAGAGAGAGAGAGATTGTTGCAATGGAAAGAGCTTTAAGAGATTCTTACCTGCACTTATTTTCACAGCTGAGTACACAGTGTCAGTCTCTGCAGGTTTTGCTGGTAAAATAAACACACTGTTAATACAAACAGGACAGTAAACACATTGGATCAATAGCTCCCAGTGTTTTAGCAGACAGGGTCCCCCTTGGTGTTCAGGGGTTCCCCACAGACTGCGGGGGGTCTTCTGGTTTCAGAGCAGCTCAGCTCCGCAGTCCTCTTGCTCACCAAAGAGCTCAGAGGAGACACTCTTACACCATGAGAGCCAGGGGCAGCTGGACATGTGAACTGATATAGAAAACAAGCAGAAGACACTCACACCTGTCATGGGTTACAATCACTGATCCTTTAGGGAAGTGTGAAAGGGATGTTCAGCTTGGTAATTCAGAGACACAATTTACAGAGATTCTTACCTTTCTTTGTATTGTTGTGTTTGCTGGTGTCAATCTCACTGTAAACGATGTCTTCAGAATCTGGAGGGACATTTAAAAAAAATATATTATCTTCAGTGTTGGTTTCATGCAATTTTAGAAATGAATGTCGATTCCTAGCTTCACTGTTATTATTGTGTGTGAATAATGTGTTGGTGTCTCCCTGTGTGTCAGTAACTCACCAGGTTGCTGTGCTTGGCTGGAGAGCTCTACTCCCCCTGCTGCTTGGTCCTGGTTCTGATCCGAGCGTTCCCTGTGACAGTAGTGAGATACACCAGGCTTGATCAGTTTCACTTCAGCAATGATTCCACACTCCCCTCCTCTCCATGTGTCACTGAAGACAAGCATGATTTTTTTGTATCACCAAATTATTAAAAATACTGACAATATTGTTAAATGGCAAATAGCTTCAGATACCAATGTAACAGTTTATATTGCTGTTAGATTGGTATGATGTTTGTAATTGTTCTGAGTAGTGTTGAGAGCCACTGCTGAAGATTTGTATTGTTTCTGTGCTATGAGCTGGGAAAGTGCTTTAACTTGTCATTTCTGCTAAACTCTTGAGCTTCCTCATTCCCATAATACTGTCTCCATGGCTACCAGCAGCACCCATTTAGTTTGAACCTTCCCTGTGTGTTATAATGGATGCTTCTGTGATTGATTCTCTTGTGTCTGTGTTCTACCCAGACGTGTCATTTCCTGTCCAGTCTGCGTTGTGCTGAGGGGTCGAGGGACACTACTGCTAGTCATGGACCCCATTACCAGAATAAAGAAGTGTTTGTGAAGGTGGAAGAGAAGCTGGGGTTGAACCCTCGAGTCATGAGAAATGCTTGTCAGTGCTGTAGTGGACGAGGACCCTGTCTGTACACATACTTGTGCAGACTTACCTCCTCTTACCACCGGTGATACACGGGAAACCTGCAAATGAATAACACTGTTTCAGCTTGTTTATGTACTGCAAGTGTACAAACATGCTAAATATCATGGGATTATTAACTGTGCATATTCAATTAGAAAATGTTTATTTTTAAAATGCATTATCTTTAAAAATGGGCTTCTCAAAATATGATGGTAGTTATTTTTCACTAGAGGATGAAGGAAGAAGCCAGAGTATGTGTTGTGACAGGACAAGTGAAACATGTAATAAAACACTGGAGTCTCACCTCTGATCTTGTGATAGAGGAGAAGCAGAGTGAACACAATGAGAAGAATCACAAAGAAGCCGACACTGAAGCCAGCAGCAGCAGCAGCGCTGTGCCAGGACGCTGGGGGAGGAAGGTACAGGATCAGTGTGTGCTAGTGAGCTCCATACACCTTGACTGACAGGGCTGATTCTGCACAATGGGACTGGAACTGTTATGTACATGAGTTACTCCTGATCATGCTGCTTCAAGAGCTGCAATGAAGAAGCAGCCACTCTGCCACTCTAAGGACTGGGGTTGGTTTGATAAACCTCACCCATTCACAATAAGACACAGATGGGTTTAATAGAATGTTACAGAACCAAAGAATGCCATGGTTGATGCAATATAGGGTGATTCCACAGCTCCTAAAATCCAACTGTATCTTATCAAGACAGGCAGCAGGTTGATCAAATCAATGCTTTAATTTCTTGTAAGTTTAATATTAACCAGGCAGCCCCTGCACACACACTACAACACTGAATAGACTAACAGATCAGAAACACTCACAGTTCATTATTTTATATATTGTGACAACACAATGGTGTAACTCAATTACACACTGCTGGTAATTAATGGCAGTGCAGTTCTATGCTCTCTGTCAGTGCTATCCCTGTACATAGATTGTGTTCTTACTTTGTAGTTCAATGTGTAGCTCCTGGCTGCTCTTCTTCACTCCCTGTGACTCCACAGCACACGTGTAGCTCCCAGTGTGGCTCTTCTCAGCGCTGGCTATGCTGTAGAGTGCAGAGTCAGTGCTGTTAGTCACAGGCTCCCCGTCTCTCACAATGGTGTAGTGGAGTTCAGGGCGGGGGGTTTTGTTCACTGCTGCCTCACAGGTCAGGTTAAGAGCCTCTCCCTCCTTCACTGTGGCTCCTGGAGATGCTGTCAGAGTCACCCTGGAGAACAGAGCTACGAAAAGATGACATGAAGACAGGTGAGTGATTGTGAAGCTGTCTGACCAAGATATTCAAATCAATCAGAACCAGCGTCTTCCATAGAGTGGGATTCCCCAGAGCCCCCTGCTCCTTAGAGAGACAGAGGCAGTACTGGAGTATAGAGGCTCCTTAGAGAGATAGAGGCAGTGCTGGAGTATAGAGGCTCCTTAGAGACAGAGGCAGTGCTGGAGTATAGAGGCTCCTTAGAGAGACAGAGGCAGTGCTGGAGTATAGAGGCTCCTTAGAGAGACAGAGGCAGTGCTGGAGTATAGAGGCTCCTTAGAGACAGAGGCAGTGCTGGAGTATAGAGGCTCCTGAGAGATAGAGGCAGCGCTGGAGTATAGAGGCTCCTGAGAGAGACAGAGGCAGTGCTGGAGTATAGAGGCTCCTTAGAGAGACAGAGGCAGCGCTGGAGTACAGAGGCTCCTTAGAGAGACAGAGGCAGTGCTGGAGTATAGAGGCTCCTTAGAGAGACAGTGGCAGTGCTGGAGTATAGAGGCTCCTTAGAGAGACAGAGGCAGTTCTGGAGTATAGAGGATCCTTATTGTTTTACTTATAAAGGTAACACCAAATGTTTCAGTCAAGACAGGAACAAGCTATAAACAGGCTATTGAAACATCCCACAGCATCCTGCCCCCTCCCCTCCCTAGGTTCTAAACCCTTAGATATATCTGCATTGATAATCTGCAAGTCATTCAAACACAGCTATGAAGCATAATTAGTTGAGTCCTCACTTACAACAGTGTTAGTCATGAGTTTAAACCACACTCTCAAATCATTAATACATATTTTTATCTTGGTATTGAAAAATGAGCAATGAGATTATTATTTTTAAAATGGACAACATTTACTGTAAATAGATATGCTTTGTCACAGTGTTCTATATAACATCTGTTCTATATAACATCACATAGTTTGGGAGAGTGGTAAATGGGTAGTATATCAGTCTGTATTATAAGGATCATTTTCCCATGGTTTATGCCGGTGTTGATGTCTGGGGACTGTAATGGGGTGCAATTACGGTAGTGAACCACTAGAGGTCATCACCACATTAGAAAGATACTTACCTGTGTTAATGATATAATAAGGTAGAATTAACAAACCACTGAGAACAGGTGTTTTATTTAATCATTGATAGTTGTAATTAGCTGAATATTTAAACCTCGAGGGAACAGAGGGCAACGAAGGAGTTAGGAGTTGCTACATTTGCTGGAAAATCAATCAATCAATCAATCAATCAATGTGTGTGTACTTAAAGGGATTGTTTTGAGAATTTGTGTGTAAATCAATTCTAATATCCTGTACTAATAGAAGGATTTTGTTTTGTTTGTTCAGTTTTCCTGGAATTGTTTAATAACACTTTGTTTTGATTTATTTTCGAATCGTATTGTTCTTTTGTCATTTCCACACTGTCAGCCACGCTCCACAATCACTACAAGTGAAAAACAGACAGGAATATTTACAGCAGCTGACAAACAGGTACAAAAGAGAATCAGAAAGAAATGAGACTGATACTGAGATTAGGATAACGAATGATCATAATGGAGGCCTGTCTTATAATTGCTCGCGGTTGCAAACTAGGGTGGCCACCTGGCTCCAGATTTACGGGACACTTTGAGACAGAACGGGATTTCAAACGTGTCCCTAAACTGAAAGCAATTAATGTGTAAATGAACCATTCGAGCTGGGCTTGGAGCTCCAGCTGCCACCCTCTGTAGGACTGCATCGGCACGCCTGAAAAGGGGCTCATTTGCATATGCCGGAATAAGACTATGAAAGTACAATGCTGATGTTTTCTATACCCGTTCTATTTCTTTACAAAAATGTATAAAGTGTTATTTTTATTTTAGTGTTTGTTGTTGTTGCTCCTGTTACCCCTTATATCTGTGTGTGAAATGTAGGTCAGTCACCGCTGTGTCATCTGTTAGTCCTTGTGTGCCCCCTCCCTCTGTGCTGCCTGTGGGTGATTGGTTTTCCATTGTTTCAGTTCTTAGAGATGTGCTGTACTTTGAAGGGTCCAGGTCAAAACAACTGCATATATGGACGATGTGTCACTAATTTGCACCAACACATTGTTGGTACCTCCGATTAGTAATATCCCTGAGAAGTACTGCCAGTGGCGACGGGACAGTGATTAATAAGTCCAAGAGCGAAGTCATTTTCTAAAAATTGGCAGGTAGATAGGGAACTGTCGGACACGTACCCTGTCAAAAAGGACAAAATCAAGATTCTGGGCCTCATTTTCGAGAACAATAGCTCAGGGCCCAGAGCTGGACCACCTCACATTAACCAGGTCCGTAAAAAGATTGGCGGATGGAGCACAAGATCCTTAACAATGACAGGTAGAGTATTAATAACCAAGTCTATACTGTTCCCCATCCTCTCTTATGTAGGAAAAATCTTTCTGCCAGACAGGACCACCAAAACAGTGGTGGACCACATTACCCACCGCTTTATCTGGGGCAGCAAGATGGAGAGGGTAAAGTGAGCCACCTTGAGTAAAGCTGACAAGAAGGGAGGTAAGGGGGTCCCGGACGTTGTGCAGCTCACCCGAGTGCAGGGGCTCACGCAAACCATCAAGAACATCCAGGCCCTGCACAGGAAGGTATGTTACATGAATCGTTTCTATTTTGCCACCTGTCTCAGGGCCTTGGGCCTCTGCACTATTGACAACACCGTGCCGTACTCCTGGGACCCCCATTGTATTATAGAACCTTAAGGGACACTATACATAAATTGGGCTTAGATAAAGCAAAATTGGCCTCCTGGGAATACAAGGCTGTAACTAAATATCTTGCCGGTTCCCAGGAAATTGAAAAAGTAGCTACTTTCTCCCTCACCCAAAGCCAAAAAATCTGGGAGAATGTGTCTCACAGCTGCCTCAGTAATGTCCAAAAGGATATAGCATGGAACACCGTCCACAGTTCACTCCCCCACTCGGCGTTCATGTTCAGGAGGGGACTAGACCAAGTGGAAACATGCCCCTATGCAAAGTGCCGCAAGAGAGAAACACCAGCCCATATCTTCTGGGAGTGTGATGTGGCTGGCAGTGTCTGGCTCTCTGTCTCTGTCTTCCTAAACAGGTTTGCTGACACGACCAAGATGACCGCTGAGACTGTGCTCTATGGGCCTTTTTAACAGGAATCGCTAACAGCACAGCTAAGTGCGTTTGGCGTGTCATCAATGTTGTCAAGCAGATCCTGTGGGAGGGCCGTAACGTCTGTGTCTATCACAAGCAGGAGCTAGACACTATCACCACGACCAGAAGGGCACAAACTCTTATCAAGGACTTTGTAATTCTGGACATCCGGACCGGGAAGGAAGGAGGCCTGCAGAGTGGAGGATCGCCGGACTTCAGGACGTGAAGATGGAATAGCATCAAAAACTGGAACCGCTAGCTCCTAGGAGCGGACTACGGGCACCGCTAAGCCTTTTATTTATTTTGTCATGCCAGCATTCCGTCCTTTTTAGCTGACATGACCGTTTTTGAACGGTGCCCTGGGTTTATGTAATCTTTTTTTTTTTTTTTATAGACTTTTGTTTGATTTATTTTTTGAATGTTTTATTTGATTTGGTTTTGTTTTGTTTTTTATGTATCTTAAAGATTTTTAATGCAAACTATTAAAAGTTACATTTTAAGTGTTTTAACATTTTAGAATTTTAACACACGGTTTAACAAGCTTTCCCTTTGCCCCTGTCTCTTTTAGTTTTATAGTTTATTGTTCTGTTTTATGTTCACCTTTGAACTTTTTTTAAGAGAGCACACCCCGACCCTCACAAGCACTGTTTTTTTATAGATGGTTCTTTTTTTCCAGTCACTTTTAAAGCAGCACAGGTTTTATCATGTTGATTTTAATCTGTGTCTGTTTTAACCTTTGTACAAAAAAACGATTGTCTTGGTGTTTTTAAATGTATTTCAGATGCTTTTAAAACAAAATGTATGTCTGTATGCATGAATGTCATCTTTAAAAGAAATGTAAAATGAATGAAAAAAAGAATGGATGTAAATGTAAAAAATGTAAAATCTCAATAAAAGAGTATCATCTGCTTCAAATAGTCTCTTCCATTGAACCCATGCAGGCAGAAATGCTACAATATTTTTCGACTTTAATAATTAAATTCTCATAGATGTCGATTTTGTTTTATTTCTGTGGCAGGTCTGATGTCTGCGTGAACAAGACACTGACAGTCTGACAGCCACTACCTTTGACCTTTTTTCTGATTGGTCCATTGCGACGCGAACAGCGCGTAGCAGAATACAAATGAAACAGATGTATTTCTAGATTTGCTCGCTTCATTCATGCCGCTTGCTTCGCTTGTGTTGTGCATTACTCAGTTTAAATCAATAGTTTTCATTATTTTTGCTCGCGTCCGGTGTGCGTAGCTCTTTCAACATGCAAGCCCTGCATGCCCATTGACGTGTTTGATTTGGCATTGTATGCTGCAGAGCGGCTCTTACACTCCGACTTTTAAGAATGTGTTTGTTAACATTTATGTATTTAAATTTTTTTATTTACAGAACTGCTCCTTTAATCATAGTCACACCCCCCTTAGTGACTCTCCACGGCCCACGAGGGGGGCGTGCCTCCCAGTTTGAGCACCACTGCTCTAGGCTCTCTTTCTGCATTATTACAATTTCTACACTACTCAGAGTATGAGAGTTACTCAGACCAGGAAGAGCTTTCATATCAGAAAACTTTGCTAGGGCCCGTTACTTCAGCACCTGAGTTGTGTTGAGAACATTAACACAGCTGGAATAGACACGTGTGAATGTATCTGTGAGACATTACAGACAGAGAAGGGGGTGAGGACTCTCTCTGTTAGAATGAACCTACCTCTCACTGACACCCGCACCTCTGCAGAGTCACATTAACACAGCTGGAATAGACTCCAGTGTGAATGTATCTGTGAGACATTACAGACAGAGAAGGGGGTGAGGACTCTCTCTGTTAGAATGAACCTACCTCTCACTGACACCCGCACCTCTGCAGAGTCACATTAACACAGCTGGAATAGACTCCAGTGTGAATGTATCTGTGAGACATTACAGACAGAGAAGAGGGGGACTGACTCTCTCTGTTAGAATGAACCTACCTCTCACTGACACCCGCACCTCTGCAGAGTCACATTAACACAGCTGGAATAGACTCCAGTGTGAATGTATCTGTGAGACATTACAGACAGAGAAGGGGTGAGGACTCTCTCTGTTAGAATGAACCTACCTCTCACTGACACCCGCACCTCTGCAGAGTCACATTAACACAGCTGGAATAGACTCCAGTGTGAATGTATCTGTGAGACATTACAGACAGAGAAGGGGGTGAGGACTCTCTCTCTGTTAGAATGAACCTACCTCTCACTGACACCCGCACCTCTGCAGAGTCACATTAACACAGCTGGAATAGACTCCAATGAGAATGTATCTGTGAGATATTACAGACAGAGAAGGGGGTGAGGACTCTCTCTGTTAGAATGAACCTACCTCTCACTGACACCCGCACCTCTGCAGAGTCACATTAACACAGCTGGAATAGACTCCAGTGTGAATGTATCTGTGAGACATTACAGGCAGAGAAGGGGGTGAGGACTCTCTCTGTTAGAATGAACCCACCTCTCACTGACACCCGCACCTCTGCAGAGTCACATTAACACAGCTGGAATAGACTCCAGTGTGAATGTATCTGTGAGACATTACAGGCAGAGAAGGGGGTGAGGACTCTCTCTGTTAGAATGAACCTACCTCTCACTGACACCCGCACCTCTGCAGAGTCACATTAACACAGCTGGAATAGACTCCAGTGTGAATGTATCTGTGAGACATTACAGACAGAGAAGAGGGTGAGGACTCTCTCTCAATCAGCTGTTAGAATGAACCCACCTCTCACTGACACCCGCACCTCTGCAGAAACACCAGAGTAAGGGGCTGGAGTCCCACCACTCTGAATGTCTGCACTTGTAGGACCCTCGTCACTCTTTGAAACACGAGCCACACTCAGCTCTGTGTCAGCCCGGGACTGTAACTCTTCATTATCCTTATAAAAGGCAACCCTGGTAGCTTTATAACTCCAGACACGACACCTCAGAGTCAGAGTCTCCCTGTCAAACACAGGCTGGGGGAGTCTGCAGGATCACCATTGATCTGAAAAGACAGAAAGAGTTCAGATCAGCAGGGCTGAGAGGCGGGTCAGGATTGAGGGAGGTGCAGTTTCACACACCACAATGATGTTTGTAATGCTCTTTTATCTCATCATGTTATAATTTATGATTCCCTGTTATGAGCTATATAAACTTCCTACAGGGTGGAGAACAAATATATTAGGAAACAATTTCCCAAGTGTAGATCTAAGGCTCTTTGAACCCCAAAGGACTGAACATAAGACATGAATATGAAATCCTGTAACAGGGTCTTGTCACTTTGTAGGAGCTCATATGGAATCTTTCTGTGTGTGTGGGGGGTGTGTGTGTGGGGTGGGGTGGTGTGTGTGTGTGTGTGTGTGGGGGGGGGGTATGTGTGTGTGTGGGGGGGGGTGTGTGGGGGAGGTGGTGGGGGGAATGTGTGTGTGTGTGTGTGTGGGGGGGTCTGCAGGGGGGGGTGTGTGTGTGTGTGTGGAATGACTGTGTGTGTGTGGGCGGGGTTTGTGTGTGTGTGTGTGTGGGGGGGGGGGGGGGTTGGTGGGAAGGTGTCCTAGGTTTGCTATTAAATCATTTGAAACCTATTTCTGCCCATTTGCCCAGCTGCTATCTGAAAACAGCAACAATTCATACTGACTGGAGATCCAGAGACAGCTTTACTCAAATCAGCAAGCCAATCAGTAGCTTACAATACCCTCTCAGCCAATCCGAGTGCAGGACTATTCAACAGGGTCTGAATATTATTGTAACAGGGCGAGGAGCCCTGTATGTATTTATTTGTTTATTTTTAGATGGGGTTTCCCCTCACTGTCTCCGCCCTATGCAGTGTGTTATTTTGTATTTGTTTTGTTTTATGATTTATTGTAGTTGTATTTGTGTTGTTGACGGCCAAGCTTTGAAACACGATCCAGTTTTGTTTTGTTTTAAAATACCTTGTGGAATGTAGTGACTGTCAGCTAGTTATTATTGAATTAGCTGGCAATCACGCATAATAATTTACCAGTGCAGATTGTGGCCAGGGGTAATAGAATAATTGATCACCTAGTTAAACCCTCAGAAAGACCAGATCATAGGGCTGCAGCTCTCTGCGCTCAGGGTGGGTGTTAGGCGGGAGATCTGAAAAGAACGAAACTAAAAATGAAATATAGGAACAGTGAAGGCAATCTGCCCAGCCTGACCTATTTTAATGTTTGTGATTTGTTTTATTTATTATTATTTATTTCTTAGCAGACGCCCTTATCCAGGGCGACTTACAATTGTTACAAGATATCACATTATACAGATATCACATTATTTTTACATACAATTCCCCATTTATACAGTTGGGTTTTTACTGGAGCAATCTAGGTAAAGTACCTTGCTCAAGGATACAACAGCAGTGTCCCCCACTGGGGATTGAACCCACAACCCTCCGGTCAAGAGTCCAGAGCCCTAACCACTACTCCACACTGCTGCCCTGCGAGCACAGTTTTTTCTGTTTAAACCTTTTATTTTGTTTTTGTATTGTTTGAATAAAACGGCGCACCGCGTCTTTAATTTTGAAACTGCAGTTTGGTGTCAGCGTTCTTCCCTTCCTGCTTCTGCCGTGACGTCACCGCCCAGCCACACTGTCACAATTATCTATAATGACAATGAATGTAAAATGACTTACCGGACACAGTTAGGTTGACAGCATTACTGCGATCCTGTCCTGATGCAGACTCACACCAGTACACTCCACTGTGGTGATGCCAAGCTGTACTGATTGTGCAGCTGTCCCCATATCTACTCCTGTATTGATCACTGCACCCTGCCTCTTCACGTCCATCTCTGTACTGTTTAAACCTCCAGTCAGCAGAGCCCCCCTCCACCTCACAGCTCAGGGTGACTGTCTCTCCTGTGAATATCTGTGACCAGGCAGGCTGCAGGGTCAGGACAGCCTGAGGATGAGCCTCTGAAACAGAGAATAGGATAGGATTAGACACATTCCCCTACAATCAGTTAGGAGAGAGATTCCAGCCCTCAGCAGCATCTCTGCAGTGATACAGTAGGAATAGCAGCAGTGTGACCCATTGCAGGCTCTACTTGTGATACAGTAGGAATAGCAGCAGTGTGACCCATTGCAGGCTCTACTTGTGATACAGTAGGAATAGCAGCAGTGTGACCCATTGCAGGCTCTACTTGTGATACAGTAGGAATAGCAGCAGTGTGACCCATTGCAGGCTCTACTTGTGATACAGTAGGAATAGCAGCAGTGTGACCCATTGCAGGCTCTACTTGTGATACAGTAGGAATAGCAGCAGTGTGACCCATTGCAGACTCTACTTGTGATACAGGGGGAATAGCAGCAGTGTGACCCATTGCAGGCTCTACTTGTGATACAGTGGGAATAGCAGCAGTGTGACCCATTGCAGGCTCTACTTGTGATACAGTGGGAATAGCAGCAGTGTGACCCATTGCAGGCTCTACTTGTGATACAGGGGAATAGCAGCAGTGTGACCCATTGCAGGCTCTACTTGTGATACAGTAGGAATAGCAGCAGTGTGACCCATGCAGGCTCTACTTGTGATACAGTAGGAATAGCAGCAGTGTGATCCATTGCAGGCTCTACTTGTGATACAGTAGGAATAGCAGCAGTGTGACCCATTGCAGGCTCTACTTGTGATACAGTAGGAATAGCAGCAGTGTGATCCATTGCAGGCTCTACTTGTGATACAGTAGGAATAGCAGCAGTGTGACCCATTGCAGGCTCTACTTGTGATACAGTAGGAATAGCAGCAGTGTGATCCATTGCAGGCTCTACTTGTGATACAGTAGGAATAGCAGCAGTGTGATCCATTGCAGGCTCTACTTGTGATACAGTAGGAATAGCAGCAGTGTGACCCATTGCAGGCTCTACTTGTGATACAGTAGGAATAGCAGCAGTGTGATCCATTGCAGGCTCTACTTGTGATACAGTAGGAATAGCAGCAGTGTGACCCATTGCAGGCTCTACTTGTGATACAGTTGTAGCAGCAGTGTGATCCATTGCAGGCTCTACTTGTGATACAGTAGGAATAGCAGCAGTGTGACCCATTGCAGGTTCTACTTGTGATACAGTAGGAATAGCAGCAGTGTGACCCATTGCAGGCTCTACTTGTGATACAGTAGGAATAGCAGCAGTGTGACCCATTGCAGGCTCTACTTGTGATACAGTAGGAATAGCAGCAGTGTGACCCATTGCAGACTCTACTTGTGATACAGTAGGAATAGCAGCAGTGTGACCCATTGCAGGCTCTACTTGTGATACAGTAGGAATAGCAGCAGTGTGACCCATTGCAGGCTCTACTTGTGATACAGTAGGAATAGCAACAGTGTGCCCCATTGCAGGCTCTACTTGTGATACAGTAGGAATAGCAGCAGTGTGACCCATTGCAGGCTCTACTTGTGATACAGTAGGAATAGCAGCAGTGTGACCCATTGCAGGCTCTACTTGTGATACAGTAGGAATAGCAGCAGTGTGACCCATTGCAGGCTCTACTTGTGATACAGTAGGAATAGCAGCAGTGTGACCCATTGCAGGCTCTACTTGTGATACAGTAGGAATAGCAGCAGTGTGACCCATTGCAGGCTCTACTTGTGATACAGTAGGAATAGCAACAGTGTGCCCCATTGCAGGCTCTACTTGTGATACAGTAGGAATAGCAGCAGTGTGACGCATTGCAGGCTCTACTTGTGTGTTTTGAGTGAAAGGAATTCATGAAGAATCTCTCTCAATATGATAATGGAGGTCTGTGATTAAAATCTCCAATCGGGCAGCAATTAGTCCAATTTACTGTAGCAGCATTATTCCTGTTAAACTTTTTTTTTGTAAATATTTTTAATGATTCAGTAATCCTGTTTAAGATAAGTGGGAAGATTACTGTTCTTAAAAGGCATCCAAACATTCTGTCTCTAACAGTGTTCTATCACTCAGTATAGATTAATAGACACATTATATTGCTTACAGTGTATAAGGGGTCTGTATTGAGGGCATTGCTCTGTATTCAGCTGGGTTAATAAACTCACCAGACACAGTTACTGTCACAGGATCACTGTTAATAAACTCACCAGACACAGTTACTGTCACAGGATCACTGTTAATAAACTCACCAGACACAGTTACTGTCACTTTATCGCTGAGCTGTGAGTAGAGTGGTTGATCTCCTCTTTGTCCTCGACAGCAGTACTGGCCCTGGTCAGATACAGCAGCTGCAGTGATTGTGTAGCTGTCACCAGTTATACTGCGGCCAGCAGTCTGGAGCACTGGAGTGTCCTCACTGTCTTTGTACCAGAGATATTTCCAGCCAGCAGAACCCCCCTCAACCCCACACCTCAGAGTGACTGTCTCCCCGGTGAATATCTCTGGAAATGGAGGCTCCAGGGTGAGTGTAGTCTGGGGCAGCCCTGCAGAAACAGAGAAGATGACAGAATTAGGATCTCTATTGCAGAGAGAGAGAGAGAGAGAGAGAGAGAGAGAGAGATAGATAATGTTAGTGTGCAGCATGTGACATTTCATCAGAATGGTGAAATTACTGATAAATGTATAAAAAACAAATTGTTAGAAATGCTGATTACATTCTGTAAATATATGCAATATTCATGATGGGACGTAAAGCTGAGGTCCTATTGTAAGTGACTCTGCATTGAAGCCACCACCAGGGGGCAGCACTGCACCCACTCCTCTGTGAGAGGGATTCATTTTTAAATATCTAATATGACAGACCACGGTCAATCCAGTTTCAATGTGCATTTCTGTCATTTCTGACTGAAGTAGAGAGCAAATGAATACTAACCAGCGTTTTTAACCCTGTCTTCTTATTACCTTTACTGACATTATCACAGGTCCCTCTTTTATTGTGATGGGATGTTTGGCTCCTCCCCTGTTTTTTACATTAATGTGAGTTCAACCACAACACATGAAGTACAGGAAGCAGCAGAAACATTATCTGTCATGTTTGAAATATCTGCATGTTCCAAACTGAAGTCTAAGAGACTAGAAACAATACAAGCTCTTCTACAAAAGAACATGAGAAAATCACTGCCTGTCTGGTCACTGGAAACCCTAACAATTGTTCTTACTCATTTAAACTGAGTTACATTCATTACTGTGTTGTTTCAAATGGATGTATTCACCAAGAAGCACTTATGAAGTTGAATTGGTCAGCAGTCAACCAATGTAATATTCTCATTCAAAGCATTCCAACAATACCACACATAGCCTCTAGGTGGAGCACTCTATGGCACTGTAATGGTGTTTGATGGAGTCATTCATTGTTTTATTTAACCAAGTTAAATTGTTATAGTGGACAGAAGAAAAGGAAAGATGATTTCAGAAATTATATATATATATATATATATATATACACATACACAGTACTGTGCAAAAGCTTTAGGCAGGTGTGAAAAAATGCTGTAAAGTAAGAATGTTTTCAAAAATAGACGTTAATAGATTATATTTATCAATTAACTAAATGCAAAGTGAGTGAACAGAAGAAAAATCTAAATCAAATCCATATTTGGTGTGACCACCCTTTGCCTTCAAAACAGCATCAATTCTTCCAGGTACACTTGCACAAAGTCAGGGATTTTGTAGGCATATAGTCAGGTGTATGATTAAACAATTATACCAAACAGGTGCTAATGATCATCAATTCAATATGTAGGTTGAAACACAATCATTAACTGAAACAGAAACAGCTGTGTAGGAGGAATAAAACTGGGTGAGGAACAGCCAAACTCAGCTAACAAGGTGAGGTTGCTGAAGACAGTTTACTGTCAAAAGTCATACACCATGGCAAGACTGAGCACAGCAACAAGACACAAGGTAGTTATACTGCATCAGCAAGGTAGAAATTTCAAGGCAGACAGGGGTTTCCAGAAGTGCTGTCCAAGCTCTTTTGAAGAAGCACAAAGAAACGGGCAACGTTGAGGACCGTAGACGCAGTGGTCGGCCAAGGAAACTTACTGCAGCAGATGATAGGGCAGCAGTGTGGAGTAGCGGTCAGGGCTCTGGACTCTTGACCGGAGGGTCGTGGGTTCAATCCCTGGTAGGGGACACTGCTGCTGTACCCTTGAGCAAGGCACTTTACCTAGATTGCTCCAGTAAAAACCCAACTGTATAAATGGGTAATTGTATGTCAAAAATAATGTGATATCTTGTAACAATTGTAAGTCGCCCTGGATAAGGGTGTCTGCTAAGAAATTAATAATAATAATAATAATAATAATAATAATAATAATGAAAGACACATCATGCTTACTTCCCTTCGCAATCGGAAGATGTCCAGCTGTGCCATCAGCTCAGAATTGGCAGAAAACAGTGGGACCCTGGTACACCCATCTACTGTCCAGAGAAGTCTGGTCAGAAGTGGCCTTCATGGAAGACTTGCGGCCAAAAAGCCATACCTCCGACGTGGAAACAAGGCCAAGCGACTCAACTATGCACGAAAACACAGGAACTGGGGTGCAGAAAAATGGCAGCAGGTGCTCTGGACTCATGAGTCAAAATTTGAAATATTTGGCTGTAGCAGAAGGCAGTTTGTTCGCCGAAGGGCTGGAGAGCGGTACATGAATGAGTGTCTGCAGGCAACAGTGAAGCATGGTGGAGGTTCCTTGCAAGTTTGGGGCTGCAGATACTTATCCATCATGCAATACCATCAGGGAGGCATCTGATTGGCCCCAAATTTATTCTGCAGCATGACAACGACCCCAAACATACAGCGAAAGTCATTAAGAACTATCTTCAGCGTGAAGAAGAACAAGGAGTCCTGGAAGTGATGGTATGGCCCCCACAGAGCCCTGATCTCAACATCATCGAGTCTGTCTGGGATTACATGAAGAGAGAGAAGCAACTGAGGCTGCCTAAATCCACAGAAGAACTGTGGTTAGTTCTCCAAGATGTTTGGGCCAACCTACCTGCCGAGTTCCTTCAAAAAACTGTGCAAGTGTACCTAGAAGAATTGATGCTGTTTTGAAGGCAAATTGATGGTCACACCAAATATTGATTTGATGTAGATTTTTCTTCTGTTCACTCACTTTGCATTTTTTCTAATTGATAAATATAAACTATAAACATGTCTATTTTTGAAATCATTCTTACTTTACAGCATTTTTTCACACCTGCCTAAAACTTTTGCACAGTACTAATATATATATATATATATATATATATATATATATATATATATATATATATATATATATATAGATGATCAGGAAGCAGGATGAGAATCTTTACCAGTCTCTACACTTTGTGACTGCATTGCCACAGCCTATTTTCAACACACACACCTAACATGAAAAGTGTCATTTCTCAAACGAGCTTCATGCTTTTCCCCCCATGAATTGTAAATCCTGTTTTTAAACTGTGTTCACATTGTAAACTGTTCTCTTACCTTCATACTGTCTGGAGCAGCTCACTACAGTCAGCACTGAAAAACACAAAAGAGACAGTCAGGGACTAGACCTTTATAAAAGCACCACAGTCATGTTGCTGTTTCCAATGCTTTTACCATTGTTATACCATGCTCATCAGTTATAGGTGCCTGCCATACATACATGTAACATGTGCTAACATAGGGAGAAGAAAGAGCCAGCGCCATCTAGTGATCGGACACTTTTGATCAGGTTTCCTTCTCTTGTTTTGTTAGTAACACACTGCTGTGCACTACTTGGTGCTGGTGTATATAATAATATAAAGACACTCTAAACTAGCCTATATTAAATATGTATATGACAGGCAGCTCCTGAACTCATAGTCAAAGCACCTTAACACAGACTTACCAAATAATACAAACACAAGATTTGAGTCATTTCAATAAGAACCCTGTGAATGATTGTAAAGGTGAGGGAAGAGTAAAAACAAAGCAAGACAATGTCACATAATAATAATCCTTCATTAACTTGGACACACGCATGGGGTTTAGGAAACTGACAGATCTGTAGCTGCAGTTAAAGTATTCTTGAGTAGCAACTGGTGGTGATATTGAATAGTGTTCAAAACCAGTCAGAGCTTTTTTGATACATTCAATATTCATACTGATTTCAGTGTTCATATGAAGAGAAGAAAGCAGACTTGAGTTGTGAATTCAATTCAATAATGGGTGTGATACGTGTAACAGGGAGAAGGCTGGACACACACTGTCGACCACACACAGTGCAGGTGAGCATCTTAACCCCTATGCAAAAGAGCCAGGCTCCTCTGCATGTGTGCTTATAGAGCTTTTAACCTCATCTCACCAGCAGGGGTCAGAATCCACAATGGCAGTGCATCACACAACACTGTCTGTTACACTGGCAATTATCTATTAGTTTATGAGTTGCGATCCATCCGGGTGAATTTATTATATTATTCTGCAGTAGAGGTATATGTCGAGTGGTACATGACTAAAAGCAAAACATAAGCTCTATTTTCATAAAAACTACTGTAACCAAATTAAATCAATAAATACAGTAGGAACATTTTCTAGCAGTATCAGAAATTGTAACATGTCAAATGAATTTACAAGCATTGACACAGACCTGTGAAAAACAAGACATTAAAAGATAGCAGACCACAGGACTGGACCCACACTGCAGAGCTTCCTCCCTCCCACGCTGAGCATGTTTTTCCAACCACTGACCACATCCTCAGCTGCTACATCCTACAGCAAGCTCTTACCCCATGGTATTTGAAACCGTTTAACCCCTCCTGCCCTGCACATGAAGAGCGGGTTTTGTGTGTATATATCGTTATTATTATTTGTTTATTTAGCGGACGCCTTTATCCGAGGTGACTTACAGAGACTAGGGTGTGTGAACTATGCATCAGCTGCAGAGTCACTGAAAGACGGAGCACAAGGAGGTGAAGTGACTTGCTCAGGGTCACACAATGAGTCAGTGGCTGAGGTGGGATTTGAACCGGGGACCTCCTAGTTACAAGACCTTTTCTTTAACCACTGGACCACACAGCCTCCTCATTGTAAATAATACTGTGTAAAATGTACATTTATTGTAATTAATTCATGAAGTAGCTGACGCTCGTTTTTATGGTACATTTTCTCAGTCTTGGTGTAATAATATTATGCAATGCAATTAACTGTACAGTAAAATACATTTCATTCAGGAAAAAATATGTATAATAATTGAGTGCTAATATCTAGAAAAAAAACTGAAGGGGAAAAAATGTCTGTCAGTCAGAAATGAGAAATACGCATCACAAGCTGCTTTGCCTTGCACCGATTTACCACCTTGCCAGAAGCTGCAACATTTTATAAATTAGCAAGAAAAACAGCACTGTGTGGGATTTCTATATACGGAATATAAAAAACAGAAGATCAACACAGCAACTCCTGGTCCCCTATTTACTTCTGACTGTCAAGAAAAACAAGTCCAGATTAGGCTGCACATGCACCACTAGCTGCCAAATAGTGATCTCTACACGCATGTGAAGTTGCAATGGCAGGGATTATTAAAAAAGATGCGTTGTCTCCTTTGTTTTTACCTGAAATGCACACTTTTTTTATAACCACACCTACTGTATGGCATCCTTTGTTTTGTAGTTAAATCACGAGGGTAAAGTCAGGCCTTTCTTTCTTCTGGGATATTTTTCAACTTTAATGGTGTTACACATAATGACTTTGATAATGTTTGAATAAACCGTGTTTGTTCCAGCAGTATAATAAATATATGTTACATGGATTGAATCAGTGTTCTATAAAATACAGTATGTCTTACTATATTACTACTATAATATACATTTCATTTCACAGTGTGTCTGTCACACATGACATTGTGAACAGGATAGCTGCCTTGATTTTGTACCAATCTTCACCAAGCTTTTATTTTATTATTCAATCCTAGCTTCCTTTGTATGCTTGGGATTGCGTTTCACTATAATCTTTCACTCCCTTCCTCTTACTGTGTGATTATGAGGACCCTCTATATGCCTGCACTGGGTTTTATAAAAGGTAATGGCTTCAGATACCGGAATACATGATTCTAGCTGATCATTCTGGATGACTCCTTATATCAACAGAAATATTATGTGTATGAAAGTACTTCTGTATTTACATTTAGTTATTTTATAGACTTATTTATTTTGTCCATACAAATGTTTGAACACAATAATTCAGGATGAATTTTTTCTTTTAAATGTGAAAGGCAGGAAATGGTGGAGCTGCTCCGGAACCTCAGCTCCGGCTCCATGCTCCGCTCCGCTCTGGCTCCAGCATCCCCAGCTCCAGCTCCAGCTCCGCTCCGCCTCAGGAGCTCTGTCAAGCTCCGCTCTGGCTCCAGGCCCCTGAGCTGGCTCCAGGGCTCCAGAGCTGGAGCATGGCCAACCCTAGCATGCACCCACACGGCAGACGCCTGTCACAAACTCTTTCTAAGGTACAGGATTTCATTGAGACATAAACATTGATTTGGATTCAACTTACAGTACAGGAATGGTTAGTATATTATAGCATGATCACAATGATCCTGCTATAATCCCCCTTCTATAAACCTCAGAATGATTTTAACAATATAATTCTAACTGATTTCTTATTGCATAAAAAAACAGCTGCTATTATTATTATTATTATTATTATTATTATTATTATTATTATTATTAATTAGTCATTTAGCAGATGCTTTTATCCAAAGCGAGTTACAGAGACTAGGGGGTGAACTCTGCATCAACAACTGCTGCTGCCGCAGAGTGACTTAAAATATGACCCCGGTTTTACCTAAAACCATAATATATTAAAAAAAAAACAACAAAAAAACTGCTGTCTACTTGAAAAATGAAATAAAAATACACACAGCAGTCTAGAACAAACACAATCTTTTACTCTGTATAAATGTTCATGGAGGGTAAATGTTTGCAATCAATATTATAAAACTAATTTAGTCAGATTTTATATTCAGCTTTCAGAAAGCTATGAACACAGGAGACTTGCAATCACTGGCTAATGAAATTTTAAAAAAATACTTTGATCATAGAAAACGGTCCTTTCCCTTCTGGGAACTGCCATTGCAACTTTAAAGATTTTATTTTACCACCTACAGCTCTGGCCAAAAGTTCTGCATCCCCCTATAGAATGAACTGATTCTGCTTCATAAAGTCACACAAAACCTGCTGAATAATGTGAAGTTAGCATATTAAATTACACAACGCTTTGTATTATTACATATTCTTAACCAAAAACTGACAGAAAATGAAAAATGTGACATTTCGAAATTCAGCATGAAATACTATACTATATGTCTCCAGTTGACTTTTGCAATTTAATTTTGTAGCTTCTTTTATTACATGATGTTAAATAAAATATCTAAATTATGTTCATACAGTTTTTTTTTTTTTGTATTATGTCTCAATTCTAAAATTCTAGGTGATGCAAAACTTTTGTCCAGAGCTTTAGAACTGCTAATGTTCTTTTAACATCCCATTCCCAAAAATATGTTAAAGAAAGAAGAAAAAGAAATGCACACCCTGAATAAGTGAAGCATTAGTTTGCTTTAACACTTTCAACAGGAAGTGTCAGTGAGCTGCTGTAGCTACAGTTCAGACCAGTTCAAAGGGCCTCAGCAGCATCAGCATACATCACTGAGAGGACTTTCTGTACCACTATTTACAAGTTTCCAGGTTCCTATATTTGATTATAGGTGGAAATCAATTTAGTTATCTTACAATCCTTCTGCACACATTTTTTTTATTAATCTTTAATGACGCTTCCATGTTTGGCCATACTTCTACCATATTGTATCATGCATGTGCAATACTTTCATTCAGGGGCGTCATTTGCTATAGGGCAGGGTGGGCAGCTGCCCCCCCTCCCCCAGACACACATTATAATCACTATTAAGATGGTCGAAGTTTTCTTCACAAATGAATAAAATGCATTTTTCAAACATTGTTATTTTCTAATCGAACCCGGATCCGGAATGAAGTCGGCCACGGCTGCAAGGCGACAGTCATTCATTTTCTATTGATAGTTCATTGTTGTCCAGTGATTATATCGATAACACAATCACTGCAGTCTATTATTTCTATAAGAATATAATATTATTGAGATCATGAGTCAAAGGGAAATGTCGGACATGTTTGTCACAGCAGGTGGAAAACAGAAGAAATTAAACACAGCGAGACAACAAGGAGGGATCCACATAAGAAACTATTAATATTGCTGATGCCCACGTACAATTATTTATACCTGCTCTAAAGAAAAGGTACCATAGATTTGAAACTAGATTTAGGCTCATGTGTAGAGCTGTGCTGTGCGTTTTCGGTTTGGATTGGCTGAAAATAATATTTAAGGCGGCACACTTGTTATAAATTAGTGCCGTGCTTTACAAATACTTGCATTGCAAATTTTTTATAATTTATTTTAAGAATAAGAACAATGCTGACAAAACGCACGTTATCTCATTGTAAACTGGACCAATTACTGCCTGTTTATATTCATTCATGATGCTAATCACTGTTTTAAAATGTTACATTGTTTAAATATGCATTTATATGGGAAAAAATTATTAGGCAATGCTATTCATGAAAATCTATGAATTTATTTTTCTGACATTTTCGCCATATGCAAATGTTGGTATTACTTTGGCAAAAACATTAGACTTACAGGCTGGTGTTGACACACGTTTGCCTTGATGAAAGCGAGACACCACCCCTTTTATTTTATTCTATTCATGATTATCGGGGTAAACATGTTATTTAAAACTTTGCTACAGATTTATACTTTCGACATTCACAGAATGGTGGTGCTTATTTAGAAGTTCATGTTCATTGGTTTATATTTGATACAAACAACATTTTCAAAAGGGGAAAAAAAAGAACTAGGTTAGAAAGTGATTTCTAAAAATGATTTGGGTCACTAAGTATCTGGCTTTCAAAGGGTTTAGATGAAACGAGTCGTGAATTCACTTGTTGACACTTTAAAAATACAAATCAAGTGATGTGGTTCCATTAATCAGGCTTTGAAAATCATTTTGTCACCTCGTTCTTGTTTTGCCCCTTTTGAAAATCATGCTGAAAGTGTCATTCTTTTTGGAAAGCAGGTGAAATGTATCAAACTTAATTCAAGGTTTTAAGTATATATCAAATCCGGTGAGATGTATTCGGATGGACGCTCTAAATTAAAGAGTTAAACTGCGTTCTTACCCCTGGCTCTTTTTGTAAAGCCCATGCAATACAGGACTTTCTTTTCTTTTTTATTCAATGATCTGAAATAAGAGTAGTCTAATGTCCCGAGCTGCTTCTCTAAAACGATTTTAAAGAGATGATGTTGTACCACTATTTGTTTAATGTAGCAGTAGTGACGGTTTGCACCTGAAATGTTTAGTTAATTAAATCGGAAGCTGGCAGTACAGTAATTCGGTTAGTGTTAAAGCCTTTACACACTTTTAATGTTGACAAAACTTTGCTCCTCCCGCGCAGAATTGTTCTAAAATGATGCCCCTGCTTTCATTTGATTTACAATACATTGACTAGCTTTTTCTACACTTAACTACACTTTTACCATGAAACTACCATGAAAAAAGGTTCCTCGCTCCCCTGTCCTTTACCATGTGCTTCCCTGCTTCACCATGCATACAGTATGTTTTACAATACTCTATTTCATTTACCTGGCTTGCACACTCTGCTTTTACCATGACATTCCCACAAGACAACGGCTCAAAATATATATTTTGAATTACGATCAAGTCTTCAAAACCAGAATCTTTCACTCTAACTGTCCCCAAACCAGATGGATAATCAGCAGCATGTTTAATAAAGCACCAGCAATAATACTTACATATCAGTGCAGCGACTTCACAAGCCTGCATTCTGTCTCGAGATGTTTTCAAAGCTGAGGTCAATGTAGGCACTTCACAGTTTTGAAGTTGTAAACATACAGGTTCCTCCCTCTACGCCTATTTATTAAATGACCACAAACGTATTTCTAATATGTCTGATTCTGTTGTCTGACAAAACATAGTCACGTGATCTCATTTCAGGGAGTATTTATTTTTACACTGAGCATCAAACAACTTCATTTACATGCAAGAAGCTAAAACTTCTATTAACCAACTGGCTGCTGGAAAACAAAAACACTTTACTCAAGAACTGGTCTGGTGAAACCACTGTTCAAATGAGGGGATTGAAACACTTCTGTACACACACTTCTCTGTGCTCTGTGTGTGGGAATGTAAGGTTGGCAGGGATGGGGTTAAATCTGTCCCTCCAGCAATCACAGGTGTGGTCATTCCCCAGTTAGGTAATTGATGCTAATTGGGGAGTGGTCACATATATAAAAACATGGAGAAATGCTTGCTTTGAGGTGAGTGTTTGTGCTGTGATTGGTGTATTGTTGGTCAAAATGGTAGTGAAGGCTAATGCCCAGACTACATCTGATTGTTTTGTTTAATCTTTTTTTTTGACCCTTGTGTCTTTTTCTTTGTTCCTGTGTTTGTTAATAAGCGTGCGCACCAGCACTTAAACTGCAGCTTTCTGTCTCTGGGTCTCTTCCTGCCGGTAACAGCTTGGGCCGTGACGCTACCCTGTGACAAAGGCAATAACAACGTGCGCTTATAATGCTACAAACAACATTCACCAAAGTGATGGTGTGCCGTATGTACCTACACAGAATTTCCATAATATATGCAAAATGTTTGAAAATGATCTGTATAAATGACATTTTCCAGCAGAAAGACATTGTCAGTACAAAATCTAATTTCTCTGCCGGGGATAAAAATTGAAAGATCAGAGCCAGGGTCCATCCGTCCGTCCATCAAATTGCACCCTGCTAACATATTTTGCAAAATATATTTTCTAAATAAAGTTAAGGCAGGAGAAAGGCAGACAAAAATCAAGCACATCCTCTCGACTTAATTTACTAAACGTAAATAAATGACCATCAAAATAATTATATACAGTTCTGTACCAGTGGTGACTGGTGACTTCTAAGTCAGAAGAGACATGACTACAAGCCTGTTGTTCATCAATCTGCCAATTTCTTCTAGCACAGTAAAGAAAATAAGTGAAATCAGGTCATTCTGTCATCCTAGTAAATATGGATCCTTATTTCCATGTGAGCAGCAAGTAACTTGTCATATTGAGCAATTATAATGCTGAATTTTGCATTACTTAAGATATGTGCATGTGTCAGTGTTTCATAGTAATGTTTTCATCGCCATGGTTTCAAGGTGAACTTTTGCCATTATAATGAAATGCACTTTTTAGACATCAAAACATAAACACCAAAACACAAAACAGATCAAGTGAAACTTACATACTGTATTTCTTTTTTTAAGCCCAATTGCTTGAACACTGTGCTCTACCTTTAAAAATGTCTGCACACAACAAGCACCAAGGGATAAAGATGATAAAACAGCTGTGTTTAAATATACAGTGTTTTTAAAATGTTCCTACCCTTATTATGGATTTCTTTTTCTGATCATTTTTTAAAATCTCGCGCATTGTAGGCCGATAGCAGTGCTTCAGCAGGGGGCGGGAGGGTTTGAGTTGATCCTCCAATTAAAAACAGGGATCTGCCATTGCTAGTACTGTACTGTGTGGTGGTTACAGGAGATCGGAGTTTATAACAGAGTCTTGCCTGCTGTGAGGACCCAGTGCTGCTGGTAATATAGGAATGTTGAATCCAGGGTTTTGGTTAAAGTGTCATTTTTTCTTGCATTTTAGACAGTATTTTTGTTTTTGTTTTATTGAACATTATTATATATATATACACACTTTTAATCATGTGAAATTGAGGAGGCAGGAGCCTCCACTGATACTTATATTGACTCATCTTGTCAATAGTGGCACTAGCTTGTGAGCTTTGTGTATGTAAAGCTGTCTTATGTACTGTAGGCTACTCATATCCAGAGATCTAAATATATCAGCATATAATTATCAGTTGAATGATTTTGTTGCAATATGAAACATATATTCAAGTCAAGACTAAAAACACACTTTTATGGCTTTCTTATCTTAGTGGGTTTTAATGTAACTTTAAAATGACTGTTTTTGTATTATTATTATGTGTACCAGTATACTGTTATATAAATGGTCTGATTGTGGCAGTTGTGTGTGTGACATGCTATACAAATGTATTGTGGTTTGTTCTTTTTTCCTGCTATGTACTGTACAGTGCTTTGTGATACTTTTGTATGAAAAGCTCTACAGAAATGTAATAAATGCAATAAATAAATATATAGGCAATATATTCTTTACACATTTCTAGTGTAAAAGACTAGAATTCTACAGTCAACATATTCTTATGGATTTCTAAAAAGTCAGTATAAATCTGTCTCTTATTTTATTTAATTCAGTCCAGTGAAGGGCTTCAGGGGCTGCGGTTGAGTGAGAGGAAGTGCTGGAGGATGAGCACACAGCAGGGTGCACAGGAAGTGATGGCAACACATTAAACTGACACTTTAGATTATTATTTAGAGGAGATGTTAATGTTAAGATCTTCAATCCCCGTGAACGGGGCAGAACATCCCTGGACAAGAGATGCTGCAACTCAGAGGATTCTGAAAGCTTGAACTCACACAGCTTTAGATGATGAATTCAATACTTCAGTGGGGTTCTTTAACAGCACTGCAGAAAAGTGTCTCACATGCAGAACTTCATCTCATGAGTTACAAGATCAAGTTAAAGCTTTGTGAACAGGGCCCTTCAACTAGACAAACATTTCAGCTAAAGCTTTCACCATCACACACTATAACAAAAACTCTGTCAAAGACAGATCTTCTCATTTCAGGATGCTCAGATTGCACCTGCTCTGTGGATACATGGAGATGCTCAAAAATAAATCATTTAAATACAATATTAGTAACATACCACCCCAGCCATGGATGTAAAATCAAGACAAGTCTTATCAGTGTCATGAGAAAGCCCCACGAGGACCTACATCCACTGAGTCTGGAAGCAACACCCCAGTAACGTTGTTGAAGCCGACACCCTGGCATCCTTCAAGGAGCTGCTTGATGAGATTCTGGAATCAATAAGCTACTAACAACCAAAACGAGCAAGATGGGCTGAATGGCCTCCTCTCGTTTGTAAAATTTCTTATGTTCTTAAGTTCTTATGAATGTGCACAATGTTAATGTGACAGACAGACATCTCTTCATATTCCCAGATTCTGGTTCTCTCAATACACTAAAGAACACCCTCATCAAGTGTCACCACAACTGCACTTCAAGATAGAAATGTGAATATGAACCAGGTAAAATCTCTATTAACTGAACTAATAGGGACCAGGGATTGTTCATTAATTGTTCATATAATTGCTTTAAAACTAAAATTGTTTATATGAGTCCCAATAAAATCTATGATACCCCTTCATCTTTAACAACATATGTACAGTACTGAACTATATTTTAAAACCCTGAGGTTGAGGGCTGAATAGTGCATTTTCAACAACAACAGGGCACAAAAGCACAGCACACAAAAAGACAGGATCACCAGTCCATCTGAAAAGACAGAAAGTGTTCAGATCAGCAGGGCTGAGAGATGGGTCAGGATTGAGGAGTCTGCAGGATCACCCATTGATCTGAAAAGACAGAAAGAGTTCAGATCAGCAGGGCTGAGAGACGGGTCAGGATTGAGGAGTCTGCAGGATCACCCATTGATCCTGCTGCTAATAACAAAAAAGTCTACTTGTAAAATAAAATAAAGATACACACAGCAGTTTCATGAATATCAAACAGACTGGAAAGGGTCAGAACAATCTTTTACTCCATAAAAACATTCATGGAGGGCAGATGTTGCAATCAACATTATTAACTAGCAATACAAAGTATATTAGTAGGATTTTACATTCAGCTGTCAGAAATCCATAAATAACACAGGAGACCCACAATCACTGGGTAATGAAATAAATACTTTAATCATAGAAAACGGTGCTTTCCTCTTGTGGGAACGAGCCATTACTAACGTAAAGTTTGTATTTCACCTCCTAGCAGAGCTAAATGTGAACGAGTCATTACTAATGTAAAGTTTGTATTTCACCTCCTAGCAGTGCTGAATGTTTGTTTAACACCCCCTCCCCACATTGTTTGTGTGGCCTGTGAAGCAAATATCAAATTCAATATATATTTCTTAAATAGAATGTGACACATGTTGCTAAAGCTGATAAATAAATCAATCGCTCGTGTGCTCTCTTCCTGTGCTCAGTTAACACTTGTCAACAGGAAGTGTCAGTGAGCTGCTGTAGCTACAGTTCAGACCAGTTCAAAGGGCTTCAGCAGCATCAGCATACATTACTGTGAGAGCACTTTCTGTACCACTATATTAAATTTATATATAGTGACCAAGCTGGCCGTACCTTTGGGTTCGTGACCCAGAGATAAAAACATTTATTCGAAACACAAAACAAACAAACAAACCCCCTGCTCTCATTGAGCTCTCACTACACACATGCAGGTCCCTGTCTAACATGCAGGACAGCTAAGCTGTGTACCTGACATAGAACACCAAAACAAAACACTTTAATACAAATTTTTATAAAACCAAACGTAGTTTTAAACAGACCTTTACAACTTTCCATCAGGCTCTTCACTCAACAGCAGCAGCCTCGAGCAAACTGACTGCTTCCCTTTTATACCCTGCACCTGACTCGAATTTACAATAACTACCAGGTGCAGGTGATAATTAATAATTAAACAAAACAATAAAACAATTAAATGAAACAAATGCAATTACCTTGCCATAAAACAAAACATTTTTATATTGCAGGCCCCTCTGTCCAGCTACATCCGTTATATATATGTCCTTCTGGGCGGTCTTGGTGGAGCATTTGTCATGTGATTAGTCATTGCTGATGTCATTACTGATGTCATGTATGATGTCATATCTGATGCGATGCATCTGCATAATAGGGGTGAGTTAAGGTTCCGTGCCTTAACGTCCCATTTCCTGACACTGAACTGCAACCTTAACGTTATTTTAACAACGTTTTTGTAAATGAATTTCCATAGTTTTATTTTTTTTGTTTGTTTGTTTTACTGGAATCTACTACACTATCAATTTCTAAAGTCCTACACACATCGAAGGAAATATGTAGTACAGCAACCCATGAAGTGGAGACCACACAGAAAAAGGCAGCCAGCCTGGTATAACGGTCTTGATAGATATGTGGCATTTGAAACAGGACTGTTCTAAGAGATCCGAGTAACACACTGCATCCCAACACATTTCTTTTGTTTTTCACCCAGGGTCAGGGACATAAAAATGTGAGATCAGCTACTGAAATGTGTCAACTGGCTTATTTATGAAAACATCTGTCATTATGCACATGACTTTATTATACACTACAGCAATCCAGTAATGAGACCAGCTTTGTTTTTGTGTGCAAAATTTTCTACTGCAAAAACATGCTAGTTATCATCTATTAGTGAAACATATATAATACTCCATACAGCATACCGCATATACAGTGTGATGAACATGAGACATAAATGCAGCCTATAGTATAAATATTACAATTGAGTACAAATGTTAAACTTATTTAAGCATTTGAACCCGAAGGAGCGCTATTAGAATATGGATCTGTTAAAAAATGAAAAATAAATTGTTTTTATCCTGATTCAGGTTCTTTCAGTTTAATCCAAGTGGACCCTGTGGTCTACTTCCAGTTGTGATGTAAATAGCATCTTCATACAGCACTGTATTTAATTTAAATATTCTACTGACATGCAGCTGTTCATACTCTGTTTTGTGAAGGGTTTGTTATCAGTAACTTTTTTTTCTTTATTTTTTTTAATAGGGTTTGAGTGCATATTTTATGCAGCCAGCTGAATTTCAGTATGTTAGGCTATTATTATTATTATTTTTTTAGGCTGAGGCGGGGCAGTTTGGGGTGGCTGTTTAGGGAGCTGGCTCTGAAAAAAACGCCTCCTGTGACGCTGGTGTGTGGGCTGGCCTAAGAGATCCTGCGTTCCCTCTGCCTGCCGGTTGGGCCCGGTTGTTTTTCTGCTGATGTGCAGGCCTGTAGGCGATGTCTTGGTTCACCCAGCAGAGCCAAGGGGACTGGAACTGTTCTGGTGACAGTCCGTCATGAGAAGCTGACCAGTGGCTCCACCTGCCCCAGGCAGAGGCCAGCTTTGTTTTTGGAGCAAAACGCAGCCATCTGCTGGGACGCCTTGTGTACCCGGTGGGATTTCTGTAGGATCTCCTCCACGGCTCCCCAAATATATGTACTGGGGATATGAGGTGCATCAAGCAGCGTGGTCTTATCCACATCAGGAACTCTGGCTTGTGACAGCCACAGCTATCTTTGAGCCCGAAGATCAAATTAGCCAGGCTCCGGCCAAGAAAAAAATTGGAGATCCTGAGATCTGCAGCAGTGTGCTGGACAGGAGGAACTCCATGGCCACCAGCTCGGGAGCGGGGCCTTCATACAGCACACCATCCAAGTAAGCAGTCTACACACCCACTGTTTAGACAGCTGAGTTGCCTGTGCCCCTGCTGTATAACTTTTTTCGTTACCCCTACACTGGGTGTTGAGGGCATATTTTCCCTGCAGCCAATCCACCTTCCGTATGGGCCTTAACCACGCCACGATGGTGGAGTCTGCAGTTTGGGGAACCCTGCCAGGCCAAGCTTATCCGCGCCCTCCAAGGAGGCAAGCGGTGCGGCATGTTTCAGCACACTAGGACCCGAGGCCGGATGATCCCAGGAGAAGTGTACCTCCTCCATGAAGTCTGGGAAGGCTGGGAACTGCTGAGGGCGAGGAGCCATCGCCTGCGTCCAGAACACGGACCAGCGTGGTTTCGCTGGTGGCGTCCAGGGGACCTGCAAGAAAGCTGCAGCGCATCCCATAAGAGCCGAAACTGAGCTGGACAATGGGGGTGCACTGGCTTCCGAGGCCACCTCGAAGCAAGGTTCTTCCTCAGCACGAGTCTCACCCACCTGCATGTCAGAGGAGAAGGAGGCCCCCTCCCCAGAGGCCGCTATGAAGAGCATGTCCTCCTCTTGCACTGGCTGAGACACCTCTTCCCATCCCCCCTGAACTCCCCTAGGGGGGGGGGGGCCTGGCAGTACACCGCTGCAACGGGCCTGGGCAGCTGGCGTCTGTTTAGCCAAGAGCTCTAAGACCTGGGCCATCTGGGCCTTGAAATCCATAATGTCCCTTGCCTGCTTGGGCCTCACGCTTCACCCTTCTCACTGTGGCGATGGGGAGCGACTGCGGGCAACCTGCACATCGGGATGTCTAGCAGGGGTCCTGGGACAGGTCATGGAGGAGGAGCTCTGGGGCTCCAAGAGCTGCCGAGCAGGTCCAGCCATAGAGGACATGGAGCTCAACCTCATGGCCCTCCCAAACGAGCTTCTTTCATCCGGGGCTGGAAAGCCTCACAGATGCTAACAGGCCATGTCCCTCTCGAGGCCAAGGTGGCATGTTGAATGCTCAAGCATTAACAGACAGAACAGAAAATATCCTTGTCCTCTTGCGGGATATTGGCATTGCAGGCCGTAAAGGGACAAATGCCGTGGTCTCACCCACTAGCGCTGTAGCAGAGGGTACCTCAAACACGATAGCACCGCACTTACTGAGTACCATGGCCACCTTGTTCTCCACGTGCCGTGCCACCCGTACCCCCGTGCAGTAAATGTAGTACCAAGCACCGTTGTGCATCGTGCACCAGCGTGCAGAGCCCGTAATTATTCACCGTACCGTGCAGCACCGTGCGTTCTCGCACTAGCGTTGTGGCAGTGGGTACCAAGCACCGTGAAGTGCACCAAGCACCGCCGACGCACCTAAATACCGTGCAGCGCCAGAAATGCACTGGAACACTGACGCACTTATATCCTGCGTTGCGTATGCACCAACATTAGTTGTGCAACATAGAGATACCTGAGTATCAAAGGGCTGGGAGGGGCATTGCCACAGTGCGCCACGGTACCGAAGCACCGGGGAGGCCGCTACACAATGTGCCTACCCTAAACGCATGGTCAACACACTGGTCAGAAAGTAGCTTGTACCAGGGTGACACAAGGCCGAAGCCCCCGCTGGGCGTGCTGAAGCAGACAGCAAAACACTATTTGTTTACAAGGCCCGATTCACCGGGTGGGCAGGCCTACACAGCCTGCAGGGTCTACTCGGCGACAGTGGGGATGCGGCAAGGCCTAGCCCTGTGGAGGAAAGTGTGGCTGGAAGAGTTACTCAACAGCGGGGATAAGGCAAGGCCTAGCCCCGTGGAGGAACTGTGTACTCTCCAGAAGAATAGACAACCACTCACGGATGACTGCACAGGCAGTCGCTCACACATGACAGACAGATACAAAGAGCGGCCTACCACGCAAGCGAGGAGGCTGCTGAAAGACAGAAAGGCAAAAAAGACTTGGTCTGGGAAAGCGGCAAGCCAGCTTTCAGCACGAATGCAAGTGAAATACAATCGACTCGATTCAACTCAAGAAGATCTTTTCAATCAATACGCTCAGCTCAACACAGAGGTCTTACTGTACCGTCTTGAGAAGGAAAAAGAGAAATGGCTTCCTTTGATGAGAGTTTTATCCTCTTGGTGGGCGGGACCGAAAGCATCATCCCAGGAAGGAGCCTATCAGCAGCTCTGATATAGAGAGCTCAGCGATACCTATCTAATGGGCAGGCATATCCCATATGTAATGTCTTTGGTGGTCGTCTTCGAATTGAAAGGGAACCCCAATTCCGACAGAATGAGGAATGTTATGCAAATGAAGTGGGTACCTAATTAACATATCCCCCCGTGCAAATATCAAAAGGGTTGACGTGGTCGGAGTGAGTATTTTCCATCTAAAGTGGTTCCGCTTGTTTCAAAAAGTCATAATGGAGATGGGAACCTATTTCAATCAGGCTGCCCTGAATATCAAAGTGTCTTCCGACAGTCCAGAACTCGCTGTCTCCGTCTGTTTGAACATGACTCTTATCCTGAACGATCATGGCGGGCTAGGAACGAGCCAACAGGTGTTGAAGATAACACAATGATAGACCTGTGGTCAGCGTACTTGCCTGCCATAACGTCAAGGAGTTAACGTGTAAACAGGCTGCAGGTGTGGTTAGGTAGGGGATCAAGGTTGGACCATGATTAATTCTCATTAGCCTTAATTGGCCCGCACCTGTAGCCTGTAACCGTCCAATTCCAAGATAATCCAGCACCTTTAAAAGAAAACCTTCACAGCCAGTCAAGGGTGGCTTCCAACCAGTGAGCAGCGTGAGCTTATCTACAACCAGGGCTGAACGGGAATACAAAAGAGAAGCTAAAACTGCCTTTGTGACTGAAATCTTCATTCCTGGACCGACGCTGTTGGAAGGGAAATACAGCAAAGTGGAAAGAGACGCTGCTGGTTTTCACATGCTGGGGGACAGGCTGAAGCCAGCAAATGACCTGGTAAAACCCAGGAACCAATTACTTCAACTGGACGTTGTTAACTGTCCAGTTAGTTTACATTGTTGTTGTTTTTTTTGTTCTACAAATCCTGTTTGAACTGTTTATTTTCTTTATATCTCATCTCACAACCAGGATTGTATTTTCTTTTGTCAAGTAAGCGAGCAAGTTTATTTTTTCCCCTTTGTGAAGTTTAATAAACAAACTTGGATTATATTGGAAACAACTGTCTGCGTCGTCTGTGCACCCACATGCTCACTATATATATATATATATATATATATATATATATTATATATATATATATATATATATATATTATAATTTGGATGGGGTGTGTCAGAAAAACGGAAAAGTAACAGACAGAGAAAATCAGACAGAAATGCAGGAACAACAGACAGAAAATTGGTGAAGTTGAGCACTTGGTTGTGCTCAGCATTTAATAATTAAACAGAAAATAAAAAGGTTGTAAACATACAAAAACACAGGACACGAAACTTCACGCCAAAATAAAGAGACAAACAAAACAAACACGGTGAGTGAAACACTTATATTTACGTTCTTACTTTCGTTTTGCTATTTAGTTTCTCCTTCTCCACACTCGTTCTCCACTCACCTAACACCCAACCCCGGTGTGCATCTATATATACTGTTGTGCTGGGATTCAATTACTAATTAATTATTCACTTGAATCCCAGCACGTGAATTAATTCTTGCAACCCGTGCTCACATACTATACTTTAAATGCACGCAGTGATGTGCAATCCCGTGCCAAAATACAAATATACAATTTAAATCACACTTGAAACACAGACCCGTTTATATCCCATGTACCAATGACTATACACCAACATTAACACACGCACGCAACATACAACACAGAAATGCACACAGGGGCAGAGCACATTGCCACAGGGTGTTTTATTGGTTTTTATTAGTTAAAACGAAAATCAGAAGCCCTATTTATAATGCAATCTTCATTAACAGTAAAAATAATAATAATCATCATGACCATGAAACATAAATGTATATAATTGTTATTACAATTGAGAGCAAGAATTTAACATATTGCTCATTATTCCCTAAAGTTAGAACTTAAAAGTGATTCTATTAAATGTAATATTAAACTGCAGTTCCAATGTGCCTATTGTTGGACCTGCAATTTATTGTTCAAAGCCTTATCTCCATTTGTGACCTCTGGTCCTTGTTTCTTTTTTCAGGTCAAAAAAGTCCCCTGGGTCGACATTGCACCCTAGTGCTCCCCCTGGTCATGATGGGAATGGTGACCCATTGTTTGACCCTGGGGCCCCACTAGGCTAAGAGAGGTCATATCTACAGAGTAGAGAAAAACTCAAAATGAACGCAGAAATGCATAACAGTACCAGATATGTGACCTTAAAGTGGCATAGTCTGGTTCATGACAGGAGGCGCTTTGAATAAAGTCATGCTGTAACCCTTTCAAGACCAGATTATTTATTTAAACCTGCAGACAATGTCAGCAACTGCTGGTGAGCACACTGTATCAGCTAAAGACTTGGGACCTGTTACAAAATGAACAGCAAATAGATTAGTTTAGGTTCAGCCCCTGTAGACAACAAACAGCTGATATAGATCCATTCAACCAGCACCCAGTCTCCTGAACCACACTGTATAGAAAGGGATCCATCTATAGAGCAGTCTCTGTTCAGCCCCTGTGCTGCCCATCACCCAGTCTCCTGAACCACACTGTATAGAAAGGGATCCATCGCTATAGAGCAGCCTTGTCAGGGGACTGCAGTCTCTGTGAAAATAGTAATAATAATAAAAAAAAGATGCCATAGATTGAGATTGAAACTTTATTGAAATAAATCAGCAAAAATACATTCAGAAATACAGAGTAGTAGAGTATCTATCATGCACAACCCTTCATACAATACAATGACATGAATCACATATTTTCTTTGGTACAGCTCGTGTGATTTCTATGTGTTTGCATGAGATGAACATGTTTCATGAATGCATGGATTTGCCCCCCTCCCCTCTGCTCCCCATACACTATAATGAGAAATAAAACTTTTTCAGTGACCCTGTTATTTTTATGTTTTTAACAGTAATGTAAATTAAATATCATCAGAAAAAATGACATTTCCATTTAAATCATAAACTGTAGCAAACCACCCTACTCATAGCCTTAATGACTTCACCCCATGTTGCATTGCACCCTGCAGACCACATATATTTCTGTGTGATAATGCAGACCTATTTAAAGACCATAGGGGGCGCCACAGTGCTAGTATATGCTGTAGCTTCACTTGCATTGCGACAGGCTCCAGTCCTGGAGGGCTTTTCCTCCAGATAGAAATGCAGCCATGGTTGGGACGCAGACCTGGACTGGAAGAGACCAGCTTGCTGAGCTGCACTAGGACAACTCGTCTCACTTACCAGACAGAGGCTCAGAGTGACCCAGGCTAGAGCTGCCCATGTCATTGCACTGGAGGATCATGTGAAAAAGAGAACTGTCCTTCATCTGCCATCTACCTTAGCCCTGTCCTCCTGATAAGCAATTCAACACCTGTATCCTGGCTGCTGTTTGTAATGTACTGCAGCATCAAGACCTTCCAGGTGATTGTATAATTATACAGGATCTTGCTCCCTTCCTCCCTCAGTAAATGTGTTTGTGGTGCCCTCTATGGGATTTAATAGTACACTGCAAGTTGTACATTCATTCTGTAAATCCATGCTCTGCCATGCCATGGTGAAGAGGCCTGTTACTCTGTTACCACTCTGAATATATTCTTTACAAGGTGAAAGAAACTTGCACCAGCAACTAATGTAACCTATATTAGAATCATTTACTACATTAAAACACACACCCATCACCTTAATATAAATATGTGCTGCACCAGTAAATAATTTAACATATATTTAAATTATCATTAAATAAAAACACACACACCATCACCTTACTATAAATATGTGCTGCACCAGTAATAATAAAACATATATTTAAATGATCACTAAATTAAAAAACACCCCATCAACTTAATATAAACCAGTGCTGCACCAGTAATGTCAGATAATAAACCAGTAGATAATGTCAGAAATATAAACCAGTAGATAATGTCAGATTAATATAAACCAGTAGATAATGAACCATTAATATAAACCAGTAGATAATGTCAGATTAATATAAACCAGTAGATAATGTCAGATTAATATAAACCAGTAGATAATGTCAGATTAATATAAACCAGTAGATAATGTCAGATTAATATAAACCAGTAGATAATGTCAGATTAATATAAACCAGTAGATAATGTCAGATTAATATAAACCAGTAGATAATGTCAGATTAATATAAACCAGTAGATAATGTCAGATTAATATAAACCAGTAGATAATGTCAGATTAATATAAACCAGTAGATAATGTCAGATTAATATAAACCAGTAGATAATGTCAGAGTAATATAAACCAGTAGATAATGTCAGAGTAATATAAACCAGTAGATAATGTCAGATTAATATAAACCAGTAGATAATGTCAGATTAATATAAACCAGTAGATAATGTCAGATTAATATAAACCAGTAGATAATGTCAGATTAATATAAACCAGTAGATAATGTCAGATTAATATAAACCAGTAGATAATGTCAGATTAATATAAACCAGTAGATAATGTCAGATTAATATAAACCAGTAGATAATGTCAGATTAATATAAACCAGTAGATAATGTCAGATTAATATAAACCAGTAGATAATGTCAGATTAATATAAACCAGTAGATAATGTCAGATTAATATAAACCAGTAGATAATGTCAGATTAATATAAACCAGTGCTGCTCTGAAAGCCCCCGCTTGTCATTCTGGGTGCTGTTATCTCACGGCATGAAGTACTTCTCCTTCTCCTCCTCCTCCTCCTCCTCCTCCTCTTCCTCCTTGTGGAATATCTCCCCGTCTTGTTTTCTCCAGCGCAGATTAACGCCGTCCATTGGAAAGTTCTTGGAGAGGTGCTCCCGGATCTGAAACAGCAACACAAGAAACACAGTGTTATCAAGGAGCACCACATCTCTCTGTGAATCTATCAGGGAAACGAGAGGAAACTAGAAGGAACTAAAGGGAAGCAAAGTCAAACGTGAGATTAGCTCATTAGTGTCACACAAAGTCCAGTACACAGGAAGCAGTGTCAGTTTGGATTTCTGAAAGGGAATGTCACCTACCTGCTCTAAAATGGCTTCGCTCACTTTGGGGTCCTCAAGATTCACTCCTTGGGGTACGTTTAGTTTGACCCTTGCTGTTGCCATGTTATCTGTGCAGACAAACAGAAGAGATCACACAGCCATTAAATAAACCCCATGTCAAACAATAAGACCCCACGTAGTCTGTAATGTGCAGCACAGAAGAGTTCACACAGCCATTAAATAAACCCCATGTCAAACCCCACGTAGTCTGTAATGTGCAAAACAAATAAACCCCATGTCAAACAATAAGACCCACGTAGTCTGTAATGTGCAGCACAGAAGAGTTCACACAGCCATTAAATAAACCCCATGTCAAACAATAAGACCCCACGTAGTCTGTAATGTGCAGCACAGAAGAGTTCACACAGCCATTAAATAAACCCCATGTCAAACAATAAGACCCCACGTAGTCTGTAATGTGCAGCACAGAAGAGTTCACACAGCCATTAAATAAACCCCATGTCAAACAATAAGACCCCACGTAGTCTGTAATGTGCAGCACAGAAGAGTTCACACAGCCATTAAATAAACCCCATGTCAAACAATAAGACCCCACGTAGTCTGTAATGTGCAGCACAGAAGAGTTCACACAGCCATTAAATAAACCCCATGTCAAACAATAAGACCCCACGTAGTCTGTAATGTGCAGCACAGAAGAGTTCACACAGCCATTAAATAAACCCCATGTCAAACAATAAGACCCCACGTAGTCTGTAATGACCAGAAGAGTTCACACAGCCATTAAATAAACCCCATGTCCTTTAAGATTCTGTAGTCTGTAATGTATTCATTTTGTGCAGCACAGAAGATATTCACAATAAAAACTGCATTAAATAAACCCCATGTCAAACAATAAGACCCCAATAATTAAACACTGTTCCTTTAATGTGCAGCACAGAAGAGTTCACACAGCCATTAAATAAACCCCATGTCAAACAATAAGACCCCAATCTCAGTAGTCTGTAATGTGCAGCACAGAAGAGTTCACACAGCCATTAAATAAACCCTCATTTCAAACAATAAGACCCCACGTAGTCTGTAATGTATAGTGAAGCACAGAAGAGTTCACACAGCCATTAAATAAACCCCATGTGAAACAATAAGACCCACGTTTTCTGTAATGTGCAGCACAGAAGAGTTCACACAGCCATTAAATAAACCCCATTTTCAACAATAAGACCCCACTTAGATCTAGTCTGTAATGCAGTGTCTTAGCAGTTTTCAGAAGAGTTCACACAGCCATTAAGAATGCAGTGTCTTAGATCAGTTTTTTTAGCATAGTGAATGCAGTGTCTTACTCAGTTTTCACAATCAGTGTCTTATAAAGTTTTCAGCATAGTGAATGCAGTGTCTTAGACCTCAGTTTTCAGCATAGTGAATGCATTAAATAAACCCCTGTTCAAATACAATAAGACCCCAAAATGCAGTGTCTTAGACCTCAGTTTTCAGCATAGTGAATGCAGTGTCTTAGACCTCAGTTTTTTAGTGCAGTTTATTAGCACAGTTTTCAGCATAGTTGCAGTGTCTTAACAGTTTTCAGTATAGTAAATGGAAACCTCCATTTTTCAGTATAGTGAATGCACAATCTTAGATTCAGTTTTCTTAGACCTCAGTTTTCAGTATAGTGAATGCAGTGTCTTAGATCTCAGTTTTCAGTATAGTGAATGCAGTGTCTTAGACCTCAGTTTTCAAATAGTGAATGCAGTGTCTTAGATCTCAGTTTTCAGTATAGTGAATGCAGTGTCTTAGACCTCAGTTTTCAGCATAGTGAATGCAGTGTCTTAGATCTCAGTTTTCAAATAGTGAATGCAGTGTCTTAGACCTCAGTTTTCAGTATAGTGAATGCAGTGTCTTAGACCTCAGTTTTCAGTTTATATGTGAATGCAGTGTCTTAGACCTCAGTTTTCAGTATAGTGAATGCAGTGTCTTAGATCTCAGTTTTCAGTATAGTGAATGCAGTGTCTTAGATCTCAGTTTTCAGCATAGTGAATGCAGTGTCTTAGACCTCAGTTTTCAGCATAATGCAATGTCTTGAATTTTTAATAAAGTGTCTTAGATCTCTCAGTTTTCAGCATAGTGAATGCAGTGTCTTAGAACTCAGTTTTCAGCATAGTGTCTTAAGCCTCAGTTTTCAGTAAGTGAATGCAGTGTCATTAAAGTGAATGCAGTGTCTTAGACCTCAGTTTTTCCAGTGTCTTAGATCTCAGTTTTCAAAAATGCAGTGTCTTAGATCTCAGTTTTCAGTATAGTGAATGCAGTGTCTTAGATCTCAGTTTTCAGTATAGTGAATGCAGTGTCTTAGATCTCAGTTTTCAGTATAGTGAATGCAGTGTCTTAGACCTCAGTTTTTTCATAGTGATAGTGAATGCAGTGTCTTAGATCTCAGTTTTCAGTATAGTGAATGCAGTGTCTTAGATCTCAGTTTTCAGCATAGTGAATGCAGTGTCTTAGATCTCAGTTTTCAGTATAGTGAATGCAGTGTCTTAGACCTCAGTTTTCAGTATAGTGAATGCAGTGTCTTAGATCTCAGTTTTCAGCATAGTGAATGCAGTGTCTTAGATCTCAGTTTTCAGCATAGTGAATGCAGTGTCTTAGATCTCAGTTTTTCAGTATAGTGAATGCAGTGTCTTAGATCTCAGTTTTCAGTATAGTGAATGCAGTGACTTAGACCTCAGTTTTCAGCATAGTGAATGCAGTGTCTTAGACCTCAGTTTTCAGTATAGTGAATGCAGTGTCTTCAGATTTCAGTTTTGCAGTGTCTTAGACCTCATTTTCAGTGAATGCAGTGTCTTAGACCTCAGTTTTCAGTATAGTGAATGCAGTGTCTTAGATCTCAGTTTTCAGTATAGTGAATGCAGTGTCTTAGATCTCAGTGTTCAGCATAGTGAATGCAGTGTCTTAGACCTCAGTTTTCAGTATAGTGAATGCATGCTTTGCCATTGTTGCCGTCTTATTTGCTTTCTTGTTCTCTCTACATGTTTATGACTGGCAATATGATCTTTTAATGGTATTGACTCATACATGATCAACGGCAGCAAAACTTGAATAGTGTCCCACCATCCTCATAGAGATAATCAGATTTTGTTTTAGCTCTGTCTTTTACTGAAACATTGCTTTTTTTTCTTCGTTGGTGCAGCTGTCATGTTGAGTTTCAGCAGAGACACGTGAGTGAAGTCACCTAAACTCAACTTGCAAACAAATGCACATGGTATGTCGTCTTCAATCACTATACTATACTTACATGTGTATTTTCGACTCTAAATTAATATTTTGATCACATATTTACCAGTTTCTAAATGCTTTATATGATGATATTTCTGAAATGGTCGTTTTTTAAAAGGAAATAAAACAAAAAACCATGAAAGTATGAGTATTGTGTTTTTTATTTATGTTAAGTTCAAAACTGCGACGTTCCTAAGCAGCACCGGGCAGCCCTCTCCATAGAGGCAGAATCTCCAGACGCCTGCTTCACCCGCCCTGCACTACTGGATTCACTGGAGCCCCAGAGAGCTCTGTACTATAATGTGACGCGCATTTTAACAGAGAAATCAGAGAATCACCTGCAAGACACATGCAAATATGCTTATGTTAATGCTTTGCATGAATGCTCTCAAAATGAGATGTTGGAGTCTCGAGTGAGGTTGGTATTTGATAACTTGTAAAAGTTAGTAAACTGAGTGGAAGGTTGTTGCCAGTTACTGTGTAAAATGTGCGCATTTTAACCTTAGAGGAAACGCTGAACTTGAGTACCTAGTGCTGGTACCTAGAACACAAGAAGCAGACCTTTAGAGGTAGATTTTCAAGGAGGAACTCTTGTGCTTAGATGTTTAGATGAGTGTCTAATGTTAGGGCAATTTTCAACAGTATAAACAGTGTTACCTGTAGATACTGCAGCATAGCCTACTGATGAGAAAATCATATGAGTGCAGGAGGTCAGACAGCTACTGTAGGATCAGATGGACTGAGCCTCTGAGTCCCTGCTCACAGACTGGGGTACAAACACTGAGCTGAATAATTAAATGAACCCCATGTAAAACAATAAGACCCACGTTGTCTGTAATGTGCAGCACAGAACGTGAGTTAAGTGCAGGGCTCAGGTGGGGTGCTGGTACCTAGAACACACGAAGCAGGCGTGTAGAGGTAGATTTTCAAAGATCAGCTCCTGTGTTTAGATATTTAGATGAGTGTCCAACGTTAGGGCAGTTGTCAACAGTATTCAACATGACACGCCTACAGTGAGTGGTTTAGATGCCCCGAGTTGCACTGCAGGGACCTGGTGGCAGTCAGGAAGTTGCCTCACGCTAGGTTCAGCTTTCACATTATTGTTGCACACAAATCTCACATGGCTTCAATAGGTCTAGTGGTTCACATGACACATGAGATTGCAATGCTACTGTGGTTTGTGAATCACACTGAAGTGATTACACTGCACTTACCTTGAGAGACAGGAGTGGAAGGGGGGGGGCGAGGATTCTCCTTCTGTAAACAGAAAAAGAGAAAAAGAAAGTTTATAACAAAGCCAGATTCCTGCAGTGGTTCTGAATCCACTGAAGTGATTACACTGCATACCTTGAGAGACTGGAGTGGAAGGGGGCTTGTGGGGTCTGAATCTGTAAAGAAAACACATATTTTTGAAAGCATGTTTTAAACAGTTGCAATTGTTGCTGGCATTTCCCAGTCCGCTTTTTTGTTGTGCGTTGCCAGTTGTGCTCAATGTATTTTTTAAGACAAACACCCAAGTACCTAATTTTCACTAAAGTTAGGGTGTATTTCCAAGTCTTGAAAACAAATTTCTATGACATTTCTGGTTTTCCCAGCGTGCTGGGAGCAATAGACTGCACACATGTGCCATTAACCCCTCCATCTCATTCTGAGCATCTGTATAGGGCCATGATCTATTGTGTGTTAATTTTCTAGGCTACTAAGTAGACCAAGTTAAAAATAATAAAAAAAAACACCCTAAAATGATTTAGTTTCGATTTAAAATAATCTTATTTGCATTGTACACCAATGTGTACAATGCAGCAGCATGACTTATTTTGTGTTACCAGTAGGCTAAATTACAAAAAAGTGCGCTAGGTATTCATTGACTTTACTACTGTACTGTGTACTGTATAGGCCTACTGTACAGATTTATATTTTTACATAATGTAATGTGTAGCCTACCCAAAACACATTAGTGTTATTTCAGCGCAATGATTTATATTTAAAATACATTGAGAACTGTAAATGTATGTGTGTGCAATTGTATTGTATTTAAACCCGACACCTCCTTATGTCGGACAAACATGTCCGGTTTAGTGAGGGGCTACTGTATGATTATGAAAAGCTTTTTGGGGGTGAAGGTTGGGGCCCCACTATAGAATCTGATGTGATCAAACTGCCTTTCATTTTATATATATAAATGTAACAGTATTAAAATATGTAAAATGAAGAAGGAACACTGCATTGTACAGATGACGTTCACATTTAACAAAAACAATGTTATTTTGATTCTTGCACCCTTCAATGTATAAATGTTAGGGCACCCTCTGCTGCAGCAAACCACAACTCAACTCCCGCTATTTTATTTGAAAAATGTCGCAAACTCTCGCTAGAGATCTTTTATTTATTTAAAAGTATATTGCGGCTCTTTTCATCAACATATTTTCTCTTAGTACATATAACAAAATGGATATTTTGGGAATTGTGGCAACGAAAAATGCAAATTGCAGCATGTTTGCAACTGAAGCACCTTAGTGCATCTACCCCTATGTTTCCTATTTCATTAGTGTTCAAATGCATTTAAATGAAACTGTGTCTATGCTGCTGTCTCCACCAGGACAATAAATAAATACTAATAAATTCAAACAATAAGTTTTATTACAAAGCCTCATTCAAACTGAACTGGTACAATGGTGAACTCCCTGTTAAATTAGTGAGGTTGATAAGAACACTGAGATTCATTTATAACTCATGGTGTGGGCTGTCAATCACACTGAACAAACTGCCATCTTCAAACTGCACTTACCTTGAGAGACCGGAGTGGAAGAGGGGCTCGAGGATTCTGCTTCTGTAAACAGAAAAAGAGAAAAAGAAAGTTTATAACAAAGCCAGATTCCTGCTGTGGTTCTGAATCCACTGAAGTGATTACACTGCATACCTTGAGAGACCGGAGTGGAAGGGGGGCTTGTGGGGTCTGAATCTGTAAAGAAAACACAACAACAAGATTTAGTGTTTCTATTTCAAGTGTATTGTTCAAATGCATTTAAATGAAACTGTGTCTATGCTGCTGTCTCCACCAGGGCAATGCTGACAATGACATGGTTTATTGTTTTCAAATAAATATAATAAATAAATTAAGAATGTATATCAATAACGTCTCTCCTTATAACAATGAGGGGTAGCTGCTCCCTCTCACACTCTTAATGACCGGGCTGGTTTCTGGTTCTTCAGATCTCTAGGCTACACCCTGCCCTGCTCTGGAGGTCAGACAGCTACTGTAGGATGAGATGGACTGAGCCTCTGAGTCCCTGCTCACAGACTGGGGTACAAACACTGAGCTGAACAAGAGCACAGACTGAACAGGGAGCCTTCATCACAGCAGAACAAGGGGTACTGATAGCTGCAATCCACATCACCCCATTACCTCTGGAAGGATATTGACCATCCCATCAGCCTGAGCAGGGAGCCTGTGATTGATTCTCAAAGTGGAAACTGCTAGATTTGTCACCACCAGGACCTATTGAAGATCACTGAATTAAATGAGAACACAGTCTGAACAGGGTCCTCACCCTCACAGCAGAAGAAGGACTTCTGAGAGTTGCAGCCAGTGTCAGTCCATCCACCAGTCTTACTCATCATCACACAGTTCTCATCCCCTCCCAAGTTGTCTGGTTCCCCTTTGCTCCAGTTGTGAAATGTGTAGTTATCCCCCTGGTGTGACCACTTCCAGGGCTCATTGAACAGGCCTATCCAGAAGGGGGCTTGCCCTGCGCTTTCTTCACTATTTCTTCATTTTCACTGGTGTTCTTTATACTGACGAGGTCGGTGTGGTGTTCTCTACAGTACTGCTGAGCTGCAGTCCAGGTTTTCAGTTCTTCAATCAGGGTGTATCTCTCAGTGATGTTGCTGGTCTCTGTGAACACAAACAGCAGATCAAAATCAATGTGATCTGTGGAGGTGCGCTGGCTCTCCTGTTGTATAGTGATTGAACCGAGTCATACCCCGCTCAGCTATCAAGGTCATGAAAAGCAACATCTCTAGCAGTGCATGGGAGTCTCTTTGGTTTATGTCTGAAAAGTATTTAATAGCAAAGTGGGGAAATAAAACTGTTTAGAAGAGAAATACATTTGTCACGAGCAACAAGACTGGCTCATCACTGTGGAGGCTGTACCTCATGAAACATGGCATTTATGTAGCCAAGTGTTGGTTAGGGAAGCACCTGCTAACCGAGCACCTGCTGTGCTATCAGCTGTGTATCAAAGTCTGTCAGATCATTTGCCTATGGTGACTGAAAATAACTTGTAACAGGGAGATGCAGCTTTTTATATATTGCAAAATACCTGTCAGACCTCATTTGCATAACAAATGAATCAGTCATGTGAGGTTCAGCCCACTACACAAATACAGCAAAACTACAACCCTCTTTATCACCTTTTATTCAAATACAAATAGTTATTTAACTGCTAAACATATTTTCTTCCTCACGTCTAATAAGGATCACATATTTAAGACAAGGATTTTGCTGTCTGGAATATAAACAATCTAAACAGAACAATAAGAACATTTCTTTGAATAATACACGTTTTCTTAAGTTTCTTATGAAGGAAAAAAATCTAAGAAACTGTGTTATGAATAACACACCTTCTTAACATTTTCTTAACAACAAAAAAAGATGTTTCTTCTTTTTTGAACGTTTCAAGATTACGGCCCTGTGCAGTATCCAGGGGACCTGGCTTCATCCCCAGTCCAGTCAGCTGTTTCATTAACAAAGGAATTGAATCTCAACTCACCGCTGTAGCACATGAAATAGTTTCTCTGACTGCAGAGTGAATCCTTCCACTCTCCCTCCGCATTGACTGAAGCACAGAAGAGGTATCGTCCCCAGTTGAAGTAGATGACATCACCTCCACTGGACCACTGCCAGTTCTCCTTGTCATGATACAGCCCGATCCAGTGATCCGAGTTGCTAGTTGAAGGTATAAGACCTATAAGCTTATTAACCCTGGCCTGGTCTTGAATGGTGGGCAGGTCTCTGCCTTGGTTTCTGCAGTAGCTCTGAGCTCCCTGCCATGTCTTCCCAGTTCCTTCATAGAAACATTGACCAGAGGAGCCGCCCTGGGAGAGGGACAGCACAGTAAAGATGAGTGAAAACGTGTTCTTCACGGAAAAGATTTCCACTGGAAATGGAACCAACAGTCACAGAATACTGGTCTTGTAAGAATGTAGGACACTAGTAGAACTGTATGGTGATAATAAATATACTAACAACATGCTTGTGGTTTGTACTATAACATGAGTATCATTCTGGCATGAGTGACGAAGGTCATGGAAACACCAGGCAGACAAAGAAATCGTTGTGAGAAACACTCAATTCACTGTCAATTAATGCTAATGTTATTTTAGAATGTGTAAAGGTACATGTCTTGTTATTATAGGATATTGCACAGCACAGCACAGCACAGCACAGCACAGCACAGCACAGCAGCACAGCACAGCACAGCACAGCACACCTTAAAGCCTAAAGAAATATAACTGGGGTTTTGTTTACCCTTTTATTATTTATTTATTTTTTAAATGTGCAATTGCCAATTATTTTTCTTATTTTTCTCCCCAATTTGGTAAGCCCAATTCTTGTTTAATTTCAACCCAGCTCACCGCTGTCACCCCGTGCTGACTCAGGAGGGATTTGCCGGACACACGTGTCCTCTGAAACAACCAGCCGCATGCTTCTTTTCACTCTGCAGGTCTACCATGCATCCACCTCAGAGCTACAGCGACGGAGGACCACGCAGCTCTGGGCAACTTACAGGCAGGCCCGCAGGCGGCCGGCCAGTCTAAAGGGGTCTCTGGTGTGCAGTGAGCCAAGGACACCCTGGCGACCTAAGCCCCCCGGCAGCGCCGACCAATTATGTGCCAACCCCTGGGAACTCCGTCCATGGTCAATAGCCTGGACTCGAACTGGTGACCTCCAGGCTATAGGGTGCATCCTGCACTCCATGCAGAGCACCTTTACCAGATGCGCCAGACGCCCCCATTTGTTTACCCTTTAACCCCATTTAGACCCTCTGTGATTGATTCCCAAAGTGGAAACTGCTAGATTTGTCACCACCAGGACCTATTGAAGAGATCTAATCATGCTTCCCTCTTTCAACCTGCAGGTTTACACTGAATTAAATGAGAACACAGTCTGAACAGGGTCCTCACCCTCACAGCAGAAGAAGGGCAACTGATTGTTGCAGCCATAGTCGATCCATTTACCAGTCTGTCTCATCATCACACAGTTCTGATTGCCTCCCAATTATTTGGTTCCCAATAGGTCCAGGTGTGAAATGTGTAGCTATCCCCCTGGTGTGACCACTTCCAGGGCTCATTGAACAGGCCTATCCAGAAGGGCTTGCCTTGCGCTTTCTTCACTATTTCTTCGTTTTCACTGGCGTTCTTTATACTGGCGAGGTCGGTGTGGTGTTCTCTACAGTACTGCTGAGCTTCAGTCCAGGTTTTCAGTTCTTCAATCAGGGTGTATCTCTCAGTGATGTTGCTGGTCTCTGTAAACACAAACAAACAGCAGCTGAGAGGCTGGGAGCTGTGGAGGTGAGCTGGCTCTGAACCCAAAACAAACTTTGTGTTTTCATCAATCCTACAATTTAAAAAAAAAAAACTACGTCTTGTCCACAGTCAAGTACATGTTTGTGTTATCACCAGTACATGTTTTGATCATTTATTATACTATAAAACTTCACGTCTTTATGGTCACTCATCATAAAAAAGTTACTTCCGCATCTCAGCCACTTTGGATTCCTGCGTTCAATAAGCAGAACTCTTTTTGTGGCTCTACGAGGAGGAAGTTGGGTCTTATTGAACAGTATGTTAGCCAACGTTTTCAAAATGGTGGACAAAGTTGCAATGGGGTTAGTTTTGCAGGAGTTTCTGGAAGACAGACAGCATCATGCCTACATGACAGTATACTCAGCAATGAATATTGCGACATTAGCGACTGTGACAGCAGTGAACTCAAACAGTCCAGTGAGGGTAGAAGATTACGTTGAGAATGTTGTGATAGAGCCTACTACACCAATGCTGCATTTAAAACTCATTTTCAGATGGAGCGAGCAACATTTGAGGTAGCCTATGTCAAGTTTTATTTTAATAATACTAATAGTAATTGTAATATTTATTTAATAATAATAATAATAAAGTTAATGTCACTCTCCCCCCTTTTTTTAACTGTGCATTGGTAGCAAAACTATGAGAATAATAGCGATTAACATTCCTATCTTTAGTAACGTAATAAAAATACTACAGTATGTGACCATAAGTTTATATTTATTTACAATAACATTTATAAATGTGTGCAGACATTACAAAACATAAGACTGTTTACTTCTTAACGCGTGGAAACGTATGAAAAACGTCACTTTTTTAAAGCAAACAAGATTTACACATTAACAATGACTACAAGCATAGACAATCATGTACTTAACACAGATATCTGGGTGAAATGTGACCGCACTTTGCACACTGCACACTGCTAGTTCACCTCTGCTGTTTTGACACGTCCACAGAGTCAGCTCCTGAAAGTGTTAGCTGACGTTACAGAGCGCTTTTTTGTAACAGGACGTTCAATAGAAAACGTTACGGACGTTCTGAACGTTCTGAAAAGCTCCGCTATTGAACGCATATGGCATGCCATCGGGGCAAAAATGTACTGTCCGAATACACAAGCAGCAACCTGACTGACTGCTGAAAAAAGAGGAACAAAGACATCACTGCCCAAATACACAAAACAACAACGTGACTGACTGCTGAGAAAAGAGGAACATACATCACTGCCCGAATACACAAGCAGCAATGTGACTGACTGAGAAAACAGGAACAAAGACATCACTGCCCAAATACACAAGCAGCAACGTGACTGACTGCTGAGAAAAGAGGAACAAAGACATCACTGCCCAAATACACAAGCAGAAACGTGACTGACTGCTGAGAAAAGAGGAACAAAGACATCACTGTCTGAATACACAAGCAGCAACGTGACTGACTGCTGAGAAAACAGGAACAAAGACATCACTGTCTGAATACACAAGCAGAAACGTGACTGACTGCTGAGAAAACAGGAACAAAGACATCACTGTCTGAATACACAAGCAGAAACGTGACTGACTGAGAAAAAGAGGAACAAAGACTGTCACTGGTGGGCTGAATACACAAGCAGCAACGTGACTGACTGCTGAGAAAAGAGGAACAAAGACATCACTGTCTGAATACACAAGCAACAACGTGACTGACTGCTGAGAAAAGAGGAACAAAGACATCACTGCCTGAATACACAAGCAGCAACGTGACTGACTGCTGAGAAAAGAGGAACAAAGACATCACTGTCTGAATACACAAGCAGAAACGTGACTGACTGCTGAGAAAAGAGGAACAAAGACATCACTGTCTGAATACACAAGCAGAAACGTGACTGACTGCTGAGAAAAGAGGAACAAAGACATCACTGTCTGAATACACAAGAAGAAACGTGACTGACTGCTGAGAAAAGAGGAACAAAGACATCACTGTCTGAATACACAAGCAGAAACGTGACTGACTGCTGAGAAAAGAGGAACAAAGACATCACTGTCTGAATACACAAGCAACGTGACTGACTGCTGAGAAAACAGGAACAAAAGACATCACTGTCTGAATACACAAGCAAAACGTGACTGACTGCTGAGAAAAACAGGAACAAAGACATCACTGTCTGAATACACAAGCAACAACGTGACTGACTGCTGAGAAAAGAGGAACAAAGACATCACTGCCCAAATACACAAGCAGAAACGTGACTGACTGCTGAGAAAAGAGGAACAAAGACATCACTGTCTGAATACACAAGCAGCAACGTGATCGACTGCTGGCAAACAGGAACAAAGACATCACTGTCTGAATACACAAGCAGCAACGTGACTGACTGCTGAGAAAAAGAGGAACAAAGACATCACTGTCTGAATACACAAGCAGCAATGTGACTGACTGCTGAGAAAAGAGGAACAAAGACATCACTGGAATACACAAGCAGAAACGTGACTGACTGCTGAGAAAACAGGAACAAAGACATCACTGTCTGGATACACAAGCAACAACGTGACTATCTTTGAGAAAACAGGAACAAAGACATCACTGTCTGAATACACAAGCAGAAATTTGACTGACTGCTGAGAAAACAGGAACAAAGACATCACTGTCTGAATACACAAAGCAGAACGGACTGACTGAGAAAAAGAGGAACAAAGACATCACTGTCTGAATACACAAGCAGAAACGTGACTGACTGCTGAGAAAAGAGGAACAAAGACTCCACTGTCTGAATCACAAGCAGCCCGTGACTGACTGCTGAAAAAGAGGAACAAAGACATCACTGTCTGAATACACAAGCAGCAACGTGACTGACTCTGCAAAAGAGGAACAAAGACATCACTGTCTGAATACCAAGCAACTCCCTGACTGCTGAGAAAACAGGAACAAAGACAATCACTGCTGAGCTGGAATACACAAGCAAGACAATGACTGACTGCTGAGAAAAATCTTCAAAGAACAAAGACATCCATGTTGAATACTCAAGCTGCTGTCGGGGTGACAAAAACCAAAGATGAGATCTGCATCCAGAGTTGCCACTATGCTGCTGTTGGGGTGACAGGCCCTCAAAGATGAGATCTGCATCCAGAGTTGCCACTATGCTGCTGCGGGGAGACAGGCCCTCAAAGATGTTTACAATCCAAAAGGACATGGTCCAGAAGAAAACCCTAACTTCCTCCTTTACTTTTGATGTAACAAGATTGGAAAGGAGAGTGGGTGAACTTTGTGTTTGTGCAGCCGAGGATTTACAGAACAGAGAGGAACAGATATTATTTCAATCAACCATTATCAATTAAACCACTAAGCACGCTGCTGTTACAAGAGGAGGGGATTCCCAGGCTCCACCCAGAGGGATAGAACATGGAGAGGGAGGATATGGGGGGTGGGAAAGGAAAAGCAGAGATTTGCAGCCTGTTCCAGTATCTTTTAAGGACTGCCATGGACATTTCTCTCAGAATACCTGTCCCTTCAATTTATTTTCTGGGGACACTGCTGCTGTAAACAGACAGACAGACACCTAAATTGCACAGACAAAAACCCAACTGTATAAATGGGACACATTGTATATAAAAACACAATGCAAGGATTCTGAATAACAATTGTAAGTCACCCTGGATAAGGGCATTGGCTAAGAAATTAATAATTTCAACTCAAATACTTTTTTCTTGGAATTAAAACATCAGCCAAACAACTGATAATCTCTGGCAGAGAGCCCAAAGGCTGCAATTCAAGGTAAAAACTCTCCTGGATGATCGAATGACAAAGTCAAGGACTGCTGAGCTGGAAGGCTCTCAAGAAGACAATGCCTGGCAATGTAGAAGAATCCAAATGTGAAATCTGCATCCATAGTTGCCACTATGCTGCTGTCAGGGGACAGGCCCTCAAAAGATGAGATCTGTTCCAGAGTTGCCACTATAGAGCTGTTGGGGTGACAGGCCCTCAAGATGAGATCTGCATCCAGGGTTGCCACTATGCTGCCGTCGGGTGACAGGCCCTCAATAATTAAATAACTAAAAGGACATGGTCCAGAACAACAACCCTATAGATTCCTCCTTTGACTTACTAGTTTGGGTGTTTGGAGAGTGGGTGAACTTGACTTAAGACTGAGCCGGACAGAACAAAGGAACAGATAAAGAATCAATTAAACCACTAAGCGCTGCTGCTGTAACAAGAGGAGGACATTCCCAGGCTCCAAACGTGCAGAGCTAGAACATGGAGAGGAGGCATTTTGTTTAAAGCAAAAGCGAAGTTGCAGCCCTGTTTTTTTGTGTGGTTTTGGGCTCTTTACTAAATTGACCGGAGGGTGCTGGGTTCAATCCTGGTGGGGACACTGCTGTCTGTTTCTTCCGGGCAAGGTGTCTTTACCAGCCATTGCCCAGTAAAAACCCAACTGTATAAATGGGTTCCTGTATATAAAAATAATGTGATATCTTGTAACAATTTTAAGTCACCCTGGATAAGGGCTCTGCTAAGAAATAAATGATTTCAACTCAAATACTTTTTCTTGAATTAAAACATCCTCTCAATTGTGAACAATACCTGAAGCAAAAGTAGAGCATCACCAAGAAGGGACACAGGAGGAAGGATCCAAGAGGAGGAGCATTGGGGAGGAACAAGTGAAGAGAATAAGGCCAGCACAGGAGGAAGGAGAGGTCAGAGAAGGAGCAGCATGAGAGGAAGGAGAGTACAGCAAGGACATCTGAAGGAGCTGAGAGAGGAAGGAGAGGAAGAGAAACCGCACTGCCTTAAGGAAGGAGATGGAAGTATGGAGAGAACCCTGAGCCCTGAGAGTGAAGACAGCCTGTCTCAGATAAGGAAGAAGAAGGATGAGGACCTGAGGAAGAGAAGGAGCAGCACGAGAGGAAGGAACCGAAAGGAGCAGCACGAGGGAAGGAAGCAAGAGGAGGGACAATGGGAGGAAAGAGGAAGAGGAGGTTCAGCAACCTGAGGAAGGGTCAGAGTTGCCAGAAGAGTGAACATGGGAGGAAGGAAAGGAAGAGAAGGAGCGAGCACGGGGAGGAAGGAGAGTGAAGAGAAGGAGCAGAACGGGAGGAATGAGAGTGAAGAGAAGGAGCAGCACGAGAGGAAGGAGAGTGAAGAGAAGAAGCGAGTACAGGAGGAAGGAGAGCCAAGAGAAGGAGCGAGTACAGGAGGAAGGAGAGAGAGAGAAGGAGCGAGCACGAGAGGAAGGAGAGTGAAGAGAAGGAGCAGCACAGGAGGAAGGAGAGTGAAGAGAAAAAGCGAGCACGGGAGGAAGGAGAGTGAAGAGAAGGCATAACAAGTTGGCCAGTAGAGGATGAGCGGAGAGGGCGAGAGGGAATATAAGGAGACACGAGGGACTGGAGATAGGATTTGGGAAGTGTGATGAATAGAGCAATAGGCAAGAGCAAGGGTCTTAAATATTTGCAAGCTGTAATAGTTTGAGATATTAGATTTTCAAGATTTTCAAACCCATACAAGCTCCCCTCACAGGGATGCTTAATAATTATAAGAATGAATATAAAATAAATGAATAATCAATTGCAATATCGCAACAATTACGTCTTTACCTTTGTAGCACATGAAGGCTTTCTGAAGGTTGCAGGTAAATCAATCCACTTTCCGTCTGAATTGACTGAAGCACAGAAGAGGTCTGCCCTCCAGTTGGAGTAGATGACATCATCGCTGTTAGACCACTGCCAGTTCTGTGTGTCATCACGATACAGACCAATCCAGGAATCCCGAGAGAAGCTCCTGTAATATTTAAGAGCTGCTCTGCTTCTTCCTGGCTGCACAGTGGCCAGGTCTGTGTGCTTCTCTCTACAGTAGCTCTGAGCTTCAGACCAGCTCTTCTCAGTTTCCACAAACACATGTTTTTCTGATCTGGTTGTACACAGGCACAAAAAACCCTGATAAAGAAAAAAAAACAACATCATTAACATCTCATTATGTCTAAAAGCAAAGCAAAACATTTAAATGAATCTCACAAATCCTGACTAATTTAGCTGTCATACTAAATTCAGCTTCTTTTTATATAATATTGCCATATAATCCAAACACAACATGCTTTGAAACAAAAGAAGGTAATGTGTAATAGATTTAAAACAAAACATCGAACCGAGGGACAAACAAAATACGATTGGACAACATTCACACAAGCACCCTGAGGTCACGCCTCGATCCCGCTCCCCCACCCCCACAGGTGCACTCGCTCACACGCACAGGCACTCAGGACATAGACACAAAACACTCAGTACAGATCGCTACAGTATAAACACTGATGCGCGGCACGTGGCAAGCCAACACAAATGTGATGCAGGTTCCGTTAACAAAACTAAAAAACAATAATAATAATTTTGCCGCCCCCTGAATTTCGTCGTCCTAGGCATTAGCAGACTCCGCCTATCACTAAGGCCGGGCCTGCCCCTCGGCCATAGTCTGCACGAGTATAATAATGATGCTAATTCAATAATTACTAGCTGACAGTCACGCATTCCCACGGGTATTTAAAATACAAAACAATAACAAATAAACGGCGGACGGAATCTCCCTCGTCCTTAAATCAAAACAGCGCCTTCATATCTAAAATACCTAAATCATAACAACAAGACATAAACATACAAATTAATAGAAAACATGCACAGGGGGCGGGGTAGTACGTCACAAGGATATATGTAAAGCATACATAACATACATTAAGAACCACTATTGTTAGAGTATTCAAAACTGTTCAGTCATGAATTGCAACCATTAACTGAGAACTGAGCTAAGAATATAAATACAAGCTGATCATCTTAAAAAAAGAGACAGAAATGTACGTCTTTTTAAATGAAGCAGTTGCTTTAAGGGTATTAACATAGAATTAAATCTGAAACAATTTATATTGATCCCAATTCACATCATCAGACATTATGTCAATTCACACAGATAAACATTAAAAACAGATATATAATTTATACAATAGATGCCACTTATTAGCAACTCAATAAAGACAACTTTTTGGTTTTTAAATTTTTAAAGGAACCAATCCTATCCTATGGTTTTCTCTTAACAACTCTCAGATAATGACAACTTTTTGATGGCTACCAAGCAGCATCTACTATATATAAATAAAAAGCTGAATTCAGGAGTTGTAAAACTTATAAAAGATCATTCCGTGGAAAATTGAAAAGGGAGATATTACTATTTTTTTTACTGTGTTGTCACAATTGAATGCATTTGTGACCCCTGGTCCTTGTTTCTTTTTTCAGGTCAAAAAAGTACCCTGGGTTGATGTTGTCAATACCTATTAGAATTTTGAATGCTTGAATAGAATCACTGTGTAGTCTTTTTTGTTCAAGACTGAATAGATTAAAATCTTTTAGCCTGTCTGCATACGACATGCCTTTTAAACCCGGGATAATTCTGCTCGCTCTTCTTTGCACTCTTTCTACAGCAGCAATATCCTTTTTGTAACAAGGTGACCAGAACTGAACACAATATTCTAGATGAGGTCTTACTAATGCATTGTAAAGTTTTAACATTATTTAACTTGATTTAAATTCAACACTATTCACAATATATCTGAGCATCTTGTTGGCCTTTTTTATAGCTTCCCCACATTGTCTAGATGAAGACATTTCTGAGTCAATATAAACTCCTAGGTCTTTTTCATAGATTCCTTCTTCAATTTCAGTATCTCCCATATGATATTAATAATGCACATTTTTATTGCCTGCGTGCAGTACTTTACACTTTTCTCTATTAAATGTCATTTGCCATGTGTCTGCCCAGTTCTGAATGCTGTCTAGATCATTTTGAATGACAGCATTAGGCACGGATGGAAGTTCCCATGTTAAATCAGTGGAATTGACCATCTTGTGTAGCTAGATAGAAGGTCTGTGTCCTTACTAATTATCACTCGTGAATACCTATTCTATACACCCGTGTCTGGAGCCTAATTAATCACTTAATCATGTATTCACTTGTCAGCTCCAGCCACATTCCCACGTGATCTGACAGGGAGAAATGTAACCCCCTCCCTGCCAACCCCCACCCCCTAAACACACACACACACACACACACACACACACACACACACACACACACACACACACACACACACACACACACACAGTGACAGGGAGACTGAACACCAGAGGACTGGGAACCTCTCCAGATACATGGAAAATAATGTGTAACATACCAGCAGAGAATGTGGGAAATATTAAAGCAAACAGTGAGAAAAACAGAAATAAAGGAAACCCACCTGCAAGCAGAAGGATGAGGAACCCCCTCTTCTCCATCACAGCAGACCCTGCATTAGAAAGAGAAGACTTTCTATTAATCGCCTTCATAGAGGGAAAGCTTCAAATATAAAAACACAAAACAAAACAACAATAAAAACACTCAATCACATTGGAACCTCAATAGAAATGTTTTTTTAACCTCAATAGAAATGTGTATTCTTATTATTTATTGAGGAATTACATTGCATATGTGTTCCATGTTCCAAGTCTGCTGTTTACAAAATAAAGACCACAGTATATTTGATAGCTCTGTGATACCACAGTACTGAAGAGAAATAATGTAATTAGAACTGAATATTTTCATTTGTTCAGTTCAGTGTTCAGTATTGAAGAGTTTGATGCATGCCCATGCTTAAACACATAACAATTCCTCATCTGCATTGCTTTCTTTAGGTTCATGATGTATTGGTGCTTTCACAGTAATGTTTTACTTGTTAACAATTACAGTAGAACCTGCAATATCCGATTTAATCGAGACAAAAAAAAAGACAAAAACTAAATACTGTACATGGACACGAAGGGAGAACATGCTGTATTACAAAACAACGGATCCGCTTCTAACAGATGTGACAGCGGTCGTCATGGAAACGAGTTCAGAACCCCAACACTGTCGATTTAAACATACATGAATTTGGACAGGTATATCACATCTGTATCTGTACTGTACCGGTATTGAAAAGTGAGTTAGGACAGAAAGTGGTTTCGTGCGGGTATATTCTATACCGAAACAAACTGTACCGATACAAGTGTGAACAGCGCTTAAAAACACTGTTGCGCTAGCTGATCTGATTGAGATCAGTCGATTGAATGGGACGTGATCAAGCAAGAATCATCCCATAGGAATGGGCCAGTAGGTACCTACTAGCTTCCTAACCCCTAAATCTACCCCCTACCCGTAAACCTAATGTCTACAACTAACCTAATCTCTACCCCTAAACCTAACTGAGTTACTATTAAAGTTTACTATTATTTCAACACCGCTTGTTCAGCGCCCTCTAGCGGATACTACATCCGACGTCCATTAAAGTGCTTGACCCAGACCTACTCTACCTGTTAGGAGCCTAATGGCCCATTCCTATGGGATGATTTTTGCTTGACAATGTCCCATTCAATCGACTGATTTCAATCAGATCGGGTGGTTGTTCATAATAGTTAAACAAAAAGGCAAAACATGCATTCAGATTGGAACACGTATTAAAAAAGAAATACAAAGGACTTGAGTTTTTAACAACTGGAAAGAATATGCATGCGTCCCTTACACGAGAACCGATGTCCTTTAAAACCAATGCAGTCCCTTTAGAACCGCCGTGGTTATACGCACACCTAAAACCAACGCAGGCAGTCATTAACACGAGAACTGCCGTTTATACGCACACCTAAAACCAATAGTCCCTTTAAATAAAATACGCAAAAAAACCATCATGTCCCTTTAACGAGAACCGCCGTCTTATCAAACACCTAAAACCAACGAAACCCTTTAACAAAGAACAATTTAAACATAAAACCAACGGTCCTTTAACACGAGAACCGCCCGTGGTTATCATACCTAAAACCAAAAGCCTTTAACTAGAAAAATGGTTAAAACCTAAAACCAACATTTTAAAAGAACCGTGTGGTTAAACATCTAAAACCATATCCCTTTAACACTAGAACTTAAAAATACCTAAAATTATTTATTTAACTTGAACCGCCCGTGGTTATACGCCACCTAAAACCAGGGCGACCCTTTAACACTAGAACCGGCCGTTACAAGATAAAACCAGCGCCAGTCCCTTTAACATAAACGCTGTGGTTATATGCACCTAAAACCAATGCAGGCAGTCATTATCACATTATATTTTTAAACAACATCAATATTAAATAAAAGAACAAATATCATGGGTTTTAAACATCTACACAGCAAACCCCAGGTTTAAATGAACAATTAAACATAAAGGTTTATTTTCAACAGCATATAAAACCACTATTTGAAAAATGAAAACTATAATAAACATTTCTAAAGTCCAGTAGTGTTTAAACATCTATATATACACAAAACGTAAAATATATGCATTTTGTAATTTAAAACAAAAGTAAAGTAACAGGTTTTCTCTAAGTGTCACTCTGTGTAGCTCTGAATCCAGGTTGAGCTGCTGCTTTGCAGTTTTCTGATCAAATGTTTCTGCCCAAGCGCTGTGGCTATACTTCAAGATGAAATCTCTCCTACTGATATATTCCTGGTGCATTCCTTGTACAAAACGAAGGAATTGGTGGCTGCCTGGTCAGTAGAGATAACAACAGGCTTGTATATATATATATATATATATATATATATATATATATATATATATGTTATATTCAAATTAAAAACATGTATTTTAAAGGGCAGTCAAAGTTCCCACCATGGCAGTCATTTTGACGGTTTTCCTTTTAAAATGTAAATTACTCTGCGTTAATGAAAGATACGCAGTAGTCTGTTCTTACTTTTCCTAAATACATTTATTAAATACCTGATGGCGTTTTGAACGGCAGCATCCCAAAAAAAAAGTTATAATAATCCCTTCCACCTAGAACAGCCAAACTTCACTTAGACTGCCTTTTACAATACATGTTTTTTACTTTGAATATAACCTACATATATATAATTATATATATATATATATATATATATATATATATATATATATATATATATATATATAAATATATATAAACCTGTTGTTATCTCGGGCCTGGCAGCCACCCAATTCCTCCGTTTTGTACAAGGAATGCACCAGAATATATCATCTTGAACTTCCAGCAGAAACATTTCCATCACAACACTGCAAAGCAGCAGACTGCTGCAGCTCAGCCTGGATTCAGTGCAACAGAGTGACACACAAGAGAAAAAATATGCTACTTTCATTTGAAATTAAATACTTTCATTTTACACTTTCGTATGTACATATAGATGTTTACACACTAGTTTCTTTTAAAATGTTTATTTTATTATAGTTTTCGTTTTTTGAGGTAGTGCTTTATAGTGGTAAGTTAGAAAATAAAAAACAGATTGTTTAATTGTTCATTTAAATATGGTATTTTCGGCTGTGCAGATGTTTGATATGATGTGTTGTATCCGTTAGTTTGTCCTTCATTTAATATTGATGATGTTTTAAAATGTAACCATCATAATGACTGACTGCGGCGGTTTTAGGTATAATAATGTGGCGTTTCACGCAGTAGACAGAACAGAAGACAACACGCTGCTTGCGGGTTCAAAGCTTTGTTTAGGATCTCTTTCAGAGCCCACTGCTCTAACCACTTGCCCTCGACCGACCCCAATGAGCGTACAACGCCCCTTTATGTTAATCGGTGCCAGGCGAACAGCTATCCCATTGGTCCCCAGCCGTACACCAGGACCAATGGGTACACACAACCAACAGCCAATGACAGGGACCAGGGCGCATCATGCGTGCAGGATAGCTCGCAACTACAGGTAATACAGACAGGGGAGAGGAACACAATACAATGGCATTAACATCACAACAATAGAAACAAAGGGAATACATTACGCAAAACAGTACACAGATCGCTACACTAATATCTATCTGAACTATGGTTGTTCATTACTGTTAACATCTTATGTCCAAAAGCAAAGTAAAACATTTGAATTAATCTCACAAATCCTGACCAATTTAACTATCGTTAAATTCAGCTTCTTTTTATATAATATTGCCATATAATCCAAACACAACATGCTTTGAAACAAAAGCAAAATCGGTAGATTTAATAGATAAAAAAAAAAAGTAAAAAAATAAACGTTTTGCCTTAATTTTAAATGAAGAAACGTGATACAACAGGCCTACTTCTGATTTGGCTTGTCCAGCGAGAATGTAGAGGCCTAAAGTGTATCCTAGCAACGCTCTAATCTACCGTACTGGCATAAAAGAAGCGCACTCTCACACAAAGGTTTAATGCAAACCGCAACAGGAGACTTCAAACTGGGTTCTAATTTGATGCATCGATTCACCAATATGTAATCAATAATTGATGTATCGATTAATTACAGCACTTGAGACACCAAAAAGCACAGAAGAAAGAGGCCTTTGCAAGTATGTATTTTTTTTTTTTAATGTGATTTATTTACACCAAATCAAATGTGAAAAATGCTAATCCCTGTCCCTGAGGCTGGAGCGTGGGGACAGCAACCCTGTCCCTGAGGCTGGAGATGTGGGGACAAATTTGAACACTGAAGCTGTCCCTGTTGAGGACTGGAGCCGTGGGGACAGGCAGGTTTTAGGCGTCTGATACCTGAGGCTGGATTACGTGGGACACCATTGCCATCTTTTCCTGAGGCTGGAGTGACGTGGGGAATGGTTTTCCTTTTTCGGAAATTACAACACCTCATGCTGGAAATGGGGACAGCAACCGCTGTCCCTGAGGGCTTTTGGGGAACCGCAACAATATGGGGATGAGGCTGGAGCACGTGGGGAAATGGTGCTATATGAATCTGGTGATCCTGGAGGCTGGAATACAACAAATATAATACAGACAGCAATATACAAATATATAAATAGGCTTAATAATATACATATAACACATATTATGTCTAAACATTATCATATCATTTCAATAAACTGAAACCTGGAATATGGGGATAATTCGTGTTTGAATTTTAAAATGGGATATAATTTGAACACTAGTTTATTTTCTAATTCAGTGATTCTTCATTTTGGTATGGCTCTGTCCTCTCTCTTTAAAGATTTTTCATTTAAGAAAAACTGTCGACAATCATGTTATTATTTAGGGGTGTTTAGTGCAGTCTGATGCGTTGTGTGGCATTCAATCCTGTATCATTACATTGAAACCATTGCTTTACCTAATCTTTAAAACACCCAAATGGCAACAAAAAACCGTGGCTAATGGTTTTCCTGGATAATTCTGCTAAAAAATAATATTATTATTTATGTTTGGTTAAACACTGTCATTTGAAAATTTAATAGCGACAGCAACATAGTGCTTTGGAGCGGTATCACTGAACTCCGATACCATAACAACAAAACTTACAATATCATATTATTTTAATAAATTAATAAACAATATGGGGCCTATAATGAATTCCGTTGACGTTTGAATTTTAAAATAGTGCTATATAAATATATACAATGTACATGGTTCTTTTAATTTGCTATACTTTGAGATACAGGTGTATAAAAAAGCATCTTAATCATTAAAAAAAGAATGAAAGAAAAACAGCAGTTTTTTTCCGCTCTGTATCTCAAAAAGTATTCAGCCAAGTGCTACCCGTTCTCAGGGTTTGTTGAGCCTGTCAATCCGACCACACATAAACATTTTCATGCATATTGGTGGGGTTTCACTCCCCCTTGAGCTGCTTGTAAAATCGACTTTAAACAGGACCTTCATTCAAACCTTAACAATGCCTGTGCGACCGCACAGACAGAACATAAAACAGATCTAACCATCTCATTCTTAAAGAACAACACCTGATCACAAAACTGTATGAAAAAAAAATCTACATATTTCAATAAGAAACTGGGATATGATGATAAAGTAAATACAACAAACTAAGGTTTACTTTACAGTTTTATACATGCATTTATTAAAAAATATACACACTGGCAACTGTTTCTGTTTTTAAAAGCTTGTGAGGCATAATAACTTAAATAACAGTTATTCACATTTTGGTTTAGTGTAGGCTCATAGTTTAGATACTACAGTAATCCGCCATGATCAAGCTCTTCAGCAACGTTAGTTTATTATTGAACAGAAAGATTAGTTCAGAGTTGCAGATCCCACCCAGTTTTCGTACACTGTGTTGTATGTGTTCCATGCACTGCCATTGCTGGTAGTGTCACGTGAGCTGTTCAGTGTGTTGATATGTAAATAAATCCTGTTCGCCTGCGAGGGGCGTATTGACTTCAACCTCTGTCTTGATCTCCTGCCTGTCACTCAGCAGTGAATGCATGCACCCACACGGCAGACGGCTACTCTGTCATAAACATTAATATCTTTCTAAACAAGGTATTTAGGGGAGCTCCCTAATAAAAGCTGAATCTCAAAACAAGAATTGTGTGAATATAATAATTGTTACAGCTGTGTGTAATGGTATTTAAAACAGGATTCATTCATCCACTTTTTGCATATCCACCCTTACTCTGGTTCCACCACAGTCAGATATGAGACGGATTACTGTACTTTGCAATTATTTCTGTTCAGTGGAGTTATATACTTACAATATGACATACTGCAGTAAGAATCAATGTGTAATATGCATCATTTGGAACTGATTTTATTATTATTATTATTATTATTATTATTATTATTATTATTATTATTCCCTTCTTGTTTGAAAAGAAACAAACTGCAGTTTTATATCACTGACCTCTTGGTGTCTGTCTCTCTGTGAGTCCAAATAATTATCTTTACTGAAATTATTCAACAGTTTAGATACCATTCCTAAAACTGTGTATTAGGACACTTTTCTTGCACTAATTAAACAAATTATATTCTAGCAAAAACACATATAAAATGTATAACCATGTGTGTTGTCAGAGAGGTGAATTTAACCCACTGCACCACCTAGCCATCCAGATTGGAACCCAGGCCTCCAGAGACGAAAGGTGACATTAACCCACAGACTATCCATGATGGAACCCATTAACAAGTCTGGCATTACCCCACCAACTATTACACCCAGGCCTCAATGACAGGCTGCTACATTCAGAAATACCCAGTAAAGAAAGTATTTCTTAACAATAGCCACCCATTATAAACCCAGTACAAAAAAAGTATTTCAACATTAACATAAACACAGTGCAGCCCCGCCCCTCCCCGCTGGGACCCCAGGCCTCCACAGCAAGGTGAAAGGCAGGACACCAGTTTTGATTTGCAGACAGGTTGCTTTCCCCATGTGACATATCCAGAGTGTTTTGCATGATCACATTTGAATCAAAGGCGAGCCACAGGACTGGTCTGCTGTGGGCGCCTTTGATTCAAATGTGATCATGCAAAACAGTCTGTTCTTTTTTTTGTTCTTTTTTTTTCTATTCGCAGTGAATCGCAGAACCTTTAACACTTTGTATCCAGGATCCACAAAGCGAAGGGCTTGTAGACTATTCATTTATTTTTCAACTTTTTTAATGATTTTAAGTATGGCTGTCAATTAATCGCAGTTAACTTCCTGCGATTAACGCGTAAATGTTTTTAGAGTTAATTATTTTAACGCGTTTAATCGCATTGCTGTGTTTTGAGCCTTTCGGCACACCGTACTTCAATCCCGGCCGTGGCAGCATGGTATTGAGTGTCTGAGTGCAGTTATTGTTTAAACAGAAAGTTAGTCCCTGAACCGCTTAATGGAGTAAAGCACTAAAAATGAATGGGATTTTTTTTGGCGGCTCACTGGACAGAAAAATGCTTACTTGTCTACTGTCAAAGTGAGTTCCAGTATCACACACGAGTACATCTAGTCTGCTGCGTGCTGAACACGCCTTCATCTCTCAAAATACACGAGCAGCTCTTCTGCTACAGACAATAACATCATCAAACTAAACCCACCAGTTTTGATAGAAATGCAGGATCGCTTCAAGCCCATATCAAAGCCCAGTATGATCATGA
>CM072681.1:17518742-17564017 GCA_036884735.1 Huso huso | reverse complement strand
AACCTAGCTCTCGCTATTCCTTATCCAATGCTGCCATCGTGTGGCCATTTGGTTGAACTATTATTTCTAATATACCTAACTTTTTTTTATCTGAACACACAACACAGCTCTCAGTGATAAGCGGTTGCTGGTGCCCTCTGCTGTTTACAATGGGTAGTACAGGTAGTGAAATTCAGCAAAGACATTATTACTGTTATTATTATTTATTTCTTAGCAAACATCCAGGTCGATTTACAATTGTTAAAATATCACATTACAGAATATCATAATACAGATAAAAGCAGTTATGAAAGTACCATAAAATCAATTCAAGTAAGAGCAAAAAATAAAGCACACAGTAAATTATAAGGTGAATTCGACTAGGTGCAGCTAAACCTGATAGTAACTGATAGGAACACGTAGTAAGCATGATAAATGCATGAGAATGATTTAAAATAAGAGCAATTACAGAAAACCTTATTATTTATACACAGTATTCTCCTGGTTATCCTGTAAATATTATTTTGCTGTATTTTAAGAATGTATCTGAAATGTCTATTTTTGCACAGGGGTAAATATGGTCATTTCAAAGGGCAACTGAGCTGTGTTCAGATAGAAAAGAAAAAAAATACAAAAAGTTATTGAACAAACAGTTCTACTAAATGGCCACACGATGGCAGCATTGGATAAGAAATAGCGAGAGCTGCGTTCTGCCCGTCTCCATGAAGTTCACTGCCTGCTCTGCCCATTGTAACACGCTCGATAGAGCCGCGCCGAATTAATGAGCTCACAGGGGCGTGTCTCAGTGTGAAACAGCTGGATCTCATTAAATATGTTGGTTTTGTTCAGAAGGAAGCCAAGCGAGGAGGTGTTTGCGTTTGTTTTGCAGATTACGACGCATAGAGCTCGTTAAAGCAGGTGAATACACACAGGTTATTTGTTTAGGGTTAGGAGAGTTATTTTAAGGTTGGTCGTGTTCTTGTATTTCAGAGCTGGCTGCTCTGCTGTCTTTTCACGTCTGGTTGGTTCTCAAACCTTTGGAAACTTACCAACAACACCCCCTGTTTATACTCTAGCTGCATAATGAATGACTTATCCTATTTGTTTGATGTATATAGTGACACGTAATTACATTGAATTGTTTCATTTATCATAATGTATCACACATGCGGATTGCATTCATTTGCAGTCCATTATAACCTCATTGTAATGTTTACACGTCCTGTAGTTAGTTTTCTGGATTCTCAGACTATACAGAGTCAGTTTGATGTCATTGTTCAAACATGAACTTCATTGTAACAGTATACATTTATCAGCTGATACAATGTGAATTCATGATGAATACATTCAAATTCTAATAATGTAATTCCGTGTCTGCAATTCATCATGCATTACATATGAACAGACGCTTATTTTAAAGGGTACCGTGTATTTAATACAGCGTTGACAAGGCGTAAAGATAACATGTCGTTCTCCTCCACTAACAAGCAGCAGTAGTTTTAGTAGCTATTTCAATTACGATTGACGAATCGAAGTTCCCTTTGCTCCACTAGCTTCATAATTTACAGCATGATCAGAAAATGTATAGTAGAAACAGTCCCTGCTATAAGAGATAATATAAACGTATGTTTATATTAGACAGTTGTTAGACAGCACTGTATTTTGATCTGGGACAAAATAGTTCAAATACTTGCACATATGATCATATCTCACTTCAACTACCTGTTATTAAAGCTGATTTATTCTCCTTAATTCAAAGTAGGTTATTCCCTGTCCCCTGATAGCCTTTCATCAATAACCAATTACACCTGCTGAAAATAACAGAGCGGTTTTAGGTTCATTTCAACCGTTTAGCATTTTTTTTTTTTTTTACATGTTTAAACCTTTAGAATAAATATCTGAATATTTGAAAAGTATAATAACTGTGTGGAAAAGAGTCAAATCATTTTAATTTGTATTACAAATCATTTATAAGATCATTAATGACATGACTCGAAGGCGATTCACACCCCTGACTCGGTGGCAGTAGCACATGGAGTGAGGATTGGATCTGGTTTACACACTTCTTTGTCAGCCAGCGCTCGTCTCTTGTTTTGCGCCGCGGCTGCTCCTGCAGGACCTCTTGAGAAGCTGCGCGGCTCTGCAGACTTTTAAACCCGTGGATGCGTGACCTGGATCTGAATTTGGACACGTTTTCCGCAGAATGTGCTCAGACTTAGTACCTGGAATAGAAAGGGTTGCTACTGCTTGCAAAGTCTGTGTGTGATGCATGTATTTGAATGGGAAGGCTACGATAAAACATATATCTTACTAAATACAAACCGAAGGCGGTGTTTCTGAATGCAAAGAGGATTCCGCTAGACCAGTCTCAAACTAAACCAGTGAAGATGGACGTCAGTGTCTCCGTGTCGTTGTTTCAAGACGAGCTCGCCTCCACCGTCGAGCTCGCAGTGAAAGCGGCTGCAGACAGCGTCGTGTGCGCGATTACTGAAGCTGTCGGCAGCAAATTCACTGAATTCCAAGAGGAAATGTCTGGATTGAAGAGAGAGAATGAAAGTCTGAAGCTGAGATTGGAAATATCAGAGAGCGAGCTGAAAGCCGTGCGAGGGTGTATAAACGCTGCAGATGCAGACATTAAACAGCCTTTCATATTTCAAGGTAAGATTGGTTTTATTGTGTGGTATTGCTCGGTCAATCCAACACCTCAAACCACCTTCTACTGGAAAGATCTTGGTTCGAATCTCTCTTCAGACACGTTTTAAAGTGTTTGATTATTATAAGCGCTGTTAATAGCACAGCTCTGTCCTAATATTGGTTATAAGGAGTCTAATTGAGGCATTGTGTTATTTTATAGATTATAAGAACGTAGTGCATCTAACCTAGTCTAATTCATATTTAAATAGGTATTCTAGAAACTAAGAAACTACTATATTGGTAAGTCTTAACCAGTCTGTAATTAGAGAGACTTACATGGTGTTCTTCAGGTAAAGTGATGTCTTGTATAGAGCCCCACTGAGACAGTCGCAGACCATATTGCAGAGCTTTAGAATAATGATTTTGGACCTCATATCAACACACAGCAGCGCATCGTGTTTTCGTGTTTGACTGCACATCTGTTTTTAGATCAGTGGTTGCATTGTCTTCAGCTCCAGTGCTGTGTTTGTCTTTGGTACAGTCGCGGCTCATTCGTTTGCTTTAGTCCTATTTCCTTATTGTTCCTCACACACATTTACAGCGACCTTTCCAGACCTTACTGGGTGAATACAGGGGGTGGCAGCAGCACCCTTCCTTAATGTATTATTAAGAATGGATAGTGGTGCAGTATATATTATACTATAACAGTGTGTATTATTAAGAATGGATAGTGGTGCAGTATATATTATACTATAACAGTGTGTATTATTAAGAATGGATAGTGGTGCAGTATATGTTATACTATAACAGTGTGTATTATTAAGAATGGATAGTGGTGCAGTATATATTATACTATAACAGTGTGTATTATTAAGAATGGATAGTGGTGCAGTATATATTATACTATAACAGTGTGTATTATTAAGAATGGATAGTGGTACAGTATATATTATACTATAACAGTGTGTATTATTAAGAATGGATAGTGGTGCAGTATATATTATACTATAACAGTGTGTATTATTAAGAATGGATAGTGGTGCAGTATATATTATACTATAACAGTGTGTATTATTAAGAATGGATAGTGGTGCAGTATATATATTATACTATAACAGTGTGTATTATTAGAATGGATAGTGGTGCAGTATATATTTATACTATAACAGTGTGTATTAAGAATGGATAGTGGTGCAGTATATATTATACTATAACAGTGTGTATTATTAAGAATGGATAGTGGTGCAGTATATATTATACTATAACAGTGTGTATTATTAAGAATGGATAGTGGTGCAGTATATATTATACTATAACAGTGTGTATTATTAAGAATGGATAGTGGTGCAGTATATATTATACTATAACAGTGTGTATTATTAGAATGGATAGTGGTGCAGTATATATTATACTATAACAGTGTGTATTAAGAATGGATAGTGTTGCAGTATATATTATACTATAACAGTGTGTATTAAGAATGGATAGTGGTGCAGTATATATTATACTATAACAGTGTGTATTATTAAGAATGGATAGTGGTGCAGTATATATTATACTATAACAGTGTGTATTATTAAGAATGGATAGTGGTGCAGTATATATTATACTATAACAGTGTGTATTAAGAATGGATAGTGGTGCAGTATATATTATACTATAACAGTGTGTATTATTAAGAATGGATAGTGGTGCAGTATATATTATACTATAACAGTGTGTGTATTAAGAATGGATAGTGGTGCAGTATATATTATACTATAACAGTGTGTATTATTAAGAATGGATAGTGGTGCAGTATATATTATACTATAAACAGTGTGTATTTAAGAATGGATAGTGGTGCAGTATATATTATACTATAACAGTGTGTATTATTAGAATGTTATTAAGCAGTATATATTTACTAAAACAGTGATGCTGCAGATTAAGAATGGATAGTACTTTGTTCAGTATATGGTAAACTATAACAACCAGACACTTAAGAATGGATAACAGAATTAGAATATATTATACTTTCAAACAGTGTGTAGGGTTATTAGAATGGATATGTGGTGAATGTATATATACAGTTCACAGTGTGTACAAGAATAGATAGTGGTGTTATATATTATACTATAACAGTGTGTATTACAAAAAAATGATTGGTGCAGTATATATTATACTATAACAGTTGTTAAGAATGGATAGTGGTGCAGTATATTATACTATAACAGTTGTCTAAGAATGGATTGTGGTGCAGTATATATTATACTTGTATTCTGTGTTGACAGTTTCCATAGTGGTGCAGTATATATTATACTATAACAGTATGAGTTATTAAGAATGGACATTCCTCAGTACACTTTATTGAGACTTGCCTCTGTTGTCCTGGACTGTTGTGCGGTATATATTTGCGACTATAACAGTGTGTATTATTAAGAATGGAAAGTGGTAAAAGTAATATATTATATTATAATAAATGTAAAATAAAGAATGGATAGTGGTGCAGTGACATATATACTATAAATGTGTGTATCTAGACAAATGGATAGCTGGTGCAGTATTATACATTATAACAGTGTGTAAATTATTAAGAATGGATAGTGGTGCAGTATATATTATACTATAACATTGTGTATTCAGAATGGATAGCGGTGATACAAAATTATAGAAAAAGTGCAAATTAAAATCTATCCCGGTTTAAAGGCACGTGAAGCTGCAGTTTGTTAAGAAAAATTCTATTCGGTCTAAAATAAATAAAGTATTTTGTTCATCTGATTAAAAACATTCAAAATCCTAAATTGTTTGAAATGTGACCCAGGGACTAATTTTTTAATCGGACCAACTAATAGATAAAGGGCATCTCTCATATTGTTTCTAGATTTTTACTTAGAAGGGTGGTCTGGAACCAACTCCCAGTAATGCTTGTTTAAACTGACACCCTGGTACAGGGTATAACAAAGCTGCTTGATGAGATTCTGGGATCATTGTTACTAACAACCAAGCGAGCAAGATGGGCCAAATAACAAATTAGGAAACTTTCTTATGTTCTAACCTGTGAGCTCCCCACTCAGGCCTGGAACCATGTCTACAGGGTGTAACAGAATTAAGGAGGCTGCCTGCAATGATGCAAAGGCAGGGGCAGCTTCACTAATACTGGATTAGTGACTGTTTGTCCAGGGATCCCACTCTGTCCCATATTGTTTCCTCAGAGGGTGAGGCTAATACAGGTTACTATTTAGAGGGCTGGAAGAGCCCCAGAGCAGAGACACACAGACCACCACTTGTAGGTTTGCATACAACAGGAGAATGATGAAACCCTGCTTCAATGTTACCATGAGATTTTCACATGAATTGTTTTCATTATACCACAGTTTTAAACAGATCTTTGTTTAATTTTCTGAATAAATCCTGTTACAAACGAAGTGCTGCTCCCCAAAGGTTAGTCACAATAATAATAATAATTAATAATAATAACATAATAATAAATAATAATAAAATTAATTAAAAAGAAAATAAGTCACATATTTGTCTACTTTAACTTTTACATGAATCTGTGTATGTAATCAGTTTATCATCATACAATATCAAACTTATCTAGAATTGCCTTTATTTTGCCATGTTCTTTTTTTTTTTTTTTTTGACGCCAATTATTTTACCCAGTTTTCACCCCCAATTTAGTATGCCCAATTATTATCTGTATCCTCGGCTCACCGTCAGAACCCCCCCAGCCGACTGGAAACTGAGGCTGGAACACGCAGCATCCAAAGGCGTGCTCCTGCCAAGCCGTCATTTTCGCACTGCAGATCCACAGCAATGCCACCAGACCTATAGTGCGGGAGGGCAACACAGATCTGACTGCTCCACTGCAGAATGTCTGTACGCCCTAGGAGCCACCAAGGGGTCAACCTGTGACGGTCTCCATCTGAATGGATTCCCCCTGCCGACCTAAGCCCTCCCTACCTGGGCAGAACCGCCAGCCAATTGTGCGCCGCCCCTAGAACTCGGTCCGGTTACAAACATAGCCTGATTCAACCCGCGATCTCCAGGCTATAGGCACATCCTGCTTGCTCTGAGGCAGCTAATTTTGCCATGTTCTTACCATGGTTTTTTTTCCAGTTAACTTTTCTAAGGAGCAATACAGACCCCCCATGATCTAAAGATGATTGAGGGCTTTTGGTATCCAAACTGCTCAGCTCAATCTGGGGCAGCAGTGTGGAGTAGTGGTTAGGCTCTGGACTCTTTTGCCCGGAAATGTGGGTTCAATCCCAGGTGGGGACACTGCTGCTGAATGCTTGAGCAAGGTACTTTACCTAGATTGCTCTAGTAAAAAACCCAACTGTATAAATGGGGAATTGTATGTAAAAATAATGTGATATCTTGTAACAATTGTAAAGTTGACCTGGATAAGGGTGTCTGCTAAGAAATAAATAAAGTTCAATAGTAATAAAATCTGCTTTTCAGAATCCCCTGGATGCATTCCAGTATTCAGGTTAATTCAACAACCACAGACACATAGGGTTACAAAAAAAGGATATTGCTGCTCTAGAAAGTGCAAAGAAGAGCAACCAGAATTATCTTGGGTTTAAAAAAGCATGTCGATGCAGACAGGCTAAAACAATTGAATCTATTCAGTCATTCTGACAAGGGGCTGGCTTTGTAGAGGATCCTAGCTCCCAAGTATAATTTTATACAATTTTGTTTCCACAGATCCCATAGAGAGCCACGCTATTCCCTGAATCTGAAGCACAGGAAGGGCCAAAGATAGAAGCAGTTTACACACAAGAGGAGTCCTTTGAGCAGGAGTGGTGTGCATGTCCCATCAGGTTACAGAGCTGCCATGTGTTCAAGATACAATGTCCCTGAACAGGAATGTGTTCCTATTAAAGAGGAATTCATAGAACAGGAATGTGTCTCCATCGCAGAGGAACTTCCTACTGAAAAATAATGTCTGTACACTTGAGGGGAACAACAAGCTGGGATCCAACCTGTGTGATGATTCTCCATCTGAATGTGATCTGGGATTTGGAGGTAATCCACAAAACAAGCAGCATTGAGCTGCCTATTGATCCTGCAGAACCTGGTACTGAACACCAGCAGTGTGCTTGAGATTCATATTTTAACAAGGGGCTGCCCAACCACTATGTCAACAAGGACATCACTGTGCTTGCTCCTGAGGCACCTGCTAGCTGTACAGCCACGCCTCTTTAGAATGCTGTGAGATCAGCGCTGTCCAATCACGCATAGGATGTGCAGCCGCTGCCACGCCTCTTTAGAATGCTGTGAGATCAGCGCTGTCCAATCACGCTCCTGGAGGCCATTCCACTCCACATTGAACAGGTTCACTTCTATAAAGTGCTGCTCCTCTGCCTGGATGGAGCTTTAATTGGTTCATTTAAACAACTCAGAACAGGGTTGGAACAAAGAGCAGGAGTGGAAGGCCAGCTTTGGACACCCCTGTGTTAGATCTGTGCCTTTCCACATTTCTGGTAGACTGTTTGCAGTTGTGCTGCTCCCACAGCTTTACAGAGCTGCAGGGATCACATGTCCCATCACTGGGTGATGTCACATCCAGTCAGGTTGTTTAGCCGCCCCCAGAAGAAACATTTCAGTAGAGCATTTTCTGGAGAGTATGCATCTCCACAATGAGAGTGAATGTTATGACATGACCCATCAGTCTTATTTTATTTCTTACACTTTATTCAAATACAATATCCTGTTTAAAAGCTCATCTCACTACAACTATCCCAGGGACTGTAATATTTGCTATCAGCAGCACATTTCACTCTTTGTGTGTCTCTACGCAGTAAGCATTGCTGTGTTATTATTGTCATGTTTATGACATGAAGCCCTGCAGAACAGTGCATGTGGAAGAATGCTGTACAATAACCTTTGTCTCTCTTCTCTTTCTTTCTTTAGCTTCTAAAGTAGATGAAGGAGAACACGACTCCACTCCATCACCCCAGTGCAAAAACTCTTCTAGAGGCAAACCACAGTGCAAGAAGCACAGAGAAACGACACCCCAAGAAGAGTATGTGAAGACATTGAGAACTCACTCAGTTAAAATCCCTTCTTTACAAGACAGACACCCACTTACTGTGGAGAGTACAGAGACGACACATTCTGCATGTTTTAACAATTCTGAAACCCAGGGCAACTTGAAGACCTTGCCTCATTCTGTTAAAGGTGGGAAGAGTTCCTGTCAATTAGACGCCCTGAAACTCACAAGGAAATCTCACAGGAGGGACTACGTGTTCCTGGGCTGATTGTGGGAAGAGTTTCAATCATATATCACTGCTTAAAAAGACACCAGCGCATTCACAGGAGAGAAACATTCCCACATACAGACCAGTGATAAGAGTTTCACACAGTTAGGAAATCTTCATTCACACCAGCACATTAACATAGGAGAGAAACCTCATCACTGTGATGTTTGTGGGAAGAGATTCAGGCAGTTAGGAAGCCTTAAAATACACCATAAAATTCACACAGGAGAGAAACCTCATCACTGTGATGTTTGTGGTAAGAGATTCAGCCAGTTTGGAAACCTTAAAATACACCAGCGCATTCACACAGGAGAGAAACGTCATCACTGCACTGAGTGTGGGAAGACATTCAGTCACATAGGAAACCTTAAAAACACAAAGCCATTCACACAGGAGAGAAACCTCATCACTGTGATGTTTGTGATAAGAGATTCATACAGTTAGGTGGGAGACCTTAAAAGACACCAGAGCATTCACACAGGAGAGAAACCTCATCACTGCTGATGAGTGGGAAGACATTCATTCAGTTAGGAAACCTTAAAAAACACCAAAAATTCACGCAGGAGAGAAACCTTATCACTGTGATGTTTGTGGAAGAGATTCAGACAGTTGAGACCTTAAAAGACACCATACATTCACACAGGTGTGTAATCCTCTCCTGCACTTAGTGTGTGAAGAAGGGAAGTCAGTTGCAGGCTCTTACAGAACTCGAGAACATTCTCAGAATTGCAGACTGAATACAGAAATATTTACTGAAAACAAAATAATAAACCTGCTTTATAAACAGGGTCCCCCCTAATCACAATCTGTTCAGATCAAAAGCTCACAGACTCAAATATGAACGAGTACGTCTTGTATTCATCGTCTTGTTGAGCATTCGGATTGACATTAGTAATATATTAAATAGATGTGTTATTATGAATGCACATTACTCTTTCCTTTCTCATGCGTTGCTCAGCCTCTTGCAGTGGGTTCTATGGAAGCTTCCCCGATACCACGGTGAATCTGCGGTACCTCAAGACACAGCACAGTGTACTGCAGTTATCATGCGGGCAGCTTGAAGTGTAAAGCAGTACTGTTTCCAGCAGGGGGCACCAGAGAGCTTTTAGGAATGTAATGGGCTGCATACCATTGCTTCTTAACGAGATGATTTCTGCTCAGGATGTGTTTAATACTGCCCTCTCTCTCTCTCGGGTACTCTATTAACAAACGCAGGTTCTGTGTTTTTAATATCAATTCGTTGTTTGACAACGAGACTACTAAACCAAATAAAATCTATATTAAAAAATGTTTTGCTGCCTGTATTAAATGCTGTTTTAAATGATGTTCAGTGTCTTGTCAATCAAGGATTTCATTTAAAAATCCAGTAATAAATACTGTAGATGTCCTTGTTTCTACATTTTTATATATACCATGACTGGAGCAGCCTTTTAAACTGCTGTCTGCTCATACAAGCGATCCATGTACAATCAAACATATATTTTGTCATTGAGTATTATATAGCTCTGTGGTTTATACAAATAGTTTTTACATGTTTAACTTGATGTTGCTTTGAAGCCCATTTCAGTTCTACGCTTTCCTGTAAAATGTTCCCCGCTGTTACAAGTTTGTTATAACTTTTTATTTATGATTTTGGGAAATGCACTCTCGTTAGATATTTTATGATCTGTAGTTTGAAGTCGTTATTATTTGTAGTGTTTTAGATTGCAAGGTTGTGAGATTTTAAACAGCAATCTCACACGCCTGCATGAAAGTTAGAATCAGGGATGGAGGATTTATAAACTGCAGAATCGGGAATGGAAGACAGAGCAGGCATTTTCAATACTTGGAAATGGGACTTTTAACAACAATGCCTCCATCTTTTGTTTGAAGTAGATTATGATTAGCTGCTCCGCAGCTTAGTATGCAGCTCTGTACTGAATCCACAAGTTCATCGCAATTGACCCAGATGTTTGTCATTGTTGGCTTCATTAGGAGCACTAGGCACTGGGAAATGTAGTTCTGATGCCATTTTAAAATCCCAGAACTACATTCTCTTTAACAGATTTCCATAATTGCTGTGCACTACACCACTATCTGTGGAAGAGGCTGAAAGCAGAGCCACGCAATGCTGTTACAAAGCAATGCCAGCAGCATTCATCTGGAGAGCCTGCACAACCTCTGCACCAGATTTACAGCCTAATAAAGTCAAGGATACCAAATCTGCTAACACAAATTCTGCGTTTCTGGAAAGAAAAAAAAACATGCTAATGACAACTTGATATATTATTATTATTTAGCTGACGCCTTTATCCAAGACGACTTACAGAAATCTGGGTGTGTGAACTACCTACAACACGTACAACAACGACTCACCCGAAAGACGGAGCACAAGGAGGTGAAGTGACTTGCTCAGGATCACACAATGAGTCAGTGGCTGAGGTGGGATTTGAACCGGGGACCTCCTGGTTACAAGCCCTTTTTTTTAACCACTGGACCACAGAGCTTCCTAATAATGAACAGCTTTTGAGAACTTAAGAATTTAGCCAATTTGTGTGTTAACGCGTTAAAGAAAATAATAATAATAATAATAATAATAATAATAATAATAATAATAATAATGGTTCGTACTCACGCAATCTGAGGCTTGCCAGGTAGAGTAGAACAGCAAACACAGCCACCGGGATGAAGAATTTATAAAACCGCGCTGACCCCATTGCTTTACTGACCGTCTTCATTTAAAAAAAAAAAAATAAAACACTTCTTTTTTCTTCCCTTTTTCCAGGACAGTTACCGCGTGAAACAAACGGCGAGAACTCTGGTTTCAACCGCTACACGCAACCCGACATACTTCATAACAGCGGACACGTATTTGAAATCCTATTGCAGTATCAATAGTCTGTGCGCCTGTCCTAACGCTGGTGTTTTGCATTAAGAAAACAATCGAACCTACCAAATAAGCTGACATTCATCCCTAAGTTTCACCTATTGTCATTTTTTGGAGAGTTTGTAAGTTTTAGAAGTTTCAGATTTTTGCTTAGCTCTCTCTCTCTCTCTCTCTCTCTCTCTCTCTCTCTCTCTCTCTCTCTCTCTCTCTCTCTCTCTCTCTCTCTCTCTCTCTCTCTCTCTCTCTCTCACGTTTGCTGACTGGGTTTGTTTTTTGTTTTTTGTAGATAAGGCAAAGATTTATCAAACAATGCAAGGTGAGGTTCAGTCTGACCTCTTAGTGTAGGCCTACATGCAAAAGTTTTAGAACACCCCCATTTTTCCAATTTTTATTGAAATTTAAGCAGTTCAAGTCCAGTGAATAACCTGAAATGGTACAAAGGTAAGTGGTGAACTGCCAGAGGTTTAAAAAAAAAGTTTAGGTTACCAAAAACTGAAAAATAATGTACATTTCAGAGTTATACAAAAAGGCCTTTTTCAGGGAACAAGCAATGGGTTAACAACTTACAGCTGTTCTGCAGCAATGGAAGTAAATTAAGCCTTGAAAGTTGATGCTAACAATTCCTACAGGTGTCCCAACTTTTGTTGATTACTTACAAACCCTCTGTCTGTATAAAAGCAGTGTTGGAACAGACTGTGTTACTACACCCTCTTAAGCATTATTTGGACAGTATTGTACTGCAGGAAGTAGTATATTGCTCTCATAATGGTGAGAAAAAAGCCATTAACAAAGGAAGACAGACCATTATAACCCTTAAAAGTGTAGGTCTTTCCTTTAGAGAAATTGCAAAGAAAGCCAAGGTGTCAGTGAATACAGTTTCCTACACCATCAAAGAGGTCTGGCAGACCAAAGTCTACAACAGAATCAGAAGACAAGTTTCTGAAAGTCAACAGCTTGTGTGATAGGCGGCTCACAGGACAACAACTTCAAGCACAGCTTAACACTGGTCGAAGTAAGCAAGTTTCAGTTTCAACTGTGATGAGAAGGTTTCGAGCTGCAGGTTTGACAGGTCGAGATGGCAAAATAAGAAAGCCATTGCTAAGATGGCAAAATAAGAAAAAAGAAGGCTTGCCTGGGCCAGGGAAACAGTAGGCGTAAGGATGGTTCCTCGGTGTGTGACACCAACTGTCAAACATGGAGGAGGAAGCGTGATGGTCTGGGGCTCTTTGCTGGATCCAGAGTCGGCGACTTGCACAGAGTGAGTGGCACCCTGAATCAAAACTGCTACCACAGCATTTTGCAGCGCCATGCAATACCCTCTGGTATACGCCCTAGTTGGTCAGGGGTTCATCCTACAAGCAAGATAATGACCCAAAACATACCTCCAGGCTATGTCAGAACTACCTTAGAAGAAAAGAACAAGACTGTAGGCTTCAAATCATGAAATGGCCAGCACAGTCTCAGACTTAAACCCCATCGAGCTGGTTTGGGATGAACTGGACAGAAGGGTGAAAGCAAAGCAACCTACAAGTGCAACACATTTGTGGGAACTTCTGCAACAGTGTTGGGAAGAACTTTCTGAACAATATTTGATTTCCATTATAGAAAGAATGCCACGAAGTGTGTTCGGCTGTTATATCTGCAAAAGGTGGCTACTTTGATGAGTCAAAAATTTAGATTAAATTTTGTTAAACAAAACGATTCCATGATTTCTTTTTTATCTCCAATTGTTTATTTGTTCTATGCTTTAATTTCAGAGTACATTGAGACATTAAACTGCGAAATTTCAATAAAAACTGGAAAAATGGAGGTGTTCTAAAACTTTTGACCGGTAGTGTGTATATATATATATATATATATATATATATATATATTATACAAGACCAGTTTAAATTGCAATTTGTTTTAAGGGTATCGATGCCCGCTTATCTCCTCACTTACATGGGCGGTGCTCATTGCGGTTCTTGTTTTAACCCAACATCAGCTGTCGGTTTCCCGATATTTTGAGTTTTTCTTAATTCAGATACAATGAACACACACAGCGGCTCCGTCACTCCACCCTTGTGTCAATCCACGGCGTCAGACACGCCCCCGAACACACGTGACGTCACAGGGTATGATTCTAACGAATTCCAAAAAAAAATCTAATCTTTTATGATTTGTTACGTAATAGGCTAACGTCACTCCTCTCCAGTGACTCTCAGCTATATAGAAAATAACAGTCACCTTTTTTTCACGCGCTGAAGGGCTAACTTGTCAAAAACGTCATGCAAAATACAGATATCTTTTTTTTTTTAAATTTATTTTGTGGCTGTGCACCCATTGCCACGGCTACACACGATGCATATCAACAGCGTGTACACACCACGGTGCTGCCGTGGAAAAAACAGCCATGAAACGCTCCCTCACAATCGGAGCAGCAGGGTCCCTGGATTGTATTGAAACGGCGCCTCAGCCCTCTTGAACTGAACGGAGAGGCGAGGGGTGGACGCGATGCGCCAGCTAACCTGATTACCCTTCAAATACAGAGAACACTTTACAGGCGAGAGGCAAGGTGCGGGTCTAACACAAAAGTAGAAATATATATTAAATCCCTTAAACATTGTGTACCTATCAACTGTTTTCATTCATATATAAGAGAGAGAGAGAGAGAGATTTCTACCATGATATCTGAAGATGCAAAGCCAAGACTTAAAACCAATTATTAAAACACGAAGTTTTGTGAACGCTGTGTTACTGCATTTCAGCCATAGATACCCAAAAACATCTACTTTACACTAACTGGTAGTTTAAGTGCAGCAAACGGGACACAGCTGTGAATTCAGGGGCGATTTTGGGAGACACGTCACAGAGCAAGGGGAGAGTATAGAACAGACACCCACCTAGCCACGCCTACACTGACGTCACTGCGTGACCCGACCAAGCGCAGGTACCATGAACAGGAGGAGCGCAGACGGACCTCCCTTGCAAATTAACTTTCTGTAAGCAAGTCTTTAGCACTTTGCTTACAGAATGCATGCCATTCCCTTACCTGGACGCGTCACGTTTGACAGCGATAGCGTGGAGTTTCTGACCAGGTACCCATTCACTCCAGAGCTGTACGCATCGGTTTGAATTGAGACCAGACGCTAGCAGCTTTTAACAGCTCAATTGGAATGAAAGCCAAACACTATCTTAAAAGACTGTTTGAACAGCAAGCAGCGCTGGATTCCTGGTGTACCTTCAGGGTACAAGAAAGCAATGGGAGGACACACAAGAATCGAGATGCAAAAAATCTTTATTGGGGTAGACAGCAAGTTTAACATCTCCTGAATCCGACAGCAACAAGAATGACGAGCAGAACTCCCGAGGAGAGCGGACGCCACGCCTCAGCCGGAACCAAGGGGAGTCACCTGAAATTCAAAACATGACTGGGTGAGCACTAGGACCCGGGGCCACAAGACGCCTCCAATTACTGTAAGCGTTGCCTAGCAACTTCAAGAAATTCTACAAGTTAGCATGGAGGTCCTAAACATTAAAAAAATTAACACATTTGAACACCATCTTCATGCAAATCCATAAATTTTATTATTTGTTTGGGGGGGCGTGAGGAAAGTCCTTAATTTAAATTAGTTTTGGCTACAAATTGCTGCATCCAGTTCTGAAGGACAATTATCAGAACTGATATTTCATACCGGCTATAGGATAGCGATTTAGCATCACAGGAATGGAAATAAGACCAGTTGGATAGTTTTGTCTATTCCTGTTTTCACTAATATTTTAATAAGACACATACCTGAGCCGGTTACCTATACAGTCTGATCATGCTTCTAGTAAAAAATAAAATAAATAAAACCACCACATATACCCCATCAAAAGCTTCGTGCTCCTTTAGCACCATCTAGTGGTTTATTACTGCAAACACTGGAAGTTAGTGGATTAGCAGACACTTCGCCAAAGCGACTTAGACTAGGGATGTGAACTCTGCATCACAACTGCTGCAGAGTCACTTCCAATAGGACCTTGTTTGTTTGGCGTCTCATCCGAAGGACGGAGCACAAGGAGGTGAAGTGACTTATTCACGGTCACACACAGCGAGTCAGTGGCTGAGCCGGGATTTGAACCTCCTGCTAATAGACCCCTTTCTTTAAGCTCTGGACATAAGCCTCCTATATATATATATATATATATATATATATATATATATATATATATATATATATATATATATATATATATATATATATATATATATTGAGAGGTTTTAGTTTGCATCCCTTCCAGAGCCAGTGCACTCCACAGCATCAGATGAGGAGGGTTAGAATTCAATGACCAGGATATTCAACAGAACTCTCAAGGTCTCACCTGCTGTTTGAAGGTCCAAGACTTGTCCTTCTGGTACCAATTGGACTGGCCCAGCAGAAATGTAGCCTCTGATCTGGCTGTAACGATCCACACTACGGGCTGAGAGGCAGACAAAATTGAAACAACTCTCCAGGGTACAGATAAAGGACTATTGCCAGCTGTGAGGTTTGACAGTATTTCTTTGGATTAATTTTACTATAATCCAATGTTTAGGTTTAATGGTTTGGATTAAATTATTGCAATAGATATTGCATAAAAAGACATCATTATAAAAACTCACTCAATGCAGAGAGAGCATTACCAGCACAATACAAAAAATCTCTTCTTACAAACACTCAAATAGAGAATTGTATATATTACACAGGAAGAAGGATCCATCAGGATATTCAAATCTTAGATTAGGCTTTGTATTCCCTTCACTCAATGATAGCAGCTTCAATACAGCAGCGTTGATGCTGTACTGCAGCTGGTCATGCTTGCTTGTATTACAGGACTGATCTCCAGATGCTCACCAGATCTCTGGGCTCCAGGCACACAAGTCTTATTGCAGGTATCCGCCAGGTTGGGATCACAAACCACAGCCATGCAATGGAAATACACCTGGGGAGGGACAGAAGCAGCTCTCGTTAAACAGGAGAACACTGCCACACTGTGGCTGAAGTCAGTAGTGCATCAATCCCTCTTTCCTATTGAAGTTTAATAAAAGCATTCCTACTGAAGCACTTTGCATGGAGTGAATCGTCCCAGGTTCAAGTCAGAGAGGGGGCACTAACCTGTCTCCAGAAGGCAGAGTCCTTGCTAGACTGCTGTGCCCACACCTCAAGCCTCTGGAGCTGGGGGGAGCTCCTGGAGAGTGCTGGCCGGCACTGGGTGGAAGTGGGTCCTGTATGAGTCTCCAGTGACCAGGCAGCTGCAGAGACAGGAACAGGAGTCATGGCAAGCCCGGCATTGAAAGCACAGCTGAATGGGCAGCGCTAGAGGACTAGCAGACCCCTCACCGGTCAGTGACCAGGTCCCATTGAGGGCTGGAGTCCAGTTCAGGGGTCAGTGTGGCCCAGCAGTCCTGCAGGATGAGGCGGTCAGTCTGGCTATGAGGCTGCTGGAGCTCAACCTGCAGAAACACGGGCTCCAGCAGAGACTGGGACACAGGGAATGCAGAGTAGAACTGGGAGTAGCTCACATCTAGATGAGAAAAAAAAAATGTAGTCACTGCCGTGCTTTTGAAGCACTGGAGTTCAGGACTCCCTTCATAGCAAGGACAGGGGCTCATGGGAGTTGTAGTCTAATCTGGACAGTGGGCCAATGTGACCAGCTCTGGGAGTTTAGAATGAAGACTAGGAGAGCAGAATGACAAGTGGAAGTGAAGACAGAGTTCAACTCACCCCTGGCTAGCCGAGCCTTCAGATTCAGAACATCTCTGGGACTCTTGGCTGCAAAACAAAATAAGGATTTGGTAAAATGCTAAAAGGCTTAAAAAGACAGAGAGAGGGCTACCATACAACATTAAAAGCACATCCATTTCAAAATGGACAAATCTCTAAAGAAATGTTCCATTTAAAATGCACAGCTGAAACAGTAAATGCCAAGTAGAACATTTAGTGATTTTTGATGCAGCCAATGTTCAATGAAGACCTTGAAGTCATCTCGCTCTACACAGAGTGTTCAGTCATTTACCATAAGCAAAGTTAACCAGCTGGCAGGTTCCTAAACACAGCACAATGGATCAAAGCAAACTGTTGAAGAGATTTTATATCCTTTAGTCCCAGGACACAAGCCTGGTTCAGCTTGCTAGATACTCTGTACCTCTGCTCATAGGGTCATAAGACCGGAAGTGCAGGGACCCAAGCCCCTGCACAGAGTAGGGGGCTGGAGCAGGGACCGCCTTCCTTTCAGCAGCCAGCGTCAGGGTGTCGTTGAGGGGGTAACGACAGCGGATAGTCAGCCTAAGAGGTAACACACAGGTTTAGATCAGGGGCTGGAGTAGTGTGTAAAACGGACTGCATGGTCCAGCTGGGTAGTCCAGTTCAGGGCAAATGGGCTGTGTGATGTCACAGCCTATGACATCACCACAGTTCCCTGTGAAGCAGGACTCCTGTGCTCACCTGTATTCAGAGTCTCTGGTGATGACTGGAGCATTGGGTGGGAAAAGCGCTCTGGTATACAGCACCTCGTTCTCGTAGATCAGGTAGTTACCCACAATCTGAAAACACAGGAGCCAGAACAGCATGCTGGCAATACAAAGCTGACCTCCCAATAGCAAAATCTAAAGACTGCCAGACAGTTAATGCATAGTCAACCACTCCCCAGTTGCTTTGGATAAAACAATGCTAAAAAAACAACCAAATGATCCAGTGCAGGTCTACCAGTGCCAGACCTGTATGAAGGACCATTGCCTTGACCCACAACACCACGCAGGAAGCCCCAGCTCACCTGGCTCCTGGTCCCACAGGTGTTCACCCCAAAGGTGAAGAGAGCCCTGGTCGAATCAAACTCTTTGGGTTTGCAGGTCTTGTCCAGCAGGGTGGTCTTGCTGGGATCCACTAATGGTATGGGCTCCATGGTCACAGCCACCACTGTCACCACTCCATTAGGAAAGCACACTGTGGCAGGGGAGGAGAAGAATGAATTGGAGACCAGACTGGATCAAGGCAACACCATGCTACCCCAATAACATCACCAGATCCTGCAAGTCAGAGGTCTACACTTCAAGCTGGACTACAGCAGTGTCAGTCGCCTCAACTCCTTGTCCTAACCTACCTCAAGCTAGCTCTTCACCCAGCTTCCATGCAGCCAGATGGACTACAGTGCAACCATTTTTGCTAGGACTTGCATGCAAGTTAAAAGCAGGGTTCCCGAAAAGAATTCCAACACATTGATCAAGATTGCAATCAACTAAATATTTACAGTGGCAACAAGTGAATTCAATTTGTCAATTAAGTTGTCTCCAAAAACAAAAGGCTACTTGGAGTTCTCGTATCAGAGCTAGGATTCCTAACAGACATGAAAACTCAAGACCCTGAACTCTGCAACTAGATCAGCCATAAACTGGGGACCACTTCAAAAATTTGATGGACCTTCAAGAACGGAAGTCCCACAGGACTCAGAACGCATGGCAATAGGATCCTTGGAGTGGCTAGTTCTGGTGTGAAGTGTGGCCAGGACACTGCAAGGTGTCCACCACAGTGAAGGAGTCCTCCTCACCCAGCAGCTCCTTGGTTGGGATTGGGCAGCGTTGCAACAAACTTCTCGACCTGCAAGGTCTTGGCGTTCCTCATGTTCAGCTCCACTCGAGCGGTGAGGCCCCTCAGAGAGATGTCCTGGGAGGGAGGAAGCAAGGGACACGTCACGGCTGGCAGTACCCTTGGAGCAACGACTTGAAGTGAACAAGCATGGGAGTTTGATACCTCTGAAACCAAGCATGCTGCCTCAGTTTGGGGTGCATCTAGGAGTACTGTTCAAAATGCATTAGAAAACAAGATGTGTCATAGATCTACCTACAGAAAGCCTGCGTTGCGGAGAATTTCAGTCGGTAACAAATCAGTCCTACAGTGTAGCAAGATTAATGGCAACTAAAACTAACCAACCCAATGGTCAATTCTCTGCATGGCTGGGCATTGAAGTCCCTCGGTAGAGGCTACCAGTTGACCAGACAGTGCTAGCCCTGGATTCATTGTTAAACCCCTGGGAGATCCTCACCTCATAGATGTAGCCAATGCTAAAGAGTGGCAACTCAATGGTGATCTTGGGCTCAACGATGGTGTAGGGTAGAGGGCGGCTCCCAATGCACAGCTCCCAGCTGGAGTCCATGTTGCCCGGGCTCACTTCGAAAACCACACTGCGGTTTGTACAAAAGCTTTTGACATCAGGAAGATCTAGAGGGAAGGGATTGGTAAGTCAGTCAACAAATGTTGACTACAAAATCTCCACTTTGTAGTTTGGCACATTCTGTATCCAATTGGCGACATACAAGATCAGTGGTACAATGTTGAAGACAGAAAAGTCAATGTCACAATGTAGCCCATGTCAGGTATGGGTTGTTGCAAGTTGGTGAACCTGGCAAAGCTCTTACAGGTTTAACTAGTCAAGAAATTCCGCCCCCAGTTCACTTACTAACATCCTTCATCGCACACAATAGCAGCCGGGTGAAAATACGGCTCATTCTGGGGACAATGTTCAAGGTGTAGTTGATGTTCAAGGTGTACCTCCTGATGAGAGCCCCAATGTACTGCAAGAGAAAATCAGGTCAAAGGTTACAGAACCACCCCCCCCAAAATCCTGGACTGTCACCTGCTGCAGACAGGCCACTCTCAAACAGTGCATGATACAGTCCATGTGCAATATTAGATTTCCTGTATAATTCATGTTGCAGATTTGTTAGAGAGCCTTCCCCTGCGACACCTCATGGTCACGTGTATATAAATTAAGCTGGCTTTCACTATGAACAGGAGGCTTTTCCCCCCCATTGGTATGGTTGTGTTCAATGGTTTGGTACCTCCTTATTCGAGTGGGGTTAATCCTCACCTCTACAGAGACCAGCGGGTTGTCGAAGGGGACCTTCAGGACGAAGTCCTTGGTGCCGTTGGGGTGCTGGACCTCGTTGATCTTCACGCCTCTGTTCTGGGCCTCGGGAAGGGTCAGAGGAACCCCGTTGAGGGTCAAGTTCTTCAGCTCAACGTCCGGCTTGAAGTTACCAAGGGTCACCGTGAAGCCCTTCTCACTCGGGACGGTGTCTGAGAGCAGGGATTAGAGGTGAAGCTAAAGAAACATAACTGAACAGAGCTCTGAACCCCAGGACTGGGTGCAGCAGCACTAGAGTTTCTAACCCTGTTCACCCCCCCAATCGCGTGCTCCAAGGTTGCACAGTGCAGGGCTGTGGAGAGTACTCACTGTTCACCACATAAGGGGTCTCAGGGAGGTAGGGGGCAGGCTGGCTTGAAGGAGCGGTGCTGGGTCACCTCCCACAGGTCGTCAGCCCATTGGTGCTCCAGGAAAAGGTCAATCTCATACACCTGGTTGTACTTGTTATCAATCACATGACTCTGTAAAAAGACAGGAGTTACAGATATACAAATCAGTACAACATCTGACTTTGTGTGACCCAGAGCAAGTCACTTCACCTCCTTGTGCTCAGTCTTTCAGGGGAGATATTGTTGCAAGTGACTCTGCAGCTGATGCATAGTTCACACACCCTAGTCTCCAAGTCACCTTGGATAAAAGCATCTGCTAAGATAAACAAAACAGACTTCCCCCTATATCCCCAGATTCTCATATGCAATAACTTAGGCCAAGTAGTTAACAAGGGATTTTCCCCAGATACAGGGAGAAGTACGACACGCAAGACTGCTGCCACTACACCCCCTTCCCCAGGGAGAAGGGGCTTTTGATTTAGCAGGACGCTTCTCTAAAGCAACTTGACGAGACTAGGGGGGTGTGAACTATGCATCCTCAACAACTGCAGAGTCACTTCCAACAGGACCGTTTTGTTTACGTCTCATCCGAAGGGACGGAGCACAAGGAGGTGAATGACTTGCTCAGGGGTCAAGCCAGGAAAAAGCCCTTCTCTAAAAATCACCAAGCCTCCACAGACAGAGACCCAACCAGAGGGTCCCTGGCTATCTTACCTTGCGATACCCCCCCACAGCTCCGAAGGGAACGCGGATTTCCACTGCAGTGCGGTTGACTAGCAGCTGGTACCCCCTGCTGGTAGCAGCGACCTCATCCAGGGCCCTCCCTCCACCCCATCGTGATCCGTTTATCCAGGAACTTGGTGGGATGCAGGACCAGCGGGGTGATGAGCCTCGGGGTGACCCAGCTCAGGTAGGTGCCATCGAAAACAGAGGGGTCTGGAAAGAGATGAAACGCGAGGCATTTTGCCATGGTATACTATTCTTTCCCCCCCTTGGTGTAGAAAAGGGATTTGTTTTATAGACTTTTTTTAAAAAAGGTCAGATGACAAGATGTTTATGGTCTTAATGCATGGAAGATGAAGCACTTCTAAAACACTAGCACCAGAACTATAACTTTTTGGAGAATTTATGCAGTTTTACACTACTGTTAAGGTAGAGATTTAACATGGAGCTATGTCAGTCACATGCTCAAATACAAAAGTTACACCCACCCATCCCAAAAAAGGAGGACAATGGCATTTAATGGGTTAATAGGATGTGGAAGAATGAGTTCCACATAGCACAGAGTGCCACCAGGTGTCAAAGTGTAGCTAGTGCAGCCAATTCAAAGTCAAGTGTGTACAATGCACTAGACTGTTCCACTTAAGTTCCCAGCTCAGGTAATGCTTCCAGACCATTAGCCCTCCTAGGATTGCTATGCTCCTCGGTGACTCACTCTTGGCACAGGCAGCTGAAGTGTCCACCAATAGCAGCATCCACCTCTGCTTGTAGAACAGTGGCTCTGATGGCTTCCCACAGGGATCCCGACACCTGAGGATAGAGAAGAGGCGTTGGAGCAGAGACCCATGACGAGCTCCGCGCCTCACTGCCCCCTCAAGACCCCCTGTTCAGACTGCGCTTGTAGATCTCCCGATCCGCCCCTCCTGCTCTGGACTCGCCTGACCTCAGCACCACATTACTGGATCCTCAGCTGATGCATTAAGTAGATTGGAGTAAAATAGAGAAAACATCCACAGAAAAAGGGTGGCTGTCTTTTAAAATGTAGTACTAGAGGCACAAAACAATTACATCCCAAAAGTAGACAAATCTAAATCTAAAACAAAATGGCCAAAATGGTTTAATAGATCAATTAAAAATATTCAGCGAAAGGCACTTTACAGAGCGTTTAAAAAGGGACCAAAAACTAAGCACATAGAAAGAGTACTTGGAACTGCAAACACAAGTCAAAAAGGAAGTTAGAAAGGCCAGAGAGATAGAAATCAATATTGCTAAGGGGCTAAAACCAATTCCAAAATGTTTTTCCAATATTATAACAGCAAGAGAACATTCAAAGAGGAGGTTAAATGTCTAAGAGACACAAATGGCAAAATCATAGAAGAAAAAAAATAGCAAATATATTAAATGATTACTTTTCACAGATTTTTTACAAAGGAGGACACGGACAACATGCCCCACATGTCGACCTGTTCCTATCCAGTTTTAAATAACTTTAGCATAACAGAGGCAGAAGTGTTAAAGGGACTAGGAGCTCTTAAAATAAACAAATCCCTGGGCCGGATGAGATCCTCCCAATAGTACTCAAAGAAATGATAGAAGTTATTTACAAGCCGCTAACCAAGATCATGCAACAGTCTCTTGACACAGGGGTTGTACCGACAGACTGGAAAATAGCAAACTTAATACCGATCCACAAAAAGGGAGACAAAACAGAACCAGGTAACTACAGACCAATAAGCCTGACTTCTATTATACGTAAACTATAATAAGATCCAAAATGGAAAATTACCTATATGGTAACAATATCCTGGGAGACAGTCAGCATAGTTTTAGGAAAGGGAGATCGTGTCTAACTAACCTGCTTGACTTTTTTGAAGATGCAACATTGAAAATGGATAACTGCAAAGCATACAACATGGTTTATTTAGATTTCCAGAAAGCTTTTGACAAAGTCCCATAAAAAGATTAATTCTCAAACTGAACGCAGTAGGGATTCAAGGAAATGCATGCACATGGATTAGGAGTGGTTAACATGTAGAAAACAGAAAGTACTGATTAGAGGAGAAACCTCGAAATGGAGTGAGGTAACCAGTGGTGTACCACAGGGATCAGCATTAGGTCCTCTGCTATTCCTAATCTACATTAATGATTTAGACTGATATAGTAAGCAAACTCATTAAATTTGCAGACGACACAAAAATAGGAGGAGTGGCAGACACTGTTAAAGCAGCAAAGGTCATTCAAAATGATCTAGACCGCATTCAAAAATTGGGCAGACACATGGCAAATGACATTTAATAGAGAAAAGTGTAAAGTATTGCATGCGGGCAATAAAATGTTCATTATAAATATCATATGGGAGATAGTGAAATTGAAGAAGGGAACTATGAAAAAAGACCTAGGAGTTTATGTTGACTCAGAAATGTCTTCATCTAGACAATGTGGGGAAGCTATAAAAAAGGCTAACAAGATGCTTGGATATATTGTGAGAAGTGTTGAATTTAAATCAAGGGAAGTAATGTTAAAACTCTACAATGCATTAGTAAGACCTCACCTAGAATATTGTGTTCAGTTCTGGTCACCTCGTTACAAAAAGGATATTGCTGCTCTAGAAAGAGTGCAAAGAAGAGCAACCAGAATTATCCCGGTTTAAAAGGCATGTCGATGCAGACAGGCTAAAAGAATTGAATCTATTCAGTCTTGAACAAAGAAGACTACGCGGCGATCTGATTCAAACATTAAAAATCCTAAAAAAGGTATAGACAATGTCAACCCGGGGACTTCTTTGACTGAAAAAAAAAAAAAGGACCAGGGGTCATAAATGGAGATTAGATAAAGGGGCATTCAGAACAGAAAATAGGAGGCACTTTTTACACAGAGAATTGTGAGGGTCTGGAACCAACTCCCCAGTAATGTTGTTGAAGCTGACACCCTGGGATCCTTCAAGAAGCTGCTTGATGAGATTCTGGGATCAATAAGCTACTAACAACCAAACGAGCAAGAGATGGGCTGAATGGCCTCCTCTCGTTTGTAAACTTTATGTTCTTATGTTCTTATTATTGCACCACTAGACACAACTTGCTATAATCCTAACTTCTTGCATCCTAGAAGTTATTTGAATAGTGTTTACAGCAAGTGCAAATATGAATCTTGCATTTTAACACCCGTCAGTCACCTTGGATAAAAGGAGTCTGCTAAAGTCATTCCTAGACTACTATCATGGCATCCTGCAATACAAAATACTTTTACATTACACATTAAATAGATCTAAATTGTTCAAAACAGCATATTAAATTGGGCTAGATTTTACTCCTACTCAAATGCAAAATTGAGAAGGCAGCTATAGCCAAAAAATGAAATTCAGAAAATTAAGTTGATTGCAAAAGAGATTTAACTTTAAATCCATCAGCATTAAAAAACGCCAAGTTCGTTAACATCCTATTTTTGCCTTGCTGTATATTTCTGGAGAGCCCTCAGATGTTTCGCACACAAAAGGACGCTATTAAATAATGGAAGCTGGTTTGGCATCACAGTATTTTAAGAACTCACCAGGAGCACCTCGGACATGGGCATGCCGTAGGGCGACCTGAAGATGACGCGGCTGGACGTGGAGTTGACGAGGTATCCTGCGGCACGGGCGCCCTCGGGCGGTCATGGTTTTGGGGCATCCTGGTCTGGTGGAACACCACCTGCCACACGGACATCACCGCTCCCTGGGCCTGCAGAGCAACACAACAAAAAAGCCAGCTCAGACCCAGAGCCATTGGGAAGCTGCAAGGAGGTGCAGTTCAGAGAGCGTCCACAAGAGGCACTGCAAGCACTACAGAAAGAAACCTCTACACCAGAGGCATCAAACTCCACTCCGAGGGACAGTGTCCATTCCAGCTTCTCTCAATGAACTTACTTGAACCAATTGGATAGGGTTAATATTTTTGCATGGTCTTGGTGGATTTCAGAAAAAAAATTCATTCAAGGTACACTACCTATACAAACAGAGGCCCGGGAGAGATGGTAATGTGTCTGATTAATCAAATGAAACCAAGTGCTTCAGAGCTGTGGGTTGAAGACACTGTGGTCCACCAGGAACAGTTTGACAACCCTGCTCTACACAGCCCCCCCCCCCCCCCCCCATCCTGGGGACCCCCTGCACTTGCAGATTCTCATTCCAACCAGTTCATCAATTGCTTACACCCTTCATTCATCTAATAGTTCTTAAACCTGCAATTGTCCTCAGCTTTCAAGTTACTTCTAAAAGTTGAATACACGCCAACCATTTAGACGCTGAACACAATTAAAAAGGTCTTAAGCCAATAGTTCAATTGAGCACTCAGGTGGAATTAAACAGACAGAAGGGTCCCCCCAGGACCTGGGAAGCCCTGGGCCCCCCCCCCCCCCCCAGTTGAAAGTTCACTCACTATGGAGAGCCGCTTCCCAGTCCTCCTTCTCCAGTCCTTCCTGAGCGATGACCGGGACATTCTTCCTAACAGACACCTGGGGCAGGAGGTTTGAACAGCAGGGATTGGACCAAGACTCCCCATGCATAGCAGGCAGAGACGTGACTGGTTTTGTGACAAGCTTGTTACCTAGGCACACTGTGGCTAAAATCGAGCTCACAGTAAAACCTGGACCGGAAGTGAAACTGCTATGCAATAGGAATCGCGTTTACCCCTGAAGTGTAACTCCATTAGTTAGAATTATTTTTAGCAGACGCCCTTCTCCAGGCGACTTACAAGTGTTACAAGATACCACATTATTTTTACATACTTACCCATTTATACAGTTGGGTTTTTACTGGAGCAATCTAGGTAAAGTACCTTGCTCAAGGGTACAGCAGCAGTGCCCCCCACCTGGGATTGAACCCATGACCCTCCGGTCAAGAGTCCAGAGCCCTAACCACCACCCACTGCTGCCCAGGAGCAAAATAAGACTCCCATTGCAAAGCAGTTTGATCCAATCCTGGTTTTACTACAATTAAGACACCCGAGGTTGTTACCTACACACTGTGGGTAAAATCAAGCTGATCATAAAACCTGGAATGGGCGAAACTGCTATGCAACAGGAGTCATTTCCATCCTTAAATCACTAGGGTGTGATTGATCTATTAATAGGAGCAGATACATTGCTCAATTGTGAACCCTAGTTTCGGGGGTTCCCTTCACCTCCATGTAGTTATCCTCACAGACGATCTCACGGGGGTTCCAGGGGCTCTCCGTGCTGCAGGACAGGGAGAAGGGGTAGACCGTCTCTCTGCCCAGAGAGTCCAGTCTCACGAAGCGGTACTGGAGCTCATAGGAGACGTCATTCTAGAGAGAACGGAGAAAGAACTGGTCGGTACTGGAGACTTCTTCACAAGTGGCATACAGGGCTAGGACTTCCAAAAACAGGGAAGATGACAAGACCATTGCACCCCTAAAAGGAATGGGAGACCATTTCTGAGATAGTTCACCTCTTTCAATTGAAAGGAACTTAATGCACCAAACCGACTTCAAATGCATGCGTTGCCATTGCGAGATGAACTGCCGATTGCAGACTTGATGAACATTGTAATTGATAAAGGGAACAGGATTATATAGCTGCATGTGTTTTTCAGTCCATCTTTGCGGTGTACGAGAGTGTAAAGCAGGGTTTTTTTTTTTTTACTGCAGTGACGTACTCACCACGCTCTCCACGTGACAGGCCAAGAACGACGCTCTGAAGATCAAGTCTCCGGGAAGGTTGAAGGAATACGTAAACCCGCACGCCGCCGCGTAGCTGTCATTCAGCGGGTAAACCCCGCTTCTATCTGGAGGGGGATAAAAATGAGGGAGAACATCGCAACGGGCTACCGAGCAAATCCCATAGGGATTGAAATCATTTCAGAGATTCCGTTTCTGTGGCACTCTTAACCAGCCAATGAGAGTTTCCTTTAAATTACTTTAATTCTGATACCCCACAAGGTTTTTATTACCAAAAAAAGGCCCAACGTTTTACCCTATACTCAAAACCCGAATGCCCGCACAGCTGCCATTACTTAAACCGACCCAACTTACCGATGACGTCAAAGCGAAAGTTACCGCCGGCAAACTTGCCATTGGTTGACATCCAGAAGTACCGATCCCGGCACTCGGTCACAAAGTTACCTGAATTCAGAAATGAACGCACAGAGCCGCTCCGTTATTTAAGAACACCGGCAATACAAAGTCACACACCATATTAAATAGAATAGATAAAACGTTTTGTAAGTTGGCTATATAGCGTTTCATAAGCCTAAACAAAGCTGCCAATTCAATCGATTAATAGAATACTCATAACTTGAACCAACTACAACGTTCAGGAAGTCTAAACGTTACATGCCAAATCATCAAGGGCGAGTTCCCAGTTCAATTAATTCTCTTCATTAAGCATCTCGAGTGACTGTCAATTATCTGATATGCCCGAGAACCATCACCCTTTTATTCTGTATACAAGGGCGGTCAATCAGTTTATTAAACATATCGGATAATACTGTGATAGACATAATACACAGATTCCAGTTAGCGGGAGTCCTGGACTAGCCCAACTGGATAACATTAAATACCCCAACATTAGTGTAGAGTTGGGTTTTGTGAACCGAGACACACAAGTACCACATGAACCCAAGTGATACAGATATATTACGCTGCAGACTGGAGATTGTTCTGCGGCGTGAATATTGATCTTACCCGACAAGTCCTGAGCGACCAAGCCAGCCGGCAACACCGCGCATAACCAGGCAACTCTGGAACAATAATAATCACATATACATATGAATTCTTAGACATCCGGCACACTCATCCGCAGTAGCCAGTTAACTGAAGTAGAATGCTAAAGTTCAAATTAACTTAAACAGACCAAGGACTATGCTAAATTGTTAATTATTTTAAATGTGCACAGATAGAGGGGTTGGTGGAATTGCTTGAAAATGTGATAACCACAGTCCACGAATAGTGAGACAATATCTATATCTTAAAATCTAATTTACAAAAATTAAACTCACCCTAAAAGCAGCCTAAACCCCATCTCAATACGATTTCTCCAGCCGTGTCCACCACAGATCACCAATCACTAACAAAACCTCGCTTATCTACAACAGAAAGAAGCCGCTGTATTCGCTCGCTTGTTGGGACACGGCGCGCCCCGGGGTTTATAAAGCCCTCAGAATCACACCGCTTCCGTTCACACGCGCCCCGATCACAGCACCTGACTGAGATTAAACTGAAGAGTCAACACGTGGTCTTAATCACGCGTGATTAACTGCTGATCGGGTGTCCCCAGTTATCATCATCATCATCATCATCATTAGTAGTATTTTGTTTTCTGAGTTTAATTTAATTAATGACGCAATGCGGGTCGATTTCCCCAACTAATCCTCCAGAGCGCGCAATGGGTCGGAATTGCTTGATCAAGCCCACCTGCTATCGCTGCCGAGACCCAGCGTCTCCAGTATATATACTCGGGTCGGGTCCGGTTAAACGATGTCGGTGGTGTTGAGGTGTCGTGGTTATTCGGGTAATCAGCGTGAAGGACAGATACAATGGCCGTCGCGCTCTTTTTACAGTAAGTGCAGTCTTATTTATTTTTTTTAAAAAAATCTTATTTAAATTAGGAGGTAGCTGATATATATATATATGTATATGTATGTATGTATGTATATATATATATATATATATATATATATATATATATATATATATATATATATATATATATGTATATATATATATGTATATATATATGTATGTATATGTGTGTGTATATAGTAGAAACACTTTTTTTTTTTTTTGTGTGTGTCGAGCACTTGGTTTGGGAAGCTTAACTTTATTCTTTTCCAACGGTGATAACATTCAAATGTTAATATGTCTTTTAAAAACCTAATAGTATCTTTTTTAACCAAACTAATAGTTAACTTTTCTCTTCGCTGTTTGTTGATCAAATGGTATCCAATTAATATTGGAGAGTGACTCAAGAGGAGAAAAACTGACAAACTTAAACGCCCGCATCCAACCTGTCCGTATGTTTGAATTGGTGCACTTCGTTGTAATAATGATTTGGTATAATTCTTTGGGGGGGTAGTAGTAACCTGTGCCTTAAAAGGTTAATTTTAATTGTTCATTTTCCCCCTCGCACGATTAGCGCATACCCTGCAGCGCGCTCCTTACACGGACCTGCCTATACTAACGCTGAAGTCTCTATTCCAGATTCGCACTGCTGTGCGCGGCGCTTCTCGTGGACGCTGATGCGCTCTGTAGTCTTCATTCTAAACTCCCAAAGCTGAACACATTGGCCCATCCAACAGATTAGACTACAACTCCCATGAGGCTCTGTCCTTGATATGAAGGGAGTCCTGAACTCAAGTGCTTCAAAAGCATGGCAGTGACCTACAAAGCTTCCCCCCCCCCATGTTTCTGCAGGTTGAGCTCCTGCAGCCCCACAGCCAGACTGACCACCTGAACTGGACTCCAGCCCTCAATGGGACCTGGTCACTGACTGGTGAGGGGTCTGCTAGTCCTCTAGTGCTGCCCATTCTGCTGTGCTTCCAATGCAGGCTTGCCGTGACTCCTGTTCCTGTCTCTGCAGCTGCCTGGTCATTGGAGACTCCTACAGAACCCACTTCCCTACAGATCCCACCTGGAAAATACCTGCAGTAAGACTTGTGTGCCTGGAGCCCAAAGATCTGGTAAGCACACACACACATACACACACATACATATTCATGCACACATATATACACACACACTCTTGGAATCCAGATTTCATCTGAGACATGAAGAGACAAACAAGCTAATAGAGAGAGTACAGTGTAGTATTAGTTATTAACGCTATAGGCTGATGCAGAGTCCCAGCACCAGAAAGTGTGCAAAACACTCCTGATTATTTTTTATTTCATAAAATGAAACGTAACTATAAACCAGAGCTGAAGAATCAGCTTGCACTGCTGTAGTTGAATCATGTAACACAGTTATAATTAATTATATAACAGAGGATCTACTTTACTTCCCACCCCTCCGCTATTTCGTGCCTGTGGTCATACATTAATCTATATTCATGTCAAGAATCCTGAATGTTGAAATACAGAAAGCTGAGTAAACAGTGACATCTAGTGGAGAACATAAACCAGGCACCAGTCAGTGTCCTGGCAAATCACAGTTAAAATAACAGGATTGTCTCCACACACTAGAACCAACCATCACAGACTAGCAGCTCTGCACACACTAGAATCAACCATCAAAGACTAGCAGTTCTGCACACACTAGAATCAACCAGATCAAAGAACAGCCACATAAACTACAGCCAGGGAAGACCTGTGGGACAGACATGAGTAAGGATCAGCGCAAAGTGATGTGCGGTTTCAAACCCCCGTAAGAGTCTGTGTGCTCCCGTGGTTAAAGACAAGGACTTTTTGGGAAATAAGCATCACACATGCTTTTATTTTTTAATTTTGTCAAACAGCGAGTTAGCGATCACGTACATTTTCTTTACTTCAGCTTCAGTGGTTTCAATATATCCCCACACTAAATCGCAGAGTTAGCTCTGAACACGGCATTCTTTATATTCCTTTGTGTGATCGAGTGGATATCCGCTCTGCAGCGCACTCCAACACCCACACAGCTCCCTTACCTGGAGACTGCAGGACAATTGTTGTACAAAGGCTGTTTTATCAGTCACTGTTGTGGATTAAAATAGCATTGGTTTTAAGAATAAATAATTAAACTCACATGGGGAGGTGTCAGGTCACGGGGCTTCCTGTGCTGTAAACCTGGACTTCATGGAGACGGGCAGAACGCAGCTCTCGCTATTCCTTATACAATGCTACCATCGGGTGGCCATTTACTAGAACTGTTTGTTGCAAGATCTCAATCTATCTATCTATATCTGAACACAGCTCAGTTGCTCTTTGAAATGACTCGTATTAACATTAACCCCTGTGCAAAAATAGACATTTCAGATACATTCTTAAAATACAGCAAACAGAATATTTACAGGATAACCAGGAGAGTACTGTGTGTATAAATAATAAAGTGTTTTGTAATTGCTCTTATTTGAAATCATTCTCATGCATTTATCATGCTTACTACGTGTTCTTACTGGACTCATATCAGCAAATAGTTACTATCAGGTTTAGCTGCTCTTAGTTGAATTCACTCTTATAATTTACTGTGTGCTTTATTATTTTGCTCTTACTTGAATTGATTTTATGGTACTTTCATATCTGCTCTTATCTGTATTATGATATTCTGTAATGTGATACTTTATTATTATTTATTTCTTAGCAGACGCCCTTATCCAGGGCGACTTACAATTGTTACAAGATATCACATTATTTTTACATACAATTACCCATTTATACAGTTGGGTTTTTAGTGGCGCAATCTAGGTAAAGAACCTTGCTCAAGGGTACAACAGCAGTGTCCCCTACCAGGGATTGAACCCACGACGTTCTAGTCTAGAGTCCAGAGCCCTAACCACTACTCCACACTGCTGCCCTAATAATGTGATACTTTGTACTGTGATAACTTGTAACAATTGTAAGTCGCCCTGGATGTCTGAAGAAGTAAGTAACAGTAATTACCTGTACTACCCATTGTAAACAGCAGAGGGCACCAGCAACCGCTTGTCACTGTGAGCTGTGTTGTGTGTTCAGATAAAAAAAAAAAAAAAAGTTTTATTAGAATTAACAGTTCAACCAAATGGCCACACGATGGCAGCTTTGGATAAGGAATAGCGAGAGCTAGGTTCTGCATGTATATTGGTCTTACTTTGAGCTCTATAAATAAATAGATAGTGAACAGAAACTCTGTGAACTTACCTCTCAGGAGTAAATCTCTGCAATGAAGATTAAAATTCACTGCCAGAGACATTATGACATCACTTTCCTTTATGATGTCACCGTTATGTCAGTGCTGAACATGAGCAGCATGATGTCTGTTGCCATGGTGCTGTGCTTATAAACAGATAACTGCATTTAAAATGACTGCTCTGGCATATTTGAAATATCTGCAATGCAAGCTGGTCCTGTTGCTTTTGCTGATCTTTCTCTGCTCTGCATACCAGCGATGTCCTTCTACCCAGCATGCAGATCTACTGTGCTGCTTCACTGCTTTCATTCAGTGTTATGATGAACAAGCTTTTTTTTTTTTTGGTGATACCGTTATGATAATAAAACAATAAAAAAGAGTGACTTTAGTTCATTTACATGAGTTTAGGTTAAAGTTTCTAAAACCTTTTTTTAAAAATACTGTAACTGGACTGTTTAATACAAAACTCTCTGACATATATCATCTGATTTCATTATTCATTCAATACAGTTTATTAACCTGCTCTGTCACTCCACTGGGTAGTTATTCATATAATAAAAAGCATTTCATTCAAAGAGCTTTAGTTTTCTAACACCTCTCAGGTTTTTCTTGTGGAATGGGACGCTTTTTAATCACAATAAGACACCTCAGGACATCTTTTCAAAGCTTTTACTCCAGTCTTTAATTAACTCCTATTTATTTTAAAGAGGTAAACCACCTGTTCATTTTACAAAACTAGAACCACACAGCTGAGTAATACACTGTATTTCAAGCCCTCTTCAGCACTCTCGGTGTGTTTAGTTTTTCATGTTGTAACATTAACATGATGTCTTGTCCTTTTTAAAATCAATAGCAGTTAATTAAAGCCTGGAGGAAGCGCTTTGATAATGCGGCCCCTCGAGTCACACAGAGCAGCGCACTCCTTGGCGTGTCTCATTGCTGATGACTCTTCTGCTGCTGTGGAGGTATGGAGGATAATTTGTGCCAAAATTAAAAAATAAATAAATTAATAAATAAATAAATAAATACATAAATAAATAAATCTAAAACGAAATAAATACATAAATAAGTAGAAACTGAAATATATTTAATAATTTATCTTTATAATAATTTATTTCGTCATTTATTTACATATTTAGTTTTTTATTTATTTATTTACTTATATATATATTTATTTCGCTTTTTATTTCGTTTTTCATTTCTTTATTTCGTCTTCATTTTGGCACAATCTTTTCGAGCTACCTTCAATCATGCTCGATGGGCGGGACAGTAAGTGACTCGGTGATCTCCTCTCTCTGCCTGGTAGTAGTGCGGAGAGGTGTGCAGTCAGGGCTACAGCGTTGTTGCTGTACAGCAGGGGTGAGCAATTCCGGTCCTGGAGGGCCGGTGTCCCTCCTGGCTTTTGTTCCAACTGTGTTCTAAATTACTTAATTAGACCAATAATTGGTAATAATTGTTCCAATTAAGTAATGAAAATAATGATGAAGGTGCCAGAACTAACTTGCAGATAATTCGCCATCAAATTCTACGCAGTACCAGTGACTACAGTACAGCAGAAGAGTCCGCAGCGTTAGGCCAAACTGGGACGGAAAATCTGGGACGTCCCAAGATATTTTACCCAGGGAGTCCTCTCCGCACTAGTGATGTGCAGTTCGCGAACGAATCGTTCTTTTTGAACGGCTCACTAAGGTGAACGATGGGAATCAGATCAGAGTCCCAATTGAATCGGTTCTTTTGATTCACCCTATGAACAAGCTGCGTGGCGCACAGGAGTCGAGTTACCATCAAAACTCATGAAGTGATTCCATACCTCTCGAGTCTGGCTGATTTGTTCGTTGTAACAAGAAAACCGGGTTGTCTCTCAACTCGTTGAGTGTTATGAAACTGAAGACCGTATGTGCCATGTTGGATCCAAATTCCCGCTTACTTAGTGCATGATAAGAACTCTGTGTGAGCCAAAATGGCGTCAGTTACATCCTCCAGACCAGAGCTATATAGCTATGATCCAGACGGTGTCTACTTTCTAGAGTGCTGCTTCACGCTGTAAGGAACTCGGATTATAAGTTTGTGCACCAGAATTTCTATGTACGTAACCTTGTGTAAGTCTGCCAAACAAATAAATAATGAAATGAATCACTACTAGTTGTAGCCTATGTGTGTTTGTTATTTTTTATACACATACAAAATGAATCATATCTATAGTTAACTATTTTGCACAAATTATGATTAATACTTCTAAGTCATCTTGAGTAAAGTCAGCCAAATTACTAAATAATAATAATAATAATAATAATAATAATAATAATAATAGGAGGCTGTGTGGTCCAGTGGTTAAAGAAACGGGCTTGTAACCTTGGATAAAGGCGTCTGCTAAATAAACAAATAATAATAATAATAATAATAATAATAATTGAGATATACAGCTCATTTCCAAAATAAATACAAACATCTACTGGTATTGTAACGGTATTGTACCCAAGGCTTAATTACTTGTGATTACATATTTGACCTTGAGGAATGAATGCATTTTATAGATGACGATTTACAGCTACGGTTAAATATTTTATAATTTAATAATGAGCGCGATTCACCTTCGTCCACAAGGTAGTATCAGCTACATACAACGACCTTTTAAGATGATATTACACAGTCGCGTTCTTAAACGTCTATCATATTTTACACGCACATTAAATATACATTTTCTAAATGTTATTTTACTGTGTTAAACACTAAAAAATACTTAATATACACACATTTAAACCTTGTTTATATAAAATGTACATGTTGCGGTTATGGGTGTGCTTCAACGTGTGTTTGATCACATGCCTAATCCCTAAAGGTTTACTGGACAGAAGAGGAATTGGGAAACAGCGTTTTGCTATGTGCTTTTTTGTTGTTGTAAAAAACACGTAAGAAATGCAATTGACTATTATTATTTTTAAGATTAAATTAAATTAGATTGATACTGATGGCTAAACAATGCTAATGGTTCAAACTGTTATGTTATCTCCAGGATTCTAAATATATATATATATATATATATATTTTTTTTTTTTGTCAAACTATATGCTTCAGAATCCCACATTAAACAAAAGGCTACTACAGAGGCTGCTGAACAGAACATAAAACAAACAGCAGCTTTCAGAAAACAAACTGGAAAGTCAGCGCAGATAAAAAAAAAAAAAAAGGATTCCTGTGCGGTTGTATCCAAGTTAAATCAGCACTACGGGTCCGATCAAGCACAGCTACCTCGGTTCAAACAGCCTGCTGTTTACTTTTTAAACGCAGTTAGACTTTTAGACCCGAATAGACGCGTTTTCTTTGTTTTGACTCGTTACTGATCAAATAGATTCCTGGATGGAACAAATATCATGACAACGAGCGTGCTGCATATCTGGACTTTATTAAAGAATGCCAGATACCTTTGGGTAACCGAGTTTTGGGACTGTTTCTAATTGATGTCCACATCTGTATAACTTGGCAAAGCTTTGCCGTACACTTCCAATCAATTCAGTGGATGCAGACGTGCAGTCTCAATGTATGTTCAAATCCACACCAGACAGAGAATGTCGGCAGCAACTGTTGGGAGATGTTGCATACTCGCCTTTAACAAATGCCAGCACTCTGTTTTCATAAGGAAGCAAGTACCGCTATTTTAGGCTTTTATAGTGCTCTGAAATATTAGGTGTATTTCATGTTTAAACAGGTCCGCGAAATGTCTGTGAAATCCTCATTATAATCCTAATCCTAATTGGATGACTTGACCATGTTCATATGACTGAATTCATTTTTTCTTCCTCACTGCGTTCGGTACTTGCTCTGTCTTTATTGATTTTTAGTGACAGACTCGCCAACAACAGCAGCCATCATGACACTTCACCAGTAAAACTGGACGCACAGGCGCACGCAGCAAGGAACACACATGACGCATCCCGCATCACGTGACTGTGCAGGTTAACGTGATTGGATAGCCGCATAGATGCAATGCAAACAACTCACTCAATCAACACGCCCTGAACCAGTAGAGTGTGCTGTTGCACCGTGAGGCAGTGTAGCAGCCACATGTACGACATTTCATAACGAGAAAATAAAAATGTCACATTTTTCATCTGGGTTTTCAGCTTTTACTCTAAAAATCGGGACAAATGGCGTCCCGGCAGTACCTCGATCGGGACGCGGGACAAAGCCCCGATAGGTTTCATAAATAATATTTCTACGTTTTCTGTGTAGACAGTCATACTGGCGTTCTCATTAATTTAATTAGATTTAACGTTGTATTTTTTATGCATATCATTCCCCCCCATTCCTTTATTTTCTCATTAAATTAAGCTTACCTTTTCACAGCCTCAATCTCCCCCTGTCCGCGTCATTTTCCAGTTGCAGCTCTCTGTCAGCACTGGATTACATTTGCTCAACATGTGTTGATAATTTGCCCTGAACCGACGCTGCAGCTGGATGTTTGTGTGTATGGTGGCTATACCGCTGTAAAATATCTCTGTGTCCGTCACAAAAAACACACGACCGTGATTACACTAACATTAAAACATTTTAGAAGTTAAAAAAAACAGATACCGGTATTAATATACTCGATCTGCTTTTATAGATTCGCTGAAGTTTTAAATTATACATGTACAGTAGTTGCTTCTGATTCATGTCGTTTAAATTAAACGCACTTCATTTTCTGACATTCGGATTCTTCAATCTCTGCGCCACGCATATTTGCTTCTCATTGGTCAGTTTCTCTGGTTACGGCTGCGCAGCTCCAGGATCGGATCAAGATTTCGGATCAGTGGAGCTTGATCCTGATCCACTTAGTACAATGCCTTTTCATGATCCGGCTCCAGTGAGCCCGGATCCGATCCTGTTTTTTGATCTCGTTAGTACAACCGGCCCCTGGTGTAACACTGTGATGTTTAGTCATGTGGAACTAAACGTTATGGGTTTAATTTGTGTCGTAGTTTAATGTTTAGATTTTAAACACCAGCCCTGTTATAAACCCGTACAAAATGTTTTAAAAGTGTTGCAAATCATAAACACGTCCCAGAGTTTACAAAATAAACACTGCAGGGTGTTTAAATCCTAACACATTTAGAATTACAAACTCAGTGAGGTGTTTGAAAAGAGTTTTAAAGTTAAACACTCGGTCTTACAGTGTACGATACTGTGTTAATACACATACTGTATGTGAATCTGCAGGTTACCATCCCTGTCAACGCGTTCCAACAATTCATGTACAGTAAGAAATATTAATAAACTGACGTCAGAGACCGGTCCTGACGTCAAAGATTCATTCCATTCCGCGTCGCTGATTCTGCACACCGCGAAACCCCGCGGTTTCAAACGTCTGGTATTATTATAAAAATTCACCATCGAATAATATTATAAAAAGAAAAGAAAGAAAAATGAAATCGCGAGTTGCAAAGTTTTGCAGCTTGAATGCGCCTGGAGGTTAGTTGGTCGGTTCTTTTCGATGGTTTGTTGTATTGATTGTGGGCCGCCTTGGTCAAGGATTTGAGGAACGGGGTGTTACTGTATCCTGGGACCCTGCCTTAAAATTCAGATTCAGGTTCTGGATTGACAGGTCGAAGCTTGAGTACTGGTGGCGACTCCGTGTGCAGACAGTTCAACCGCAAGTCTTTGTGTGTGTATCGTTATTTTACTTTGATAAAAAATGGACCGCGGTAACCAGAGCTTCGACATGTGGAAAGACTACTTCGGTCTGGCCGAACTGCTGCAGGAAACGAGGACTCGTGGCGCTGCTGGAAGCGAGCCGGGTCCCGAACCGAGTCCCGGTGCTGCAGCCGGCATGGCGGCGACACAGCCCGACCGCGGCACGAAGCAGCAGAGCGCTTCAGAATTCAAGTCGCCGGCGCTAAACCAACCCGACCCGACGGATGGAGGAAGCAAGTTCTGCGTGTTTTGCAAAAAGAACGGGGAGTCCAGAAAGGTCTATAACGGCCACAGCTTTAAGGACGGTGACAAAGTGCTGTGCCCCTATCTCAGACGCTACAAGTGCCCGCGTTGCGGTGCCACCGGAGATAAAGCGCACACGAAGCGCTACTGCCCGCAGCGTAACACAGACTACCACGGCCCGCTAGAGAAGCGAGACGGGCAAGGCGCCACGGGGAGCCCCCCTTCAGTGATACCCCACGAATATATTTGAGATGCCCACGGCCCAGAACCGCCCCAGACCGGCAGAATCCGATTCAAGTCTGGGGAAGCAAAAACACAACTGGGACTGCGGGAACCGTTCTTCCTCAAAAAACCAAACCAAACCAAACCCCAGTTGTTTTAAATGTGGGTTTGTTGTTTGTTCTCGCTGCACTTTGCTGCCGTGTTGTCTGCGTTTACAAGCTGTACTTTGTTTTGTGCTGTAAATAAATATTCGGCGTGTTAATGTATTACGAGTCTAATACACAGTATATGCGTGTCTATATGTAGAGATGTAAAGGTTTTCTATTGCATGTAGAGTTCTTCAGTATATATGTAAAGGTTTTGAATTGCATGTAGAGTTCTTCAGTATATATGTATATATGTAAAGGTTTTGTATTACATGTAGAGTTCTTCAGTATATATGTAAAGGTTTTGTATTGGATAGTTCTTCACCTCACTGCTCCTCGATTGCATTGTTCCAAGGAGTTTACACCCAATATAAACAATCTACATTTATTCTTCGTTGTGTCTCTATTCTTTGGTTTTTTGTGTCGATGCACATTATTATTAACTTCAATTTCAAACATTTCTGTACTTTTACAGGAAACACGCAAAACTCTTGCATCACCATTAACTCACTGTGCTTCATGCAGTCGAATGAAACCCGCTGAATAATGTGACGTTAACATATTGAATAAAACACCGCTTTGTAGTTTTCCAGATACTTAACAAAAAAAACTGACAAATTAAAAAATGGGACATTTCAAAATCTAACATGAAATACTACTGTACCGCTATTGTGGCTTCCGGTAGACTTTTGCAATATCATTTTGTCGCTTCTTTTGATTACACGATGTTAAATGAAATATCTACATTGTGTTCAGATAGGTTTTCTTTTTTTTTTTTTCCATATGTCAATCCTAAAAATGTTTTTTTGGTGCAAAACATTTGACCTGAGCTGCAGATTTCACTTTGGCTTCAGAACTAGAAACAAACAGCAATTACAAAAATAAAGCCTTTGATAAAAATAAATAAATAAAGAGCTCTCTCCTGCAGGGGGCGATAGGCGAATGCAGTCCCAAAAGAGCCGTTTTTTTGAGCTGGAGCTCTGCTTATTATACTCAGTATGTACGCCGTGGTTCCTGCCTCTGTCCCCTCACCCTATCCTGGCTAGTCGCAGCCCATGCTTGGGTGATGTCACTGCCGTCGTCAGTCACTTTAAGGTTCGCTTCCTGTGGAGTGTTTTTAACACGTGCTTCGGATCTGTTTTTTGTAACGCAGATCAGTTTGCAGACGTCAGGTTTGAGGAGTTTTGCCGGTGATGGGACCTTCACGGTGAACTACATGTTACACGGCAACTGAAATCCGTGAAAAAAAAAATAAAACAAAATACAGCCGTAGTCACACGCGACATCTTCAAGCTGTGATCTAGGTCAGGATAAAAACTAGAAAACAGCTTTTTAAAAGGAATTCCAATACAAACCTTCCACACCAATGAGAACAGGGAGTAACTTCAGTATGAGAGAACAAACTTTACTCAACATGTAAAAAAAAAAACACATTTGGTAAGCCGCTTGAAAACAATCAATTAAATAAATAATAAATAAAAAAACATTTCTAAAAGACAACCAGATACTCAAAGTATTTTCTAAAACCGTTTAGACTTTAAGAACGTAAAAAAAATAACCCAACAAAAACACACACACAGAAGCACTGGACCACTGCAGCTCAGTGACTGCTGAATATTTTTGCGCTGCTCTCTTTGTCGTGTGTCTGCGGGTGCCTCTTGTGCAGGGGGGGGGGGGCAGTCTCAGCTCCTGGGGGGTCACAGGGCAGCTTCTGGCTTTCCTTCCACCCTGAGCTCTCAATTACTTAATTGCTCTAAATTATTTGATGAATTGGACACATTAAACACTTCTCTCTCCCCGGCCTCACAATGTTTCACAGCTCGTGCACACTTTGAATCAAGGGCATTTTTTTTTTAAACTGTCAATTTAAAAGACCTTGAAAAAAAAAATTCTTATTAAAAAGGAGTAATGTAGCAGACGCTTTTGTCCAAAGCGACTTACAGAGACCAGGGGGTGAGCGATGCATCACAACTGCTGCTGCTGCAGAGTCACTCACAAGGATGTCCGATTGAACAAATAAGTTAGAGGAATGAAGTGAAACTCAAGCGCTCAAGTTGGAATGAAAAACTGGAGGACTGGAGTTTGATGGCCCTGCTCTGGCGGTGTGTCTCCAGCGGGGTTACAGGTCCTTGGGGTGGGCGGTGTGTCTCCAGCGGGGTTACAGAGTGCGTGAAAGGAGCGAGCAGTGAAGCGATCTGGTGTCTCGGGTGAGTTCACTTACTTGATCTGCGAGAGCTCCTCTATGAGTCCGCACATCAGCTCGCTGGCGTCCTCGTAGTCCTGCAGAGACCGGGACCGGGGCTCGGGCATCGCCTCCCTGAAGACAAGAACACAGAGCAGCACTGAAACAGCCAGCCAGCCACTGCAGCTGTAAAGCCAGCCAGCCACTGCAGCTGTAACGTCTCCACTGGAGTAGGACACCTAGCATCTAACTGAGACATTTTAGGATTGAAACATCATTTAAAAAAACAAATAAATCAATAAATAAATAAAAAAATAAATACACTATTTGAACATCATTTTGATCTGTTATTTAACATCATGTAATCAAAGAAACAACAAAACGATATCCTGAAAATAAAGTCGACCTGAAGCCATAATAGCAGCACAGCAGCATTTCATGTTAGATTTCCAAACGTCACATTTGTCATCAGTTTTTCGTTAAGTACATGGGAAAACTACAAAGCGGTGGTGTGTAACTCAATATGTGAACGTAACGTTATTCAGCAGGTTTCATCCAACTTTACTCAGCAAAATGAGTTCGTTCTATAGGGGGACCACAGCTGTATAGAGGCACCGGGGGCGATCCCCCAGCCTCTGCTGAATGCTTCATTGTAAAACCTTCAGCAGCCTTCTGTTCAAAAAGACGACTTCTAATCTAAACGCTTTCTCACTGGATTTGAGTTTTTCTTTCAGCGTTTCAATGCTAAAGCGCTTCGTAGCGGTTGCTAGTCATGGGGTGACCGCCAGAGAATTACCTTCTGAACAAAAGGACACAAACACTCCATTCAAACACACTAATGGAGAACAGATGTTTGAAAACGCCCCCCTTCCCTCCCTCTCCGCTTACCCCAGTGTGATCTCGTGGAGCTGCGAGTCCGAGATGGAGCCGATGGAGAGAGGCAGCTCCAGGGCAGAACCACCGGACTCTGTCCCAAGGACAGGGAGCGGAGCCGGGAGAGAGCAGGACTCAGGGAAGCGCTGCAACACACAGGAGATTCTTACAGAGCGATAGAGGCTGCCTGGAAACCATGGCAAACTCAGTGCTATATAATCCTGAGGGGGGGGAGACTGACTGACTGCTAAAACATCAGGAGAAACTTTAATAAGGGACCATGTTAATATGACTCTGACTGACTGATCCCCTGCCCACAGTAAACGCCGGTCACTCACCTGCGTGGAGCAGCTCTGCAGAAACTCAGAGTCCCACTCGCTGTGATCCTCGCAGCTCTGTGTGGCCCCCGTGTCCTCTCTCTCAGACTCGGGGCTCCCCCGGGCAGCAGCTGGGGTAATGGGGTGGGGTCCCCCCTCCTCTCGATCCTGGGCGGCCGAGGCAGGGTCTGTCTGTCCGCCTGCCCCAGCTGCTCCCTGGAGACTTCCCTCCGCCTCCGTGTGAGTCAGATCAGGGCAGGCTGTCTCAGCGCACACTAGCGCGGTCGTCACCTCCCTCTTCCCAGCAGCAGCAGCACTGGTGGCAGGCTTGCACCGCCTTGACCGCGCCGCCCCCTTAGCCTTGCGCTGCCCGGCCCCCGCGTCGCTCGAGTCTTCCATCTCCAGCACGGCGAAGCGGGATTCCCAGTCCCTCTCCTCCAGCACGCACGGGTTCACGTACACGGCTGCTGGTTTGGATTCTGCTGCTGCTGCTGCACTGGATGATGACGTTGATAGTTTGTTGTTCTCTGAAAGCTTTATTTGTCCCCAGTCGCTTCCCTCTCCCTCTCCGAAGCTCTGCAATGCTTTTAACTCTTCTGTCTCGGTTCTGCTCTGTGAATGGCTTTGCTGGGTTTTTCTCATGAAATCCTTCTCGTTCATTTCAGGGCCCGCCTCCTCACTGCCTGGGATTTGCCTGCCTGCTGCCGATTCCGCGTCCTCATTCCCGAGTCGGATCCGGGATCGCCCCGCGCAGCTCCGAGGGGACCAGGAGGCGGCAGAGGCACGAGGCAGCGGTGTTGTTCCGGATCCCGGATTCGGGAAAACTTGCGAGCCCTTCTCCATCGCGACTCCTCGCCCCTGCCTGGGGATCACCCCTTTGCAGAGCCTCGTAGATTCTTCTCTCTCGGGAACGGAGGCTGCTGCTGCTGGCAGGGCAGGGGGCTCTCCGGGGGTTCCGCAGTGGGAATGTGGGGGTGCAGGCTGAGCCCCAGCTTCGTTGCAAGGCTCCGCCACCCCCTTTCCCTGCAGATCGGCCGATGTTTCAGCCTGTGTCTCGGGGTAAGTCTCAACGTGTTTCGGCTTGGCTGACTCGGACTGCTTCCCCCCCTCTGTAAACACAGCCTCCGCGCTCCCTAATAAACAGGCTAGCCCTCCCTGTGGACTACCAGCAACACCACCGCCCTGCGTTTCTGTACCCTCCAACCCCAGAGAGGCTTTTAATCCAGGGGTCCCGCACCCCTCGGAATGGGGTAGGTGCTCCTGCCCCCCCTCTCCTGCCCCCCCTTGCTCCGTTACAGTGGGATGCTGCCTCTCTGGATCTGCCTCCTGTCTCTGCTCTCCCGAAGTGCTGGCTTTGTGGTTCGGCCCGTGCGCTCCCCCGTAACTGTGGAGGGTGGCGTCTCCCTGCCCCGGCCCATCCCCTGCCCCCCTGTGCTGGTCCGAAGTGGTATCCTCCGGCACGCTGGGCTGGGCGACATCATCATCATCATCATCATCCTCATCATCATCGCAGGATGAGCCCGCAGTGGAGGAGCGGCCCGGGAGGATATTCTGAAAACGCAAGCACAGCAGACAGCAGTTCACTAAAACAAGGAAAGCAACTTCAAAATACATTTTATTACTTAAAATAGTTTGAACTGACCCCCCTCCTGCCCGCCACCTTCTTACCCTTCATATGGCATCTGCAGTATAGAAAACTAATGCAATTACTGAAATACTGTTTTTGTTACAGGGATCCTTATGGGCCGATAGTGTCGATCTGTTATTATTAATTATTAATTCAGCAGACGCTTTTATCCAAAGTGACTTAGAGACTAGGGGGTGAGCTATGCTTCATCAACAACTGCTGCTGCTGCAGAGTCACTTCCAATAGGACCTTGTTTGTTTCACGTCTCATCTGAAGGATGTCTGTCTGTCTGTCACTCTACATGGTGAGCACGATCACTGCTCCTGATTTCACACCGGTCTCCACCCATCTTGTATCACACGCTCCTGAGCCTCCTTTCAGGTTGCTTTGGGCTGTAACCCTGATACAAATGCTCAGTTTAACACCAGTGCAATTAGGAGGGATATGTCCTCGTTTGGTTAAGGTGTGTTTTTTTCTTTTTAATATATAAACGTTTTACCCGAGCCCAGGTGCTGCTCTTCAGTTCTAGTTGCCCTGCCTCAGACACGCTGTTATTACAGAGTCCAGCCACACGAGTCTCTACAGAAGCGGGAGCCTCGGACACGCTGTTATTACAGAGTCCAGCCGCGAGTCTCTATAGAAGCGGGAGCCTCGGACACGCTGTTATTACAGAGTCCAGCCGCGCGAGTCTCTACAGAAGCGGGAGCCTCGGACACGCTGTTATTACAGAGTCCAGCCGCACGAGTCTCTATAGAAGCGGGAGCCTCGGACACGCTGTTATTACAGAGTCCAGCCGCACGAGTCTTTACAGAAGCGGGAGCCTCGGACACGCTGTTATTACAGAGTCCAGCCGCGAAGTCTCTACAGAAGGGGAGCCTCGACACGCTGTTATTACAGAGTCCAGCCGCGCGAGTCTCTACAGAAGCGGAGCCTCGGACACGCCTTGTTATTACAGAGTCCAGCCGCTGCGAAGTCTCTACAGAAGGGAGCCTCGGACACGCTTGTTATTACAGAGTCCAGCCGCACGAAGTCTTTACAGAAGCGGGAGCCTCGACACGCTGTTATTACAGAGTACAGCCGCCATGAAGTCTTTACAGAAGCGGAGCCTCGGACACGCTGTTATTACAGAGTCCAGCCCAAGACGAAGTCTCTACAGAAGCGGGAGCCTCGGACACGCTGTTATTGCAGAGTCCAGCCGCTGACGAAGTCTTTACAGAAGCGGAGCCTCGGACACGCTTGTTATTACAGAGTCCAGCCATGGAGTCTTTACAGAAGCTGGAGCCTCGGACACGCTTGTTATTACAGAGTCCAGCCGCGAAGTCTTTACAGAAGCGGGAGCCTCGGACACGCTGTTATTACAGAGTCCAGCCGCCGAAGTCTCTACAGAAGCGGGAGCCTCAGACACGCTGTTATTACAGAGTCCAGCAGCCGAAGTCTTTACAGAAGCGGGGAGCCTCGGACACGCTGTTATTACAGAGTCCAGCAAAGACGAAGTCTTTATAGAAGC
>CM072681.1:17453742-17513742 GCA_036884735.1 Huso huso | reverse complement strand
AGCTTTGAAAAACGAAACTGTGCGATTGTAGTAGGGTCTTATTATTATTATTATTATTATTATTATTATTATTATTATTATTATTATTCACGTGTGGATTGTGTTTCTCATATTATTATTTGATAAATGTGTATTGTGTGTGTGTGTCTGTATTGATTTATTTATATAAATGTGTGTTTTGTTGTTCAGCTCTTTATTATTATTTCTCATCTCGAGTGTGGTTTGATGTATTTGCTTCACTGGACCCCCCCTAAACTACTTTCTCTCTTTCCTCTATGGAACTATACGAGCGAAACTCCGATTGGCTGAAGGACTGTCTGCCCAATGCACGCCCCCCTGTTGCTTAGCAACCGCGTCTCCCGTTCCACGGCTCTGCTTGCCAGCGGCTCGCTGCTTGATCTCCCTGCCCTGCCAATCATCTACTGCCTTTATAAATGCGGAGGAATATTGTGAGAGGGAGAGCCGGACTTGTGAAGGAGATTCAGCGCTGCAGACTGGAGCTGGAACGCGGAGAGACTTTATAACTTCGTGTCGCACACCAGGAAGGCTGTGTCTGACCGGGAGGGGATCATTTCAAACACGAGGTGCAGCGTGTTGGGGTTCCCCGGTCAGGGAGCCTGTTAGTTTATTGTTAACGTTGTGTGGTTTATTTGATAGCTGTCCCGCTCCTGCAGCAAGGAGTCCTCTGGTTTATTTGTTATATTTTATTTTATTCTTGCGTGCACGCAGCTGTTTTATATTTTCATTTTAAATAGATTGGGGGGAATTGGTACCGTGTACTTTACAAATGTATTGTAGTTTGTAACGAGACCATTCAACTGCTGACGTTGTTGTCTACTTTGTATGTATCACAAAAAGAACAGAATTGCTGATCTGGCTAATTAACTTTACTATAAGAAACTGATAGATCCAAGTATGTTATATAAACTGCAATCATATAATCTGTGGTAATTAGTTTAATTAACTGCACTATATGAAACTGATAGATTTAGAGTCTGTTTTATTGTATTATCCTTATATATATATATATATATATCTCTACTAGACAATTGTTAGACTGTGAAGTGAAGGTGGCATTGTCATATGGTTTACATTATTGTTAATGTGCTTGAGATTTTTAAAACAATTACAAATAAAAACTTGTAAAGATTATTTTTGGTATATGATTGCTTGGTTTCTCCTGGATACAAGAGTTTATGTGGGAACCAACCACTCGACGTCCTTGTCCTCAATAAACACAAGGTGGCGTAGTCAAATTATTAACAAAAAATTAGCTATATGTATATAAAGACCTGCTACACAAGCAACCAACCGTTTGCTAAACTATTTAAGGACCAAGCGGTTTTTTGGCTGTATTTGACTCTCTTCCTATAACAATGCACAAAAAATCAATTTGTTACAGTTGCATCTTGGAATGGGTGTCCTTGTTTTCAGGACACTCTGGGGAATGTTATAGCTTCTCTTAAATAATCTGTCAAAGCTGCCTGGCAAGGCAAGCTGTGGCTTTCAATTTGAAATTTCAGTATGATGTGGTGTTGACACAATCTCGGTCCTTAAAGGGTTAAAAGCCAAACACACTGACCAATTGCGCCACAGGAATTTTCTGCGGGATACGAGGTAAAAAATCACTAGCCTTGACAGGTTGCATTCCTGAAACTGACAGCTCGGCACCGTTGGTTGTGCTTGATAGGAAATGGTGTTGTTGGAGTCGGGGTATAGCTCAGCGGTAGAGCATTTGACTGCTGATCAAGAGATCCCCGGTTCAAATCCGAATACCCCCTTTTTTATTTAAATTAAAATACAAGTTGCATTATATCATTTTTCTTTTCAGCTGCAAAGGTACAAACAAGTAACAAATAGTGTTTTAAAGACAGCAACAAGGTGCGGACGGGATTGAACCCGTGATCTTCGGTTTACGAGACCGACGCCTTACCACTTGGCCACCGCACCCTTCATGAGTGCAAATGAAATCGGAAGCTTGGACTCTATTGAGAAGGCTGCCCGGAAAGACAATCTGGCTGGAAACCAACCTTACGGTTAACAGCTGAATGCCAAGGATGGGCAAAATAGTCTCGGAAACTCTTTAAATAGAAAACATTGGTCTCCATATTTATTTAAAATACACATAGAAAATAGGTTGCCAGACATGTATTTTAAATAGAAATTAGTAAATACATTTTGCAAATAGTATTTTTTTAAAACACTTGACACCATCTACCGGCTGTAGTATACACCCATTTTTTATTTATTGTTTTCATAATAATGAACTGAAAGTTTCAGTACTGCCTCAGTCCACAAGCCTGTCAGTAACCGTATTTTGATCCAAAAGAACTGGTACTTCTATAGCAATAATTACAATAGTTTTAGGCTGTCTCTGAAAATGAATTATTCTGGAGTTAAGAATCGTACATCTTTTACCAGAAACATTTTGTTTTACATTAAATGGATTTCATATTAGAGTGAAGCTATGGTCGCATTGCTGAGTAAGGAATGACCATAAAACAAGGCACATGCTAATTCTGAGGACACACTCGTTTTAGGTGTTAACCCTATTATTTGCAGCAGCAGTGATGCAATTTTAAAGCTTTTCAACATTTTTCAACTTTTTATTTACTTAATACAAAAATGCAGTTTCTGCTCAATTTGTAATAAAGCAGTACTTGTTATATGATCCTGACAGTAATCGTAATATAATCAGAGCCTTCTGAGGACACAGACGCCGTTACCCACAGTGACTTACAATCGTAAACAAAAATACATTTCAAGAATCACAGTTCAAGTATTCATACATATAAGAGCAAGAGAAAATACAATGACTTCAGTTCTAAAAAGTACAAGTATATGACAAAATACGATTCAATAATCAGGAAGTTGAAAAATGGTGAAAAGCTTTAAAATTGCATCGCTGCTGCTGCAAATAATAGGGTTAACACCTAAAACGAGTGTGTCCTCAGAATTAGCATGTGCCTTGTTTTATGGTCATTCCTTACTCAGCAATGCGACCACAGCTTCACTCTAATATGAAATCCATTTAATGTAAAACAAAATGTTTCTGGTAAAAGATGTACGATTCTTAACTCCAGATTAATTCATTTTCAAAGACAGCCTAAAACTACTGTAATTATTGCTATAGAAGTACCAGTTCTTTTGGATCAAAATACGGTTACTGACAGGCTTGTTGACTGAGGCAGTACTGAAACTTTCAGTTCATTATTATGAAAACAATAAAAAAAAAAATGGGTGTATACTACAGCGGTAGATGGTGTCAAGTGTTTTAAAAAAATACTATTTGCAAAATAGTATTTACTAATTTCTATTTAAAATACATGTCTGGTAAACCTGTTTTCTATTTGTATTTTAAATAAATATGGAGACCAATGTTTTCTATTTAAAGAGTTTCGAGACTATTTTGCCCATCCTTGGCATTCAGCTGTTAACTGTAAGGTTGGTTTCCAGCCAGATTGCCTTTCCGGCAGCCTTCTCTCAATAGACTCCAAGCTTCCGATTTCATTTACAGTCGTGAAGGTGCGGTGGCTAAGTGGTGGGCAAGGCCGGTCGTCAGAAATCAAGATCACGGGTTCAATCCCGTCCGTACCTTGTTGCTGTCTTTAAAACACTATTTGTTACTTGTTTGTACCTTTGAAGCTGAAATGAAAAATGCAACTTGTCTTTTATTTTATAAAAAAGGAGTATTCGGATTTGAACCAGGGACCTTTGGATCTGCAATCAAATGTTCTACCACTGAGCTATACCCCGACTCCAACAACACCATTTCCTATCAAGCACAACCAACGGTGCGGAGCTGTCAGTTTCAGAAATGCAACCTATCAAGGCGCGTGATTTTTTTACCTTGTATGTCATTTGTAAAGAAACTAATTTGATTAAAAACCTAACGTATTAGAGGTCAATTGTCTATTTGAATGTGTCCAGTAATGGGCACATTTCCTTGATTGCGAAACTTTCTTACCTCAAATGTGACAAAAAGCGTAGATACCTCTTATACACAATGAGATATAAGTCGTCAAACTAAGGTGAAATTCTTCTTCTTCTTCCACTTTTTAAGGGTGTGCAGCGACTATTCAAACATAAAAGCTAAATAACTAGACATCTACCAATCCTGTGATTCCACATGTTGGTCAACGTCAAAACATACCAGGGAGTGCAAGCAGTTTGATATCCACACCATTTATATTAAACAAACTAGAATCTTTGGTTCTGTTGTTCAGTATTTTCTTAAAGTACCTTACTCAAGGGTACAGCAGCAGTGTCCCCCACCTGGGATTGAACCCACGACCCTCCGGTCAAGAATCCAAAGCCCTAACCAACACTCCACACTGGAACTTGGCATTTAGAAATTATGATCTATAGCCTAATGTACACGAAAGACACCATAAAGCACGCTTTTTACAGGCTCTCAGTGTCATTTGTGACTTACAAAATGAAGTTACATTTTATAATGTCTCTGCTATCTGTTTATATATCAACCACACATATGATTGCCCAACAAAAAAGCCAGTCACGCATACGCATTATCATACTTGAAATTGTTGTACAATCAAAAACACGATCATGTTGCTTTAGAAAGGAGGCATATCTGACCTGATGTACTCGGCTGGAAAATTAGCATTGAAACAAGTAAGATATTTGATATTTCATTTGTTAGCCAGTTTCCTGGTGGCGCAACAAGTAAGTCGTGTAATTAGAAATGCTTGTGAAGCGCAGGATCGAATTCCTACTTCTGTGAGGAAGTGTGCGTGTATGAACTTGTTTTAGATTTTAAATAATTACATTTTCCAAAATGCAAAACTAAAAGAATCATATTTTATGATATTTTTTAAATAAACTAATTGAAAAAAAGAGAAATAAATAATACATGCTTCCTTCCAGGAGTAATCTAGGCTATATTTCAAGGAAGCATTGTATTGATTCTGGTTCAGTCAGATCACGTGATGTGTTGCTTCATGCGGAACACTGTTTGCTTCAGGGGGTTCGAGGCGGGTTACGTCATTTGTTTGCTTCACATGAAGCAGTGGTCATTTGAATCACCTGAAGTAGTGAATCACTGAATCATGTGACTGATCCGAAGCCTCAATGAACCCTGTGTATGATTTTAAGCCTCAATGAAGCAATGAACCCCGTGTATGATTTGAAGCCTCATTGAAGCAATGAACCCCGTGTATGATTTGAAGCCTCAATGAAGCAATGAACGCCGTGTATGATTTGAAGCCTCAATGAACGCCGTGTTTGATTTGAAGCCTCAATGAACCCCGTGTATGATTTGAAGCCTCAATGAAGCAATGAACGCTGTGTATGATTTGAAGCCTCAATGAACCCTGTGTATGATTTGAAGCCTCAATGAACGCCGTGTATGATTTGAAGCCTCAATGAAGCAACGAAACCCGTGAATGATTAGAAGCTCTGCGCTAATGTAGTTGAATCAGTTGAAGCCCCTCTCCAAAACTCATAGGCATTCTAGTATTAGGCATAGCATTAATGGGTCATTAGTTCAGTGTCTCATCGGTGTCTCTTGGATGGCTAGATTATTACAGATTATTTTTCAGCATACAACATACTTGAAGTGTAACCCCAAGTCAATTAAAACCTATTGAACATTTAAAAAAAGAAAAGTGTTTTTAAAGAGCATAATATATAGAAACATAACATCATAATAATGTTTATTTTATTACAGTGTTTTAAATGATACCAGCAGAATAAAACTAGTGAAGGAAACAAAGGTACACTTCATTGAAAGTATATTTAAACATGATTTCAAACATATTAAGGAGAAACCAGTTCAAACACAAATGTGGCTTTTTGTTAAAGATTCTGAATTTAATATTTGAATCAGTTCATAAAAGTGACCAGTAGATGGCAGAAATTTTACTTTTATTTTTTTCAATGCAGTCCAGCAATCCAGTTTATTGGACATTAATAACACCGATATTAGATTTCTGTGGTGTCATTATGTTTCCTTTTCCAATATGGTCCTTGTTAGTGTAAGTGACATTTCCTTGTTCATTTGTATCAGTCTGAACCCCTTCTATACATTTCAGCTTCAGCCCTTGGGTTCCAATACAACTACAAACTAAAGTTAACAAACCAGGATTATTATTGTTACATGTTACTGTTTGTACCATGTGTTTCCAAAAGCTGTCCACACGAAGCACCTCAAAGCTGCTCCACATGAAACACCTCAAAGCTGTCCACACGAAGCACCTCAAAGCTGCTCCACATGAAACACCTCAAAGCTGCTCCACATGAAGCACCTCTGCAGTGGTGTCATTTTCTGTGACCTTAATGTTTTAAAGTAATGCTGGATTTTGTTTGTTGTTTTTGCCATTTCCGCATGCATGACATACCTGTACAGTGCAAACCTGTTTGAGGATCCATTGCTCCTGATCCAATCTAAATCAATCTGCATGCTGTTTGGATTAATAGACTTCTCTTCTCCTAGACAGGCAGCACAAATAGTGGAGCCGAGCAGTAAAGCAATAAAGAAAAAACACTTCACAACAGTTCAGTGTAAAATCAATGCAAAGTTTATTAGTGGCTTCTGAATAGTGAAATGTGTAAAGGTGTTCTCTTTTAATAGCATGATCTACACTTCACACTGTCTTATAGAATGCAATTGATACACAATATATAAAGCTTTAAACATTCTATTTTAATGGCAGTGCTGATGTATATGTGCAGCTCAGACAAAAGTTTAGCATCACCTAGAATTTTCTGTATAATAAAAAACAAAACAAACAACAAAACTAAAAATAAAACTATATGAACATAATTCCAGACTTTTATTTAACATTGTCTAATCAAAGAAACAACACAATGATTTCACAAAAACAAGTCTACCTGAAGCCATGATAGTAGTACAGTAGCATGTCACATTGTTTTCAATTGCTGTCAGTTTTTCATGCAGTATATGGAAAACTACAAAGCAGTATTTAATTCAATATGTTAATGTAACATTCAGCAGGTTTCATTCAACATTATGAAGCAAAATTAGTTCATTCTATAGGGTGATGCCAATTTTCTGGTCATAGCTGTAGTTATTTCTAATAGCCCTAGCTCTGCTTTTTTGAGTGATCAATTATTATTTTTATTTACTTCTCCCCATTTTGAAATGTCCAATTATGTTTTTTTCCCCTGACCGCAGCGAGTCCCCACAGTTCTGAGTGTGAGCATCCTTGAATCTCACAAGCCTGAAGCCAGAATCACTTTTACACTGAACAATCCAGAGCAGAGGCCGGGGATACCAATCCAGAGAACAGAGCCCAGAGCCCAGTCTGGTCAGTAGGGTTCCCTTTGACCACTCTGAATATGCTCGGTGTCTGTCCAGCCAGTAGGGTTCACTTTGACCACTCTGAATGTGTCCGTGTCTGGACAGTAGGGTTTGCTAGGGACCACTCTGAATGTGCTCGGTGTCTGGCCAGTAGGGTTCACTTTGACCACTCTGAATATGCTCGGTGTCTGGCCAGTAGGGTTCACTTTGACCACTCTGAATATGCTCGGTGTCTGGCCAGTAGGGTTCTTTGACCACTCTGAATGTGCGTGTCTGGACAGTGGGGTTCTGCTTTGCCAATGTGGGTTTGCTTTGGACCACTCTGAATATGCTCGGTGTCTGGCCAGTAGGGTTCAGGGTTTTGACCACTCTGAATATGCTCGGTGTCTGGCCAGGAGGGTTCACTTTGACCACTCTGAATGTGCTCAGTGTCTGGCCAGTAGGGTTCACTTTGACCACTCTGAATGTGTCCGTGTCTGGACAGTAGGGTTTGCTTTGACCACTCTGAATGTGCTCGGTGTCTGGCCAGTAGGTGTTCACTTTGACCACTCTGAATGGTGTCTGGCCGGTGTCTGGCCAGGAGGGTTCACTTTGACCACTCTGAATGTGCTCAGTGTCTGGCCAGTAGGGTTCACTTTGACCACTCTGAATATGCTCGGTGTCTGGCCAGTAGGGTTCACTTTGACCACTCTGAATGTGCTCGGTGTCTGGCCAGTAGGGTTCACTTTGACCACTCGGAATGTGTCCGTGTCTGGACAGTAGGGTTTGCTTTGACCACTCTGAATGTGCTCGGTGTCTGGCCAGTGGGTTGACCTCTCATCCGTGTCTGGACTGAATATGCTTGGTGTCTGGCCAGTAAGGGGTCATCCACTTTGACCACTGGCCAGTAGGGAATGTGTTCCGTGTCTGGCCAGTAGGGGTCGCTGTTGTGCAATGAGAATAAGTTCCCATCCCCACCCTGGAAGCATCAGAGCCAATGCGATTGGAGTTAGTTAATACTCCTTTTTGAATATACAGAATGACACCTCCATTAGATGCTTAATATTGAAATATAAAACTAGGGTTTTAGTCCTTCAAAAATGTCACATTTCTTATCAAATTATATTTATAATTCCATTATTCAATTCTATAAATGAATAAAAAAAAACATGAACAAAATAGTAAAGAAATATGAGGCTGTATATTTATATATGCTTTCCAGATTCAATATCAGGATACATTATATATATATATATATAGTCACCTCCAAAATTATTGGCACCCTTGATAAAAATGAGCAAAAAAGGCTGTATAAAATAAACAACACAGGTAATGAGCTATTTTATGCTCAAATATATGGGAAAAACATATTCTTTTATTGTAATACAATTGCTCGGAGAAAAAGTTTTTTTTATTAAGTAATAAAAGTAAAGTAATAAAATGTTTTCTCAAAAATATAGGTGTCAGAATTATTGGCACCCCTAAAGATTCTTATAAATAAAATCAAACAAAAAATTAAATCTGCATTAACATTCTACTTCTTTAAGTTCATCTCAGTCTTAAGGAACTGTATTGTGGCCTTCCATGGCTTCCTGTTTCACTGGGGATAAAATGAGGTAACGATATGAAATCCATTTGTCATCCATTGCCATAGGGAAAGGCAAAGAACTCACAAATGAAAAGAGACAAATGGTTGTTGACCTTCATAAATCAGGCAATGGGTACAAAACAATAGCTAAAAAACTAAATATACCACTTACCACTATTAGGGCAATAATTAAGAAGTTCAAAACCACTGGAACAGTGGTAAACTTGCCTGGTAGAGGACACAAGTGTATCTTGCCCCCACGCACAGTGAGGCAGATGGTTCGGGAGGCAAAGGGAAGTCCAAGGGCCACAGTTGGAGAATTACAGAACTTAGTTGCATCTTGGGGTCACCAAGACCAAGTCTCCAAATCTACAATTAGACGCCACCTCCATGCCAATAGTCTACTTAGAAGGGTTGCCAGAAAAAAAGCCTTTTTTGGGAGCAACCAACAAATGTTAGCGCCTGGAGTTTGCTAAATGGCATTGACACTTCGATTGGAACCAGGTGCTATGGTCAGATGAGACGAAAATAGAGCTCTTTGGCCACGCACACCAGCAGTGAGTTTGGCGTCGAAAGAAGGATGTATGTGCAGAAAAGAACCTCATACCTACTGTAAAATATGGTGGTGGATCTTTGATGTTATGAGGCTGTTTTGCTTCCACTGGTCCTGGGGCCCTTGTTAAGGTCAACGGCATCATGAAGTCTACCCAGTACCAGGACATTTTAGCCAAAAACCTGGCTGCCTCTGCCAGGAGGCTCAAACTTGGCCGCAAGTGGATCTTCCAGCAAGACAATGACCCCAAGCACACATCAAAATACACAAAGAAATGGTTAATTGACCACAAAATCAACATTTTACAATGGCCATCTCAGTCTCCGGACTTGAACCCCATTGAAAACCTGTGGTTTCAATTGAAGAGGGCAGTCCATAAGCGCAGACCGAAGGATATCAAGGATCTGGAAAGATTCTGTATGGAGGAATGGTGAAGATCCTCCCAATGTGTTCTCAATCTCATTAAACATTATAGAAAAAGACTCAGTGCCTTTATCATTGCAAGGGGAGGGTGCACAAAGTACTGAAAACAAGGGTGCCAATAATTGTGACACTACATTTTTTTTGGAAATAAATTTATTATTTGAGAAACGTGTAATTTTGGTTGATTCCATTGGATCATTAATAAAGTCAAATATATTCCACATGTTGGAAAATTACAATATAGCTCAATACTGGTATTATTTATTTTATAGTCTTTTTTGCTCATCTTTGTCAAGAGTGCCAATAATTTTGGAGGTGTGTGTGTTTGTTTAAGGATCCCAAATCAATAATAAATGCTTAATTTAGTACTTATAAAAGGCAAAAAGAAACTCAACACATAGAAATTATTAAGTTTATTAAGGCTCACAAAAGTAAGAACAATCTAAAAGTTTGAAATCATGGTACCAGAATTTTAAGTACAGACATAAGCAGGAGTAACACATTTAAACACACATTTTCATAAGCACGCAGGCTCCCGTATGGTTACGTGCACGCAGGACTCACCCACATTACATACAGTGACTGTGTAAAGCAGCGTCTGTTGTGTGGGTTGGGATGAAGACGGCATTTCTGTTTCACGTTCAGTTCATTTAGTTCAAATTTTAGTTATATTGATCACAGCATAAAAAAAAAAATCTGCTTCATTCTCCTAACTAAAATGACCACTGCAAGCATGTTAAACACGCTAAACAACAAGTAAAGCAGAATCATTGAAGAATTATTTTCAGTTTAAACTTAATTAAAACACAATAAACATACATATATATATATTTAATGGGAAAACCTCTTTAAACAACTCTCTTTAAATTTGCATCCACAACATTAGTTATTAAAATGATAATAAAACCAATTTATCAGTATTTTTTTTTTCTTTTCTAAATTTAGTCGTCACCAATTATTTTATTATTTTCTCCCAATTTCGCATATGCAATTATTTTTAGGCTCAGCTCACCGCTACCACCCCCGCGCTGACTCGGGAGCGGTGCCGTCAGCCGACCACTTCTTTTCACACTCGGCCAATGGTGCGCCGCCCCCTGGGAGCTCCCGTCTACAGTCATTGTTAAACAAGTTAATATTATACCCTCATAAAGGTTTGTTTTTCAATTCACTTTTAGATAAGGAAATTAGGAATTATATTCACTTAAATGTTCAAGGTTTCATGATAACAATTAATTTAATGGGAGAGATATGACAGCTTGTGTCCAGCAAGTGTCACACTTCTTAAGAAAGTTAGTTGTACATTGGCTTTCAGACAGATATTCTTAATTAAAAGATAAGAATCAGCTCTGTTTGTTTATACCAGACGGGCAGGTCAGCACAGCAGGGAATCTAAACTATTCTCCAATGTAGATCTTTACAACCCTCTGTTACTAATATCTAGTCCTTTGAAGTAGATCTAGAGAATGTTAAGGGGGAAGGAAGGAAGGGGGAAGACAAACTTAATCAACATCATAGCATCTGAAGTTTCATTGTTTAAGATTTGAAATGTCATTTTACATAGTACATTAAATTACAACTATGAATTTCTCACACACCCTTTATATACAGAGACACTGGAAAACGTACAGGAACTCAAACTCAATGTCAATGCAATCCTTTCTAAATAACTAAGCCTGCCTTAGGATATACTGTATTGTCACTCTTATGATAGCATACCAATACAAAATACAAGCAAACAAGCCAGATTTTGCCCAAAAGGAATAAACAGCTAATGGTGATTCCACAAAAGCACCAGCTCTGTTACTGTCAAACAGTCTGAGGCAACTTCACTCTGCAGATTGTTTAGATCAATTATTCATAAACTGTATAAACTATGAATGTAGTAATAATGGTAATGTTGCATAATGTATGTTTTGCAGATTTGTAACAGATGTAAAATGAGTGAACATTGTTTGCTTGCAAATCTTTCATGTTTTACAGTATATTTATACAGCTATCACACATATATGTGTCCAGAGAAAAAGCTTGGCATATATTTCCAATGTGTCCCTTCTAAGTAGAATGACCCTGTAACTCTGTCCAAATCCTCACAGCATGATGAGTGAGATTCATTTCCAATTCAGGGGCAGAAGTGGAGCTGAATCCCAGGGCTCTCCAGTTCATTCTGAAAGAATGGGTCTGTCTCCTTCAGTTTGACACACTCCCCTTCTCAGTGTCTCTGGATTCAGACTGGCTCTCACTCCTGGGAACCCACTTCATTTACTGCAGGGTGAGAGAGAGACAAGGAATCAGTCAGCTCTCCACACACTCAAACAAGCAGGGTGGAGAGGTGAGGGACTGGGAGGGGGGGAGGATGGCTGGCTCCAGTGTGAATTCTCTGGTGTTTCTTTAAGTTTCCTAACTGACGGAAACTGCTCCCACAGTCAGTACAGTGATACGGCTTCTGTCCAGTGTGAATTCGCTGGTGTCTTTTTAGACTGCCTAACCGACTGAAGTACTGCCCACATTGAGTACAGTGATAGGGCTTCTCTCCAGTGTGAATTTGCTGGTGTTTTTTTAGGTCTCCTAACCGACTGAAGCTTTTCCCACATTGAGTACAGGGATATGGCTTCTCTCCTGTATGAATTCGTGTGTGTGTTTTTAGGTTTCCTGACCGAGTGAAGCTCTTTCCACATTCAGTACAGCAATGCAGCTTCTCTCCTGTATGAATTCGTTGGTGTATTTTTAGGTGTCCCGATACTCTGAAACTCTCCCCACATTCAGCACATTGATGTGGCTTCTGTCCTGTATGAATTTGTGTGTGTGTTTTTAGGCTTCCTGACTGACTGAAGCTCTTCCCACATTCAGTACAGCAATACGGCTTCTGTTTTGTATGAATTCGTTGGTGTATTTTTAGGTGTCCCGATACTCTGAAACTCTCCCCACATTCAGTACATTGATATGGCTTCTCTCCAGTGTGAATTCGTTGGTGTGTTTTTAGGTTTCCTAACCGACTGAAACTCTCCCCACATTCAGTACATTGATATGGCTTCTCTCCAGTGTGAATTCGCTGGTGTCTTTTTAGGTTTCCTAACTGACTGATGCTCTTCCCACATTCAGAACATTGATGTGGTATCTCTGACCGGGATATGTGTTCTGAATCCTTAAAGTCAATTGATTCCTCTTTAATGTGGACAGGCTCCAGTTCAGTGTCTTCTTCTTTAATGTGGACAGGCTCCAGTTCAGTCTCTTCTTCTTTAATGTGGACAGGCTCCAGTTCAGTCTCTTCTTCTTTAATCTGGACAGGCTCCAGTTCAGTCTCTTCTTTAATGTGGACAGGCTCCACCTCAGTCTCCTCTTCTTTAATGTGGACAGGCTCCAGTTCAGTCTCTTCTTTAATGTGGACAGGCTCCAGTTCAGTCTCTTCTTCTTTAATGTGGACAGGCTCCAGTTCAGTCTCCTCTTCTTTAATATGGACAGGCTCCAGTTCAGTCTCTTCTTTAATGTGGACAGGCTCCAGTTCAGTCTCTTCTTCTTTAATGTGGACAGGCTCCAGTTCAGGCATCTCCTGTTTAATACAGACAGGTACCAATTCCAGAACTTCCTCCTGTTTAATGTAAACAGACTCCATCTTTGTTGCCTGGCTCTCACTAGGATAAGGCAGTCCTGAAAACAGAAAATGAAATGAAGTTTTATGATCTGTTCTCCATTGGTGTGTTTACACTTACAACTCTGACCTGAACTGGCTTAGATTGGATCAGATTCAAAGATCCTTATCATTCAAGCCCCTGTTTAAAATGTAAATGCCTGTATATCAGGAGGGTGTCATGACGCTAAGCGGCGTTATCCCCCCAGACTATTACAAAACTTAGAGAATCAGGGTTCAAGTCACTTCCTATGGCAGTGTTGTGTGCAGAGCAGTAGTAATTCAGTCACAAGCAGTAATTCAGTTCAGAATCTTTACTTTTAAAAATCAGAATCTTTACATTTTAAAAACAGACGTTAAAAATCAAAAGCAGGCAATTAAATAAATGGGTTTGTTCATTATCTCCAGACGGCTAAACCGTCACATTCCTCCCCTTCTTCCCCAGTTGAAGCATATTCTAACAAAGTGCTTATGCTTTAACTGCTTGACTCTCCTGTGCCCATATACAGCCGAGATAAGGCGTCCGCATTGGCATTGGCCTTACCAGCTCTATACTGTATTTCAAGCAAAAGGGTTATAAGAAGAGACTCCAGCAAGTCAGCCGGGCGTTCTTGTCCCTCATTTGATCCAGCCATCTCAAAGGGTTATGGTCGGTTCAACCCAATAAATAGTACCGTAGGCACTCAACCGCCCACTTAAGTGCCAGACACTCTTTCTCAATAGTGAAATAATTTCTTTCCCTGGATAACAACTTCCGACTCACATATACGATTGGGTGTTCCTGCCCCCCCCTCCCCCGTAAAAGGGAGAGAGAAATCTGGACTAGCCAAAATTGGCTCAGAGCATAACACTAGTTTCAGCTGATTAAATGCTTCAGTACAGTATTCCGTCCAATTAACCTTCTTAGGCTCTTTCTTTTTAAACAGCTCTGTAAGAGGCGCTGCTATCTTAGAAAAATTTGGCACAAACTTACGGTAATAACAAGTCAGACCTAAAAATGCCCTTACCTGTGTTTTTGTTTCTGGTCTAGGGTAATCGCTCACTGTCTGTATTTTACTCTTTTCAGGCTGTATAGTGCCCCTTCCAAGTACATGTCCAAGGTAATGCACCTCTACCATACCAAATGCACACTTCCCAGGATTTACAGTCAACCCAGCATTTCTTTTTTAATTTTTTTTTTCTTTTTATGAATTTAGTCGTTGCCAATTGTTTTTATTATTATTTTCTCCCAATTTGGAATAACCAATTATTTTATTATGCTCAGCTCACCGCTACCACCCCCCGCGCTGACTCGGGGGCGAAGGCGAACACACGCTGTCCTCCTCAAACGTGTGCCGTCAGCCGACCGCTTTTTTTTCACACTGCGGACTCACCGTGCAGCCACCCAAGAGCTACAGCGTCAGAGGACAACGCAGCTCTCGGGCATATTACAGGCAAGCCTACAGATGCCCGGCCAGACTACAGGGGTCGCTGGTGCGCGGTGAGCTGAGGGCACCCTGGCTGACCTAAACCTCCCTCCCCGGGCGTGCTCGGCCAACTGAGCACCGCCCCTGGGAGCTCCGTCCTCGGTTGGCAAAGGAATAGCCTGGACTCGAGCTCGCGACGTCCAGACTATAGGGCGCATCCTGCACTCTATGCAAGTGCTTTTTACTGGATGCGCCACTCGGGAGCCCAACCCAGCATTTCTCAAGGAATTTAACACTTTGCGCACCTGGTCTACATGGCTCTCCCAATCCACACTAAAAATGACCAGATCATCTAGGTATGCAGCTGCAAAGTCCTCAGCACCCAGCAACAGTCGATCTACCATTCGCTGAAATGTGGCAGGAGCGCCATGCAGACCAAATGGCATAACAGTATATTGGTACAGACCAAAAGGGGTTATAAAAGCAGCTATTTCCTTAGAACTTTCAGACAGTGGAACTTGCCAATACCCACGATATAGGTCCAGTGTTGTAATAAATTTAGCATTTCCCAGTTTCTCTATTATATCATCGATTCTGGGCATTGGATAAGCGTCAAATCTCGAACCTTTGTTAATTTTACGAAAATCTACACAAAGTCTAGTACTACCATCCTTTTTCGTGGCGAGAACTATGGGAGAAGCCCATTCACTCTGTGAAACTTCAATAACCCCAGCTTCCAGCATTTGTTGAATCCCCTGTTTCATAGTCTCCCGAATGCATTCAGGTACTCTTTAGGGTTTTGACGATTTGGATTTAGGTTACCTGTGTCTATGTGATGTTCAATTACAGTGGTTCTCCCAAGCTTACATATTATCACATCAGTATACGATTTCAAAAGGGAATCCATTTCTGCCCTTTGAATCATAGACAGTTCAGGACCAATTATAACAGGTTTGTCACTTGACAAGTAAAAACAGTGTCCCCAAATTATCAAACTCCATATCCAATGTATCCCTCTCACAATCAGATAGTGCTGAAGCCACAACATTCACACCCTTCGGTTGGCACCAATGCTTTAGTAGATTCACATGCCAGATTTGCTTCTTCTTATCAGGAGTAGCTATCTCATAATCCACTTTCCCAATTTTCCTAATTACCCGGTATGGGCCTTGCCAATGGGCCAACAACTTATTCTCAGAACTGGGTAAAAGTAACAATACCTCTGAGCCTGGATCAAAATCTCTATCTTTTGCTCTATGATCATACCAAGTTTTCTGTTTTGTTTGAGCTTTTGACATATTCTCTTTCACAATATCTGTCATACTAGCCAGTTTCTCTCTCATTTTAATCAAGTAGGAAACCACACTCTCTTTAGTTGTAATTGCATTCTCCCATGTTTCTTTTAACACATCTAGAGGGCCTCTTGGCTGATGACCATAGAGCAACTCAAAAGGTGCAAAACCTGTTGAGTCCTGTGGCACCTCCCTATAAACAAATAACAGGTAAGGCAAATATTTGTCCCAATCTTTAACATCATCCTGAACAAACTTTTTAAGCATTCGAATTAATGTGCCATTAAATTTCTCCATAAGACCATCGGACTGTGGATGGTAAGGGCTAGTTTTAATCCTTTTTATACCCAACATGTTGTACGTTTCCTGCAATAAACTTCACATAAAGTTTGTACCTTGGTCCATCAATATTTCTGATGGAATTCCTGACCGAGAAAAGACATGTACCAACTCTTGAGCAATGTGTTTTGCATCTATAGACTTCAGAGGGATTGCTTCTGGATACCGCGTGGCATAATCGCAAATAACTAAAATGTATTTGTAACCAGACCTACTGCGATCCAAAGTGCCCACGATATCCATAGCAATCCTACTGAAGGGTTCAGTAATCACAGGTAATGGAATTAATTTAGCTCTATCAGTTATCTTGTTTACAGAGGTTTTCTGACACAATTCACATGATTGACAGTATAGCTTTACATCAGCGTACAGTCCCGGCCAGTAAAATTTTGAAGTCACTCTACTCACAGTCTTGTTGCGGCCCAAATGGCCAGCCAAAGGAATACTGTGTGCTAGCTCCAGGATCAATGCTCTGCATTCTTGAGACACCACCAACTGCTCAACACTATCCGCTGCCTATAAAGTTGGCCCTCCTTCAACAAAAACTCACCCTGGCTGTCTTCTGGCTGCAGGGTATGAAACAAGGGTTGTAAAGTGGTGTCCTGATGTTGCAGTTCTCCAATGTCACTGACTGGTCAACTGATGTATCTCCAACTCCATAACATCACTCTCCGCTGATGGAAGAGTGGACCCCTGAATCGTTCCTGGATCCTCCTTGTCCCATCAGTCTTTTCTGCTCTACGCTGCCTTCGAGTTTTATATAGTTTGTGTGATACTGTAAACAAGTCATCTTGGAAAACTTTAAAAGGCTATTCCTCTAGTTCGCTTGCCTGTTGGGCTTGTGCCCTAGTAGTTACGCATACAGTTTTAGTTAAGCACATCTCCATTAACTTCTGGAATATAGGACTGTCCTGTCCAATTACAACTGTTCTTGGCAAGGTCAGCACCACACCCACACAAAGCTGATGTCTTTCGCCCTGAATCTTAAAATTCAATTGGGCAGTGGGGTAATATTGTTTATCCCCGTGTACACACTGAATATGCACAGTCTTTTCAGTGTTCAATTTATCAATCCTTACAAAATCTTGCTCTACCAGCGTTTGATTACTTCCACTGTCTATTAGCGCTGTAACCATATGCCCCTCAACTCAAGTTCAAGTAAAAGGGACCAATATTCAACTCACTGTCTAGTTGTGAAGGCTGCTCCAACCCCTTGTTCTCACAACATGCACTGGTGGACGTGGTATCTCGCTTCGCGCAGCAATCTGCAGCTCTTTCTCCCACACAGCCGCAGTTGTGACACTTATAAGGAAATGGTTTATCAAAATTCCACTGTGGCCTCTCCACCCGTTCCCATTTCTCAGACAAACATCCATTCTGTTGCGATCCAGTACTGTTTTTCTTTTCAAATTGCACAAACCTTTTATCATACTGCATATTTCTCTTTTCACCTTGCACTCCACTCCTTGCAACAGTATAATCATCAGCAAGTTCTGCTGCTTCCTGGCCCGATTTAGGCTTGCGTTCTTTAACCCAGATTTGAACTTCTGGAGTTAAAACTTTCAAGAGATGTTCCATAATTATTACTTCAAGGACATTGTTAATATTTTTCTCTTCAGGACGAATCCACTTATTACACAAGTCCTTTAAACGTACATATAAGTCTCTGAAACGTTCATCCTTTTGACAAGCGGCTTCCCTAAACCTCTGTCTATATGTTTCTTCACAGATATAGTACCGTTTCAAAATTACTTCTTTAACTCTTGCATAATCTTCTCGTGCCATACTAACATATGCAGCGTGTGCTTTACCAGTTAACTGTGGTACCAACCTTACAGTCCACGTTGCCTCTGGCCATTCACATAATGTAGCTACTCTTTCAAACAAGGTTAAATAACATTCAATATCATCTCTTCAGATAACTTTGTTAATTTCAAACCTGTCCACACTCTTGCATCAGATGCTGGAGCCCCGGATTGCTGCTGTGGCGTTGACGGTTCCTGTGCTGAAGAGGACGCTCTGCTAACATTGCACTGCTGCATCAGCATTTCCATCCACTGCGGCCGTTCAGCTGCTTCCTCCCTCCGGTATCGTTCCGCTCGTTCCTCCCGGCGCCTTTCCTCTTCCTGGCGTCGGTTTTCCAATTGCATAAAAATGCCAACATGTTTGCAGATTCGCCCCCTGGTACTGCCACATCCCTGGCTGGTTTAGACGTGCTCTGCTTCCCTTTCCTGGCACCCGTTTTTCGTGTAGATGCCTGCTGTAGCTCTGGTTCCAATCCTTCGTTTGCTGATTCTTCCGTAGAATCCCCACTGACTATATTACTCTCTTTTCAGTTTCTTGTTCACGTGCTGCTAGTTTCACTCTGGTCAATACTCTTTCTGCCATTTTGTAACTTTGCTTACAAGTTTAAAAACTCTCGGCACAGTTCGAAACTGTCCAAACGAAAATAATCCCACGTAGCTGCCACCAAATGTTGCGGCGCCGAGCTGCGTTGTCCCGCAGACTATTACAAAACTTAGAGAATCAGGGTTCATATCACTTCCTATGGCAGTGTTGTGTGCAGAGCAGTAGTAATTCAGTCACAAGCAGTAATTCAGTTCAGAATCTTTACTTAAGAAATGTTCCATAAAAACAGCAGCATATAGACAGCAAGCCTTTCTTTTAAAAACAATTCATACCTCTGGATAGTCAAGTGCGGTGATATTGTAAACAAATCCAAAACAAAGTGCGTAGTGCAGTATCCAGACACAGACAGTGTGCAAACGTGCTCAAAACTAACACAGTTCGAGGTTATAGTAGATTGCAATATTTAAAAACAACAAAAGTGCAAACGTGCTACAGCTTCTACACTCAAGGTCCACGATCTTTTACGTCCGGTGGCCATCTTCCTTTTATTGACCTCTGACCTCTTCCCAAGTGAATAAACATTTAACAGACATTTAAAAATATTTAACCGTCAGTATTTCATACATTTTATATACAAATTACATTTTAAAAACAGACGTTAAAAATCAAAGCACGCAATTAAATAAAAGGGTTTGTTCGTTATCTCCAGACAGCTAAACTGTCACAAGGGGACAGGTGCAGGTTAATAATGAAATGTCCAACAACATATTCACTATCAAAAACCAGTCCGTACCTTCCCCTTTGTACTACCAGAACTCCTCCCCGCGATCAGCCCGGCGCCATGTCCAGTCGCTGTCTTGCATAGTATTAATTTGAGGCACCTCTGTGTGCAGAGCAATAACATGCATAGTATTGATTTGAGGACACCTGTGTGCAATAACATGCAATAATTTGAGGACACCCCTGTGTACAAGCATAGTATTGATTTGATGCACCTCTGTGTGTGGAGCAATAACTTGCATAGTATTGATTTGAGACACCTCTGTGTGCAGAGCAATAACATGCATAGTATTGATTTGAGGCACCTCTGTGTGCAGAGCAATAACTTGCATAGTATTGATTTGAGGCACCTCTGTGTGAGAGCAATAACATAGTATTGATTTGAGGCACCTCTGTGTGCAGAGCAATTGCATAGTATTGATTTGAGGCACCTCTGTGTGCAGAGCAATAACTTGCATAGTATTGATTTGAGGCACCTCTGTGTGCAGAGCAATAACTTGCATAGTATTGATTTGAGGACACCTCTGTTGATTTAACTTGCATAGTATTGCACCTCTGTGTGCAGAGCAATAACTTGCATAGTATTGATTTGAGGCACCTCTGTGTGCAATAACACATAGTATTGATTTGACACCTCTGTGTGCAGAGCAATAAGCAATTTAGGACACCTCTGTGGACAGCAACTGTTGAGACACCTCTGTGTGCAGAGCAATAACATAGTATTGATTTCAGAAATGAGTCATGGAAATTTGAGATCGTACTGCAAAAAAATTAATTTAAAAAGCAGGTGATCAGCCCTTGATTTAATCTGTGTAAATAACAGAGATTAATTGTACTGTAACGCGCATTCTTGTGCTAAACTCTTAGCCTTTCAGACACATTTCTTTCTGTAATATATTAAGCAACAATGTCACAATAATAAACAAAGCATTGCACACAATTACAATCCTGCCCAGTAACACAGTGACTGTTCTGACACACTCAGTTACAATGAGACAATATAAACCCAGTATGAAGCTGATTGAAGTTGAATGAATAGAGAGAGAGACACTTACTTCAGGTCTTGTCAGTGGGATGTGCAGCACGGCTCTAGTGCTCTAGTCACTCGCTCTGACCGTCTCCTCAGTGAATGTGTCCTTTCTGCTCTTCAGATCTGAAAATGTGTTTGTTTAGTTCAAGGTTCATTTTTTTTTACATATATTATTTGCTTTAGTTCACTTTCACAGATGTATACTGTACTATGAGATTACAAGAATACAGATTAAGATACTGTGAAAGGAGTCGATTCCAAGAGGAGGGGGCAAAATTTCACCCCAGGTGATCAAGGAAGTGCAGCACTATCTGAAAGCAAGGCTTGTAAACCCGTATTGTAAAAACAATGGAGTACCAGATATCCTGCATCAAAATAAAAACGAGTTTCTTTGAGGTAGCAATATTGAAAAAACCCTGTGTGACGCTCCACAGCACGAGTTTAAAAAAAAAAAAAATTGAGGTCTACCTCAGTACAAAAAAAAAAAATGATACCAGCAGAATAAAACGAGTTAGCCAAAGGCAACAAAGGAACAAAAACTCCACACAACTTCATTGAAAGTATATTTAAACATGATTTCAAACACATTAAGAAGGACAGAAAGCCGGGTTTCCATGCGTGTTCAGGTAAGTGTGAAAATGGGATAGTCACTGTATTAACGTTTTGGAATGCGCTGCTTTTACAATCATTACGGTACACGTGCAGACTCTCTTACCTCCACTCCACCCCACTCAGTGAAATAATATTTGTTTGATACTCAAAAATATATTTGATCTCGTTTATAAAAAAAAAAAACTTCCCCGATTGCTAGTTTCTAAGTTCCACGCGGTCTCACGAAACGGGTAAAAAAACATGCACGACAAAAATAGCCAGACCGCAAAATAAGACAATATTTACTCGCTGGATTTTTAAAACACGAGTTCAATCTGTCTCAAACCCGCCACTCGCGGATAAAAGCAGCACGGAGACTCAAAATAATAAATATAAACTGTAGTTTATAAAGATATGAATAAAACAAACACAGTGCCGATTCACCTACCACACTACAACCCGGACCTTTCAAAATAATACAATATAACAGCGCTCTGTAGTTTATAAACACATTGTAGAGCTCCATGCAGACACCTCCTCTCTGCTCTCCCTCAGTGTCTGAAAAAAACAACGCGCTCCTACCACACTACAACCCGGACCTTTCAAAATAAACGGAATTTCAAAATAATACAATATAACAGCGCTCTGTAGTTTATAAACACATTGTAGAGCTCCATGCAGACTCTCTCACCTCCTCTCTGCTCTCCCTCAGTGTCTGAACGGATAAAACAACGCGCTCCTACCACACTACAACCCGGACCTTTCAAAATAATACAATATAACAGCGCTCTGTAGTTTATAAACACATTGTAGAGCTCCATGCAGACTCTCTCACCTCCTCTCTGCTCTCCCTCAGTGTCTGAACGGATAAAACAACGCGCTCCTACCACACTACAACCCGGACCTTTCAAAATAATACAATATAACAGCGCTCTGTAGTTTATAAACACATTGTAGAGCTCCATGCAGACTCTCTCACCTCCTCTCTGCTCTCCCTCAGTGTCTGAACGGATAAAACAACGCGCTCCTACCACACTACAACCCGGACCTTTCAAAATAATACAATATAACAGCGCTCTGTAGTTTATAAACACATTGTAGAGCTCCATGCAGACTCTTATCTTACCTCCTCTCTGCTCTCCCTCAGTGTCTGAACGGATAAAACAACGCGCTCCTACCACACTACAACCCGGACCTTTCAAAATAATACAATATAACAGCGCTCTGTAGTTTATAAACACATTGTAGAGCTCCATGCAGACTCTCTCACCTCCTCTCTGCTCTCCCTCAGTGTCTGAACGGATAAAACAACGCGCTCCTACCACACTACAACCCGGACCTTTCAAAATAATACAATATAACAGCGCTCTGTAGTTTATAAACACATTGTAGAGCTCCATGCAGACTCTCACCTCCTCTCACCTCCCTCAGTGTCTGAACGGATGCTCTACCACACTACAACCCCGGACCTTTCAAAATAATACAATATAACAGTGTCTGTAGTTTATAAAACGGAGCTCCAAAACCTCCAACTGCTCTCCCTCAGTGTCTGAACGGATAAAACAACGCTCCTACCACACTACAACCCGGACCTTTCAAAATAATACAATATAACAGCGCTCTGTAGTTTATAAACACATTGTAGAGCTCCATGCAGACTCTCTTACCTCCTCTCTGCTCTCCCTCAGTGTCTGAACGGGTCTGTCTCCCACAGAACGAGGAATATACCAATCACAAAATACAAACTGATCAGCGCGGTTTAACAATTCATCTAATATGGACAGCAAAGGTAATTGTGATACCGGGGATCTTTTAATTAAAAATAAACAACACTTTCAATTGTATCACCGTAAACGAACTGTTTGTAGCTCTAGTTTTTCAAGTGAATACAATTTTAATTCAGGTAACCCCCCCCCATGCCGGAGTTGGTACAGCTCCTTTTATCACCTTTCGCTGTGACTGGGCAGCAGCGCCGATGCAGAGTTTTTCGCGGATATGTAATCTGTGTTTTTGTACATATATTGTTATTTCCCGTCCTCTTCTTCAGAACAAGATGTTTAAACACTGACGGTATATCCATGATAATGTTTTTAGAAGTGTATTAGGTTAGTTCAAGTTTGAGCGTCGTTGTCACAAACAGATCCACAATGGCGCAGGCATGCGCAGTTTCATAGCTTTCTTTTCGCTAGTCTTGGAGGTTCAGTGCGTGTGAACTTGTTTTCAAAAAATACAGCACAGGGTCGCAGAAAGGTCATTCTTTACGAGTAAACTTCCAGGCAGTAACCTCTGCTATTTCTGCCCCATGCTTTTATTTAGTTTCTCTTAAACTGTATTATTGTCTCCTATTCTTTATCCAGGACAGTATTCCTCCCTGCTGTCCAGCGGCACAGATAAAAGAATCTTCCTCAGACTGCCTTGCGAACTAAACCAGGCAACAGAGCCGTAGTTTCCACAGCAGCAGAAGAGTCATCAGCAATGAGACACGCCAAGGAGTGCGCTGCTCTGTGAGACTCGAGGGGCCGCGTTATCAACGCGCTTCCTCCAGGCTTTTTAATTAACTGCTATTGATTTTAAAAAGGACAAAACATCATGTTAATGTTACAACATAAAAAACTAAACACACCTTTGAGAGTGCTGAAGAGGGCTTGAAATACAGTGTATTACTCAGCTGTTTGGTTCTAGTTTTGTAAAATGAACAGGTGGTTTACCTCTTTAAAATAAATAGGAGTTAATTAAAGACTGTCGTAAAAGCTTTGAAAAGATGTCCTGAGGTGTCTTATTGTGATTAAAAAGCGTCCCATTCCACAATAAAAAACCTGAGAGGCGTTGAAAACTAAAGCTCTTTGAATGAAATCCTTTTTTATTATATGAATAACTACCCAGTGGAGTGACAGAGCAGGTTAATAAACTAAATGTATTGAATGAATAATGAAATCAGATCATATATGTCAGAGAGTGAGAGGTTTGTATTAAACAGTCCAGTTACAGTATTTTTTAAAATGTTTTAGTAGTTTAACTGCTTATGACTGCGAGGATTGGAAACAAAGGTAAATATTCTCATACAATACTCTGCATTTATATTACTGCTCCCAACAGTACTTTCTGTAAAGCTGTATTTGGGTCTGTAGTTGTTGTCCCCGGTCTGTACCAAGTGTATTCATTCAGGAGAAGCAACACAAGTGAAGGTGAATAAGCAGCCTACAGAATGTGTGCATTGCAGAAAGCGTTTATTATTAAAACATGACGAGACATCTCTCAGGTTTCATTAATAACACCAATATTCTCTTCATGCGGCGTTAGGTTGTAGCCCTTCAAAATTTACAAACGTCAAATTTGCAATGCTTCAATGCATCCAGTAGGTGGCACCAAAACACTGTTCAGCTTTTACATTGTACAGTTTAGACTGCATTGGTTGATAATGTTCATTCATCCTTGAATGAGTTCAGTAAGAAGGGGCGGACCTAGATATTTCAAACAGCATTACTGATATTTTTTGTGATACAATACACACATAAAAACAATGTGCTCCACAATATAAAGCATTCTTTAATTCTTAGTTTAAACTGCTGCATAATAAAGTGAATGTACACAAATATTTGTGTTTAGTGTTTAAGTCTTCTAATAATTAGATTATTATGTTTAACCCATTTATCTTTTTAAATGATACCTTCAATCTTCTACTGTGATACTAATGGGAAAATTTAAAATAAGTTGATGTTTTGTGATTGAAACAAAATCTTTGAATCTTCCTTTTTTTGTGAAACGTAATTAACTCTCATCAATGCTTCAATGTATCCAGTAGGTGGCAAAAACATTGTTCAAAAAATGTAACTAGATTCTAAGAAGTCTAAGATAGTTCCTGATAATTTTTCTTTAACCTCAAATGGTAAAATTCCTAGTTTAAACCTCCTCACCCAGTTCATTGCTCTGTGTGTGTAATCTCCATGCCTGCAATGGTAATGACTAGAGTTAAATCACCTCCTCACCCAGTTCATTGCTCTGTGTGTGTAATCTCCATGCCTGCAATGGTAATGACTAGAGTTAAATCACCTCCTCACCCAGTTCATTGCTCTGTGTGTAATCTCCATGCCTGCAATGGTAATGACTAGAGTTAAATCACCTCCTCACCCAGTTCATTGCTCTGTGTGTGTAATCTCCATGCCTGCAATGGTAATGACTAGAGTTAAATCACCTCCTCACCCAGTTCATTGCTCTGTGTGTGTAATCTCCATGCCTGCAATGGTAATGACTAGAGTTAAATCACCTCCTCACCCAGTTCATTGCTCTGTGTGTGTAATCTCCATGCCTGCAATGGTAATGACTAGAGTTAAATCACCTCCTCACCCAGTTCATTGCTCTGTGTGTGGAATCTCCATGCCTGCAAAGGTAATGACTAGAGTTAAATCACCTCCTCACCCAGTTCTTTGCTCTGTGTGTGTAATCTCCATGCCTGCAATGGTAATGACTAGAGTTAAATCACCTCCTCACCCAGTTCATTGCTCTGTGTGTGTAATCTCCATGTCTGCAATGGTAATGACTAGAGTTAAATCACCTCCTCACCCAGTTCATTGCTCTGTGTGTGTAATCTCCATGCCTGCAATGGTAATGACTAGAGTTAATTCACCTCCTCACCCAGTTCATTGCTCTGTGTGTGTAATCTCCATGCCTGCAATGGTAATGACTAGAGTTAAATCACCTCCTCACCCAGTTCATTGCTCTGTGTGTGTAATCTCCATGCCTGCAATGGTAATGACTAGAGTTAAATCACCTCCTCACCCAGTTCATTGCTCTGTGTGTGTAATCTCCATGCCTGCAATGGTAATGACTAGAGTTAAATCCTAGTGGTCAGGTGTAACCCCTTTTATTTCTTTTTAAAATATATTCCGATGCTGCAGTAATTTTAATGTGCCCAGCGAAAGTCAATGTAAAGAGTGTTTAAACAGAACACACTTCTGCAGTCAGCTCTGCTCTCCATTCATTTCTGAGAAGGAAATACGTGTCTGTGGTTAGTGAGAGGAAGTGAAGGCAGGCAGGGGTTTAAATTGAGCCTGAATACTGGAATGCAGCCCTGCACCCCTGTTAAACTGACAAGGGGATTCTGAAAGGGAGATTGATTATTATTTATTTATTTATTAGCAGACGCCCTTATCCAGGTCAACTTACAATTGTTACAAGATATCACATTATTTTTTTACGTACAATTAACCATTTATACAGTTGGCTTTTTACTGGAGCAATCTCGTAAAGCATCTTGCTCAAGGGTACAGCAGCAGTGTCCCCACCTGGGATTGAACCCACAACCCTCTGGTCAAGAGTCCAGAGCACTAATCACTACTCCACACTGCTGCCCCGGATTGAGCTGAGCAGCTTGATACCAAACATGCCCTCAATCATCTTTAGATGACGAGGTCTGCTCTGCTTAGAAAAGTTAATTGTAAAAGAAAACCATGGTAAGAACATGGCAAAATAAAGACAATTCTAGATAAGTTTGATATTGTATGATGATAAACTGATTACATACACAGATTCATGTAGAAAGGAAAATATGTTGACTTATTTTCTTTTGCTTAATTAATTTATTATTATTATTATTATTATTATTATTATTGTTGATGAGACTAACTTTTTGGGGTTGCAGCACCCCCTAGCGGTCACACACAGATGATGTATTTATTCAGCTAGAATTAAGCAAAGATCTGTTATAAAGCTGTGGTATAATGAAAAACAATTCATGTGAAAATCTGAGGGGAACATTGAAGCAGGGTTTCACTCTAACTATTCTCCTGTTGAATGCAAACCTACAAGTGGTGTGTTCTGTGTGTCTCTGCTCTGGGGGCTCTTGCCACCCCTCCTCAAAGGCTCAGCCGCTGTAGAGCCTCACCCCTCTGAGGGAGACTCCCTGCTGGGACAGAGGGGGACCCCCTGGACAAACAGTCACTTCAATCCAGCCTGAAGCTGCCCCTGCCTCGTGCATCATTGCAGGCAGCCTCCAAAAGAGACGTCACAGACTGGCTGGGCAGTGAGACATGGATCCAGTGGCAGAGTGGGGGAGCTCACAGGTAAGAACATAAGAAAGTTTACAAATGAGAGGAGGCCATTCGGCCCATCTTGCTCGTTTGGTTGTTAGTAGCTTATTGATCCCAGAATCTCATCAAGCAGCTTTGTGAAGGATCCCAGGGTGTCAGCTTCAACAACATTACTGGGGAGTTGGTTCCAGACCCTCACAATTGTCTGTGTAAAAAAGTGCCTCCTATATTCTGTTCTGAATGCCCCTTTATCTAATCTCCATTTGTGACCCCTGGTCCTTGTTTCTTTTTTCAGGTAAAAAAAAAAGTCCTGCTTGAATCAGATCACCGCGTAGTCTTCTTTGTTCAAGACTGAATAGATTCAATTATTTTAGCCTGTCTGCATAAGACATGCCTTTAAAACCTGGAATAATTCTGGTTGATCTTCTTTGCACTCTTTCTATCCTTTTTGTAGCGAGGTGACCAGAACTGAATGCAATATTCTAGATGAGGTCTTACTAATGCATTGTAAAGTTTTAACATTACTTCCCTTGATTTTAATTCAACACTTTTCACTATATACAGTGCCTATAGTAAGTATTCACCCCCCTTGGACGTTTTCATAGTTTGTTGTGTTACAACCTGAAATCTTGATGCATTTAAATGGGATTTTTTCCCTTTGATTTACAAAATCTACTGGGGGTGGGGTGAAAAAACAAATCAATTAAAAATAAAAACCTGAAAAGTCTTCATTAGATAAGTATTCACCCTGTTTGTATTGGGAATGGGTTTCTTTGGGAATCTATAATAAAAGATGTCTCGATGTCTTGCACAGTATTGACTTGCATGTTGGGTTGGGTTTGACAGTGTGATCTCATTCATGTGCAGGTGTTAATACAGCAGCACCTTCACATCGAACGAGCAGGACACAGAGACAGAGAGCAGCTACTCCACTCACTAGTAATCGGTAAGCACACATCTCAGTGATTTTTCAAATGTTCTTTCATTTCTTTATTTTTCTATTCCTCTGAAGGTGGTGGATTGGAGACCAGTCCTCTTTATTTCTCCACAGAGCAGGGATAACACAAGCAGAGGCAATGGAAGTTTATGGAATATTAGTTTGTTTGTTTAAAAATAAGTGGCTTAGCCACAATTGATATTTAAAGGGATTCTCAAGCCCATTAGTATGATCAATCTGACTTTTATTTTCTTTTATAAAACGTGCAGACTGTAGTCCAGCAGCAGACCTCAGTGTTGTGACTGTATACTGAAGATAGTCTTATTATTGTTTCCATAGTTTAACATGTCCTGGACGTAAGGCTGATAGGTCTGTACCTGCCCAGGTTTGCTGTATCACCCTTCCTAGATATTGTTACCATATTTATGAGCCTCCAGACAGCCGGGTCACCCCCTGTCCTTATCGGCACATCCTTTCTAAATCATTTGTACTTATCATTTTGTTTATAGATGGATATAACTTAACACTGGTCATTTTGAAACCCAGGTGAACTGTCTGAATAGTTAAAGGATGTCTTAATTGGGTCTATAACTTAAAATTATTTAAAAACAAAGTTTAAAAATAAATCAATAAAGGTTCTGGAATTCACTGCGAATAGAAAAAAAAAAGAACAAAAAAAAAAAAGAACAGACTGTTTTGCATTATCACATTTGAATCAAAGGCGCTCCACAGCACACCAGTCCTCCACAGCAGACCGGTCCTATGGCTCGCAACCTTTGATTCAAATGTGATCATACAAAACTTGCTGTGGAGATATGTCACATGGGGAAAGCAACCTGTTTGCAAATCAAAACTGGTGTCCTGCCTTTCACCTTGCTGTGGAGGCCTGGGGTCCCAGCTGGGGGAGGGGCGGGGGCTAGGTGCTGCACTGGGTTTATGTTAATGTTGGGAAATACTTTCTTTTAGTATTTCTAAATGTAGCACTATTGAGTGTGTAATAGTTATGGGTGGCTATTGTTAATGCATCAGGATAGTCTGTCATCTTTCTCTGGAGGCCTGGGTTCCAATCTGCATGGCAGGTGGTGCTGGATGGCTGGAGGCCTGGGTTCCAATCTGGTGGTGCTGTGGGTTAATGTTAATGCACTAGACTAGCCTGGCATCTTTCTCTGGAGGCCTGGGTTCCAAAATGGATTGGTGGCCTGGGTGCACTAGACAGCCTGGCATCTTTCTCTGGAGGCCTGGGTTCCAATCTGCATGGCTAGGTGGTGCTGTGGGTTAATGTTAATGCACTAGACTAGTCTGTCATCTTTCTCTGGAGGCCTGGGTTCCAATCTGGATGGGGGCTAGGTGGTTCAGGGTATGTGTAGGTAAAGTGTCAGATTTACTGAAGATATTTTTTGTTTCAACAAATTATTTGTAAATATTTTGATTACTTATCATTTTATTGATATAGTGTAACATTGGTCATATTGAAACCTCAGGGATCTGTCTGAATATGTTTTTTATGCCACTGTGTATTTCCCTGGATACATATGTATTTTTTTTTTTTTTTAATTGTTGATAGTTAATTAGTTAATGAAGTTAATGATCAGCAATCAGGTTGTATTGGGAATGGGTTTCTTTGTGAATCTGCAATAAAAGATGTCTCGATGTCTTGCACAGTATTGATTTGCATGTTGGGTTTGGTTTGACAGTGTGATCTCATTAATGTGCAGGTTAATACAGCAGCACCTTCACATCGAACGAGCAGGACACAGAGACAGAGAGCAGCTACTCCACTCACTAGTAATCGGTAAGCACACATCTCAGTGATTTTTCAAATGTTCTTTCATTTCTTTATTTTTCTATTCCTCTGAAGGTGGTGGATTGGAGACCAGTCCTCTTTATGTCTCCACAGAGCAGGGATAACACAAGCAGAGGCAATGGGAGCTTATGGAATATTAGTTTGTTTGTTTAAAAATAAGCGGCTTAGCCACAATTGATATTTAAAGGGATTTCAAGCCCATTAGTTTGATCAGTCTGACTTGTATTTTCTTTTATAAAACGTGCAGACTGTAGTCCAGCAGCAGACCTCAGTGTTGTGACTGTATACTGAGGATAGTCTTATTATTGTTTCCATAGTTTAACATGTCCCACACTGGTGATTTTGAAACCCATGTGAACTGCCCAGGTTTGCTAAATCACGGAAAGTGTTTCGGTAAAATAATTGTTTAGTGCCGTTAGGCACGAGATGCTGTGGATTATTTTACAGATTCAACCCCTGTCCTGGTTTATCCTTTTTAAAACATTTCAGTGACGTCATCTTTGTTCTTTCAGTAGATTATATAACGAATCGTCTATTTAAAGTGGCAGTGTGGCTTTGAAGAGTTAAAGCAGATGAATTGTTGATAAACTTAAATCCATTAACAAAGTTTAAAATAAATCAATAATTCGTTAACAAACCACTGTGAACAAAAAATTGACAAAAAAGTGTGTCTTTTTGTTTTGCAATTAAAACAACAATTAGAACTTTTATACCGTTTAAACATAACCATTCCTGTTTCAGCACACAGTTCAGTACAATATATGTTCTTGTGCTTCATTGCTGGGTCATTTAAGAAACTTAAAGTGCGTCCCTGCAGTCTTAGAAAATGCTGTCTACACATTACAAGTTCGTATAGTAAGGAATTACCACAGTACTCCTCTCCGTTACATTTTCTTACTTCTGTCACAAAACAGCTAAGGTTTATGACAAAGCAGCATGATCCATATTCTTTTCCACTAATTACACGCATCTCAGATTTAAAGTCATAGTTTTGAATTCCTTTCATTTAACCAAACTTCAAACAGATTCACAGCCCATTTACATTTTGCGGCCTACTTCCAGGAAATCGATGGCTTGCAAAGATATGGGTTCTTCATCCGTTTTAGGTGCAGCAAAACGCATCTTTCTCTTTCTCCTTTGTTTTTTCATTCTTTTGGATTTTTCTAATGCCCTTCATGGTCTAAATTTAAAACAAAGTCCTTGTTGCTATCTTCACTTATAACACAATATGTTGTCTGTGTCAATGGGATATCAGGTTCAGTGGGGAACTGTTGATGGCACACCAGCAAACATCTTACACAATGTAGCCTATTAATAGAAATGTCAATTATCTAATTAGAGTTCAATTACTCTCATTATTGAACAATTCTCAATTAGGAAGAAATGTTTTGAATAGTTAAATAATCCCTTAATTGGGCCTATAATTTAAAATTAGGGCTGTCAAACAATTTAAAAAAAAAATAACGATTAATCTCACGATTAAAAAAAATGAATCTTAGTTAATATCAGTTTTAATTGCATATTAAACTGTCACAATTATTACATCCATTGAATTTAAATGTTTTTTATTACTGATGCTATTGTTTTATTATCCTTAACTGTAAATACAATTGTTTAAAATGTATTTATTCATGTATTTATTTAACCAAAAAATTTACCCATTGAGAGCACCACCAAAATGTACTGGGGGCAAGAATTTAGAAATTACAAGTTCAACCAACACAATAAATGTGTGGTTCAAGCTTGATCAGGCACACAGAGATCAGAAAACATAATACAAAGAATATCTATTTTTAAATGTGATTGTGAACTGTTCTTAAATTAGTTTTTTTTTAATAAAATTATAAATATGTAGCTGGATTCTAGGAAATGAACTCTTTATGTGTGAAGAGAACATACAAAAAAAAAAAACTGTCATCATATCAAAAAAGCTTAAACTAACAATTGTTGTTTGTTTAAAAAAAAAGGAGCAACGCAGCCTAACTCATTTATGATCATACTTCGCATTGATATGGGCTTGAAGTCTGATCCTGCATTTTCTTTTGAAACTGGTGGGTTTAGTTTTTGTTGTTATCTGCAGACTGAAGAGCTGTTGTGACTGTATTTTGAGGATGAAGGCTTGTTCATTGCAGCAGACTAGATGTCCTGTGTGTGATACTGGGCTGATTTGACTGTAGACTGCCCAGGTCTTTCTGTCCAGTGATCCTTCAAAAAAAAATCCCATTCATTTTTAGTGCTTCCTGCCATTAAGAGGTTCAGTGACTAACTTTCTATTTAAACAATCCTTTGTAAATCAGACACTCAATACCATTGTTGTTTTGAAATGGGTGTGCCGAAAGGCTCAAGACACAGCTGGCCATTAACACGCGTTAAAATAATTAAGGTAAAACATTTCTGAATTAATTAAAGTTAACTGCGATTAATTGACAGCCATCTTAAAATCATTAAAATCATAAAAATAAATGAATAGTTACAAGCCCTTCGCTTGGGGATCCTGGATACAAAGTGTTAAAGGTTCTGCGATTCACTGCGAATAGAAAAAAAAAGAACAAGCAAAAAAGAACAGACTGTTTTGCATTATCACATTTGAATCAAAGCCGCTCCACAGCAGACCGGTCCTGTGGCTCACCTTTGATTCAAATGTGATCATGCAAAACACTCGAGATATGTCACATGGGGAAAGCAACCTGTCTGCAAATCAATACTGGTGTCCTGCCTTTCACCTTGCTGTGGAGGCCTGGGGTCCTAGCAGGGGAGGGGGGGGGCTAGGTGCTGTACTGGGTTTATATTAATGTTAAGAAATACTTTCTTTTAGTATTTCTAAATGTAGCACTATTGAGAGTGTAATAGTTATGGGTGGCTATTGTTAATGGATCAGGATAGTCTGTCATCTTTCTCTGGAGGCCCGGGTTCCAATCTTTGCCTCAGACAGCTTAGGGAAGAAGTCTTGATTATTACTTGAAGGCTGCCGACCCTTATCTAGAGGCTCTGACAAATTGTTTCATAAGGCCCAATTTGAAGTGCAGTAGTGGCATCAGCACCTGGAGGGGGGTCCCAGCCTGGATTCATCATACAGCAAGGCGTCCAGCAAGGTCTGGATGCTGTTGTAATCCTCTTTGAGGTGCACCAAAAGTGAGCCAGGTTAAAGAGACAGATTACTTATTACCATTATGGAGCAGCACGGCTTTGAGGCTCCTGGATGAGCTGTCAATGAAGGACAGTATAAGGAGAACATGATGGGAGACTACATTTGGGGGCTGATTCGTGAAAGTGATTTACAGTATAATCGTAAATCTCGAAAAACTACTCACTTCTAAATCTTTTTGTAGTCATTTTTGTATTGCATTTGTATAAATACATGTTAATTTGGATTCATATGTTTGTTTTTTCTGACTTTATGTGAACGAAAAGACACAAATTTGCCTGCTTTTCTCATTGGAAATAGGTAAATTTCAAAATATCACTCCTGGTCACAAAAGCAAAGTTTGTGGGGAATAATAGCCATTTTCTATACTTTTGAGGCATAAGCAATTAGGAAATAACACTTACTACCCAGGAACAAAAATTGTGTTACATAGTGTTATTATTATTTGTTTATTTAGCAGACACCTTTATCCAAGGCAACCTACAGAGACTAGGGTGTGTGAACTATGCATCAGCTGCAGAGTCACTTACAATTACGTCTCACCCGAAAGACGGAGCACAAGGAGGTTAAGTGACTTGCTCAGGATCACACAATGAGTCAGTGGCTGAGGTGGGATTTGAACCAGGGACCTCCTGGTTATACGCCCTTTTCTTTAACCACTGGACCACTCAGCCTCCTAGGTTGATCGTTATCTCTAGCAAAGCTAGACAAATTAGATTAAAGTTCATTCAATGTAGATTCCTGATAAAATATAATATCATAAGAACATAACATAAGAAAGTCAATGACATTTGCAACATATTTGAGATGACAATGTCTTTATAACCTACAGTAAGCACTTCTAGGAAATGAACTGTTATCATATCCAAAAACTGCAAACTAACAATTGTCAGGCTTTTCATACTACATGAAAAAAGGAGCAACACAGCCTAACTCATTTAGTATCATGATCATACTTCGCTTGATATGGGCTTGCAGCGATCCTGCATTTCTATCGAAACTGGTAGGTTTAATTTGTTGTTGTTATTGTCTGGGGGCTGAAGAGCTGCTCGTGTATTTTGAGAGATGAAGGCGTGTTCAGCACGCAGCAGACTAGATGTACTCGTGTGTGATACTGGAACTCACTTTGACAGTAGACAAGTAAGCGTCTTTCTGTCCAGTGAGCCGTCAAAAAAAAATCCCATTCATTTTTAGTGCTTTGCTCCATTAAGCGGTTCAGTGACTAACTTTCTATTTAAACAATAACTGCACTCAGACACTCAATACCATGCTGCCACGGCCGGGATTGAAGTACGGTGTGCCGAAAGGCTCAAGACACAGCAATGCGATTAACACGCGTTAAAATAATTAATCTCTAAAAACATTTACGCGTTAATTGCAGAAGTTAACTGCGATTAATTGACAGCCCTACTTAAAATCATTAAAAAAACTGTAAAAATAAATGAATAGTCTACAAGCCCTTCGCTTGTGGATCCTGGATACAAAGTGTTAAAGGTTCTGTGATTCACTGCGAATAGAAAAAAAAGAACAAGCAAAAAAAGAACAGACTGTTTTGCATTATCACATTTGAATCAAAGCCGCTCCACAGCAGACCGGTCCTGTGGCTCGCCTTTGATTCAAATGTGATCTTGCAAAACACTCTAGATATGTCACATGGGGGAAAGCAACCTGTCTGCAAATCAATACTGGTGTCCTGCCTTTCACCTTGCTGTGGTAGCCTGGGGTCCTAGCGGGGGGGGGGGCGGGGGGCTAGGTGCTGCACTGGGTTTATGTTAATGTTAAGAAATACTTTCTTTTAGTATTTCTGAATGTAGCACTATTGAGTGTGTAATAGTTATGGGTGGCTATTGTTAATGCATCAGGATAGTCTGTCATCTTTCTCTGGAGGCCTGGGTTCCAATCTGGATGGCTAGGTGGTGCTGTGGGTTAATGTTAATGCACTAGACTAGCCTGGCATCTTTCTCTGGAGGCCTGGGTTCCAATCTGCATGGCTAGGTGGTGCTGTTGGTTAATGTTAATGCACTAGACTAGCCTGTTACCTCTCTCTGGAGGCCTGGGTTCCAATCTGGATGGCTAGGTGGTTCAGGGTATGTGTAGGTAAAGTGTCAGATTTACTAAAGATATTTTTTGTTTCAGCAAATTATTTGTAAATACTGATTACTTATCATTTTATTGATATAGTGTAACATTGGTCATATTGAAACCTCAGGGATCTGTCTGAATATGTTTTTATGCCACTGTGTATTTCCCTGGATACATATGGTTTTTTTTTTTTTTAATTGTTGATAGTTAATTAGTAAATGAAGTTAATGATCAACAATCAGGTTGTATTGGGAATGTGTTTCTTTGTGAATCTATAATAAAAGATGTCTGGATGTCTTGCACAGTATTGATTTGCATGTTGGGTTGGGTTTGACAGTGTGATCTCATTCATGTGCAGGTGTTAATACAGCAGCACCTTCACATCGAACGAGCAGGACACAGAGACAGAGAGCAGCTACTCCACTCACTAGGAATCGGTAAGCACACATCTCAGTGATTTTTCAAATGTTCTTTCATTTCTTTATTTTTCTATTCCTCTGAAGGTGGTGGATTGGAGACCAGTCCTCTTTATGTGTCCACAGAGCAGGGATAACACAAGCAGAGGCAATGGGAGCTTATGGAATATTAGTTTGTTTGTTTAAAAATAAGTGGCTTAGCCATAATTGATATTTAAAGGGATTTTCCATCACATTAATCTGATCAGCCTGATTTGTATTTTCTTTTATAAAACGTGCAGACTGTATTCCAGTAGCAGACCTCAGTGTTGTGACTGTATACTGAGGATAGTCTTATTATTGTTTCCATAGTGTAACATGTCCTGGACGTAAGGCTGATAGGTCTGTACCTGCCCAGGTTTGCTGTATCACCCTTCTGAGATATTGTTACCATATTTATGAGCCTTCTGACAGCCGGGTCACCCCCTGTCCTTATCGACAAATCCTTTGTAAATCATTTTTATTATTATTTATTTCTTAGTAGATGCCCTTATCACATTATTTTTACATACAATTACCCATTTATACAGTTGGATTTTTACTGGAGCAATCTAGGTAAAGTACCTTGCTCAAGAGTACAGCAGCAGTGTCCCCCACCTGGGATTGAACCCACGACCCTCCGGTCAAGAGTCCAGAGCCCTAACCACTACTCCACACTGGTGATTTTGAAACCCCTGTGAACTGTCTGAGTAGTTAAATAATCCCTTAATTGGGCCTATAACTTAAAATTAGGGCTGTCAAGCGATTAAAAAAAATAACCGCGATTAATCTCATAATTAAAAAAATGAATCTTAGTTAATCTTAGTTTTAATTGCATATTAAATTGTCAAAATTACTACATCCATTGAATATAAATGTGTTTTATTACTGATGCTATTGTTTTCATTATCCTTAACTGTAAATACAATTGTTTAAAATGTATTTATTTATGTATTTATTTAACCAGGAAATGTACCCATTGAGAGCACCACCAAAATGTACTAGGGGCAATAATTTAGAAATTACAAATACAACCAACACAATAACATGTGCGGTTCAAGCTTGATCAGCAGCATACAGAGATCAGAAAACAAAATACATAGGATATCTATTTTTAAATGTGATTGTGAACTGAAATAAATTAGTTTTTTTAATAAAATTATAAATCTGTAGCTATAGTAAGCACTTCTAGGAAATGAACTGTTAATTGTGAAGAGAACATACAAAAAAAAACTGTCATCATCTCCAAAACCTGCAAACTAACAATTGTCAGGCTTTACATACTACATGAAAAAAGGAGCAACGCAGCCTAACTCATTTAGTATCATGATCATTCTTCTTGATATGGGCTTGAAGCGATCCTGCATTTCTATCGAAACTGGTGGGTTTAATTTGTTGTTGTTATTGTCTGTAGCTGAAGAGCTGCTCGTGTATTTTGAGAGATGAAGGCGTGTTCAGCACGCAGCAGACTAGATGTACTCGTGTGTGATACTGGAACTCACTTTGACAGTAGACAAGTGAGCGTCTTTCTGTCCAGTGAGCCGTCAAAAAAATATCCCATTCATTTTAGTGCTTTGCTCCATTAAGAGGTTCAGTGACTAACTTTCTATTTAAACAATAACTGCACTCAGACACTCAATACCATGCTGCCCGCGGCCGGGATTGAAGTGCGGTGTGCCGAAAAGGCTCAAGACACAGCAATGTGATTAACGTGTGTTAAAATAATTAAACTCTAAAACATTTACGCGTTAATTGCAGAAGTTAAATGCGATTAATTGACAGCCCTACTTAAAATCATTAAATAAACTGTAAAAATAAATGAATAGTTTACAAGCCCTTCGCTTGGGGATCCTGGATACAAAGTGTTAAAGATTCTGCGATTCACTGCGAATAAAAAAATTTAGAACAAGCAAAAAAGAACAGACTGTTTTGCATTTATCACATTTGAATCAAAGCCGCTCCACAGCAGACCGGTCCTGTGGCTCACCTTTGATTCAAATGTGATCATGCGTAAAACACTCGAGATATGTCACATGAGGGAAAGCAACCTGTCTACAAATCAATACTGGTGTCCTGCCTTTCACCTTGCTGTGGAGGCCTGGGGTCCTAGCGGGGGGAGGGGCGGGGGGCTAGGTGCTGCACTGGGTTTATGTTAATGTTAAGAAATACTTTCTTTTAGTATTTCTAAATGTATCACTATTGAATGTGTAATAGTTATGGGTGGCTATTGTTAATGCACTAGACTAGCCTGTCACCTTTCTCTGGAGGCCTGGGTTCCAATCTGGATGGCTAGGTGGTTCAGGGTATGTGTAGGTAAAGTGTCAGATTTACTGAAGGTATTTTTTTGTTTCAGCAGAACTGTTGATAGTTAATTAGTAAATGAAGTTAATGATCAGCAATCAGGTTGTATTGGGAATGGGTTTCTTTGTGAATCTATAATAAAAGATGTCTGGATGTCTTGCACAGTATTGATTTGCATGTTGGGTTGGGTTTGACAGTGTGATCTCATTCATGTGCAGGTGTTAATACAGCAGCACCTTCACATCGAACGAGCAGGACACAGAGACAGAGAGCAGCTACTCCACTCACTAGGAATCGGTAAGCACACATCTCAGTGATTTTTCAAATGTTCTTTCATTTCTTTATTTTTCTATTGCTCTGAAGGTGGTGGATTGGAGACCAGTCCTCTTTATGTGTCCACAGAGCAGGGATAACACAAGCAGAGGCAATGGGAGCTTATGGAATATTAGTTTGTTTAAAAATAAGCGACTTAGCCACAATTGATATTTAAAGGGATTTTCCATCACATTAATCTGATCAGCCTGACTTGTATTTTCTTTTATAAAACGTGCAGACTGTAGTCCAGCAGCAGACCTCAGTGTTGTGACTGTATACTGAGGATAGTTTTGTAACCCTGGATAACAGTAATTAATTTAATTAATTTAATTAATTTAAAATACTTGTTGTAGTCGGCTACGCCATTTGGGATTGAATCCCAAAATGTATATATATAAAATAATTGAATAAAAATATTATGCTTAGCACACAGGTTCTTTTATTGTGTTTTCAATAGGAGTCCTTCCCTTGTCACAAATACCAGAGAGGCAAGTTAAAAATCAACAAGTCTTTTATTACAGAAGAGAAGAACTGTAGACAGGAGGAGAAATTCAACAAATAATATTAACAAAATCAAAAGACAATTTAACCCTTTCACAATTCCAGACAACCCAGAGAGGGGGCAGAGGCAGGTCAGTGTCAACTGATAGTACAATAGAACAAAATGATGAAAACCAAAACATACCAAAACACTCTGAAAATCAATTAAGATAAAACCCAACAATAATAAAATAAACACAGCAATCAAAACGAAGCAGTATCAATTACAAACGTGCAATCACACAAATAATAAGTGTTTCTAATCTAAAACAAAAACTACAGCAATACTAAGATACACAAGAACCCTATAAAACAACCTGATGTAACTCAGTGTAGTTCATTTTACAAAACTAACTACAGTAGCTAGGTACGAGTTAACAGCGACTTAGCAGAGAAAATGGCTAATTGCATTAATATACAATGGTAGGAATATACTTCAATAACTCACTCCTGAGACTCCTATAATGCAACAAACTAAACAAAACAGTTTAAAACAATGTGCCGGCCGCGCACAATATTTAAAATCCCACACATCCACACAAGCACCAGACTGAGGCGCTGCTGCAGCGGTGCCGAGAGTGCTAGCAGAGAGGAAAGAAAAATACCGACTAGGTTACAACAATAAGAAAGAAGTCCAAAAGGACCAGCTCCACACACTCCACTACCGTGAATTTCTAGTACAGGTACCGATGTAGATGAGCACAGATTGTTCCCCTCCCTCCACGGCGTGTGTGGAGGGAGGGGAACAGACACACAATGAAGGAGCCAGCAGTGTGACAGGCAGCAGCTGTGCAATAGGGGACAGGAATGTAAACAAACCAATCAATAACTAAAACAAAACAGTACTACTAATAAAAAAAGAAACACAAAACACACGTGTTACAGTCTTATTATTGTTTCCATTTTGTAACATGTCCTGGATGTAAGGCTGATAGGTCTGTACCTGCCCAGGTTTGCTGTATCACCCTTCTGAGATATTGTTACCGTATTGATGAGCCTCCTGACAGCCGGATCACCCCCTGTACTTATCGACAAATCCTTTGTAAATCATTTTTACTAATCATTTTTGTTTATAAATGTATATAACTCAACACTGGTGATTTTGAAACCCAGGTGAACTGTCTGAATAGTTAAATAATCCCTTAATTGGGCTATAACTTAATCATTAAAAAAGTGTAAAAATAAATGAATAGTCTACAAGCCCTTCGCTTGTGGATTCTGGATACAAAGTGTTAAAGGTTCTGTGATTCACTGCGAATAGAAAAAAAAAAGAACATCAAAAAAAAAGAACAGACTGTTTTGCATTATCACATTTGAATCAAAGCCGCTCCACAGCAGACCAGACCTGTGGCTCACCTTTGATTCAAATGTGATCATGCAAAACACTCGAGATATGTCACATGAGGGAAAGCAACCTGTCTGCAAATCAAACTGGTGTCCTGCCTTTTCACCTTGCACTGGAGGCCTGGGGTCCCTAGCGGGGGAGGGGCGGGGGCTAGGTGCTGCACTGGGTTTATGTTAATGTTAAGAAATACCTTCTTTTAGTATTTCTAAATGTAGGACTATTGAGTGTGTAATAGTTATGGGTGGCTATTGTTAATGCATCAGGATAGCCTGTCACCTTTCTCTGGAGGCCTGGGTTCCAATCTGGATGGCTAGGTGGTGCTGTGGGTTAATGTTAATGCACTAGACTAGCCTGTCATCTTTCTCTGGAGACCTGGGGTCCAATCTGGATGGCTAGGTGGTGCTGTGGGTTAATGTTAATGCACTAGACTAGCCTGTCATCTTTCTGTGGAGGCCTGGGTTCCAATCTGGATGGCTAGGTGGTGCTGTGGGTTAATGTTAATGCAGCAGGATAGCCTGTCATCTTTCTGTGGAGGCCTGGGTTCCAATCTGGATGGCTAGGTGGTGCTGTGGGTTAATGTTAATGCACTAGACTAGCCTGTCACCTTTCTCTGGAGGCCTGGGTTCCAATCTGGATGGCTAGGTGGTGCTGTGGGTTAATGTTAATGCACTAGACTAGCCTGTCATCTTTCTCTGGAGACCTGGGGTCCAATCTGGATGGCTAGGTGGTGCTGTGGGTTAATGTTAATGCACTAGACTAGCCTGTCATCTTTCTCTGGAGGCCTGGGTTCCAATCTGGATGGCTAGGTGGTGCTGTGGGTTAATGTTTTGCAGCAGGATAGCCTGTCATCTTTCTCTGGAGGCCTGGGTTCCAATCTGGATGGCTAGGTGGTGCTGTGGGTTAATGTTAATGCACTAGACTAGCCTGTCACCTTTCTCTGGAGGCCTGGGTTCCAATCTGGATGGCTAGGTGGTGCTGTGGGTTAATGTTAATGCACTAGACTAGCCTGTCATCTTTCTCTGGAGACCTGGGGTCCAATCTGGATGGCTAGGTGGTGCTGTGGGTTAATGTTAATGCACTAGACTAGCCTGTCATCTTTATGGAGGCCTGGGTTCCAATCTGGATGGCTAGGTGGTGCTGTGGGTTAATGTTAATGCAGCAGGATAGCCTGTCATCTTTCTGTGGAGGCCTGGGTTCCAATCTGGATGGCTAGGTGGTGCTGTGGGTTAATGTTAATGCACTAGACTAGCCTGTCACCTTTCTCTGGAGGCCTGGGTTCCAATCTGGATGGCTAGGTGGTGCTGTGGGTTAATGTTAATGCACTAGACTAGCCTGTCATCTTTCTCTGGAGACCTGGGGTCCAATCTGGATGGCTAGGTGGTGCTGTGGGTTAATGTTAATGCACTAGACTAGCCTGTCATCTTTCTCTGGAGGCCTGGGTTCCAATCTGGATGGCTAGGTGGTGCTGTGGGTTAATGTTAATGCAGCAGGATAGCCTGTCATCTTTCTCTGGAGGCCTGGGTTCCAATCTGGATGGCTAGGTGGTGCTGTGGGTTAATGTTAATGCACTAGACTAGCCTGTCATCTTTCTCTGGAGGCCTGGGTTACAATCTGGATGGCTAGGTGGTGCTGTGGGTTAATGTTAATGCACTAGACTAGCCTGTCATCTTTCTCTGGAGGCCTGGGTTCCAATCTGGATGGCTAGTTGGTGCTGTGGGTTAATTTCACCTCTACAGCACACGTGGTTATACATTTTATATGTGTTTTTGCTAGAATATAATTTGTTTAATTAGTGCAAGAAAAAGTGTCGTAATACACAGTTTTAGGAATGGTATCTAAACTGTTGAATAATTTCAGTAGAGATAATTATTTGGACTCACAGAGAGACAGACACCAAGAGGTCAGTGATATAACTGCAGTTTGTTTCTTTTCAAACAAGAAGGGAATAATAATAATAATAATAATAATAATAATAATAATAATAATAATAAAATTAGTTCCAAATGATGCATATTACACTTTGATTCTTACTGCAGTATGTCACATTGTAAGTATATAACTCCACTAAACAGAAATAATTGCAAAGTACAGTAATCCGTCTCATATCTGACTGCGGTGGGACCAGAGTAAGGGCGGACATGCAAAAAGTGGATGAATGAATCCTGTTTTAAATACCATTACACACAGCTGTAACAATTACTATATTCACACAATTCTTGTTTTGAGATTCAGCTTTTATTAGGGAGCTCCCCTAAATACCTTGTTTAGAAAGATATTATTGTTTGTGACAGAGTAGCCGTCTGCCGTGTTGATGCGTGCATTCACTGGTGAGTGACAGACAGGAGATCGAGACGGAGGTTGAAGTTCATACGCCCCCTGCAGACGAAGAGGATTTATTTACATATCAACACACTGAACAGCTCACGTGACACTACCAGCAATGGCAGTGCATGGAACACATACAACACAGTGTACGAAAACTGTGGTGGGATCTGCAATCTCTGAACTAATCTTCTCTGTTCAATAATAAACTAGCGTTGCTGAAGAGCTTGATCATGGCGGATTACTGTAGTATCTAAACTAAGAGTCTACACTAAACCAAAATGTGAATAACTGTTATTTTAGTTATTATGCCTCACAAGATTTAAAAACAGAAACAGTTGCCAGTGTGTATATTTAACAAATGCATGAATAAAACAGTAAAGTAAACCTTAGTTTCTTGTATTTACTTTATCATCACATCCCAGTTTCTTATTGAAATATGTAGATTTTTTTCACACAGTTTTGTGATCAGGTGTTGTTCTTTAAGAATGGAGATGGCTGTTTTATGTTCTGTCTGTGCGGTCGCACAGGCATCGTTAAGGTTTGAATGAAGGTCCTGTTTAAAGTCGATTTTACAAGCAGCTCAAAAGGGGAGTGAAACCCCACCAATATGCATGAAAATGTTTATGTGTGGTCGGATTGACAGGCTCAACAAACCCTGAGAACGGGGTAGCACTTGGCTGAATACTTTTTGAGATACAGAGCGGCAAAAAAACTGCTGTTTTTCTTTCATTCTTTTTTTTAATGATTAAGATGCTTTTTTTATACACCTGTATCTCAAAGTATAGCAAATTAAAGAACCACGCTTGCCATACACACAGTCCCCGGGGGTGTACATGTGCAACGGGGTATATATATATTTTGGGGGTACTAGTTTTACAGAAACTAAACGTCAACGATAACGGTGTGACGTCACTGCTGCTTGACGTCATTGCTAGGCAGAATGACTTGCGACTGTTCAATTGCACAGAATAGGGAGACATGGAATATATAGTTCAGCCCACACGGGTCACATCTGTGTTTCTGTCTGGATTCAAATTGGTAATCTGTGATAATGGTATTTTTGTGTTTGTGCTTCAACACTGGGGAAACTAATAATATTTTTTTTTTTTATAATTTAGGAAAAACGATTTTCATTTCCCCCCTCTCAGTTTTGTTGTTATGGTACGGTCGGAGTTCAGTGATACCGTTCCATTCCACAAACAAATCTATGTTGCTGTCGCTATTAAAACTGTTAACTTATCTGTGCTTTATGTAGGAAGTTTAACCAAACATAAATAATATTATTATTTATTTCTTAGCAGACGCCCTTATCCAGGGCGACTTACAATTGTTACAAGATATCACATTATTTTTACATACAATTACCCATTTATACAGTTGGGTTTTTACTGGAGCAATTTAGGTAAAGTACCTTGCTCAAGGGTACAGCAGCAGTGTCCCATACCAGGATTGAACCCACAACCCTCGGTCAAGAGTCCAGAGCCCTAACCACTACGCCACACTGCTGCCCTAACATGATAATAACATGATCCTGTCGACAGTTTTTAAAAGAATATTCCTAAATGAAAATGATTTTGTAAAGAAATGAATGCATTTTATACGTTTATTCATACCAAAAATGACTTCTTTGAAATGTCACTTGTGGTGAATTAGAAAATAAACATAGTGCTCCGTATCATTTATATGGCGCCATTTTAAAATTCAAACACGGAATTATCCCCCATATTCCATATGGTTTATGAGTTACGTGCATGTGTTATTTGTGTATATTATTAATTATATTTATATATTTGTATATTAATATCTGTATTATATTTGTTGTATTATAGCATATTCTATGTATCACCAAATTCATATAGCACCATTTTAAAATTCAAATGCGGAATTCATTATCCCCATATTGTTTATTAGTTTATTAAAATGATATGATATTGTAATTAATAAAGCACTTGCCAATTTCAAGCATGACAGTGTTGTAATTCCTGCAAAAGGAAAACCATTAGCCACGGTCACTGTTGCCTGGGTGTGAAAAGATGAGCAATGGTTTCAATGAATGCACACAACACATCAGACTGCCTAAAAACCTGCACGATTCTTACATGATCTTTCTAGAGAGAGTGGACAGAGCCATACAACATAAAGAATCACTGCTCTCAGCACTACTGTTCAAATTTGTCCCCACGTCTCCAGTCTCAGCCGTTGCTGTCCCCACCTCTCCAGCCTCAGGTACAGCGGTTGCTGTCCCCACGTCTCCAGCCTCAGGGACAGGGATTAGCATTTTTCACATTTGATTTGGTGTAAATAAATCTGGCGATTAAAAAAAATACATACTTGCTGTGCGTCTCTTTCTTCTGTGCTTTTTGGTGTCTCAAGTGCTGTAATTAATCGATACATCAATTATTGATTACATATTGGTGAATCGATGCATCAAATTAGAACCCAGTTTGAAGTCTCCTGTTGCCGGTTTGCATTAAAACCTTGAGTGTGTGAGAGTGCGCTTCTTTTATGCCAGTACGGTAGATTAGAGCGTTGCTAGGATACACACTTTAGGCCTCTACATTCTCGCTGGACAAGCCAAATCAGAAGTAGGCCTGTTGTATCACGTTTCCTTGATTTAAAAATTAAGGCAAAACGTTTTTTTTTTTTTTTTTATTTTTATCTATTAAATCTACCGATTTTGCTTTTGTTTCAAAGCATGTTGTGTTTGGATTATATGGCAATATTATATAAAAGAAGCTGCATTTAGTACGATAGTTAAATTGGTCAGGATTTGTGAGATTAATTCAAATGTTTTACTTTGCTTTTGGACATAAGATGTTAACAGTAATGAACAACCATAGTTCAGATAGATATTAGTGTAGCGATCTGTGTACTGTTTGCGTAATGTCTTCCCTTTTGTTTCTACTGTCTGTGATGTTAATGCCATTGTATTGTGTTCCTCTCCCCCCTGTCTGTATTACCTGTAGTTGCGAGCTATCCTGCACGCATGATGCGCCCTGGTCCCTGTCATTGGCTGTTGGTTGTGTGTACCCATTGGTCCTGGTGTACGGCTGGGGACCAATGGGATAGCTGTTCGCTCTGGCACCCGATTAACATAAAGGGGCGTTGCACGCTCATTGGGGTCGGTCGAGGGCAAGTGGTTAGAGCAGTGGGCTCTGAAAGAGATCCTAAATAAAGCTTTGAACCCGTCTACTGCGTGAAACGCTACATTATTATACCTAAAACCGCCGCAGTCAGTCATTATGATGGTTACATTTTAAACATCATCAATATTAAAATGAAGGACAAACTAACGGATACAACACATCATATCAAACATCTGCACAGCCGAAATACCATATTTAAATGAACAATTAAACAATCTGGTTTATTTTCTAACTTACCACTATAAAGCACTACCTTAAAAAACGAAAACTATAATAAAATAAACATTTCAAAGGAAACTAGTGTGTAAACATCTATATGTACATACGAAAGTGTAAAAATGAAAGTATTTAATTTCAAATGAAAGTAGCATATGTTTTCTCTTGCGTGTGTCACTCTGTTGCACTGAATCCAGGCTGAGCTGCAGCAGTCTGCTGCTTTGCAGTGTTGTGATGGAAATGTTTCTGCTGAAGCGCAGTTCAAGATGATATATTCCTGGTGCATTCCTTGTACAAAACGGAGGAATTGGTGGCTGCCAGGCCCCGTAGAGATAACAACAGGCTTGTATATTTTATATATATATATATATATAATTAATATTGTAGGTTATATTCAAAGTAAAAACATGTATTGTAAAAGGCAGTCTAAGTGAAGCGTTTCGCTGTTCTAGGTGGAAGGGATTATTATAACTTTTTTTTTTTGGGGGATGCTGCCGTTCAAACGCCATCAGGGTATTTAATAAATGTATTTAGGAAAAGTCAAGAACAGACTACTGTGTATCTTTCGCACACGCAGAGTAATTTACATTTTAAAAGTGAAAACCGTCAAAATGACTGCTATGGTGGGAACTTTGACTGCCCTTTAAAATACATGTTTTTATTTTGAATATAACATACTATATATATATATATATATATATATATATATATATATATATATATATATATATATATATATACAAGCCTGTTGTTATCTCTACTGGACCAGGCAGCCACCAATTCCTTCGTTTTGTACAAGGAATGCACCAGGAATATATCAGTAGGACAGATTTCATCTTGAAGTATAGCCACAGCGCTTCGGCAGAAACATTTTGATCAGAAAACTGCAAAGCAGCAGCTCAACCTGGATTCAGAGCTACACAGTGACACGCAGAGAAAACATGTTACTTTACTTTCGTTTTAAATTACAAAATGCATAAGGGCAGCAGTGTGGCGTAGTGGTTAGGGCTCTGGACTCCTGACCGGAGGGTCGTGGGTTCAATCCCTTGTGGGGGACACTGCTGCTGTACCCTTGAGCAAGGTACTTTACCTAGATTGCTCCAGTAAAAACCCAACTGTATAAATGGGTAATTGTATGTAAAAAAAATAATGTGATAGCTGTATAATGTGAAATTATGTATAATGTGATATCTTGTAACAATTGTAAGTCGCCCTGGATAAGGGCGTCTGCTAAGAAATAAATAATAATATATTTTTAAGTTTTGTATGTATATATAGATGTTTACACACTACTTTCTTTAGAAATGTTTATTATAGTTTTTCATTTTTCAAAGTAGTGCTTTACATGTGGTATATTAGAAAATAAACCTTTTTTTATGTTTAATTGTTCATTTAAATATGGGGTTTCGGCTGTGTAGATGTTTTATATGACGTGCATGATATTTTTTCTTTTATTTAATATTGATGTTGTTTAAAATGTAACTGTGATAATCACTGCCTGCGTTGGTTTTAGGTGTGCGTGTAACCACGGCGGTTCTCGTGTTAAAGGGACATCCGATGCGGACGCATGCATATTGTTTCCAGTTTTTTAAAACTCAAGTCCTTTGTATTTCTTTTTTAATATGTGTTCCAATCTGAATGCACGTTTTGCCTTTTTGTTTAACTATTATGAACAACCATCTGATTGAAATCAGTCGATTGAATGGGACATTGTCAAGCAAAAATCATCCCATAGGAATGGGCCATTAGGCTCCTAACAGGTAAAGTAGGTCCGGGTCAAGCACTTTAATGGACGTCGGATGTAGTAGCCGCTAGAGGGCGCTGAACAAGCGGTGTTGAAATAATAGTAAACTTTAATAGTAACTCAGTTAGGTTTAGGGGTAGAGATTAGGTTAGTTGTAGACATTAGGTTTACGGGTAGGGGGTAGATTTAGGGGTTAGGAAGCTAGTAGGTACCTACTGGCCCATTCCTATGGGATGATTCTTGCTTGATCATGTCCCATTCAATCGACTGATCTCAATCAGATCAGCTGGCGCAACAGTGTTTTTAAGCGCTGTTCACACTTGTATCAGTACAGTTTGTTTCGGTATAGAATATACCCGCACGAAACCACTTTCTGTCCTAACTCACTTTTCAGTACCGGTACAGTACAGATACAGATGCGATATACCTTTCCAAATTCATGTATGTTTAATTCGACAGTGTTGGGGTTCTGAACTCATTTCCATGACGACCGCTGTCACATCTGTTAGAAGCGGATCCGTTGTTTTGTAATACAGCATGTTCTCCCGTCCTGTCCATGTACAGTGTTTTGTTTTTGCCGCCTTGTTCATTTCAATTAAATTGGATATTGCAGGTTCTACTGTAATTGTTAAGTAAAACATTACTGTGAAAGCACCAATGCATCATGAACCTAAAGAAAGCAATGCAGATGAGGAATTGTTATGTGTTTAAGCATGGGCATGTATCAAACTCTTCAATACTGAACACTGAACTGAACAAATGAAAATATTCAGTTCTAATTACATTATTTCTCTTCAGCACTGTGGTATCACAGACCTATCAAATATATTGTGGTGTTTATTTTGTAAACAGCAGTCTTGGAACATGGAACACATATGCAATGTAATTCTTCAATAAATAAAAATAAACATTTCTATTGAGATGAAATAAACATTTCTATTGAGGTTAAATAAACATTTCTATTGAGGTTAAATAAACGTTTCTATTGAGGTTGAGATTGAAATAAACATTTCTATTGAGGTTAAATAAACATTTCTATTGAGGTTAAATAAACATTTCTATTGAGGTTAAATAAACATTTCTATTGAGGTTAAATAAACATTTCTATTGAGGTTAAATAAAATATTGAGGTTAAATAAACATTTCTATTGAGGTTAAATAAACATTTCTATTGAGGTTAAATAAACATTTCTATTGAGGTTAAATAAACATTTCTATTGAGGTTAAATAAACATTTCTATTGAGGTTAAATAAACATTTCTATTGAGATGAAATAAACATTTCTATTGAGGTTAAATAAACATTTCTATTGAGGTTAAATAAACATTTTATTGAGGTTAAATAAACATTTCTATTGAGATGAAATAAACATTTCTATTGAGGTTAAATAAACATTTCTATTGAGGTTAAATAAACATTTCTATTGAGGTTAAATAAACATTTCTATTGAGATGAAATAAACATTTCTATTGAGGTTAAATAAACATATTGAGGTTAAATAAACATTTTGAGGTTAAATAAACATTTCTATTGAGGTTAAATAAACATTTCTATTGAGATGAAATAAACATTTCTATTGAGGTTAAATAAACATTTCTATTGAGGTTAAATAAACATTTCTATTGAGGTTAAATAAACATTTCTATTGAGATTAAATAAACATTTCTATTGAGGTTAAATAAACATTTCTATTGAGGTTAAATAAACATTTCTATTGAGGTTAAATAAACATTTCTATTGAGATGAAATAAACATTTCTATTGAGGTTAAATAAACATTTCTATTGAGGTTAAATAAACATTTCTATTGAGGTTAAATAAACATTTCTATTGAGATGAAATAAACATTTCTATTGAGGTTAAATAAACATTTCTATTGAGATGAAATAAACATTTCTATTGAGGTTAAATAAACATTTCTATTGAGGTTAAATAAACATTTTAAATAAACATTTCTATTGAGGTTAAATAAAACATTTAAATAAACATTGAGGTTAAATAAACATTTCTATTGAGGTTAAATAAACATTTCTATTGAGGTTAAATAAACATTTCTATTGAGGTTAAATAAACATTTCTATTGAGGTTAAATAAACATTTCTATTGAGATGAAATAAACATTTCTATTGAGGTTAAATAAACATTTCTATTGAGGTTAAATAAACATTTCTATTGAGGTTAAATAAACATTTCTATTGAGGTTAAATAAACATTTCTATTGAGGTTAAATAAACATTTCTATTGAGGTGAAATAAACATTTCTATTGAGGTTAAATAAACATTTCTATTGAGGTTAAATAAACATTTCTATTGAGGTTAAATAAACATTTCTATTGAGGTTAAATAAACATTTCTATTGAGGTTAAATAAACATTTCTATTGAGGTTAAATAAACATTTCTATTGAGGTTAAATAAACATTTCTATTGAGGTTAAATAAACATTTCTATTGAGATGAAATAAACATTTCTATTGAGATGAAATAAACATTTCTATTGAGGTTAAATAAACATTTCTATTGAGGTTAAATAAACATTTCTATTGAGGTTAAATAAACATTTCTATTGAGGTTAAATAAACATTTCTATTGAGGTGAAATAAACATTTCTATTGAGGTTAAATAAACATTTCTATTGAGATGAAATAAACATTTCTATTGAGGTTAAATAAACATTTCTATTGAGGTTAAATAAACATTTCTATTGAGGTTAAATAAACATTTCTATTGAGGTTAAATAAACATTTCTATTGAGGTTAAATAAACATTTCTATTGAGATTAAATAAACATTTCTATTGAGGTTAAATAAACATTTCTATTGAGGTTAAATAAACATTTCTATTGAGGTTAAATAAACATTTCTATTGAGGTTAAATAAACATTTCTATTGAGATGAAATAAACATTTCTATTGAGGTTAAATAAACATTTCTATTGAGGTTAAATAAACATTTCTATTGAGGTTAAATAAACATTTCTATTGAGGTTAAATAAACATTTCTATTGAGGTTAAATAAACATTTCTATTGAGGTTAAATAAACATTTCTATTGAGATGAAATAAACATTTCTATTGAGGTTAAATAAACATTTCTATTGAGGTTAAATAAACATTTTCTATTGAGGTTAAATAAACATTTCTATTGAGGTTAAATAAACATTTCTATTGAGGTTAAATAAACATTTCTATTGAGGTTAAATAAACATTTCTATTGAGGTTAAATAAACATTTCTATTGAGGTTAAATAAACATTTCTATTGAGGTTAAATAAACATTTCTATTGAGGTTAAATAAACATTTCTATTGAGGTTAAATAAACATTTCTATTGAGATGAAATAAACATTTCTATTGAGATGAAATAAACATTTCTATTGAGGTTAAATAAACATTTCTATTGAGGTTAAATAAACATTTCTATTGAGGTTAAATAAACATTTCTATTGAGGTTAAATAAACATTTCTATTGAGGTTAAATAAACATTTCTATTGAGATGAAATAAACATTTCTATTGAGGTTAAATAAACATTTCTATTGAGGTTAAATAAACATTTCTATTGAGGTTAAATAAACATTTCTATTGAGGTTAAATAAACATTTCTATTGAGGTTAAATAAACATTTCTATTGAGGTTAAATAAACATTTCTATTGAGGTTAAATAAACATTTCTATTGAGGTTAAATAAACATTTCTATTGAGGTTAAATAAACATTTCTATTGAGATGAAATAAACATTTCTATTGAGGTTAAATAAACATTTCTATTGAGGTTAAATAAACATTTCTATTGAGGTTAAATAAACATTTCTATTGAGATGAAATAAACATTTCTATTGAGGTTAAATAAACATTTCTATTGAGGTTAAATAAACATTTCTATTGAGGTTAAATAAACATTTCTATTGAGATGAAATAAACATTTCTATTGAGGTTAAATAAACATTTCTATTGAGGTTAAATAAACATTTCTATTGAGGTTAAATAAACATTTCTATTGAGGTTAAATAAACATTTCTATTGAGGTTAAATAAACATTTCTATTGAGGTTAAATAAACATTTCTATTGAGGTTAAATAAACATTTCTATTGAGGTTAAATAAACATTTCTATTGAGATGAAATAAACATTTCTATTGAGGTTAAATAAACATTTCTATTGAGGTTAAATAAACATTTCTATTGAGGTTAAATAAACATTTCTATTGAGGTTAAATAAACATTTCTATTGAGGTTAAATAAACATTTCTATTGAGGTTAAATAAACATTTCTATTGAGGTTAAATAAACATTTCTATTGAGGTTAAATAAACATTTCTATTGAGGTTAAATAAACATTTCTATTGAGGTTAAATAAACATTTCTATTGAGGTTAAATAAACATTTCTATTGAGGTTAAATAAACATTTCTATTGAGGTTAAATAAACATTTCTATTGAGATGAAATAAACATTTCTATTGAGGTTAAATAAACATTTCTATTGAGGTTAAATAAACATTTCTATTGAGGTTAAATAAACATTTCTATTGAGGTTAAATAAACATTTCTATTGAGGTTAAATAAACATTTCTATTGAGGTTAAATAAACATTTCTATTGAGATGAAATAAACATTTCTATTGAGGTTAAATAAACATTTCTATTGAGGTTAAATAAACATTTCTATTGAGATTAAATAAACATTTCTATTGAGGTTAAATAAACATTTCTATTGAGGTTAAATAAACATTTCTATTGAGGTTAAATAAACATTTCTATTGAGGTTAAATAAACATTTCTATTGAGGTTAAATAAACATTTCTATTGAGATTAAATAAACATTTCTATTGAGGTTAAATAAACATTTCTATTGAGGTTAAATAAACATTTCTATTGAGGTTAAATAAACATTTCTATTGAGGTTAAATAAACATTTCTATTGAGGTTAAATAAACATTTCTATTGAGGTTAAATAAACATTTCTATTGAGGTTAAATAAACATTTCTATTGAGGTTAAATAAACATTTCTATTGAGGTTAAATAAACATTTCTATTGAGGTTAAATAAACATTTCATTGAGGTTAAATAAACATTTCTATTGAGGTTAAATAAACATTTCTATTGAGGTTAAATAAACATTTCTATTGAGGTTAAATAAACATTTCTATTGAGGTTAAATAAACATTCTATTGAGGTTAAATAAACATTTCTATTGAGATGAAATAAACATTTTATTGAGGTTAAATAAACATTTCTATTGAGGTTAAATAAACATTTCTATTGAGGTTAAATAAACATTTCTATTGAGGTTAAATAAACATTTCTATTGAGGTTAAATAAACATTTCTATTGAGGTTAAATAAACATTTCTATTGAGATGAAATAAACATTTCTATTGAGGTTAAATAAACATTTCTATTGAGGTTAAATAAACATTTCTATTGAGGTTAAATAAACATTTCTATTGAGGTTAAATAAACATTTCTATTGAGATGAAATAAACATTTCTATTGAGGTTAAATAAACATTTCTATTGAGGTTCCAATGTGATTGAGTGTTTTTATTGTTTTGATGTGTTTTTTATATTTCAAGCTTTCCCTCTATGAAGGTGATTAATAGAAAGTCTTCTCTTTCTAATGCAGGGTCTGCTGTGATGGAGAAGAGGGGGTTCCTCATCCTTCTGCTTGCAGGTGGGTTTCCTTTATTTCTGTTTTCTCACTGTTTGCTTTAATATTTCCCCACATTCTCTGCTGGTATGTTACACATTATTTTCCATGTATCTGGAGAGGTTCCCAGTCCTCTGGTGTTCAGTCTCCTGTCACTGTGTGTGTGTGTCTGTGTGTGTGTGTGTGTGTGTGTGTGTGTGTGTGTGTGTGTGTGTGTGTGTGTGTGTGTGTGTGTGTGTGTGTGTGTGTGTGTGTTTGGGGTTGGCAGGGAGGGGGGGGTTACATTTCTCCCTGTCAGATCACATGGGAATGTGGCTGGAGCTGACAAGTGAATACATGATTAAGTGATTAATTAGGCTCCAGACACGGGTGTATAGAATAGGTATTCACGAGTGATAATTAGTAAGGACACAGACCTTCTATCTATCTACACAAGATGGTCAATTCCACTGATTTAACATGAACTTCCATCCATGCCTAATGCTGTCATTCAAAATGATCTAGACAGCATTCAGAACTGGGTGACACATGGCAAAATGACATTTAATAGAGAAAGTGTAAAGTACTGCACGCAGGCAATAAAAATCCCCATTATTAATATCATATGGGAGATACTGAAATTGAAGAAGGAATCTATGAAAAAGACCTAGGAGTTTATATTGACTCAGAAATGTTTCATCGAGACAATTGGGAAGCAAAAAAGGCCAACAAGATGCTCAGATATATTGTGAAAAGTGTTGAATTTAAATCAGGGAAATAATGTTAAAACTTTACAATGCATTAGTAAGACCTCATCTAGAATATTGTGTTTTAGTTCTGGTCACCTTGTTACAAAAAGGGTATTGCTGCTGTAGAAAGAGTGCAAAGAAGAGCGAGCAGAATTAAGTGGGTTTAAAAGGCAAGTCGTATGCAGACAGGCTAAAAGAATTTAATCTATTCAGTCTTATTACACAGTGATTCTATTCAAGCATTCAAATTTTAATAGGTATTGACAACGTCAACCCAGGGTACTTTTTTTGACCTGAAAAAGAAACCTTGGGGGGTCACAAATGCATTCAATTGTGACAACACAGTAAAAAATAGTAATATCTCCCTTTTCAATTTCCCACGGAATGATCTTTTATAAGTTTTACAACTCCTGAATTCAGCTTTTTTTTATATATATTAGATGCTGCTTGGTAGCCATCAAAAAAGTTGTCATTATCTGAGAGTTGTTAAGAGAAAAACATAGAATAGGATTGGTTCCTTTAAAAAATTTAAAAACCAAAAGTTGTCTTTATTGGAGTTGCTAATAAGTGGCATCTATTGTATAAATTATATATCTGTTTTAATGTTTATCTGTGTGAATTGACATAATGTCTGATGATTTGAATTGGGATCAATATAAATTGTTTCAGATTTAATTCTATGTTAATACCCTTAAAGCAACTGCTTTATTTAAAAGACGTACATTTCTGTCTTTTTTTAAGATGATCGGGCTTTGTATTTATATTCTTAGCTCAGTTCTCAGTTAATGGTTGCAATTCATGACTGAACAGTTTTGAATACTCTAACAATAGTGGTTCTTAATGTATGTTATGTATGCTTTACATATATCCTTGTGACGCGGTACTCCCCGCCCCTGTGCATGTTTTCTATTAATTTGTATGTTTATGTCTTGTTGTTATGATTTAGGTATTTTAGATATGAAGGCGCTGTTTTGATTTAAGGACGAGGGAGATTCCGTCCGCCGTTTATTTGTTATTGTTTTGTATTTTTAAATACCTCGTGGGAATGCGTGACTGTCAGCTAGTAATTATTGAATTAGCATCATTATTATACTCGTGCAGACTATGGCCGAGGGCAGGCCTGGCCTTAGTGATAGGCGGAGTCTGCTAATGCCTAGGACGACGAAATTCAGGGGGCGGCAGAATTATTATTATTGTTTTTTAGTTTTGTTAACGGAACCTGCATCACATTTGTGTTGGCTTGCCACGTGCCGCGCATCAGTGTTTATACTGTAGCGATCTGTACTGAGTGTTTTGTGTCTATGTCCTGAGTGCCTGTGCGTGTGAGCGAGTGCACCTGTGGGGGTGGGGTGGGGAGCGGGAGCGGAGCAGGATCGAGGCGTGACCTCAAAGGTGCTTTGTGTGAATGTTGTCCAATCGTATTTTGTTTGTCCCTCGGTTCGATGTTTTGTTTTAAATCTATTACACATTACCTTCTTTTGTTTCAAAGCATGTTGTGTTTGGATTATATGGCAATATTATATAAAAGAAGCTGAATTTAGTATGACAGCTAAATTAGTCAGGATTTGTGAGATTCACTTAAATGTTTTGCTTTGCTTTTTAGACATAATGAGATGTGTTAATGATGTTGTTGTTTTTTCTTTATCAGGGTTTTGTGTGCCTGCACAACCAGATCCCAGAAAAAATGTGTTTGTGGAAACTGAGAAGAGCTGGTCTGAAGCTCAGAGCTACTGTAGGGGAAGCACACAGACCCGGCCACTGTGCGCAGCCAGGAAGAAGCACAGCAGCTCTTAAATATTACAGGAGCTTCTCTCAGGATTCCTGGATCGGGCTGTATCGTGATGACACAGAACTGGCAGTGGTCTAACAGCGATGATGTCATCTACTCCAACTGGAGGGCAGACCTCTTCTGTGCTTCAGTCAATTCAGACGGAAAATGGTTGATTTACCTGCAACCTTCTAGAAAGCCTTCATGTACTACAAAGGTAAAAGACGTAATTGTTATGATATTGCAATTGATTATTCATTTATTTTAGTTCTTATAATTATTAAGCATCCTGTGAGGGGAGCTTGTATGGGTTTGAAAATCTTGAAAATCTAATATCTCAAACTATTACAGCTTGCAAATATTTAAGACCCTTGCTCTTGCCTATTACTCTATTCATCACACTTCCCAAATCCTATCTCCAGTCCCTCATGCCTCATATATTCCTCTCGCCCTCCGCTCATCCTCTACTGGCCAACTTGTTTATGCCTTCTCTTTCCTCTCCTTCCTCCCGTGTCGCTTTTCTCTTCACTATCATCCTTCCTCGTTGGCGATAATTCCTCATCTTCACTCTCCTTCCTCCTGTGACAGACCATTTGTGTTTCTTCCATTTTTCCTAAAGTAACCCAAAAACAATTTTTTTCTTCATTCCTTCCTCCTGTGCTGCCCTTCTTTTAAGCCTCCTTCCTCGTGCTCGAATCCTTCTCTTCTCTTTTCCTCCTGTGCAAGCTCCTTCTGTTTAAATCTCCATTTCCTCCTGTATTTGTTCTTCTTTAAAATCTCCCTTCCTCTGGTCCTCCTCCCTTCTAAAATCTCGGGTTCCTCCGTTCTCGCTCCTTCTCTTAATATCCTTCCTAAAAGTTGCTCGCTCCTTCTTTTAATCTCATTTCATCCAGGGTAACTCCTTCTTCTACCTCTCCTTCATTTTCATCTGCTCGACATCATCTCCTTTAAATGTCATTTTCCTTCCTCAGGTTTGACGTGCTCGCTCCTTCTTTCTCTCCTTCCTCCTGTGCTCGAATCCTTCTTTTAATAATCCCTTCCTAATAAGACCTTGAGCTTCTTCTCTACAATATCCTTCCTCTCATGGTGCTCAGGCTCTTCCTCTCATTCCTCCCGTTCTCGCTCATTATATTTCCTCTCCTTCCTCCGGGTTCAAGCAAGCTATCTCTTCACTCTCCTTGCTCACAACAAGCCTCTTCTCTCTCCTTCTCTGTTAACAAACTGTCTCCTCATTTCTCTTCCTCTCCTTCTCTCCTTCCTGCTGCTCCTTCTCTTCACTCTCCTTCCTCTCGTGCTGCTCCTTCTCTTCCTCTCCTTCTCTCGTGCTCGCTCCTTCTCTTCACTCTCCTTCCTCTCGTTGCTGCTCCTTCTCTTCCTCTCATTCCTCCGTTCTCCTCCCTTCTCTTCACTCCTTCCTCCAATGCTTTCGCTCCTTCTCTTCACTCTCCTTCCTCCTGTGCTCGCTTCTCCTGTACACGCTCTCTGCTTCAGTATTGTTCAATTGGAGGATGTTTTAATTCAAGAAAAGTATTTGAGTTGAAATCATTGTTTCTTTAGCCGACGCCCTTATCCAGGGTGACTTAAAATTGTTACAAGATATCACATTATTTTTTTATATACAATTACCCATTTATACAGTTGGGTTTTACTGGAGCAATCTGGTAAAGTACCTTGCTCAAGGCACAGCAGCAGTGTCCCCACCAGGGATTGAAGTTGACCCTCCGGTCAAAGTCCAGAGCCCTAACCACTACTGGTTAGGCTGCAATCTCTGCTTTTTTGCTTTCCTGAGCTCCTCCCTCTCCATGTTCTAGCTCTGCGTGGAGCCTGGGGAATGTCCTCCTCTTGTTACAGCAGCGTGCTTAGTGGTTTAATTGATGCTGGAGATCTTTGATCTGTTCCTCTCTGTTCTGTAATCCCGGCTGCAGTGCTTAAGTCAAGTTCACCCACTCTCCTTTCCAAACTTGTTACATCATAAGTAAAAAGGAGGAAGTTGGGTTTTTCTTCTGGACCATGTCCTTTTTTGGTTCCAACATCTTTGAGGGCCTGTCACTCCCGACAGCAGCATAGTGGCAACTCTGGATGAATCTCTCATCTTTGAGGCCTGTCACCCCCAACAGCAGCATAGTGGCAACCTGGTGCAGATCTCATCTTTGAGGGCCTGTCACCCCCGGCAGCAGCATAGTGGCAACTATGGATGCAGATTTCATCTTTAGTTCTTCTCACATTGCCAGGCATTGTCTTGCTGAGAGCCTTCCAGCTCAGCAGTAGATTGACTTGCCATTCGATCATCTCAGGAGAGTTGCTTGGTTCTGAATTGCAGCATTGTAGAGGAATGCAGATATTAGTTGTTTAACTGACATTTCCTATTCCTACATTATTATGATTAGGGCTCTAGTGATTGTAAGGTAGGGGTTAGTACTCAGTATTCAGTGAATCCTTATTCTGTGTGTCTGTGTCTGTGTGTCTGTCTGTGTCTGTCTGTCTGTGTGGTGTGTGTGTCTGTGATACTATGTGTCTGTCTGTCTGTTTGTGTGTCTGTGTTACAGAAAATAAATAAATAAAGGGACAGGTATTCTGAGAGAAATGTAATGGCAGTCCTTAGTAAAGATAGTGAAAGAACAGATCCCCCAATATCCACCCAATATCCTCCCACCCCATATCCACCCCATCCTCCATATCCCCCCATCCCCCATATCCCCCATCCCCCAACAATAACAATGTTAATGAAACAATACAGCGGCGTGTATTGCTTATTTATAATCCACGAGTTTTGCCCGAATAATAACTGTCCCGTTTCAGTTCAGCCACCACGTAACACAAACACAAACACCAGTCCACTGTGCGTGCTCTAGTGCTCGTGGTGAATGCAGTTCTTTAGTGACAACAAAAGTGCAGTCTTGTTGATCCGGTTTAGTGCCGCCTGTAAACGCTTCTCTTGAATTCCTCAGGAAGCTGATGATTGAGATCCGGGCAGTAAGGTTTTGGTTCTTTTTCTCAGCAGTCAGTCACGTTGTTGCTTGTGTATTCGGGCAGTGATGTCTTTGTTCTGTTTTCTCAGCAGTCGATCCGCGTTTCTGCTTGTGTATTCAGACAGTGATGTCTTTGTTCCTGTTTTCTCAGCAGTCGATCACGTTTGTTGCTTGTGTATTCAGACAGTGATGTCTTTGTTCCTCTTTTCTCAGCAGTCAGTCACGTTTCTGCTTGTGTATTCAGACAGTGATGTCTTTGTTCCTCTTTTTCTCAGCAGTCAGTCACGTTGCTGCTTGTGTATTTGGGCAGTGATGTCTTTTTTGTTCCTCTTTTTTCTCAGCAGTCAGTCACGTTGCTGCTTGTGTATTCAGGCAGTGATGTCTTTGTTCCTCTTTTCTCAGCAGTCAGTCACGTTGTTGCTTGTGTATTCAGACAGTGATGTCTTTGTTCCTCTTTTTTCTCAGCAGTCAGTCACGTTTCTGCTTGTGTATTCAGGCAGTGAATTCTTTGTTCCTCTTTTCTCAGTCAGTCACGTTGTTGCTGTGTATTCAGACAGTGATGTCTTTGTTCCTCTTTTTCTCAGCAGTCAGTCACGTTGTTGCTTGTGTATTCAGGCAGTGAATTCTTTGTTCCTCTTTTTCTCAGCGGTCAGTCACGTTTCTTCTTGTGTATTCAGACAGTGATGTCTTTGTTCCTGTTTTCTCAGCAGTCAGTCGTTTTCTGCTTGTGTATTCAGACAGTGATGTCTTTGTTCCTCTTTTCTCAGCAGTCAGTCACGTTTCTGCTTGTGTATTTGGGCAGTGAATTTTTGTTCCTCTTTTCTCAGCAGTCAGTCACGTTTCTTCTTGTGTATTCAGGACAGTGATGTCTTTGTTCCTGTTTTCTCAGCAGTCAGTCACGTTTCTGCTTGTGTATTCAGACAGATGATATCTTTTGTTCCTCTTTTCTCAGCAGTCAGTCACGTTTCTGCTTGTGTATTTGGGCAGTGATGTCTTTGTTCACTCTTTTTCTCAGCAGTCAGTCACGTTTCTGCTTGTGTATTCAGGCGGTGATGTCTTTGTTCCTCTTTTCTCAGCAGTCAAGTCACGTTTACTTAACTTGTGTATTTGAACAGTGATGTCTTTGTTCCTGTTTTTCTCAGTCAGTCACATTGCTGCTTGTGTATTCGGGCAGTGATGTATGTTCTCTTTTCTCAGCAGTCAGTCCGCGTTGTTGTTGTGTGTTGGGCAGTGATAATCTTTGTTCCTCTTTTCTCAGCAGTCAGTCGGTTGCTGCTTGTGTAAACAATACGGCCAGCCCC
>CM072681.1:17332057-17453242 GCA_036884735.1 Huso huso | reverse complement strand
AGCCTAAAGAAATATAACTGGGGTTTTGTTTACCCTTTATTATTTATTTATTTTTTAAATGTGCAATTGCCAATTATTTTTCTTATTTTTCTCCCAATTTGGTAAGCCCAATTTTTGTTTAATTTCAACCCAGCTCACCGCTGTCACCCCGTGCTGACTCAGGAGGGATTTGCCGGACACACGTGTCCTCTGAAACAGCCAGCGATGCTTCTTTTCACTCTGCAGGTCTACCATGCATCCACCTCAGAGCTACAGCGACGGAGGACCACGCAGCTCTGGGCAACTTACAGGCAGGCCCGCAGGCGGCCGCCAGTCTAAAGGGGTCTCTGGTGTGCAGTGAGCCAAGGACACCCTGGCGACCTAAGCCCCCCCCCAGCGCCGACCAATTATGTGCCAACCCCTGGGAACTCCCGTCCATGGTCAATAGCCTGACTCGAACTGGTGACCTCCAGGCTATAGGGTGCATCCTGCACTCCACGCAGAGCACCTTTACCAGATGCGCCAGACGCCCCATTTGTTTACCCTTTTTAACCCCATTTAGACCCTCTGTGATTGATTCCGAAAGTGGAAACTGCTAGATTTGTCACCACCAGGACCTATTGAAGAGATCTAATCATGCTTCCCTCTTCAACCTGCAGGTTTACACTGAATTAAATGAGAACACAGTCTGAACAGGGTCCTCACCCTCACAGCAGAAGAAGGGCAACTGATTGTTGCAGCCATAGTCGATCCATTTACCAGTCTGTCTCATCATCACACAGTTCTGATTGCCTCCCAATTATTTGGTTCCCAATAGGTCCAGGTGTGAAATGTGTAGCTATCCCCCTGGTGTGACCACTTCCAGGGCTCATTGAACAGGCCTATCCAGAAGGGCTTGCCCTGCGCTTTCTTCACTATTTCTTCATTTTCACTGGCGTTCTTTATACTGACGAGGTCGGTGTGGTGTTCTCTACAGTACTGCTGAGCTTCAGTCCAGGTTTTCAGTTCTTCAATCAGGGTGTATCTCTCAGTGATGTTGCTGGTCTCTGTAAACACAAACAAACAGCAGCTGAGAGGCTGGGAGCTGTGGAGGTGAGCTGGCTCTGAACCCAAAACAAACTTTGTGTTTTCATCAATCCTACAATTTAAAAAAAAAAAACTACGTTGTCCACAGTCAAGTACATGTTTGTGTTATCACCAGTACATGTTTTGATCATTTATTATACTATAAAACTTCACGTCTTTATGGTCACGCATCATAAAAGTTACTTCCGCATCTCAGCCACTTTGGATTCCTGCGTTCAATAAGCAGAACTCTTTTTTGTGGCTCTACGAGGAGGAAGTTGGGTCTTATTGAACAGTATGTTAGCCAACGTTTTCAAAATGGTGGACAAAGTTGCAATGGGGTTAGTTTTGCAGGAGTTTCTGGAAGACAGACAGCATCATGCCTACATGACAGTATACTCAGCAATGAATACTGCGACATTAGCGACTGTGACAGCAGTGAACTCAAACAGTCCAGTGAGGGTAGAAGATTACGTTGAGAATGTTGTGATAGAGCCTACTACACCAATGCTGCATTTAAAACTCATTTTCAGATGGAGCGAGCAACATTTGAGGTAGCCTATGTCAAGTTTTATTTTAATAATACTAATAGTAATTGTAATATTTATTATAATAATAATAAAGTTAATGTCACTCTCCCCCCTTTTTTTAACTGTGCATTGGTAGCAAAACTATGAGAATAATAGCGATTAACATTCCTATCTTTAGTAACGTAATAAAAATACTACAGTATGTGACCATAAGTTTATATTTATTTACAATAACATTTATAAATGTGTGCAGACATTACAAAACATAAGACTGTTTACTTTGTACGTGTGGAAACGTATGAAAAACGTCACTTTTTTTAAAAGCAAACAAGATTTACACATTAACAATGACTACAAGCATAGACAATCATGTACTTAACACAGATATCTGGGTGAAATGTGACCGCACTTTGCACACTGCACACTAGTTCACCTCTGCTGTTTTGACACGTCCACAGAGTCAGCTCCTGAAAGTGTTAGCTGACGTTACAGAGCGCTTTTTTGTAACAGGACGCTCAATAGAAAACGTTACGGAACGCTCTGGAGCGCCCGCTATTGAACGATATGGCATGCCATCGGGCCGCAAATGTACTGTCCGACACACAAACAGCAACCTGACTGACTGCTGAGAAAAAGAGGAACAAAGACATCACTGCCCAAATACACAAGCAACAACGTGACTGACTGCTGAGAAAAGAGGAACATACATCACCAAGCCTTTCCTACACAAGCAGCAATGTGACTGACTGAGAAAACAGGAACAAAGACATCACCACAAGCAGAAGCTGCCTTCAAATACACAAGCAGCAACGTGACTTGACTGCTGAGAAAAGAGGAACAAAGACATCACTGCCTGAATACACAAGCAGAAACGTGACTGACTCACTGAGAAAAGAGGAACAAAGACATCACTGCCCAAATACACAAGCAGAAACGTGACTGACTGCTGAGAAAAGAGGAACAAAGACATCACTGTCTGAATACACAAGAAGAAACGTGACTGACTGCTGAGAAAAGAGGAACAAAAGAATTCACCGCCTGAATACACAAGCAGCAACGTGACTGACTGAGAAAAACAGGAACAAAGAATTCACTGCCTGAATACACAAGCAGCAACGTGACTTGACTGCTGAGAAAAAGAGGAACAAAGACATCACTGTCTGAATACACAAGCAACAACGTGACTGACTGCTGAGAAAAGAGGAACAAAGACATCACTGCCTGAATACACAAGCAGCAACGTGACTGACTGCTGAGAAAAAAAAGACATCACTGGAACAAAGACATCACTGTCTGAAAAAGAATAAACAATCAGAAACGTGACTGACTGCTGAGAAAAGAGGAACAAAGACATCACTGTCTGAATACACAAGCAGCAACGTGATCGACTGCTGAGAAAACAGGAACAAAGACATCACTGTCTGAATACACAAGCAGAAACGTGATCGACTGCTGAGAAAACAGGAACAAAGACATCACTGCCCGAATACACAAGCAGCAACGTGACTGACTGCTGAGAAAAAAGAACCAAAACCTTACTGCCCGATCTCGAATCATCAGCTTCCTGAGGAATTCAAAGAGAAGCGCTTACAGGCCAGCACTAAACCCGGATCAACAAGACTGCACTTTGTTGTCACTAAAGAACTGCATTCACCACGAGCACCAGAGCACGCACAGTGGACTGGTGTTTGTGTTTGTGTTACGGTGGCTGAACTGAAACGGACAGTTATTATTTCGGGCAAACTCGTGATTATAAATAAGCAATACACGCCGCTGTATTGCTTCATTAACATTGTTATTGTTGGGGATGGGGGATATGGGGATGGGGGATATGGAGGGATGGGGTGGATATGGGGGGGATGGGAGGATATTGGGTGGATATTGGGGATCTGTTCTTTCACTATCTTTTGACTAAGGACTGCCATTACACATTTCTCTCAGAATACCTGTCCCTTTATTTATTTATTTTCTGTAACACAGACACACAAACAGACAGACAGACACATAAAGACACAGACACACACACCACACAGACAGACAGACACAGACAGACACACAGACACAGACACACAGAATAAGGATTCACTGAATACTGAGTACTAACTCCTACCAACAATCACTAGAGCCCCTAATCATAATAATGTAGGAATAGGAAATGTCAGCCAAACAACTGATAATCTCTGCATTCCTCTACAATGCTGCAATTCAGAACCAAGCAACTCTCCTGAGATGATCGAATGGCAAAGTCAATCTACTGCTGAGCTGGAAGGCTCTCAGCAAGACAATGCCTGGCAATGTGAGAAGAATCCAAAGATGAAATCTGCATCCATAGTTGCCACTATGTTGGGGGTGACAGGCCCTCAAAGATGAGATCTGCATCCAGAGTTGCCACTATGCTGCTGTTGGGGGTGACAGGCCCTCAAAGATGAGATCTGCATCCAGAGTTGCCACTATGCTGCTGTCGGGAGTGACAGGCCCTCAAAGATGTTGAAATCCAAAAGGACATGGTCCAGAAGAAAAACCCTAACTTCCTCCTTTACTTATGATGTAACAAGTTTGGAAAGGAGAGTGGGTGAACTTGACTTAAGCACTGCAGCCGAGGATTTACAGAACAGAGAGGAACAGATCGAAGATCTCCAGCATCAATTAAACCACTAAGCACGCTGCTGTAACAAGAGGAGGACATTCCCAGGCTCCACAGAGCTAGAACATGGAGAGGAGGAGCTCAGGAAAGCAAAAGCAGAGATTTGCAGCCTAACCAGTAGTGGTTAGGGCTCTGGACTCTGACCGGAGGGTCGTGGGTTCAATCCCTGGTGGGGACACTGCTGCTGTACCCTTGAGCAAGGTACTTTACCTAGATTGCTCCAGTAAAAACCCAACGTATAAAATGGTAATTGTATATAAAAATAATGTGATATCTTGTAACAATTTTAAGTCACCCTGGATAAGGGCGTCGGCTAAGAAATAAATGATTTCAACTCAAATACTTTTTCTTGGAATTAAAACATCCTCTCCAATTGTGAACAATACTGAAGCAGAGAGCGTGTACAGGAGAAGCGAGCACAGGAGGAAGGAGAGTGAAGAGAAGGAGCGAGCACGGGAGGAAGGAGAGTGAAGAGAAGGAGCGAGAACGGGAGGAATGAGAGTGAAGAGAAGGAGCAGCACGAGAGGAAGGAGAGTGAAGAGAAGGAGCGAGCACGAGAGGAAGGAGAGTGAAGAGAAGGAGCAGCACGAGAGGAAGGAGAGTGAAGAGAAGGAGCAGCACGAGAGGAAGGAGAGAAGAGAAGGAGCAGCACGAGAGGAAGGAGAGGAAGAGAAGAAGCAGCACAGGAGGAAGGAGAGGAAGAGAAGGAGCGGAGGAAGGGAAGGAAGGAGAGAAGAGAAGGAGCAAGAACGGAGAGAATGAGAAGGAGAAGAAGAGAAGGAGCAGCAGAGGAAGGAGAGTGAAGAGAAGGAGCGAGCACGGAGGAAGGAGAGTGAAGAGAAGGAGCAGCACGAGAGGAAGGAGAGTGAAGAGAAGGAGCAGCACGAGAGGAAGGAGAGTGAAGAGGAGGAGCAGCACGGGAGGAAGGAGAGTGTAGAGAAGAAGCGAGCACGGGAGGAAGGAGAGTGAAGAGAAGAGCTTCAAGAACGGGAGGAAGGAGAGTGAAGAGAAGGAGCGAGCACGGGAGGAAGGAGAGTGAAGAGAAGGAGCGAGAACGGGAGGAAGGAGAGTGAAGAGAAGGAGCGAGAACGGGAGGAAGGAGAGTGAAGAGAAGGAGCAGCACGAGAGGAAGGAGAGAGAAGAGAAGAAGCGAGCACGGGAGGAAGGAGAGAGGAAGAGAAGGAGCGAGCACAGGAGGAAGGAGAGAAGAGAAGGAGCGAGCACGAGAGGAAGGAGAGTGAAGAGAAGGAGCAGCACAGGAGGAAGGAGAGTGAAGAGAAAAAGCGAGCACGGGAGGAAGGAGAGTGAAGAGAAGGCATAACAAGTTGGCCAGTAGAGGATGAGCGGAGAGGGCGAGAGGGAATATAAGGAGACACGAGGGACTGAGATAGGATTTGGGAAGTGTGATGAATAGAGCAATAGGCAAGAGCAAGGGTCTTAAATATTTGCAAGCTGTAATAGTTTGAGATATTAGATTTTCAAGATTTTCAAACCCATACAAGCTCCCCACAGGGATGCTTAATAATTATAAGAACTAAAATAAATGAATAATCAATTGCAATATCGCAACAATTACGTCTTTACCTTTGTAGCACATGAAGGCTTTCTGAAGGTTGCAGGGTAAATCAATCCACTTTCCGTCTGAATTGACTGAAGCACAGAAGAGGTCTGCCCTCCAGTTGGAGTAGATGACATCATCGCTGTTAGACCACTGCCAGTTCTGTGTGTCATCACGATACAGCCCGATCCAGGAATCCCTGAGAGAAGCTCCTGTAATATTTAAGAGCTGCTGTGCTTCTTCCTGGCTGCGCACAGTGGCCAGGTCTGTGTGCTTCTCCCTACAGTAGCTCTGAGCTTCAGACCAGCTCTTCTCAGTTTCCACAAACACATGTTTTCTGATCTGGTTGTACGCAGGCACACAAAACCCTGATAAAGAAAAAAACAACAACATCATTAACACATCTCATTATGTCTAAAAGCAAAGCAAAACATTTAAATGAATCTCACAAATCCTGACTAATTTAGCTGTCATACTAAATTCAGCTTCTTTTTATATAATATTGCCATATAATCCAAACACAACATGCTTTGAAACAAAAGAAGGTAATGTGTAATAGATTTAAAACAAAACATCGAACCGAGGGACAAACAAAATACGATTGGACAACATTCACACAAGCACCCTGAGGTCACGCCTCGATCCCGCTCCCCCACCCCCACAGGTGCACTCGCTCACACGCACAGGCACTCAGGACATAGACACAAAACACTCAGTACAGATCGCTACAGTATAAACACTGATGCGCGGCACGTGGCAAGCCAACACAAATGTGATGCAGGTTCCGTTAACAAAACTAAAAAACAATAATAAGAATTCTGCCGCCCCCTGAATTTCGTCGTCCTAGGCATTAGCAGACTCCGCCTATCACTAAGGCCGGGCCTGCCCCTCGGCCATAGTCTGCACGAGTATAATAATGATGCTAATTCAATAATTACTAGCTGACAGTCACGCATTCCCACGAGGTATTTAAAAATACAAAACAATAACAAATAAACGGCGGACGGAATCTCCCTCGTCCTTAAATCAAAACAGCGCCTTCATATCTAAAATACCTAAATCATAACAACAAGACATAAACATACAAATTAATAGAAAACATGCACAGGGGCGGGGAGTACTGCGTCACAAGGATATATGTAAAGCATACATAACATACATTAAGAACCACTATTGTTAGAGTATTCAAAACTGTTCAGTCATGAATTGCAACCATTAACTGAGAACTGAGCTAAGAATATAAATACAAGCTGATCATCTTAAAAAAGAGACAGAAATGTACGTCTTTTTAAATGAAGCAGTTGCTTTAAGGGTATTAACATAGAATTAAATCTGAAACAATTTATATTGATCCCAATTCAAATCATCAGACATTATGTCAATTCACACAGATAAACATTAAAAACAGATATATAATTTATACAATAGATGCCACTTATTAGCAACTCCAATAAAGACAACTTTTGGTTTTTAAATTTTTTTAAAGGAACCAATCCTATCCTATGGTTTTTCTCTTAACAACTCTCAGATAATGACAACTTTTTGATGGCTACCAAGCAGCATCTACTATATATAAATAAAAAGCTGAATTCAGGAGTTGTAAAACTTATAAAAGATCATTCCGTGGAAAATTGAAAAGGGAGATATTACTATTTTTTTTTACTGTGTTGTCACAATTGAATGCATTTGTGACCCCTGGTCCTTGTTTCTTTTTTCAGGTCAAAAAGTACCCTGGGTTGATGTTGTCAATACCTATTAGAATTTTGAATGCTTGAATAGAATCACTGTGTAGTCTTTTTGTTCAAGACTGAATAGATTAAAATTTTTTAGCCTGTCTGCATACGACATGCCTTTTAAACCCGGGATAATTCTGCTCGCTCTTCTTTGCACTCTTTCTACAGCAGCAATATCCTTTTTGTAACAAGGTGACCAGAACTGAACACAATATTCTAGATGAGGTCTTACTAATGCATTGTAAAGTTTTAACATTATTTAACTTGATTTAAATTCAACACTATTCACAATATATCTGAGCATCTTGTTGGCCTTTTTTATAGCTTCCCCACATTGTCTCGATGAAGACATTTCTGAGTCAATATAAACTCCTAGATCTTTATCATAGATTCCTTCTTCAATTTCAGTATCTCCCATATGATATTTATAATGCACATTTTTATTGCCTGCGTGCAGTACTTTACACTTTCCTCTATTAAATGTCATTTGCCATGTGTCTGCCCAGTTCTGAATGCTGTCTAGATCATTTTGAATGACAGCATTAGGCACGGATGGAAGTTCCCATGTTAAATCAGTGGAATTGACCATCTTGTGTAGCTAGATAGAAGGTCTGTGTCCTTACTAATTATCACTCGTGAATACCTATTCTATACACCCGTGTCTGGAGCCTAATTAATCACTTAATCATGTATTCACTTGTCAGCTCCAGCCACATTCCCACGTGATCTGACAGGGAGAAATGTAACCCCCTCCCTGCCAACCCAATATTCCCCCCTATACACACACACACGCACACACACACACACACACACACACACACACACACACACACACAGTGACAGGGAGACTGAACACCAGAGGACTGGGAACCTCTCCAGATACATGGAAAATAATGTGTAACATACCAGCAGAGAATGTGGGAAATATTAAAGCAAACAGTGAGAAAAACAGAAATAAAGGAAACCCACCTGCAAGCAGAAGGATGAGGAACCCCCTCTCCCCCATCACAGCAGACCCTGCATTAGAAAGAGAAGACTTTCTATTAATCACCTTCATAGAGGGAAAGCTTCAAATATAAAAAACACAGCAAAACAAAACAACAATAAAAACACAATACTCAATCACATTGGAACCGCAATAGAAATGTTTATTTAACCTCAATAGAAATGTTTATTTTTATTTATTGAAGAATTACATTGCATATGTGTTCCATGTTCCAAGACTGCTGTTTACAAAATAAAGACCACAATATATTTGATAGCTCTGTGATACCACAGTGCTCAATGAAGAGAAATAATGTAATTAGAACTGAATATTTTCATTTGTTCAGTTCAGTGTTCGGTATTGAAGAGTTTGATGCATGCCCATGCTTAAACACATAACAATTCCTCATCTACATTGCTTTCTTTAGGTTCATGATGTATTGCTGCTTTCACAGTAATGTTTTACTTGTAACAATTACAGTAGAACCTGCAATATCCGATTTAATTGAAATGAACAAGGCGGCAAAAACAAAACACTGTACATGGACAGGACGGGAGAACATGCTGTATTACAAAACAACGGATCCGCTTCTAACAGATGTGACAGCGGTCGTCATGGAAACGAGTTCAGAACCTGAACACTGTCGATTTAAACATACATGAATTTGGACAGGTATATCACATCTGTATCTGTACTGTACCGGTACTGGAAAGTGAGTTAGGACAGAAAGTGGTTTCGTACAGGTATATTCTATACCGAAACAAACTGTACTGATACAAGTGTGAACAGCGCTTAAAAACACTGTTGCGCTAGCTGATCTGATTGAGATCAGTCGATTGAATGGGACGTGATCAAGCAAGAATCATCCCATAGGAATGGGCCAGTAGGTACCTACTAGCTTCCTAACCCCTAAATCTACCCCCTACCCGTAAACCTAATGTCTACAACTAACCTAATCTCTACCCCTAAACCTAACTGAGTTACTATTAGAGTTTACTATTATTTCAACACCGCTTGTTCAGCGCCCTCTAGCGGATACTACATCCGACGTCCATTAAAGTGCTTGACCCGGACCTACTCTACCTGTTAGGAGCCTAATGGCCCATTCCTATGGGATGATTTTTGCTTGACAATGTCCCATTCAATCGACTGATTTCAATCAGATCGGGTGGTTGTTTATAATAGTTAAACAAAAAGGCAAAACGTGCATTCAGATTGGAACACATATTAAAAAAGAAATACAAAGGACTTGAGTTTTTAAAAACTGGAAAGAATATGCATGCGTCCGCATCGGATGTCCCTTTAACACGAGAACCGCCGTGGTTATACGCACACCTAAAACCAACGCAGGCAGTCATTATCACAGTTACATTTTAAACAACATCAATATTAAATAAAAGAAAAAATATCATGCACGTCATATCAAACATCTACACAGCCGAAACCCCATATTTAAATGAACAATTAAACATAAAAAGGTTTATTTTCTAACATACCACATATAAAGCACTACTTTGAAAAATGAAAAACTATAATAAACATTTCTAAAGAAAGTAGTGTGTAAACATCTATATATACATACAAAACTTAAAAATATATTATTATTTATTTCTTAGCAGACGCCCTTATCCAGGGCGACTTACAATTGTTACAAGATATCACATTATACATAATTTCACATTATACAGCTATCACATTATTTTTTTACATACAATTACCCATTTATACAGTTGGGTTTTTACTGAGCAATCTAGGTAAAGTACCTTTTCTCAAGGGTACAGCAGCAGTGTCCCCCAAAAGGATTGAACCCATAATAAACGGGTCAGGAGTCCAGAGCCCCAACCACTACGCCACACTGCTGCCCTTATGCATTTTGTAATTTAAAACAAAAGTAAAGTAACATGTTTTCTCTGTGTCACTCTGTGTAGCTCTGAATCCAGGTTGAGCTGCTGCTTTGCAGTTTTTCTGATCAAAATGTTTCTGCCGAAGCGCTGTGGCTATACTTCAAGATGAAATCTGTCCTACTGATATATTCCTGGTGCATTCCTTGTACAAAACGAAGGAATTGGTGGCTGCCTGGTCCAGTAGAGATAACAACAGGCTTGTATATATATATATATATATATATATATATATATATATATATATATATATATATATATATATAGTATGTTATATTCAAATTAAAAACATGTATTTTAAAGGGCAGTCAAAGTTCCCACCATGGCAGTCATTTTGACGGTTTTCACTTTTAAAATGTAAATTACTCATGCAAAGCGAAAGATACGCAGTAGTCTGTTCTTGACTTTTCCTAAATACATTTATTAAATACCCTGATGGCGTTTGAACGGCAGCATCCCAAAAAAAAAAAAAGTTATAATAATCCTTCCACCTAGAACAGCCAAAGCCTTCACTTTGACTGCCTTTTTACAATACATGTTTTTTACTTTGAATATAACCTACAATATTAATATATATATATATATATATATATATATATATATATATATATATATATATATATATATATATATATATATATATATAATATATAAAATATACAAGCCTGTTGTTATCTCTACGGGCCTGGCAGCCACCAATTCCTCCGCTTTTGTACAAGGAATGCACCAGGAATATATCATCTTGAACTGCGCTTCAGCAGAAACATTTCCATCACAACACTGCAAAGCAGCAGACTGCTGCAGCTCAGCCTGGATTCAGTGCAACAGAGTGACACACGCAAGAGAAAACATATGCTACTTTCATTTGAAATTAAATACTTTCATTTTTTACACTTTCGTATGTACATATAGATGTTTACACACTAGTTTCTTTTGAAATGTTTATTTTATTATAGTTTTCGTTTTTTTTAAGGTAGTGCTTTATAGTGGTAAGTTAGAAAATAAACCAGATTGTTTAATTGTTCATTTAAATATGGTATTTCGGCTGTGCAGATGTTTGATATGATGTGTTGTATCCGTTAGTTTGTCCTTCATTTTAATATTGATGATGTTTAAAATGTAACCATCATAATGACTGACTGCGGCGGTTTTAGGTATAATAATGTAGCGTTTCACGCAGTAGACAGAACAGAAGTAGACAACACGCTGCTTGCGGGTTCAAAGCTTTATTTAGGATCTCTTTCAGAGCCCACTGCTCTAACCACTTGCCCTCGACCGACCCCAATGAGCGTGCAACGCCCCTTTATGTTAATCGGGTGCCAGAGCGAACAGCTATCCCATTGGTCCCCAGCCGTACACCAGGACCAATGGGTACACACAACCAACAGCCAATGACAGGGACCAGGGCGCATCATGCGTGCAGGATAGCTCGCAACTACAGGTAATACAGACAGGGGGGAGAGGAACACAATACAATGGCATTAACATCACAGACAATAGAAACAAAAGGGAATACATTACGCAAACAGTACACAGATCGCTACACTAATATCTATCTGAACTATGGTTGTTCATTACTGTTAACATCTTATGTCCAAAAGCAAAGTAAAACATTTGAATTAATCTCACAAATCCTGACCAATTTAACTATCGTACTAAATGCAGCTTCTTTTTATATAATATTGCCATATAATCCAAACACAACATGCTTTGAAACAAAAGCAAAATCGGTAGATTTAATAGATAAAAAATAAAAAAGTAAAAAAAATAAACGTTTTGCCTTAATTTTTAAATGAAGAAAACGTGATACAACAGGCCTACTTCTGATTTGGCTTGTCCAGCGAGAATGTAGAGGCCTAAAGTGTGTATCCTAGCAACGCTCTAATCTACCGTACTGGCATAAAAGAAGCGCACTCTCACACACTCAAGGTTTTAATGCAAACCGGCAACAGGAGACTTCAAACTGGGTTCTAATTTGATGCATCGATTCACCAATATGTAATCAATAATTGATGTATCGATTAATTACAGCACTTGAGACACCAAAAAGCAGAGAAGAAAGAGACGCACAGCAAGTATGTATTTTTTTTAATCGCCAGATTTATTTACACCAAATCAAATGTGAAAAATGCTAATCCCTGTCCCTGAGGCTGGAGACGTGGGGACAGCAACCGCTGTACCTGAGGCTGGAGAGGTGGGGACAAATTTGAACAGTAGTGCTGAGAGCAGTGATTCTTCATGTTGTATGGCTCTTTCCACTCAATCTAGAAAGATCATGTAAGAATCTGGCAGGTTTTTAGGCAGTCTGATGTGTTGTGTGCATTGCGTATCATTACATTGAAACCATTGCTCATCTTTTCACACCCAGGCAACAGTGACCGTGGCTAATGGTTTTCCTTTTGCGGGAATTACAACACTGTCATGCTTGAAATTGGCAAGTGCTGTATTAATTGCATTATCATATTATTTTAATAAATTAATAAACAATATGGGGATAATGAATTCCGCATTTGAATTTTAAAATGGTGCTATATGAATCTGGTGATACATAGAATATGCTATAATACAACAAATATAATACAGATATTAATATACAAATATATAAATATAATTAATAATATACACAAATAACACATGCACGCGATGTCTAGAAACGCAATATCATATCATTTTAATAAACTCATAAACCATATGGAATATGGGGGATAATTCCGTGTTTGAATTTTAAAATGGCACCATATAAATGATACGGAGCACTATGTTTATTTTCTAATTCACCACAAGTGACATTTCAAAGAAGTCATTTTTGGTATGAATAAACGTATAAAATGCATTCATTTCTTTACAAAATCATTTTCATTTAGGAATATTCTTTTAAAAACTGTCGACAGGATCATGTTATTATCATGTTAGGGCAGCAGTGTGGCGTACTGGTTAGGGCTCTGGACTCTTGACCGGAGGGTTGTGGGTTCAATCCCTGGTATGGGACACTGCTGCTGTACCCTTGAGCAAGGTACTTTTACCTAAATTGCTCCAGTAAAACCCAACTGTATAAATGGGTAATTGTATGTAAAAATAATGTGATATCTTGTAACAATTGTAAGTCGCCCTGGATAAGGGCGTCTGCAAGAAATAAATAATAATATTATTTATGTTTGGTTAAACTTCCTACATAAAGCACAGATAAGTTAACAGTTTTAATAGCGACAGCAACATAGATTTGTTTGTGGAATGGAACGGTATCACTGAACTCCGACCGCACCATAACAACAAAACTGAGAGGGGGAAAATGAAAATTGTTTTTCCTAAATTATAAAAAAAATGTATATTATTAGTTTCCCAGTGTTGAAGCACAAACACAAAAAAATACCATTATCACAGATTACCAATTTGAATCCAGACAGAAACACAGATGTGACCCGTGGGGCTGAACTATATTTCCATGTCTCCCTATTCTGTGCAATTGAACAGTCGCAAGTCATTCTGCCTAGCAATGACGTCAAGCAGCAGTGACGTCACACCGTTATCGTTGACGTTTAGTTTCTGTAAAACTAGTACCCCAAAATATATATATACCCCGTTGCACATGTACACCCCCGGGGACTGTGTGTATGGCAAGCGTGGTTCTTTAATTTGCTATACTTTGAGATACAGGTGTATAAAAAAAGCATCTTAATCATTAAAAAAAGAATGAAAGAAAAACAGCAGTTTTTTTGCCGCTCTGTATCTCAAAAGTATTCAGCCAAGTGCTACCCTGTTCTCAGGGTTTGTTGAGCCTGTCAATCCGACCACACATAAACATTTTCATGCATATTGGTGGGGTTTCACTCCCCTTTTGAGCTGCTTGTAAAATCGACTTTAAACAGGACCTTCATTCAAACCTTAACAATGCCTGTGCGACCGCACAGACAGAACATAAAACAGATCTACAACCATCTCCATTCTTAAAGAACATCACCTGATCACAAAACTGTATGAAAAAAATCTACATATTTCAATAAGAAACTGGGATATGATGATAAAGTAAATTCAAGAAACTAAGGTTTACTTTACAGTTTTATACATGCATTTGTTAAAAATATACACACTGGCAACTGTTTCTGTTTTTAAAGCTTGTGAGGCATAATAACTTAAAAAACAGTTATTCACATTTTGGTTTAGTGTAGGCTCATAGTTTAGATACTACAGTAATCCGCCATGATCAAGCTCTTCAGCAACATTAGTTTATTATTGAACAGAGAAGATTAGTTCAGAGATTGCAGATCCCACCCCAGTTTTCGTACACTGTGTTGTATGTGTTCCATGCACTGCCATTGCTGGTAGTGTCACGTGAGCTGTTCAGTGTGTCGATATGTAAATAATTCCTGTTCGCCTGCAGGGGGCGTATGAACTTCAACCTCCGTCTCGATCTCCTGCCTGTCACTCAGCAGTGAATGCACGCATCAACATGGCAGACGGCTACTCTGTCACAAACATTAATATCTTTCTAAACAAGGTATTTAGGGGAGCTCCCTAATAAAAGCTGAATCTCAAAACAAGAATTGTGTGAATATAATAATTGTTACAGCTTTGTATAATGGTATTTAAAACAGGATTCATTCATCCACTTTTTGCATATCCGCCCTTACTCTGGTCCCACCGCAGTCCGATATGAGACGGATTACTGTACTTTGCAATTATTTCTGTTTAGTGGAGTTATATACTTACAATATGACATACTGCAGTAAGAATCAAAGTGTAATATGCATCATTTGGAACTGATTTTATTATTATTATTATTATTATTATTATTATTATTATTATTATTATTATTATTATTATTATTCCCTTCTTGTTTGAAAAGAAACAAACTGCAGTTATATCACTGACCTCTTGGTGTCTGTCTCTCTGTGAGTCCAAATAATTATCTTTACTGAAATTATTCAACAGTTTAGATACCATTCCTAAAACTGTGTATTAGGACACTTTTCTTGCACTAATTAAACAAATTATATTCTAGCAAAAACACATATAAAATGTATAACCACGTGTGTTGTAGAGGTGAATTTAACCTACAGCACCACCTGGCCATCCAGATTGGAACCCAGGCCTCCAGAGAAAGATGACAGGCTAGTCTAGTGTATTAACATTAACCCACAGCACCACCTAGCCCCCCAGATTGGAACCCAGGCCTCCAGAGAAAGATGACAGGCTAGTCTAGTGCATTAACATTAACCCACAGCACCACCTAGCCATGCAGATTGGAACCCAGGCCTCCAGAGAAAGATGACAGACTAGTCTAGTGCATTAACATTAACCCACAGCACCACCTGGCCATCCAGATTGGAACCCAGGCCTCCAGTGAAAGATGACAGACTAGTCTAGTGTATTAACATTAACCCACAGCACCACCTAGCCCCCCAGATTGGAACCCAGGCCTCCAGAGAAAGATGACAGGCTAGTCTAGTGCATTAACATTAACCCACAGCACCACCTAGCCACCCAGATTGGAACCCAGGCCTCCAGAGAAAGGTGACAGACTAGTCTAGTGCATTAACAATAGCCACCCATAACTATTACACACTCAATAGTGCTACATTTAGAAATACTAAAAGAAAGTATTTTTAACATTAACATAAACACAGTGCAGCACCTAGCCCCCGCCCCTCCCCCCCTAGGACCCCAGGCTCCACAGCAAGGTGAAAGGCAGGACACCAGTTTTGATTTGCAGACAGGTTGCTTTTTTGACATGTGACATATCTCGAGTTGTCTATGATCACATTTGAATCAAAGGCGAGCCACAGGACTGGTCTGCTGTGGAGCGCCTTTGATTCAAATGTGATAATGCAAAACAGTCTGTTCTTTTTTGCTTGTTCTTTTTTTCTATTCGCAGTGAACCACAGAACCTTTAACACTTTGTATCCAGGATCCACAAGCGAAGGGCTTGTAGACTATTCATTTATTTTTCAACTTTTTTAATGATTTTAAGTATGGCTGTCAATTAATCGCAGTTAACTTCTGCGATTAACGCGTAAATGTTTTTAGAGATTAATTATTTTAACGCGCGTTAATCGCATTGCTGTGTTTTGAGCCTTTCGGCACACCGTACTTCAATCCGGCCGCGGCAGCATTGTATTGAGTGTCTGAGTGCAGTTATTGTTTAAATAGAAAGTTAGTCACTGAACCTCTTAATGAAGCAAAGCACTAAAAATGAATGGGATTTTTTTTTGACGGCTCACTGGACAGAAAAACGCTTACTTGTCTACTGTCAAAGTGAGTTCCAGTATCACACACGAGTACATCTAGTCTGCTGCGTGCTGAACACGCCTTCATCTCTCAAAATACACGAGCAGCTCTTCAGCTACAGACAATAACAACAAAAAACTAAACCCACCAGTTTCATTAGAAATGCAGGATCGCTGCAAGACCATATCAAGCAAAAAAGCATGATCATGATAATAAATGAGTTAGGCTGCGAGTTCTTTTTTTTCATGTAGTATGTAAAGCCTGACAATTGTTAGTTTGCAGTTTTTGGATATGATGACAGTGTTTTTTTTGTATGTTCTCTTCACAATTAACAGTTCATTTCCTAGAAGTGCTTACTATAAATACATATTTATAATTTTATTAAAAAAAAATAATAATTTCAGTTCACAATCACATTTAAAAATAGATATCCTATGTATTATGTTTTCTGATCTCTGTGTGCTGCTGATCAAATTGAACCACACATGTTATTGTGTTGGTTGTATTTGTAATTTTAAATTATTGCCCCCAGGAGTACATTTTTTGGTGGTGGTCTCAATGGGTAAATTTCCTGGTTAAATAAATACATTTTAAACAATTTTATTTACAGTTAAGGATAATAAAAACAATAGCATCAGTAATAAAACACATTTAAATTCAATGGATGTAGTAATTGTGACAATTTAATATGCAATTAAAACTGAGATTAACTAAGATAATTTTTTTAATCGTGAGATTAATCGCAATTATTATTATTTTTTTTCGCTTGACAATCTAATTTTTATTCATAGGCCCAATTAAGGCATTATTTAACTATTCAGACAGTTCACATGGGTTTCAAAATCACTAGTGTGGAGTAGTGGTTAGGGCTTTGGACTCTTGACCGGAGGGTCGTGGGTTCAATCCCAGGTGGGGGTCACTGCTGCTATACCCTTCAGCAAGGTACTTTACCTAGATTGCTCCAGTAAAAAACCCAACTGTATAAATGGGGAATTGTATGTAAAAATAGTGTAAAAAAATAATGTAATTGCATGTAAAAAATAATGTGATAAGGGTGTCTGCTAAGAAATAAATGATTTACAAAAGATTTGTCGATAAGGACAGGGGGGGTGACCCGGCTGTCAGGAGGCTCATCAATATGGTAACAATATCTAAGAAGGGTGATACAGCAAACCTGGGCAGGTACAGACCTATCAGCCTTACGTCCAGGACATGTTACACTATGGAAACAATAATAAGACTATCATCAGTATACAGTCACAACACTGAGGTCTGCCGCTGGACTACAATCTGCATGTTTTATAAAAGAAAATACAAGTCAGACTGATCAAACTAATGGGCTTGAGAATCCCTTTACATATCAATTGTGGCTAAGCCGCTTATTTTTAAACAAACAAACTAATATTCCATAAGCTCCCATTGCCTCTGCTTGTGTTATCCCTGCTCTGTGGAGACATAAAGAGGACTGGTCTCCAATCCACCGCCTTCAGAGGAAAAGAAAAATAAAGAAATGAAAGAACATTTGAAAAATCACTGATGTGTGCTTACCGATTCCTAGTGAGTGGAGTAGCTGCTCTCTGTCTCTGTGTCCTGCTCGTTCGATGTGAAGGTGCTGCTGTATTAACACCTGCACATTAATGAGATCACACTGTCAAACCCAACCCAACATGCAAATCAATACTGTGCAAGACATCGAGACATCTTTTATTGCAGATTCACAAAGAAACACATTCCCAATACAACCTGATTGCTGATCATTAACGTCATTAACTAATTAACTATCAACAATTAAAGAAAAAACCTTCACATATGAATCCTGGGAAATACACAGTTTCATAAAAAAAACATATTCAGACAGGTCCCCTAGGTTTCAATATGACCAATGTTACACTATATCAAAAAAAATGATAAGTAATCAGTATTTACAAATAATTTGCTGAAACAAAAAAAATATCTTCAGTAAATCTGACACTTTACCTACACATACCCTGAACCACCCAGCCTCCCAAACCCAGGCCTCCACAGAAAGATGCCAAGCTAGTCTAGTGCATTAACATTAACCCACAGCACCACCTAGCCATCCAGATTGGAACCCAGGCCTCCAGAGAAAGGTGACGGGCTAGTCTAGTGCATTAACATTAACCCACAGCACCACCTAGCCATCCAGATTGGAACCCAGGCCTCCAGAGAAAGATGACAGGCTAGACTAGTGCATTAACATTAACCCACAGCACCACCTAGCCATGCAGATTGGAAGCCAGGCCTCCAGAGAAAGATGCCAGGCTAGTCTAGTGCATTAACATTAACCCACAGCACCACCTAGCCATCCAGATTGGAACCCAGGCCTCCACAGAAAGGTGACAGACTATCCTGATGCATTAACAATAGCCACCAATAACTATTACACACTCAATAGTGCTACATTTAGAAATACTAAAAGAAAGTATTTCTTAACATTAACATAAACCCAGTGCAGCACCTAGCCCCCCGCCCCTCCCCCGCTAGGACCCCAGGCCTCCACAGCAAGGTGAAAGGCAGGACACCAGTATTGATTTGCAGACAGGTTGCTTTCCCCCATGTGACATATCTCGAGTGTTTTACATGATCACATTTGAATCAAAGGCGAGCCACAGGACTGGTGTGCTGTGGAGCGGCTTTGATTCAAATGTGATAATGCAAAACAGTCTGTTCTTTTTTGCTTGTTCTTTTTTTTCTATTCACAGTGAATTGCAGAACATTTATTGATTTATTTTTAAACTTTGTTAATGATTTTAAGTTATAGACCCAATTAAGGGATTCTTTAACTATTCAGACAGTTCACCTGGGTTTCCAAATGGCCAGTGTTAAGTTATATCCATTTATAAACAACAATGATAAGTACAAATGATTTACAAAGGATGTGTCGATAAGGACAGGGGGTGACCCGGCTGTCAGGAGGCTCATAAATATGGTAACAATATCTAAGAAGGATGATACAGCAAACCTGGGCAGGTACAGACCTATCAGCCTTACATCCAGGACATGTTACACTATGGAAACAATAATAAGACTATCCTCAGTATACAGTCACAACACTGAGGTCTGCTGCTGGACTACAGTCTGCACGTTTTATAAAAGAAAATACAAGTCAGACTGACCAATCTAATGGGCTAGAGAATCCCTTTATATATCACTTGTGGCTAGGCCGCTTATTTTTAAACAAACAAACTAATATTCCATAAGCTCCCATTGCCTCTGCTTGTGTTATCCCTGCTCTGTGGAGACATAAAGAGGACTGGTCTCCAATCCACCACCTTCAGAGGAATAGAAAAATAAAGAAATGAAAGAACATTTGAAAAACCATTGAGATGTGTGCTTACCGATTACTAGTGAGTGGAGTAGCTGCTCTCTGTCTCTGTGTCCTGCTCGTTCGATGTGAAGGTGCTGCTGTATTAACACCTGCACATTAATGAAATCACACTGTCAAACCCAACCCAACATGCAAATCAATACTGTGCAAGACATCGAAACATCTTTTATTGCAGATTCACAAAGAAACCCATTCCCAATACAACCTGATTGCTGATCATTACCTTCATTAACTATAAACAATTAAATAAAAAAACTTTACATATGTATCCAGGGAAATACACAGTGGCATAAAAAACATATTCAGACAGATCCCTGAGGTTTCAATATGACCAATGTTACACTATATCAATAAAATGATAAGTAATCAGTATTTACAAATAATTTGCTGAAACAAAAAAATATCTTCAGTAAATCTGACACTTTACCTACACATACCCTGAACCACCTAGCCCCCCCGATTGGAACCCAGGCCTCCAGAGAAAGATGACAGACTAGTCTAGTGCATTAACATTAACCCACAGCACCACCTACCCATCCAGATTGGAACCCAGGCCTCCAGAGAAAGATGCCAGGCTAGTCTAGTGCATTAACATTACCCAACAGCACCACCTAGCCATCCAGATTGGAACCCAGGCCTCCAGAGAAAGATGACAGACTAGTCTAGTGCATTAACATTAACCCACAGCACCACCTACCCATCCAGATTGGAACCCAGGCCTCCAGAGAAAGATGACAGACTAGTCTAGTTCATTAACATTAACCCACAGCACCACCTAGCCATGCAGATTGGAAGCCAGGCCTCCAGAGAAAGATGCCAGGCTAGTCTAGTGCATTAACATTACCCAACAGCACCACCTAGCCATCCAGATTGGAACCCAGGCCTCCAGAGAAAGATGCCAGGCTAGTCTAGTGCATTAACATTAACCCACAGCACCACCTACCCATCCAGATTGGAAACCAGGCCTCCAGAGAAAGATGCCCGGCTAGTCTAGTGCATTAACATTAACCAACAGCACCACCTAGCCATGCAGATTGGAACCCAGGCCTCCACAGAAAGGTGACAGACTATCCTGATGCATTAACAATAGCCACCCATAACTATTACACACTCAATAGTGCTACATTTAGAAATACTAAAAGAAAGTATTTCTTAACATTAACATAAACCCAGTGCAGCACCTAGCCCCCCCGCCCCTCCCCTGCTAGGACCCCAGGCCTCCACAGCAAGGTGAAAGGCAGGACACCAGTTTTGATTTGCAGACAGGTTGCTTTCCCCCATGTGACATATCTCGAGTGTTTTGCATGATCACATTTGAATCAAAGGCGAGCCACAGGACTGGTCTGCTGTGGAGCGCCTTTGATTCAAATGTGATAATGCAAAACAGTCTGTTCTTTTTTGCTTCTTCTTTTTTTTCTATTCGCAGTGAATTGCAGAACCTTTATTGATTTATTTTTAAACTTTGTTAATGATTTTAAGTTATAGACCCAATTAAGGGATTATTTAACCATTCAACAGTTCACCTGGGTTTCCAAATGGCCAGTGTTAAGTTATATCCATTTATAAACAACAATGAGAAGTACAAATGATTTACAAAGGATGTGTCGATAAGGACAGGGTATGACCCGGCTGTCAGGAGGCTCATCAATATGGTAACAATATCTAGGAAGGGTGATACAGCAAACCTGGGCAGGTACAGACCTATCAGCCTTACGTCCAGGACATGTTACACTATGGAAACAATAATAAGACTATCCTCAGTATAGAGTCACAACACTGAGGTCTGCTGATGGACTACAGTCTGCACGTTTTATAAAAGAAAATACAAGTCAGGCTGACCAATCTAATGGGCTTGAGAATCCCTTTAAATATCACTTGTGGCTAGGCCGCTTATTTTTAAACAAACAAACTAATATTCCATAAGCTCCCATTGGCTCTGCTTGTGTTATCCCTGCTCTGTGGAGACATAAAGAGACTGGTCTCCAATCCACCACCTTCAGAGGAATAGAAAAATAAAGAACTGAAAGAACATTTGAAAAATCATTGAGATGTGTGCTTACCGATTACTAGTGAGTGGAGTAGCTGCTCTCTGTCTCTGTGTCCTGCTCGTTTGATGTGAAGGTGCTGCTGTATTAACCTGCACATTAATGAGATCACACTGTCAAACCCAACCCAACATGCAAATCAATACTGTGCAAGACATCGAGACATCTTTTATTATAGATTCCCAAAGAAACCCATTCCCAATACAAACAGGGTGAATACTTATCTAATGAAGACTTTTCAGGTTTTTATTTTTAATTGATTTGTCTATCTCTTTTCCTTTCTACATGAATCTGTGTATATAATCAGTTTATCATCATACAAAATCAAACTTATCTAGAATTGTCTTTATTTTGCCAAGTTCTTACCATGATTTTCTTTTACAGTTAACTTTTCTAAGGAGCAGAGCAGACCTCGTCATCTAAAGATGATTGAGGGTATGTTTGGTATAAAACTGCTCTGCTCAATCTGGGGCAGCAGTGTGGAGTAGTGGTTAGGGCTCTGGACTCTTGACCAGAGGGTCGTGGGTTCAATCTCAGGTGGGGGACACTGCTGCTGTACCCTTGAGCAAGGTACTTTACCTAGATTGCTCCAGTAAAAACCCAACTGTATAAATGGTTAATTGTACGTAAAAAAAATTATGTGATATCTTGTAACAATTGTAAGTTGATCTGGATAAGGGCTTCTGCTAAGAAATAAATAAATAATAATAATCAATCTCCCCTTTTCAGAATCCCCTCTTGGCAGTTTAACAGGGTGTGCAGGGCTGCATTCCAGTATTCAGGCTCAATTTAAATCCTGCCTGCCTTCACTTCCTCTCACTAACCACAGACACGTATTTCCTTCTCAGAAATGAACACAGAGCTGACTGACTGCAGAAAAGGAGAAGTGAGATCTATCTATATCTACAGTAAACTCAGTATTTACACACACTCTTTACATTGATTTTTGCTGGGCACATTAAAATTACTGCAGCATCGGAATATGTTTTAAATAAAAGAGAATGAAAAGGGGTTACACCTGACCACTAGGATTTAACTGGGTGAGGAGGTGATTTAACTCTAGTCATTACCATTGCAGACATGGAGATTACACACACAGAACAATGAACTGGGTGAGGAGGTGATTTAACTCTAGTCATTACCATTGCAGGCATGGAGATTACACACAGAGCAATGAACTGGGTGAGGAGGTGATTTAACTCTAGTCATTACCATTGCAGGCATGGAGATTACACACACAGAGCAATGAACTGGGTGAGGAGGTGATTTAACTGTAGTCATTACCATTGCAGGCATGGAGATTACACACACAGAGCAATGAACTGGGTGAGGAGGTGATTTAACTCTAGTCATTACCATTGCAGGCATGGAGATTACACACAGAGCAATGAACTGGGTGAGGAGGTGATTTAACTCTAGTCATTACCATTGCAGGCATGGAGATTACACACACAGAGCAATGAACTGGGTGAGGAGGTGATTTACAAAGAAAAGAAACAGGAAGATTCTTAGAAGTTACATTATTTTGATGAGAGGAAATTATGTTTCACAAAACAACAAAGATTTTGTTTCGATCAGCCATCAGCTTATTTTCCATTTTCCCATTAGTATCACAGTAGAAGATTGAAGGTATGATTTAAAAAGATAAATGGGTTAAACATAATAATCTAATTATTAGAAGACTTAAACACTAAACACAAATGTTTGTGTACATTCACTTTATTATGCAGCAATTTAAACTAAGAATTAAAGAATGCTTCATATTGTGGAGCACATTGTTTTTATGTGTGTATTGTATCACAAAAATATCAGTAATGCTGTTTGAAATATCTAGGTCCGCCCCTTTTTACTGAACTCATTCAAGGAGGAATGTACATTATCAACAATGCAGTCTAAACTGTACAGTGTAAAAGCTGAACAGTGTTTTGGTGCCACCTACTGGATACATTGAAGCATTGCAAATTTGACGTTTGTAAATTTTGAAGAGCTACAAGCTAACGCCGCTCAAAGAGAATATTGGTGTTATTAATAAAACCTGAGAGATGTCTCGTCATGTTTTGATAATAAACGCTTTCTTCAATGCACACTTTCTGTAGGCTGCTTATTCACCTTCACTCGTGTTGCTTCTCCTGAATGAATACACTGGGTACTGACCGGGGACAACAACTATAGACCCAAATACAGCTTTACAGAAAGTACTGTTGGGCGCAGTAATATAAATGCAGAGTATTGTATGAGAATATTTACCTTTGTTTCCAATCTGCGCAGTCATAAGCAGTTAAACTACTAAAACATTTTAAAAATACTGTAACTGGACTGTTTAATACAAACCTCTCACTCTCTGACATATATGATCTGATTTCTTTATTCATTCAATACATTTAGTTTATTAACCTGCTCTGTCACTCCACTGGGTAGTTATTCATATAACAAAAAGCATTTCATTCAAAGAGCTTTAGTTTTCTAACGCCTCTCAGGTTTTTCTTGTGGAATGGGACGCTTTTTAATCACAATAAGACACCTCAGGACATCTTTTCAAAGCTTTTACGTCAGTCTTTAATTAACTCCTATTTATTTTAAAGAGGTAAACCACCTGTTCATTTTACAAAACTAGAACCACACAGCTGAGTGATACACTGTATTTCAAGCCCTCTTCAGCACTCTCAGTGTGTTTAGTTTTTCATGTTGTAACATTAACATGATGTTTTGTCCTTTTTAAAATCAATAGCAGTTCATTAAAGCCTGGAGGAAGCGCTTTGATAATGCGGCCCCTCGAGTCTCACAGAGCAGCGCACTCCTTGGCGTGTCTCATTGCTGATGACTCTTCTGCTGCTGTGGAGGCGGCTCTGTTGCCTGGTTTAGTTCGCAGCGCAGTCTGAGGAAGACTCTAAATCTGTGCCGCTGGACAGCAGGGAGGAATACTGTCCTGTATAAAGAATAGGAGACAATAATACAGTTTAAGAGAAACTAAATAAAAGCATGGGGTAGAAATAGCAGAGGTTACTGCCTGGAAGTTTACTCGTAAAGAATGACCTTTCTGCTACCCTGTGCTGTATTTACCAAAAACAAGTTCACACACACTGACCCTCCAAGACTAGCGAAAAGAAAGCTATGAAACTGCGCCCATGCCTGCGCCATTATGGATCTGTTTGTGACAACGGCGCTAAACTTGAATTAAATTAATATACTTCTAAAAAACATTATCAGGGGGTATAGCGTTAATGTTTAAACACCTTGTTCTGAAGAAAAGGACGGGAAATAACAATATCTGTACAAAACACATATTACATATCCGCTAAAAACTCTCTGCATCGGCGCTGCTGCCTCCAGTCACAGCGCCCCGGCATGGGGAGGGGGTTACCTGAATTAAAATTGTATTCACTGGAAAAAACTAGAGCTACAAACAGCTCGTTTACGGTGTTACAATTGAAAGTGATGTTTATTTTTAATTAAAAGGTCTCCGATATCACGATTACCTTTGCGGTTCATATTAGATGAATTGTTAAACCGCGCAGATCAGTTTGTATTTTGTGATTGGTATATTCCTCGTTCTGTGGGAGACAGACCCGTTCAGACACTGAGGGAGAGCAGAGAGGAGGTAAGAGAGTCTGCATGGAGCTCTACAATGTGTTTATAAACTACAGAGCGCTGTTATATTGTATTATTTTGAAAGGACCGGGTTGTAGTGTGGTAGGAGCGCGTTGTTTTACCCGTTCAGACACTGAGGAGAGCAGAGAGGAGGTAAGAGAGTCTGCATGGAGCTCTACAATGTGTTTTAAACTACAGAGCGCTGTTATATTGTATTATTTTGAAAGGTCCGGGTTGTAGTGTGGTAGGAGCGCGTTGTTTTATCCGTTCAGACACTGAGGGAGAGCAGAGAGGAGGTAAGAGAGTCTGCATGGAGCTCTACAATGTGTTTATAAACTACAGAGCGCTGTTATATTGTATTATTTTGAAAGGTCCGGGTTGTAGTGTGGTAGGAGCGCGTTGTTTTTGTGTGTGTGTTGTATTTGTGAAGCGGCGTGGCTGTGTCAGCGCGTTTGTTTTTATTCATATCTCCTCAGTTGCAGTCTCCGTGCCGCGCGCTCAGTGCTGCACGAGTGGCGGGTTTGCAGACAGATTGAGCTCGTGTTGAAAACATCTAGCGAGTAAATGCAATCGGGGAAGTTTGTTTTTTTTATTTTTTATAAACGAGATCAAATATATTTTCAGTATCAAACAATTATTATTTCACTGAGTGGAGTGTGTGCACGTGTACCGTAATGATTGTAAAAGCAGCGCATTCCAAAACGTTCATACAGTGACTATCCCATTTTCACACTTACATGAACACGCATGGAAACCCGGCTTTCTGTCCTTCTTAATGTGTTTGAAATCATGTTTAAACATTCTTTCAATGAAGTGTATCTGTGTTTCCTTCACTAGTTTTATTCTGCTGGTATCATTTTAAACACTGAGGGAGACCTCAGTTCCAAACTCGTGCTGTGGAACGTCACACAGGGTTTTTAATATTGCTACCTGAAAGAAACACGTTTTTATTTTGATGCAGGATATCTGGTACTACACGAGGTTACAATACGGGTTTACAAGCCTTGCTTTCAGATAGTGCCGCACTTCCTTGATCACCTGGGGGGTGAAATTGTCCCCTCTTCTTGAAAGACTCCTTTCACAGTATCTTAATCTGTATTCTTGTAATCTCATAGTACTGTATACATCTGTGAAAGTGAACTAAAGCAAATAATATATGTAAAAAAAAAAAAAATCTTTGTTCTCCTTGAACTAAACAAACACATTTTCAGATCTGAAGAGCAGAAAGGACACCTTCACTGAGGAGACGGTCAGAGCGAGTGACTGGAGCACTAGAGCCGTGCTGCACATCCCACTGACAATACCTGAAGTAAGTGTCTCTCTCTTTATTCATTCAATTTCAATCAGCTTCATACTCGGCTTATATTGTCTCATTGTAACTGAGTGTGTCAGAACAGTCACTGTGTTACTGGGCAGGATTGTAATTGTGTGCAATGCTTTGTTTATTATTGTGACATTGTTGCTTAATATTACAGAAAGAAACGTATCTGAAAGGCTAAGAGTTTAGCACAAGAATGCACGTTACAGTACAGTTAATCTCTGTTATTTTCACAGATTAAAAGGGGCTGATCACCTGCTTTTAAATTAATTTTTTCAGTAGATCTCTTTTCCATGACTCATTTCTGACTGTTTCTTAAGTGAACAGTACTGTGCAAGTTATTGCTCTGCACACAGAGGTGCCTCAGATCAATACTATGCAAGTTATTGCTCTGCACACAGAGGTGTCCTCAAATCAATACTATGCAAGTTATTGCTCTGCACACAGAGGTGCCTCAAATCAATACTATGCAAGTTATTGCTGTACACACAGAGGTGCCTCAAATCAATACTATGCAAGTTATTGCTCTGCACACAGAGGTGCCTCAAATCAATACTATGTGTTATTGCTCTGCACACAGAGGTGCCTCAAATCAATACTATGCAAGTTATTGCTGTACACACAGAGGTGCCTCAAATCAATACTATGCAAGTTATTGCTCTGCACACAGAGGTGTCCTGAAATCAGTACTATGCAAGTTATTGCTGTACACACAGAGGTGCCTCAAATCAATACTATGCAAGTTATTGCTCTGCACACAGAGGTGTCCTCAAATCAATACTATGCAAGTTATTGCTCTGCACACAGAGGTGCCTCAAATCAATACTATGCAAGTTATTGCTCAGCACACAGAGGTGTCCTCAAATCAATACTATGCAAGTTATTGCTCTGCACACAGATGTGTCTCAAATCAATACTGTGCAAGTTATTGCTGTACACAGAGGTGCCTCAAATCAATACTTTGCAAGTTATTGCTCTGCACACAGAGGTGTCCTCAAATCAATACTATGCAAGTTATTGCTCTGCACACAGATGTGTCTCAAATCAATACTGTGCAAGTTATTGCTGTACACAGAGGTATCTCAAATCAATACTATGCAAGTTATTGCTCTGCACACAGGTGTCCTCAGATCAGTAATTGCAGTAACATTCTAAACAATTAGCCTTGTTTTTAATAAGTAAAAACATTAGAAGGACAATTCCATGAAAAAGTGCCACGGCCATGAAAAAAAAAGTTGTATTTATCAAAAGCATCTCTCCCTGTATTTGTACTGAAGGGTGTCTATCAATGCAGGCTGTATTATTATTGTTCTCTTTGTGCCTTTACTTTACAGGCATTTAAAATTACTGTTAAAAAAGCAACATGTTCAGAAGTCCAGCTTCCATACACTTTAGGTATCAATGGTAGATGCATGTTTTAGTCACACATTTGTAAATATGTCACATTTTGACACTGGGTATGTTACCAACTTATTATTTATTTCTTAGCAGACGCCCTTATCCAGGGCGACTTACAATTGTTACAAGATATCACATTATTTTTTTTACATACAGTTACCCATTTATACAGTTGGGTTTTTACTGGGTTAGCAATCTAGGTAAAGTACCTTGCTCAAGGGTACAGCAGCAATGTCCCCCACCTGGGATTGAACCCACGACCCTCCGGTCAAGAGTCCAGAGCCCCAACCACTACTCCACACTGCTGCCCAGTTACTAATATTACATTTTCTTGGGATGTAGGAAAATATTTTAGTGATTCAAAATAATGGTGTTTAAATTAAACCAAATGTCACAGCCATCACATTTTCTTGGTAAAGTTTCTATAAAAGTTGGATACTACATTATATATTTTGTTCAGACTTTCTCTGCAAAGCTAATTTTTTAAAATGTATGTTCTGGAATACAATTGTTGCCCCTTTCTTAATAGTAAGTGCCCGGATTAGCGTCATGGACGTGACAGTTCTGGATGTGACTGGTAGTAAGCTTGATGAGATTGCAGAGTAATCCCATGTCTTATCATGCACAAGCTAAACATTAATTGAAATCACTGAAGGGCATCAGAGCACATTGTCATGAGACCATATAAACAGATCACAAGACCAAACAATCATGTCACTCATCTTAATGGGGATTAAAGTGTTTTCTGTCATCTGCTGGTCTTACATTTTTGTGTTCATGTTAACGTCCCTCCATAGTAAAATGTTAAAATGACAGTTGGTGGCAATGTGCTAAAACACGCACATTTCATTGATCTACTGTAAGATCAACAAAATACACGTACCTTTAAACTGCAGTCTCATCATGTTAGTTCAGTCACTTCATTCAAAGCACTTGCATTTCACTTTGCATCTCGTTATTATAACCATTCAGGACGCACTTCAAGAAGCTTTTATTTCTTATTTCTGTTCCAGTTTACATGTTTTTATTTAATAATAGGGGTGCTCTGATAATCGGGAGCCTGTCTGCATGGCACCGATGAGAGGGAATAAAAACACACACACTCGTCTATCTGCAGTGTGTGTTATTTTAGCCGATAATGTACACCCATATACATGATTGAATTTCATCCAGCACAGAATTTAATGTTTGCTCAGGCATGCTTACTAATGATGCAAGAACATTGAGACACTCATTTTCCCAGTGCTGTGTAACGTGTGATCATCCTGCAGTAAATAAGTCTCAAAAGAGCGGTGTTTGGATTTTTAATATCTGAAGACAACAATAGGATAGCGAGTTGTGTGCAGCAGAACAGACTTGATGCTGCATTAAATCCAACGATGGACTGCGAGTAGAATATTATTCTGATGCTTTAAAAAACAATAGATTGAATCCTAAATAACATTGATGGTTTAAAATAATATTAATTATTAGAATTATTTATAATTGTGTATCTTGCTCAATCTCATTGGTTGCGGGTGTGTTCTGTGGCTTTTTGAAGCTGTAATTGATTACTGTGCCGTCTTTAGTAACAAATTCAAGTTTGATAGAATTTTATAAGCAGATATTTTAATGACATCTTTTTGTTTTTGATGAAGTGAACAGTTGAAGCTGTGCTTCATTCTGAAGCAGTGTATGCTTACAATAAGAATGTAACGGCCGCTGTTGTAGTTCACATTGCCTAGATTGGTTTCTTTTCTACTGTACAGTACAGGTAGAGGTTATGATACGCAGTGCTAGACAGCAAGTGGCTATACAAGTTCATGTCACATTACAGATGTTTTTTTTCTACAGAATTGTTTTCACTTGTACAAATGCAAAGTGTTATTTTTGTGTGACTGTTGTAAAACAAATGTATAAATTGCTGTCCAGCACACAGTATAATACTTCGTTATTCTTTGTATTCATTTTCTGAAGTAAATGCAACACGTAAACAATACCTGTTCATTTTAACATTCATAATTGTAAAACAGTTTCAATTTGGCCCTGGGTCTTGTTCTAGTAGTTTACAATAGCTTACATGCACTGTCTATTATTATCGGTATCGGTCGATATGGACAGAGAACCATCGACTATCAGCATCGGACAAGAAAATCTTTATCAGTGCACCTGAATTACTGCAGCACTTCATGACTGTCAGCACATTACTTTATACTCTGAATTACTGCAGCACTTCATGACTGTCACTACATTACTTTATACTCTGAATTACTGCAGCACTTCATGACTGTCACTACATTACTTTATACTCTGAATTACTGCAGCACTTCATGACTGTCACTACATTACTTTATACTCTGAATTACTGCAGCACTTCATCACTGTCACTACATTACTTTATACTCTGAATTACTGCAGCACTTCATCACTGTCACTACATTACTTTATACTCTGAATTACTGCAGCACTTCATGACTGTCAGCACATTACTTTATACTCTGAATTACTGCAGCACTTCATGACTGTCAGCACATTACTTTATACTCTGAATTACTGCAGCACTTCATGACTGTCAGCACATTACTTTATACTCTGAATTACTGCAGCACTTCATGACTGTCAGCACATTACTTTATACTCTGAATTACTGCAGCACTTCATGACTGTCAGCACATTACTTTATACTCTGAATTACTGCAGCACTTCATGACTGTCAGTACATTACTTTATACTCTGAATTACTGCAGCACTTCATGACTGTCAGCACATTACTTTATACTCTGAATTACTGCAGCACTTCATGACTGTCACTACATTACTTTATACTCTGAATTACTGCAGCACTTCATCACTGTCACTACATTACTTTATACTCTGAATTACTGCAGCACTTCATGACTGTCACTACATTACTTTATACTCTGAATTACTGCAGCACTTCATGACTGTCACTACATTACTTTTTTATACTCTGAATTACTGCAGCACTTCATGACTGTCACTACATTACTTTATACTCTGAATTACTGCAGCACTTCATGACTGTCAGCACATTACTTTATACTCTGAATTACTGCAGCACTTCATGACTGTCACTACATTACTTTATACTCTGAATTACTGCAGCACTTCATGACTGTCACTACATTACTTTATACTCTGAATTACTGCAGCACTTCATGACTGTCAGCACATTACTTTATACTCTGAATTACTGCAGCACTTCATGACTGTCAGCACATTACTTTATACTCTGAATTACTGCAGCACTTCATGACTGTCAGCACATTACTTTATACTCTGAATTACTGCAGCACTTCATGACTGTCAGCACATTACTTTATACTCTGAATTACTGCAGCACTTCATGACTGTCAGTACATTACTTTATACTCTGAATTACTGCAGCACTTCATCACTGTCAGCACATTACTTTATACTCTGAATTACTGCAGCACTTCATGACTGTCAGCACATTACTTTATACTCTGAATTACTGCAGCACTTCATGACTGTCAGTACATTACTTTATACTCTGAATTACTGCAGCACTTCATGACTGTCAGTACATTACTTTATACTCTGAATTACTGCAGCACTTCATGACTGTCACTACATTACTTTATACTCTGAATTACTGCAGCACTTCATGACTGTCAGCACATTACTTTATACTCTGAATTACTGCAGCACTTCATGACTGTCAGCACATTACTTTATACTCTGAATTACTGCAGCACTTCATGACTGTCAGCACATTACTTTATACTCTGAATTACTGCAGCACTTCATCACTGCCAGTACATTACTTTATACTCTGAATTACTGCAGCACTTCATGACTGTCACTACATTACTTTATACTCTGAATTACTGCAGCACTTCATGACTGTCAGCACATTACTTTATACTCTGAATTACTGCAGCACTTCATCACTGTCACTACATTACTTTATACTCTGAATTACTGCAGCACTTCATGACTGTCAGCACATTACTTTATACTCTGAATTACTGCAGCACTTCATCACTGTCACTACATTACTTTATACTCTGAATTACTGCAGCACTTCATGACTGTCAGCACATTACTTTATACTCTGAATTACTGCAGCACTTCATGACTGTCACTACATTACTTTATACTCTGAATTACTGCAGCACTTCATGACTGTCAGTACATTACTTTATACTCTGAATTACTGCAGCACTTCATGACTGTCAGCACATTACTTTATACTCTGAATTACTGCAGCACTTCATGACTGTCAGTAAATTATTTTATACTCTGAATTTTTTGTCATAAAACGTCTGCTGCAAATAAAGTAATTTTTGTTGTAGAGGGAAGAAAGAAAAGAGACGAGTGTTCCGGCCCTTTGTTTATATTATTATTTGTATTATTATTGTTTGCGGTGCGGACGAAAAGCAGCCGCCATTATTTGATTGATCAGCTACTGATTATTAAACTAGCTGACAGTCACGCATCCTTACTAAACTCGTGCAGACTGTGGCCGAGGGGTAATAAGATAATTAACAGCTAGTTAACCCCTCGGCCAGAATATAAAAGCCTCCAGCTTTCCTTGTTTGGAGTGGTGTAGAACGAGTGAGGAGTTAGGAGGTAAAAGAGAATTCAAAGTAAACAATTGCTATACGTTCTGGCTCAAAACCAGCACGATACTTGTTTGTTTGGCCAACGTGCCCCTTTGTTTTGTTTAAGTCTTTTATTTCCTATTGTTTAATAAATGAACTGAACGCCGTAGCGTTTCAGTGTTGCCCCGCCAGTACCTGTTTGTTTTGGTTTTGTGTTTCTGGTCTGAAGTCATGCACTGCAAGCCATCTTGTTCACAGTCTCCTATTTAAAATAACACATCTGCAATCATTTTAGTCTTGATGGAATGCAGAAAATAACTATAAACAGATGTGGCAATGAATTAACAAAGTGAAGTGAAACAAGTCAGAGTTTTAGCTTTAAAACTCCTACATAAGTTGAGTGTTTTTGTGCATTTTCAAATTAACACTAGAACCGCCGAAATTTCTGACTAGTTACAACCTCCACAGCGGTTCATTAAAACAGCTTCGATATGAAAATGAAAAACAATCGGATACAACTTCATATTTTTATCTGTGAACACCATATATAACATTTGCACAGCAAAAACACTGTATAGCACATATACATAAATATGAAAAACTATAATAAACATTACACAATAAACTACTGTGTAAACAGGTGTAGAAAGTTGTATGCACATACAAAATTATAAAAAATAAATAACTAGTTCTAAAAATAAAACAAAAATATAACATAACAAGCGACATGAATGCGCTTTGAGGGAAACAGAGTTCAAAGGCACATCTACTACAGCTGTCTAATTAGTACAATCCACACAGAAAACACACTTTTCAACTTTACCAGTGCATGTGCCACAGACTGCCTGTTCACAACGGGCGTAGGCTTCCAATGTTTTGTTTCTGTTGCATTTAGCAGCCTGGCCTTGTCTTTTCCTCCGTGTGCCAGTGGCTGCAGCGCTGGCTGAAGGTTGAGGGGCATTTGCAAGCCGGATTGCACTTCTCTGATCAAAATGTTTCTGCTGCAGCTCCAGGGCTAGCTGCAGAATGAAGTTCCTCCGGGAGATTGTGTTCCCGGTGCACTCCTTGTACAAAACAAAAGCCAGGTCCAAAACATTATAAAAAAAAAAAGCCACAGGCCACCTGTGAGAAGCACCTTTGACAGGATACTGCCGTGCCATTTGATCAAGTACATCCACACCGTACTGCGTTGCGTTCGTTTAGCATCAGTCCCGATGGTTACTGATTTATGAGGAGAGCTTATAATAATAATAATAATAATAATAATAATAATAATAATAATAATAATAATATATAATGTGTAGAATGACTTTCATCAGTGTTTCAAGCACTCAACAGGATTATAATAGGCGGTTGTATTGCAATGTTTTACTGTTCAGTATTTAATATGCATTTTTTGTAAATGGCCCCAACATTTAATCTCAACCTTGTGGGATAAGCCATTACAAAGAAACATTTCAAAAATAATGTCTACACATAAGATTGTTAGTGATATGAGCGAGTTTCTGAAAATTTGCTCGGTGATTTCATTTCCTGCAAAGGGTGAAAGTGCTATTTTAATGATATTTCTATACGTTTCAGTAGTTTGACATGTACAAAAGCAGCTGACAGCAGTTACATCATTATATAATAATTTGATTGTTAGGGAACTTGTAAATAAATGACCTACCTGCTTGAAAAATCATACTGTTAGTTGGATGGGAAAATGTTTATTTGCATGTAAATCATTTTATTATGTGAAGATTGGAACTAAGTTTTAGGCTACCAATAATCAGGATAATAATTAGAATTAATAATAGAAATGCTGGAAAACGCTGCCAATCTGTCTGCTGAATAAAGAAAAGGAGACTCTTGCTGTATAAACTAGGAGAGTTATCCTTGCCTGTTATTGAGAAATATTATTTGCCTGCAAGGCTATATTCGGTGCAATACTGGATTTTCAAAAATTTTAATGCCGGATGTACCCACATGAAACCATTTGGAAAACTCTGACTATTCACTCCTAACAGGTCCCAAAAAACAGCAGCTATAAATCATTCATATGTGAACGATGATGTAATGGTGACGGTAGACGCCCATTTTAAGGCGTTTTAAACAACCATTGGTTGCTTACCAAATGACTGGCATCTCCAAAGGCTCCAACAACCAATCAGGGATAGTTTTATATACTTTCAAAACAAAAGTAGTTAGACAGAAAGCTAGATGAGTTAGTTTATTTATTTCTCTGTCGGGAGATTCGGCGATCACAAGTACAAGCTTACCAGAAAACAAAATATTCATAGGATAAACATCACAGATGACCGTCCAATCAAAATGCATTTCACTTAAGCCCCAGCCCAAGAGAAATGCATTTTATTATGAGGTGCAGCATTTCGGTATTTTAGGTTTTGGTTTAGATGACTGGTATATACCATGATTTTAAAGTGCAGCATTACTGGAGAGCAGACTAAATTGCTTCACAGTACCAAGAATGCTTACCGACTGTGGCAAAGTGGTTTGCAGTGTACAGGTGCAGGAGTGATGAGGTGTGTAATTATCAGACAGAGATTTGTAATCCAGTTGGAAGTTATTTATTTTTAACAATCCAGGTTTGGTGACCAAATAATGATCCCTGGCAATACACAGCAATGTGTAGAGCACGGGGTAAATAATAACGGGTTTGCAGTCTCAAATAAAACACACAAGTATCCCTCCTACAATATAAATACACGGTCACCAGTCCTGGGTGCGTGCTGTAGTGCTCGTGGTGGGTTATACAGGTTTATCAGTGACAATAGTGCAGTGCTGTTCCAGGTTTTGTGCTGGCCCTTGGCAACAGCTCTGGAATGTTTTAGCCGTCTATTAATACAACAACCAACAATTATAGGCAAAACAAAACACTCACGATAAGTTATCACGATACTGCACAGGTCCTTCCAGGTTATTTTCTCGTAACCAAAGCGAAGGAACAGATTGCGATTCTCCGTCCCCATTCATGCCGTCACACGTGACCCCTTGGTACACGAATGCAGCCACCCCTCCAATCTGCGACTGCCACGTCTTTTCCCTTCCAGGTCAATGAGTTCATTAACCGGAGTTCCACCCCTTTTCTAGCTGGCCGACTTCCCTTGAACCCTGGGAAAGAACTGTCGGGCCAGCCCGTCCAAGGTACAACTCTGTTCTCGCTACTTATCGCACTGACAGGTCAGGAGGGAGATTTACCTCCAAGAATCACTGTGTTTCTGTCACACTGACCCAAAAGAAAACTTTAATTTTTATTACAGAAAGTGTTGATGAGTTGACAGATCTATCTGATGTTGAACTTCTTCACATTACGCAGCCATCAAACAATTTGGTGTAAAATGATCCTGATACACAAGCTGAAAGTCACGTTCTGTCAGTCAGACCTCAAACAGGTAGAATGTTCACCGGAGCGGAAGGGTTAAAAGCAGCAAGAGATGGTGCCTCCCTTCCAAATCGAGGCAGATCATTCGACAACTGTGGGGCTCTGAAGCTGAACGCTCTGCCACCTGCCTGCTTTCTCTGTGTCCTTGGAATACTTGTCATGGGTAAGAAAATACATGGGAGTTACTGTTTACATTTCCATGTGAGACGAGTTGTCAGACAGATGTGTAAATGAAGACAATAACACCTGTTTCTTGAAACATCTGATTTGCATGTTCTCAATGCTCCGCTCCATTTCTGATGACAGAATGAAATCTTAATTGGCACGGAATGACCACCTTGGAGTAGAAACACACAAGTGACTCAAATGACAGGCTTGCTGTTGATTTAAACACTTCCGGGAAATGTTTTCACACACGGGGTGGTTGATATGATGTCATCGGGCACGCACTGCAGTTCAGGGGCTATGCACGCGTGTATGAGGCCAAAGGCAGCCTAGGTCTGTGCTCAAGTGTAAACATGGGCTCAAATGATAGGACTCTTAATCTGATAGAGCCTAAGCCAGTCCAGGCCCGAGTTGTAAGTGTAAACACACCGATAGAGAACAGATCGTAATACTTCATTTCATTTTCTGCTTTCAGGACTGCCTTATCCTGGTGAAAGCCAAGGAACAAAGATTGAGTCTGTTTACATTAAACAAGAGGAGGTTCTGGAATTGGTACCTATCTGCATTAAACAGGAGATGCCTGAACTGGAACCTGTCCACATTAAAGAAGAGACTGAACTGGAGCCTGTCCACATTAAAGAAGAGGAGACTGAACTGGAGCCTGTCCACATTAAAGAAGAGACTGAACTGGAGTCCGTCCACATTAAAGAAGAGACTGAACTGGAGCCTGTCCACATTAAAGAAGAAGAGACTGAACTGGAGCCTGTCCACATTAAAGAAGAAGAGACTGAACTGGAGCCTGTCCACATTAAAGAAGAAGAGACTGAACTGGAGCCTGTCCATATTAAAGAAGAGACTGAACTGCAGCCTGTCCACATTAAAGAAGAGACTGAACTGGATCCTGTCCACATGAAAGAAGAGACTGAACTGGAGCCTGTCCACATTAAAGAAGAGACTGAACTAGAGCCTGTCCACATTAAAGAAGAGACTGAACTGGAGCCTGTCCACATTAAAGAGGAAGAGACTGAACTGGAGCCTGTCCACATTAAAGAAGAGACGACTGAACTGGAGCCTGTCCACATTAAAGAAGAGACTGAACTGGAGCCTGTCCACATTAAAGAAGAAGAGACTGAACTGGAGCCTGTCCACATTAAAGAAGAAGAGACTGAACTGGAGCCTGTCCATATTAAAGAAGAGACTGAACTGCAGCCTGTCCACATTAAAGAAGAGACTGAACTGGATCCTGTCCACATGAAAGAAGAGACTGAACTGGAGCCTGTCCACATGAAAGAAGAGACTGAACTGGAGCCTGTCCACATGAAAGAAGAGACTGAACGGGAGCCTGTCCACATTAAAGAAGAGACTGAACTGGAGCCTGTCCACATTAAGGAAGAGACTGAACTGGAGCCTGTCCACATGAAAGAAGAGACTGAACGGGAGCCTGTCCACATTAAAGAAGAGACTGAACTGGAGCCTGTCCACATTAAAGAAGAGACTGAACTGGAGCCTGTCCACATGAAAGAGGAAGAGACTGAACTGGAGCCTGTCCACATGAAAGAGGAAGAGACTGAACTGGAGCCTGTCCACATTAAAGAGGAAGAGACTGAACTGGAGCCTGTCCACATTAAAGAAGAGACTGAACTGGAGCCTGTCCACATTAAAGAGGAAGAGACTGAACTGCAGCCTGTCCTCATTGAAGAGAAGTCTATTGGCTGCTTGTTTAAGGATACAGAAAAAATATCCCGGCCAAAGATATCACATCAATGTAATGAATGTGGGAAGAGTTTCAGCTGGCCAGGAAACCTAAAAACACACCAGCGAATTCACACTGGAGAGAAGCCATATCAATGTACTGAATGTGGGAAAAGCTTCACTGACAAACGAAAACTAAAAAAACACCAGCGAATTCACACTGGAGAGAAGCCGTATCACTGTACTGAATGTGGGAAGAGCTTCAGTGCGTCAGGAGGCCTAAAAAGACACCATCGATTTCACACTGGAGAGAAGCCATATCACTGTTTTGAATGTGAGAAAAGCTTCCCTGACAAAGGTAAACTAAAAAAACACCGGAGAATTCACACTGGAGAGAAGCCATATCACTGTGTTAAATGTGGGGAGAGCTTCAGTCAGTTAGGAAACCTAAAAAGACACCAGCGAATTCACACTGGAGAGAAGCCATATCAATGTACTGAATGTGGGGAGAGCTTCACTGAGTCAGGAAGCCTAAATAGACACCAGCGCATTCACACTGGAGAGAAGCCGTATCACTGTGTTAAATGTGGGGAGAGCTTCAGTCAGTTAGGAAACCTAAAAAGACACCAGCGAATTCACACTGGAGCCAGCCTCCCTCCCTCCCAGTCCCTCACCTCTCCACCCTGCTTGTTTGAGTGTGTGGAGAGCTGTCTGATTCCTTGTCTCTCTCTCACCCTGCAGTAAATGAAGTGGGTCCCCAGGAGTGAGAGCCAGCCTGAATCCAGAGACACTGAGAAAGGGAGCGTGTCAAACTGAAGGAGACAGACTCATTCTTTCAGAATGAACTGCATTGGAAATTAACCCTTTGCGGTCCATTGTCGGACCTGGTCCGACATTGCAATTATTCCTATCAGGTCCATTGTCGGACCCTGTCCGACATCATTATAGAAACGCAAAAAACGGGTTTCTAGTCATTTTTTCTTCGGAAAAAGCAGAGAAAACCATTCAATGGCCGAGTGGGAGCGACAGGAGCGGGGCGGGGCTGGAGATGCCTAGTGAGTGCTTTGTTGATATACAGTGCCTTTTAAACCCATTTGACTGTGGAAAAAACACTTTTAAACACTGCATCCTTTTTTTATTTGATGTTGTGCAAACTTTTCACTGCTTTGCTGAGTGTTTAAAGCGCACATGAGGACCTTTTTATTTGATTGTGTCGCATGCTCTCATGTGTTGCTACAACTGTTTATGTAAGGTGTGTGTACTGTTTTAATTTATTTTTTTACATTTTGACCACTTTTTTAAACTTTTAAAGTGCATTCACTGTCTCAAAATGGTTTCCCATGTACCCGCATGGACCTCTCAGAACTTTCCCATCATCCTCAGGCTCGCATGTAACACAATAAAATAAAAAGGTCCTTCTGTACCCTTTAAGTACCGAGAACCTCCAAGCGTGTTGTATACTGGAGCCCTATCATTTTAGTAGAGCTGTATAAATATACTGTAAAACATACGTTTGCAAGCAAACAATTCACAGAATGTGCATTTACTCAAATCTGCAAAACCTACATGCTACAACATTACCATCATTACTACATTCATAGTTTATACAGTTTATGAATAATTGATCTAAACAATCTGCAGAATGAAGTTGCCTCAGACTGTTTGACAGTAACAGAGCTGGTGCTTTTGTGGAATCACCATTAGCTGTTTATTCCTTTGGGCAAAATATGGCTTGTTTGCTTGTATTTGGTATCAGTATGCTATCATTAAATTGACAATACAGTACAGCCAAAGGCAGGCTTAGTTTTTTATAAAGGATGTCATTGAAATTGAGTTTGAGTTCATGTATGTTTTCCAGTATCTGTGTATATAAAGGGCACATTATTATGTTTCCATTACCTTTGTATGTAAAAGGTTTGTCACTGTTTAAACTGTCAATGATTCCTGAGATAAAGATCTGCAGTGGAACTGAACAAACCCAAGGGAGACATTGAAAATGGGGAAGAAACTGCTGTTTGTGGTGAATATTCCCTGAATATGATATTAATACATGGAAGTGTATTATAAATGTAACTGGACAGATTAATGAAATCTGTGTCTTGAAGAAAAAGGGCTCCTTTCCTGCAGACACACTGAACTGTGTGACCCCTGAACTAGGGGAGCAGGGCTGGGTGGCATCTGGACTGGATTAGGCTGAAAGGACAGTTGAATTCTGTACAGATAGTTCACAACGGCAACAAGAAGCGGTTTGATGCGAGGAAGACATAAAGCATTGATGTCCTAGCGGAAAAGGACATTAAACATCAAAGGACCTCATGTGGAGAGCTGCTTAGCAGAGAGAAAGACTATAAATATTCAAGCAAAACTAAACATGTTGTGCTCCACTTTGACTGCTAAACTAATTGCTGTCACTCTGCTATGCCAAGCTGCAACTCCGGGACTCTGACTGAGAACACGACCCAAAAAGGGAAGGCAAGCTAGTAAACGAGCAAATGCAAAGAGACTGAGGCCTGGCTGGAGGACTGCAGTACAACTTAGAGACTTTTATCAGACAATCAAGTCTGAGTCTGCTGTACCTAAGCAAGTATAATTCCAGTTGCGTTTTCCTCTCATGAAACTAAATTAATTAATTGTAACACTATCACGTACAATTGAACTGTTAATTGTTTAGTTTGCACACCTTGTGTGTGAAATAACGTTTTAGTGAAACTTGATGAAGTAACTATAAGTAATCTACCTCATAGCTGTATGAAGAATTTATTTTAAAGTAATCTTGCTATATTGTTAAACAATTTCCTATTAGTAAGCTTTAGTGTGATCTATTGTAAGATTGTCTGACCCATTTCAGTTTAGGCTGTGTATGTGTGTGAGTGAGTGTAGACAGTGTCATATTTCACTGGCCCTGCTAGCTGCTTTAACACAGGCTGAGAGCTTTGACTTTATAACTGTTATGCTTAGAAAACTAAGATTGACTATGACTTTTGTGATTTCTGTTTTAATATTTGTGCTCTGAATACAATACTACTATTGATGAAACATTCCTTGTGTCTAGAGTGTGTATGTGGGTTCATAGTAAATCCTCAATCGTGTAAAACATCAATTAAATAGTTTTTATAAGAGAACTAATCAATCTAGATAAAACTCTAAACTCTCAATTATAGAATTGTTCTTAGAGGCTTCGTGAAATGAGAAATGGAATTCCCTCTGTGTCATGGAATTCCTTTGCTAGTGTATCATGATGTAAGCCCTGGAGTGTGGGCTCAGTCTTCATGAAATGAGAAATGGAATTCCTTTGCTAGTGTCTCATGATGTAAGCCCTGGAGTGTGGGCTCAGTCTTCATGAAATGAGAAATGGAATCCCTTTGCTAGTGTCTCATGATGTAAGCCCTGGAGTGTGGGCTCAGTCTTCATGAAATGAGAAATGGAATTCCTTTGCTAGTGTCTCATGATGTCAGCCCTGGAGTGTGGGCTCAGTCTTCATGAAATGAGAAATGGAATTCCTTTGCTAGTGTCTCATGATGTAAGCCCTGGAGTGTGGGCTCAGTCTTCATGAAATGAGAAATGGAATTTGTTTGCTAGTGTCTCATGATGTAAGCCCTGGAGTGTGGGCTCAGTCTTCATGAAATGAGAAATGGAATTCCTTTGCTAGTGTCTCATGATGAAGCCCTGGAGTGTGGGCCCTGAGTGTGGGCTCAGTCTTCATGAAATGAGAAATGGAATTCCTTTGCTAGTGTCTCATGATGTAAGCCCTGGAGTGTGGGCTCAGTCTTCATGAAATGAGAAATGGAATCCCTTTGCTAGTGTCTCATGATGTAAGCCCTGGAGTGTGGGCTCAGTCTTCATGAAATGAGAAATGGAATTCCTTTGCTAGTGTCTCATGATGTAAGCCCTGGAGTGTGGGCTCAGTCTTCATGAAATGAGAAATGGAATTCCTTTGCTAGTGTCTCATGATGTAAGCCCTGGAGTGTGGGCTCAGTCTTCATGAAATGAGAAATGGAATTCCTTTGCTAGTGTCTCATGATGTAAGCCCTGGAGTGTGGGCTCAGTCTTCATGAAATGAGAAATGGAATTCCTTTGCTAGTGTCTCATGATGTAAGCCCTGGAGTGTGGGCTCAGTCTTCATGAAATGAGAAATGGAATTCCTTTGCTAGTGTCTCATGATGTAAGCCCTGGAGTGTGGGCTCAGTCTTCATGAAATGAGAAATGGAATTCCTTTGCTAGTGTCTCATGATGTAAGCCCTGGAGTGTGGGCCCTGGAGTGTGGGCTCAGTCTTCATGAAATGAGAAATGGAATTCCTTTGCTAGTGTCTCATGATGTAAGCCCTGGAGTGTGGGCTCAGTCTTCATGAAATGAGAAATGGAATTCCTTTGCTAGTGTCTCATGATGTAAGCCCTGGAGTGTGGGCTCAGTCTTCATGAAATGAGAAATGGAATTCCTTTGCTAGTGTATCATGATGTCAGCCCTGGAGTGTGGGCTCAGTCTTCATGAAATGAGAAATGGAATTCCTTTGCTAGTGTCTCATGATGTAAGCCCTGGAGTGTGGGCTCAGTCTTCATGAAATGAGAAATGGAATTCCTTTGCTAGTGTATCATGATGTCAGCCCTGGAGTGTGGGCTCAGTCTTCATGAAATGAGAAATGGAATTCCTTTGCTAGTGTATCATGATGTAAGCCCTGGAGTGTGGGCTCAGTCTTCATGAAATGAGAAATGGAATTCCTTTGCTAGTGTCTCATGATGTAAGCCCTGGAGTGTGGGCTCAGTCTTCATGAAATGAGAAATGGAATTCCTTTGCTAGTGTATCATGATGTCAGCCCTGGAGTGTGGGCTCAGTCTTCATGAAATGAGAAATGGAATTCCTTTGCTAGTGTATCATGATGTAAGCCCTGGAGTGTGGGCTCAGTCTTCATGAAATGAGAAATGGAATTCCTTTGCTAGTGTCTCATGATGTAAGCCCTGGAGTGTGGGCTCAGTCTTCATGAAATGAGAAATGGAATTCCTTTGCTAGTGTATCATGATGTAAGCCCTGGAGTGTGGGCTCAGTCTTCATGAAATGAGAAATGGAATTCCTTTGCTAGTGTCTCATGATGTAAGCCCTGGAGTGTGGGCTCAGTCTTCATGAAATGAGAAATGGAATTCCTTTGCTAGTGTCTCATGATGTAAGCCCTGGAGTGTGGGCTCAGTCTTCATGAAATGAGAAATGGAATTCCTTTGCTAGTGTATCATGATGTAAGCCCTGGAGTGTGGGCTCAGTCTTCATGAAATGAGAAATGGAATTCCTTTGCTAGTGTCTCATGATGTCAGCCCTGGAGTGTGGGCTCAGTCTTCATGAAATGAGAAATGGAATTCCTTTGCTAGTGTCTCATGATGTAAGCCCTGGAGTGTGGGCTCAGTCTTCATGAAATGAGAAATGGAATTCCTTTGCTAGTGTATCATGATGTAAGCCCTGGAGTGTGGGCTCAGTCTTCTCTGCTGTCTGCTTGTTCTCAGTGTGTGAGTTCAGCTGCATTTCCAGTGTCCTGAGCTGGGCTTTGAACACACTGGAGACGCAGCTGAGAACAAGCCAGACCCACGACTCGGGTTTTGTTTTAGATCAGATAAGATGAGAAACCTTATACGCATAACTCTGTTTTATTGTTTTTATTGAATTTTTTTTCTATGAATTTTATTAGGACTCAGAATCTCTTTGCATTCATTGTGTTGCAATTGAGACATTTTCACTTTATGTATTAAAAAGCACAGATAAGTCTATTAGAAATAGACTACAACTCTGGCTAAAGGTTTTGCCTCACTCTGTGGAATGAACTAATTTTGCTTCATAAATTCGAATGAAATCTGCTGAATAATGTTACATTAACACATTGAATTACACACTGCTTTGTAGTTTTCCATATACTGAATGAAAAAGTGACATTTTGAAATCTATGATGAAGTACTGTACTACTATTATGGCATCCAGTAGACGTTTGTGATATCCTTGTGTAGTTTCTTTGATTACACAATGTTAAATAAAAGTTCTGAATTATGTTCATATAGTTGTTTTTTTGGTTTTGTTTTTAATTATACCAACAAATTCTAGGTGATGCTAAACTTTTTTCCGAGCTGCACATATAAATCAGCACTGCCATTAAAATAGAATGTTTAAAGCTTTATATATTATATCTCAATTGCATTCTATAAGAAAGTGTGAAGTGTAGATGATGCTATTAAAAGAGAACACCTTTACACATTTCACTATTCAGAAGCCACTAATAAACTTTGCATTGATTTTACACTGAACTGTTGTGAAGTGTTTTTTCTTTATTGCTTTACTGCTCGGCTCCACTATTTGTGCTGCCTGTCTAGGAGAAGAGAAGTCTATTAATCCAAACAGCATGCAGATTTATTTAGATTGGATCAGGAGCAATGGATCCTCAAACAGGTTTGCACTGTACAGGAATGTCATGCATGCGGAAATGGCAAAAACAACAAACAAAATCCAGCATTACTTTAAAACATTAAGGTTACAGAAAATGACACCACTGCAGAGGTGCTTCATGTGGAGCAGCTTTGAGGTGTTTCATGTGGAGCAGCTTTGAGGTGTTTCATGTGGAGCAGCTTTGAGGTGTTTCATGTGGAGCAGCTTTGAGGTGCTTCATGTGGAGCAGCTTTGAGGTGTTTCATGTGGAGCAGCTTTGAGGTGCTTCATGTGGAGCAGCTTTGAGGTGTTTCATGTGGAGCAGCTTTGAGGTGCTTCATGTGGAGCAGCTTTGAGGTGCTTCATGTGGAGCAGCTTTGAGGTGCTTCATGTGGAGTAGCTTTGAGGTGTTTCATGTGGAGCAGCTTTGAGGTGTTTCATGTGGAGCAGCTTTGAGGTGCTTCATGTGGAGCAGCTTTGAGGTGTTTCATGTGGAGCAGCTTTGAGGTGCTTCACGTGGAGCAGCTTTGAGGTGCTTCACGTGGAGCAGCTTTGAGGTGCTTCACGTGGAGCAGCTTTGAGGTGCTTCACGTGGAGCAGCTTTGAGGTGCTTCACGTGGAGCAGCTTTGAGGTGCTTCACGTGGAGCAGCTTTGAGGTGTTTCATGTGGAGCAGCTTTGAGGTGCTTCATGTGGAGCAGCTTTTGGAAACACATTTAGAAGCACACTTCTGGAGATTGATTACTAAAATATGCATTTTATTTTTAATCAAATGAGGGTCAAGTGGTACAAACAGTAACATGTAACAATAATAATCCTGGTTTGTTAACTTTAGTTTGTAGTTGCGTTGGAACCCAAGGGTTGAAGCTGAAATGTATAGAAGGGGTTCAGACTGATACAAATGAACAAGGAAATGTCACTTACACTAACAAGGACCATATTGGAAAAGGAAACATAATGACACCACAGAAATCTAATAGCGGTGTTATTAATGTCCAAGAATAAACTGGATTGCTGGACTGCATTGAAAAAAATAAAAGTAAAAATTCTGCCATCTACTGGTCACTTTTATGAACTGATTCAAATATTAAATTCAGAATCTAACAAAAAGCCACATTTGTATTTGAACTGGTTTCTCCTTAATATGTTTGAAATCATGTTTAAATATACTTTCAATGAAGTGTACTTTTGTTTCCTTCACTAGTTTTATTCTGCTGGTATCATTTTAAACACTGTAATAAAATCAACATTATTATGATGTTGTGTTTCTATATATTATGCACTTTAAAAACACTTTTCTTGTTTTAAATGTTCAATAGGTTTTAATTGACTTGGGTTTACGCTTCAAGTATGCTGTATGCTTAAAAATAATCTGTAATAATCTAGCCATCCAAGAGACACCGATGAGACACTGAACTAATGACCCATTAATGCTATGCCTGATACTAGAATGCCTATGAGTTTTGGAGAGGGGCTTCAAGTGATTCAACTACATTAGCGCAGAGCTTCAAATCATTCACGGCGTTCATTGCTTCATTGAGGCTTCAAATCATACATGGGGTTCACGAGGCTTCGGATCAGTCACATGATTCAGTGATTCACTACTTCAGGTGATTCAAATGACCACTGCTTCATGTGAAGCAAACAAATGACGTAACCCGCCTCGAACCATCTGAAGCAAACAGTGTTCCGCATGAAGCAACACATCACGTGATCTGACTGAACCAGAATCAATACAATGCTTCCTTGAAATATAGCCTAGATTAGTCCTGGAAGGAAGCATGTATTATTTCTTTCTCTTTTTTCAATTTGTTTATTTAAAAATATCAGCAAATATGATTCTTTTAGTTTTGCATTTTGGAAAATGTAATTATTATTATAATCTAAAACTAGTTCTCCACACGCACACTTCCTCACAGGAGCAGGGATTTGATCCTGCGCTTTACAAGCATTTCTAATTACACAACTTACTCACTTGTTGCACCACCGGGAAACTAGCAAACAAATGAAATATCAAATATCTTACTTGTTTCAACGCTAATTTTCCAGCCGAGTACATCAGGTCAGATATGCCTCCCTTTCTAAAGCAACATGATCATGTTTTCGATTGTATAACAATTTTACATTTCAAGTATGACAATGCATATGAGTGACTGGCTTTTTTTGTTGGGTAATCACATGTGTGGTTGATATATAAACAGATAGCAGAGACATTATGAAATGTAACTTCATTTTGTAAGTCACAAATGACAGCCAGCCTTAAAAAGCGTGCTTTACGGTGTCTTTCGTGTACATTAGGCTACAGATCAAAATTTTTAAATGCCAAGTTCCAGTGTGGAGTAGTGGTTAGGGCTCTGGATTTTTGAGCAGAGGGTCATGGGTTCAATCCCAGGTGGGGGACACTGCTGCTGTACCCTTGAGCAAGGTACTTTAAGAAAATACTAAACAACAGAACCAAAGATTCTACTTTGTTTAATATAAATGATGTAGATATCAAAATGCTTGCACACCCTGGTATGTTTTGACGTTGACCAACATGTGGAATCACATGATCGGTAGATGTCCAGTTATTTAGCTTTTATTTTTGAATAGTCGCTACACACTCTTAAAAAGTGGAAGAAGAAGAATTTCACCTTAGTTTGACTACTTATATTTCATTGAGTATAAGAGGTATGTACGCTTTTTGTCACATTTGAGGTAAGAAAGTTTCGCAATCAAGGAAATGTGCCCATTAGTGGACACATTCAAATAGACAATTGACCTCTAATACGTTAGGTTTTTAATCAAATTAGTTTCTTTACAAATGACATACAAGGTAAAAAAAATCACGCGCCTTGACAGGTTGCATTTCTGAAACTGACAGCTCGGCACCGTTGGTTGTGCTTGATAGGAAATGGTGTTGTTGGAGTCGGGGTATAGCTCAGCGGTAGAGCATTTGACTGCTGATCAAGAGATCCCCGGTTCAAATCCGAATACTCCGTTTTTTAAATTAAAAGACAAGTTGCATTTTATAATTTTTCATTTCAGCTGCAAAGGTACAAACAAGTAACAAATAGTGTTTTAAAGACAGCAACAAGGTACGGACGGGGATTGAACCCGTGATTTTCGGTTTACGAGACCGACGCCTTACCACTTGGCCACCGCACCCTTCACGACTTCAAATGAAATCGGAAGCTTGGACTCTATTGAGAAGGCTGCCCGGAAAGACAATCTGGCTGGAAACCAACCTTACAGTTAACAGCTGAATGCCAAGGATGGGCAAAATAGTCTCGGAAACTCTTTAAATAGAAAACATTGGTCTCCATATTTATTTAAAATACAAATAGAAAATAGGTTGCCAGACATGTATTTTAAATAGAAATTAGTAAATACTATTTTGCAAATAGTATTGTTTTAAAACACTTGACACCCTCTACCGGCTGTAGTATACACCCATTTTTTATTTATTGTTTTCATAATAATGAACTGAAAGTTTCAGTACTGCCTCAGTCCACAAGCCTGTCAGTAACCGTATTTTGAGCCAAAAGAACTGGTACTTCTATAGCAATAATTACAATAGTTTTAGGCTGTCTTTGAAAATTAATTAATCTGGAGTTAAGAATCGTACATCTTTTACCAGAAACATTTTGATTTACATTAAATGGATTTCATATTAGAGTGAAGCTATGGTCTCATTGCTGAGTAAAGAATGACCATAAAACAAGGCACATGCTAATTCTGAGGACACACTCGTTTTAGGTGTTAACCCTATTATTTGCAGCAGCAGTGATGCAATTTTAAAGCTTTTCACCATTTTTCAACTTTTTTTTCCTTAATACAAAAATGCAGTTTCTGCTCAATTTGTAATAAAGCAGTACTTGTTATATGATCCTGATAGTAATCGTAATATAATCAGAGCCTTCTGAGGACACAGACGCCGTTACCCACAGTGACTTACAATCATAAACAAAAATACATTTCAAGAATCACTGTACAAGTATTCATACATATAAGAGCAAGAGAAAATACAATGACTTCAGTTCTAAAAAGTACAAGTATATGACAAAATACGATTCAATAATCAGAGCAGATAACAGTGTCAGTGATAGTTACATCAGGATATGATTAAATGCAAAATACTACAGATTGAATAACACTTGTGGCAGATTACAGTACAGTAAATGTAGTAGAATAAGGAGCAGATAAGAGCAAGTAAAGCACATTAAGGGAGAGTGATAAAGTGTCCACAGGGAAAATAGGAGTTCTACAGGTGCTGTCTGAAGAGGGGAGTCTTGAGGAGGTGCCAGAATTGATTAAGTTGCGCTATGCACACATGCACATTCATAAAACATAATATATGTGCATTCTTTTATTGTAAGACTCAACAGAAATGTGCAAGGCAAAATATCAATCAATCTCACTCTTGGTTCATTTATTTGAAGCACTGCTTCGACAAATGTTGAACAAAAGAGACCTCTAGGTTCTAGGCCCAGCACGCTTCCACTCCGCCACTCTGCTACTACCTGATAGTGCAGCGCTCAGCAGTCAGTAAAGCATCAGACTTTTAATCTAAAGGTCCAGGGTTCAAGTCCCTGTTCGGGCGGTATTCATTTTTAGCACTATGAATCCATACAGCATGAACAAATGGCAATTTACGCAATGTTTTTGACTATTTTGGTGACCGGTTCCCCAACCCCAGTGATAAAACGTGAACCAAACGTAACGTTGGGATGTATTGCATTTGTACAGACAATTTAAAAAAAAAACTGCTGATGTTTAACAGACAGATAAAGCTAAAGCAGTGGCGTTGGTGGTATAGTGGTGAGCATAGGTGCCTTCCAAGCAGTTGACTCTCAAAAGCATGTGTTAGTTATTCACTTAATCCGTTAATATATTAGCAGCAATTGTAAAACCAGCATATACTATAACGAGGATAATAAGTAATAGTGGCAGGATAAATATAGCACATTAATATATAGTATACATAGCATAAATTAATAAATATCACTTTAATATTACAATATGTATATGGGGTGCAAATAAAAATGGCAATTAATACATGTTAACAAGCAGCTCTCACAAACCATCAACCGATGACATTATTATTAGTTTATTTAGCAGACACCTTTATCCAAGGCGACTTACAGAGACTCGGGTGTGTGAACTATGCATCAGCTGCAGAGTCACTTACAATTACATCTCACCCGAAAGACGGAGACCACAAAGACACAATGTAATGTTTATACAAGTCATATTTTGTTACAAAAAAAGCGCTGGGAAAATAGGAGTTCTACAGGTGCTGTCTGAAGAGGTGAGTCTTGAGGAGGAGCCGGAAGGTGGTCAGGGACTGGGCAGTCCTGACATACAGGAGGCCGCACACCCTTCGTCTTTCTGGAGCTCCGCCACGACCTGAAATAACAACTGGATACGTCATGTGAATATGCTGTATAACTAAACATATTATTTTTATTATTATTTATTTCTTAGCAGACGCCCTTATCCAGGGCGACTTACAATCGTAAGCAAATACATTTCAAGTGTTACAAGTAATACAAGTAATACTTTCAAGTAACATAGCGATGGTTCCCTCTTTCACTAGCACACTGAGAGTCTCTGTAAGTCACCTTGGATAAAGGCGTCTGCTAAATAAACAAATAATAATAATAATAAATAATGAAACACAGACGTTTTAGGTGTTAGCCCTAATATTTGCAGCTTTTGTAAAAAATAAACTTACGGTTCAAGTGGGGTCGCTGGAAACAGTCAAATTCACTAGATTTTCCTTTTAAAATGAAGTATAAACCTCAATTAGGTCCCACCGAGATTTGAACTCGGATCGCTGGATTCAGAGTCCAGAGTGCTAACCATTACACCATGGAACCGACGGTGATGTCTTGCGGAGCGCCTGGCAGGTCTATTCTGCTGCTCCAAAGTGTCAAATGTTCCCGCTGGCGACCCATGAAGCGCTTTTTTGGTAACAAAATATGACTTGTATTCACATTACATTGTGTCTGTGTGGTGTGCATGGTGCATCCCTCCCCTCTCCCACTCTCCTACCTAACCTGCAATTATATGAACATGTTTCTAACAAGTTATTGATACTCAGCTTGAATACTGCTATTGTTTACAACGCTGCTAACGGTGTATTGCTACTTACCTTTTGTAACACATCATCGGTTGATGTGTTGTGAGAGCCGCTTATTAACATTTATTATGCATATTAATTGACGTTTTTATTTGCACCCCCTATATATATATATTGTAATATTAAAGAGTCGTTTATTAGTTTATGCTATGTATACTATTTATTAATGTGCTACAATTATCCTGACACTTTTACTTATTATCCTAGTTATAGTATATGCTGGTTTTACAATTGCTGCTAATATATTAACGGATTAAGTGAATAACTAACACATGCTTTTGAGTGTAAATCTAGGTTCTGGTTGAACCCAGGCAAGGCCGGCTGCTTGCACGAAAATGCTACTTTGGTTGTTGATTTGATAGTATTTCTTTCACACAGAATACTACTAAACGCAGCCAAAAACTGTACGATGTTTCCACCCGGTTTCAAACAGGGGATCTATCACGTGAAGCGAACGTGATAATCACTACACAATGGGGAAAACAATAATACTTTAGCACAACCATTGTTTGACCTCGTGGTGCAATGGTAGTGTGTCTTACTCCTGATCAGAAGGCTGTGTTCAAATCATGTTTGGGTCAGTTTTTTATGTTCGACAAAACATGGCAAATTTTTTCAGCGCGGCTGAATTTCTGTGTGTTGGCTGGGCTGACAAGATTTTTACACAACAGTAATGGTGAGCATGTAAAACAGCACCTATAGCTTTGTGAGAGATGAAAGGTTTGACAGTACGCTTACAAGAAAAAAAGTAGAACACACCATGGTTCCTTCACCAAAGCTCTGACCAGTACAAGGATTTAACCTGCTACCTTGGTGTTATTAGCATCACACTCTAACCAGCTGAGCTAACCGGCCACTTGTGCCTTGTAACTGGAAAAATAAATACCAACAATTACAAACCAACAATTTGTTGCAATGGTGTAGAAATGCAACTGCAAAGTTGTGTTTATTTCGCGTTTTATCACTGGGGGTGGGGGATCGGACATGCAAATAATCAAAAAAGGTGTGTAAATTGTCATAGATCCATTTTATATGTATAAATAGTTCTAAAACAAACACTGTCCAAACAGGGACATGAACCCTGGACCCTCAGATTGAAAGTCTGTTGCTGTACCAACTGAGCTATCCGGGATCTTTCATCGCTCTACCACTTTTGTAAAAACAAACTTCAAGTGGGGTCGCTGGAAGCAGTCCAGAAAAAAAAATATTATCTTCATTGAAAAATTGTCATTGCTTTTTAAATGTGTAAGGGCTTGTAACCAGGAGGTCCCCAGTTCATATCCCACCTCAGCCACTGACTCATTGTGTGACCCTGAGCAAGTCACTTAACCTCCTTGTGCTCCGTTTTGCGGGTGAGACGTAATTGTAAATGACACTGCAGCTGATGCAGCTGGTTTTGACCTCGACGTGATTTGAACACGCAACCGTCTGATCTGGAGTCAGACGCGCTACTGTTGCGCCATGAAGTCCTGGCGTAGTGAATGCTTGTTATGCAATGCTAGAGTGTACAGCCAGCATGCCAAACATGGTAATGCCAACGCTGATACTAGGAAAACACTCGGTATCACCAGGGTCATAAGAAAGAGCTGACTCAATACGTGTTCGTGGCCAGCAGGGCTATGAAGTTGTCGGAAGTGTGTTTGATTCTCAGCTTTAAAAGTAAAGAAAACATAAAACAATGCGATTTGCTTTTATAATGTTCATTATTTGAAACGTGGGCATAAACACAGTTGTACTGGCTGGGAATCGTCTCGGGTCAATTACTTGGAAAGCAGCTATGCTGACCAATGTAACACCAACGGGGGAAAGCTGACAGTACTGAGTGACACAGAAGAGAGATTCTCTCAGCGCGTCTCCTCTGAATGCGCACTGGCACAAAGGGGCTTTGATCATCTAATGACGTGGCAGAATGCAATAATGTATTGGGTTAATTTACCAACAACAGAAACATAAATACATGTGTATGTATTTGATACAAGTGACCACATGCCTGTGTTTATTTATTTATTTTCTGCACGTATTAATTAGTATTGTGTGAATATTTTATTTAGATCGTTTTTTTTTTTTCATAATTTTCTGTTTGCTTTGCACTGTGTTTTTTGCTGTGTTGATTATTATTTGTCTATTTTGTTTGGTGCACGGGTGAAACGGAGTTCGTAATTAAAGTATTTTTTGTTTTGTTTATCACAAGCACTGTGCACACGGACCTCAGGTCCCGCCCCAAACTATTGGCAGGTACCTGTACACACCTGGAATTAGAAGGGCTTTGAGGTATAAAAAGGGCGAGGAACTAAGAGACGGGGAGCTTGGAGCTTGGAGTTGGAACTAGGAAGTATCGAATAGGAAAAGAGAGAAGCCGAGGGAAGTAAACGAAAATAAAGAGGACGAGATTAGAGAGCGAGTGTATTTTTTTTTTTTTTTGAAAGTATTGTTTTACGTGCAAGTGGCCGACGGTCTCCCTCCAACTCCGAGTGGCACCGGAAGCGGTGCCGAGACAAATAAACAGGAGCATTTTCATATATGCAATTGCTGTACTCCAGTGAGGTGTTACAATAAATTACAAACTCATTCCAGACTGCTTTACGGTTAAAAGCTTAATTGGGTTCAAGTTTCTCGTATGATTTAAAAGTACGAGCCAGTTGCCTCATTTGCATTGCCTGCCTTCCTCATTTGCAGTGTAAAGTATATCAAACGTGTTCTTAAAATCTGATGAAGATTCCCATTTGAATCGTAAGTATTGTGTTTCCATTGTAGCTATTTACACACACTGCTCTGTTGGGCTCCCAGGGTGTTATCTAACAAAACGACGTATGTTGTGCTGCCATAATGGATTATAAAGACTTTCCTGCCCCGTGTTGCTTTCTTCTTAGATGTGGTCTCAGGTTCGGCTGAGTTCTGCTCCCTCGATCACGTTCTGCAGCATCTCGCCTTGCTAATCCCTCCCGTATGCTTTGGTATTCTAATAGTTTGGTCTCTGTGGCGCAATCGGTTAGCGCGTTCGGCTGTTAACTGAAAGGTTGGTGGTTCAAGCCCACCCAGGGACGATGCTTTTTGCATTTCTTAATCACATTAGAAAATGGCACTCTGATACGCTGTTATTCCTTCCAGTTACACTGAAGAAAAAATGCGCTCTGTTATTTAGTTCAAAATAATACAAAACAAAAATAGTCTTGCTGTTTGCCGAAACTCGGGATCGAAACAGAGACCTTTAAGTCTTCAGTCTAACGCTCTCCCAGCTGAGTTTTCAGGTTCACAAGACTAGTGTTTTTTGTCACTCCAGTAAACCTGTGTATTATGAGAAACGTTCAACAGCGCGGAAACACCATAACAGAATCCGATGCCTTTACAAATGCGTTTCGAAACTGTTAAGTTGTCTCCCGAATGCGGTTCTCAACAAATGTTGTTTTTTTTTTTGTATTCCTTCCAGAGTAAGTCCAAAAGGCAAACACTGGAACTGGCTGCCTGAAAGTGCAGCGCTTGAACTGCCTCAACAAACGCTGAGCTCTAAAACGTGTTCATTGAAAGTCTATTAACATAATCATCTGTATTCCAATAGCGGTTAATCCACAGGGTGATCAATAAAGTGACTGCTGGCTTTGTTTAAATATTAACAAGATGTTTTCAGGATTCACGCGTATTCTGAGCAAGCACGATAGAATATGGTAGTGAAAGGACAAGCAAATAACAGGTTTATTGGCTCTGGTCTTGTATCATCACCCTGACTACTGTCCGTAAGAAAGTGGCATAATAAAAACGTCATTATGCAAGGTTCCCAATGCGCAGCATATTTAAACTTCTTCACAATCTTAAACCTTCCCACATGAATTTTAAACACAACTCACTGACAGGTACGGCCCTTTCCCAATGTAACACTCTGCTTTGTCATCAGAATGAACCAGGGCCGCCTGGGTGAAAACCAGGAATCTTAACCGCGAGACCATATGAGAAACTGATCAGCAAAATCATGGACATGCAACAGTAACTAGTACACAGTACAATGATTGGTAAAAACCACAAAACTGATATTTCATTACAAACACGTTACAAATGAAAAGGCAAACATCAAGCCATTTATATTTATTCTCAATTAACACAAACTCTTCAATTGCTAAAAAAAACTAAAAAATATCCCTTTGTGCTTCTCGGAAGACATAGGATGGAGGGCGCACTGCAGTTTTTCAGTCTGGGGAATATTACAAATTATCAGACTGTGCTTTAAAATACCATGTAGGGCGGGTGTCTCTGTTACAAAGAATTGTCACACTGTATGTATGTTCATAATGCGTTGGGAGTAAATACGCAGTTACGTTAAAACTATTTGTAGAATGCGGACATCGATCCCGTTATTTCTCGCATGCTAAGCGAGCGCTCTACCATTTGAGCTAATTCCCCATGAATTGTGCCATTTGCAAATTCAAAAAATAAATTAATTAACTAAATAGCAAATATTTCGACGAGAGGTATATGCAATTTCTTCAAAAAGTAGTCTCAGCTCGTTGATTCAGTCGCTTTAAAATCCACCTCTGTCCCGATGCAGCAGCGCTGTGTGCTGTGGCTCGACCATGTTTGACGAGGCAGGCAATGCAAAAATGAGAAAACTTGCTTTTGTATCACGCGACAAACTTAAGGTATGCTTTAACGGCTTGGCTGTCTCAAGTTAGTTTGTATTGTTAATGTAACACCTCGTTATTGCCCAGTCATTGTATCATATGAAGTAGAGCGGGTTGTTGAAGGAAGGGGACACATTTTGAGTGCGTCTCTCATACTGGTAGAAACGCAGAAAAAAGAAACCACCAAGCCTACAATTGTTTAAATCAATAAGCAAATTTCTAATTGATCAATGCTAATGTTAAAACAATTTAAGAACACTTTAAATAGGCCTTGACTAATATAAAAAATACAGTAATGTGATTTGCACTGCGCAGGACTAGATTGAGCTTAAATAAAGACATTACATCTGAAAATAACTTGTGCTTACCCCCACTTACAAAGAAAGTGTCAAACTTTGTATTCGTTCTCATAACCTGTTAGAAAATGTAAACAGCAGTTGGAGAATGCCGAAGTCGATCATCCTAGCATGCTAAGCACATAAGCAGGGGTGGAAATAAGACTCCCAATGTATAGCAGTAGGAGCCATTTCGGGTTTTCTGACCTGCAGACTTGTTATTTCCAGCTTCTTTAGTACAGTTTATACAAGGGCCTGCAGAACGTAAAACCTGAAATGGACCAAACTGCTATGCATTAGGAGTCTTACTTCCATCCCTGCATATGCAATTAACAATAAAAGTAATAGCTAATTCATTAGCAGCAAAGTTAACAGTAACTATAGCAATAGTATTCAAATTTATAGTTGTATCAATAGCAGCAATGTTAGCAGTAGCAATAGAAGTAATACAGCTATATCAACAGCAGCAAGAACAACAGAATAATAAGAGTTTAAAACCAAACAAATAACCAGGATCCTGCTTCTCAGTGTCCCAAAGCAGTTTGGACTCAAGAAGGCTGCAACATTTTGAAATTATTATAATTTATTTCTTAGCAGACGCCCTTATCCAGGGAGACTTACAATTGATACAAGATATCACATTATTTTTTACATACAATTACATTATATTTTTTACATACAATTACCCATTTATACAGTTGGGTTTTTACTGGAACAATCTTGGTAAAGTACCTTGCTCAAGGGTACAGCAGCAGTGTCCCCCCCACCTGAGATTGAACACACGACCCTCTGGTCAAGAGTCTAGAGCCCTAACCACTACAATACACTGCTGCCCTCTAGAGCAACAGCTCTAGAGGGAGGGGTGTCAGCTGGACACAGAAGTGCTATAAATAATAGTGCAGAGTGAATATACAAAATCATATCGTGATTAAATAATAGTGCAGAGTGAATATACAAAATCATATCGTGATTAAATAATAGTGCAGAGTGAATATACAAAATCATATCGTGATTAAATAATAGTGCAGAGTGAATATACAAAATCATATCGTGATTAAATAATAGTGCAGAGTGAATATACAAAATCATATCGTGATTAAAGTAAAATAAGCAATAATACACGTGAACAAAAACAATACAAATAAATCAATAATAAGCTGCTGAAGCACACCTGCAACACTTGCAGTACTATTTTTGATATATTGTCCAAACAACAACTAGATTTACAGTAGTTTTTTTTTATGTTGTCCAAATAACAGCTTACAGTAATGTTTTGATATTTCCAAGCAACAACTGTATTTACAGTCCTATTTTGTCCAACCCATTTTATTTTCCCTTTTATCAATACATTTAACCAACCAAGAGCATAACACTTAAAGAAAGCAGAGATGGTGAAATATAATTATCCATTCATAGGATTTTCTTGACGCTGCTGCTGCCACGTCAGGTAGCGAAATGAAACAGTAAAGATCAGAGTTTGCTAGGAGAGTGGAGGTACAGCTCAGTGGTAGAGCATTTGATTGCAGATCAAGATGTCCCCGTTTCAAATCCGAGTGCCCCCCCTTATATTTATAGAAATCGACTTGGAAATCATCTTCAGTGTTACCATAAAAAAATGTAATATACAAATGTTGACTGTTGTAAGAATGTAAAGCAAGTTGTTTCTTTCCTAATCTGTCAAAGCCATCTGGCAAGGCAAGCTGTGACTTTCAATTAAATATATGAAAAAAACAAATAAAAACCACTTTTCTAGGGTGGGCTCAAGCGTAGTAGGGTCTTCTTCTTCTTCTTCTTCTTCTTCTTCTTCTTCTTCTTCTTCTTCTTCTTCTTCTTCTTCTTCTTCTTCTTCTTCTTCTTCTTCTTCTTCTTCTTCTTCTTCTTCTTCTTCTTCTTCTTCTTCTTCTTCTTCTTCTTCTTCTTCTTCTTCTTCTTCTTCTTCTTCTTCTTCTTCTTCTTAGGAGGCTGTGTGGTCCAGTGGTTAAAGAAAGGGGCTTGTAACCGGGAGGTCCCCGGTTCAAATCCCACCTCAGCCACTGACTCATTGTGTGACCCTGAGCAAGTCACTTAACCTCCTTGTGCTCCGTCTTTCGGGTGAGACGTAATTGTAAGTGACTCTGCAGCTGATGCATAGTTCACACACCCTAGTCTCTGTAAGTCGCCTTGGATAAAGGCGTTATTATTCATTATATTATTATTATTCACGTGTGATTGTGTTTCTCATATTATTTTTGATAAATGTGTATTGTGTGTGTGTGTATTGATTTATTTATATAAATGTGTGTTTTTGTTGTACAGCTCTTTATTATTATTTCTCATCTCGAGTGTGGTTTGATGTATTTGCTTCACTGCTGACCCCCCCCCTAAACTACTTTCTCTCTTTCCTCTATGGAACTATACGAGCGAAACTCCGATTGGCTGAAGGACTGTCTACCCAATCCACGCCCCCGTTGCTTAGCAACCGCGTCTCCCGTTCCACGGCTCTGCTTGCCAGCGGCTCGCTGCTTGATCTCCCCGCCCTGCCAATCATCTACTGCCTTTATAAATGCGGAGGAATATTGTGAGAGGGAGAGCCGGACTTGTGAAGGAGATTCCGCGCTGCAGACTGGAGCTGGAACGCGGAGAGACTTTATAACTTCGTGTCGCACACCAGGAAGGCTGTGTCTGACCGGGAGGGGATCATTTCAAACACGAGGTGCAGCGTGCTGGGGTTCCCCGGTCAGGGAGCCTGTTAGTTTATTGTTAACGTTGTGTGGTTTATTTGATAGCTGTCCCGCTCCTGCAGCAAGGAGTCCTCTGGTTTATGTGTTATATTTTATTTTATTCTTGCGTGCACGCAGCTGTTTTATATATTCATTTTAAATAGATTGGGGGAAACTGGTACCGTGTACTTTATAAATGTAATGTAGTTTGTAACGAGACCATTCAATTGCTGACGTTGTTGTCTACTTTGTATGTATCACAAAAAGAACAGAATTGCTGATCTGGTTAATTAACTTTACTATAAGAAACTGATCGATCCAAGTATTTTATATGAACTGCAATAATATAATCTGTGGTAATTAGTTTAATTAACTTCACTATAAGAAACTGATAGATTTTATAGTTTATTTTATTGTATCATCCCTATATATACTAGACAATTGTTAGACTGTGAAGTGAAGGTGGCATTGTCATATGGTTTACATTATTGTTAATGTGCTTGAGATTTTTAAAACAATTACTATTAAAAACGTGTAAAGATTATTTTTGGTGAATGATTGCTTGGTTTCTCCTGGATAAAAGAGTTTGTGTGGGAACCAACCACTCGAGGTCCTTGTCCTCCATAAACACAAGGTGGCGTAGTCAAATTATTAACAGCGATTTAGCTATATGTACATAAAGACCTGCTACACTATCACATTTGCACATGCAGAATGTTTATGCTGTTCTATGTTGTTAAAGTAAATAAATACTGTTTGTTTTAAAACATATTTTTGGTTGTACCATTAATTTATGCAAACAACATGACATTAGTATCACGTGACACACTTGCAGAAATTGAATGTTAGGCAAATGTAATGAGGTGCAGTTACGTATCATGACCACAAGGTGTCAGTAATAGATTTGATAATAACCCAGCGAACACAATGATGTTCCCAGAACGTTATGAGAATGTTACTCGAAAGTCTGGATAACATTAAGTAATGTTTAAAGAACTTTTTTTGGAAGGTTTTCGTAATGTTATGAGAACGTTCGTAACTAACGTTATGAAATAACATTGACGCTGCTTTCAGGTAACATTGCCAAAGACACAAAATGATGAGTTTATTCCCAGTTAATTAGGATCCCTCTTGTAAATGTACTCCCTACTATCCTACCTGCCAATCTCCCAATCCTGCTCTCCTACAGCAGCAGCCTCTTCAATAAACACAAACACACAACTAACCCAATTACATGAGAGGATTCTGGAGATATCAAAAGCTCCGGGTACACAGCAACACACACACACACACACACACACACACACACACACACACACACACACACACACACACAGGTATGGATCCAAATGCATCCAAAACTGATACTGAACTTGAAACCCAGAGTGTTTACAAGAACTCAAACGCTGACTTCAGAGGAATGATTGCCCGGCTTCACTGTCAGTTCCACGAAGTTGCCTAGAAAAGAAAAGGGTTGGGTTAAAATGACAGTTTGGAGAAAGCACATGCACAAGTAAAAAAGGTACGTTCACTTAGATTTGAATGAACATGAGCGTGATTCACCTGTCGCCTCCTTTTCCTCCTGTGTGAGGCACGAATCTCAGCGTCTCTGTGAGGTCTTCCACGTCGCTGGCCTTCACACGTCTGTCCGGCCCATAAACTGCTTCTACAAAACAAAAGAGCTGGACACAGAGATTAATAACCCTGAAAATAAGAGTCTAAACGGCCAAAAACATCATCCCAAAAGCTTTGTTCAAGATCATTCAAATTAAACTGTACAATGCTCATTTGCAGCAGCTTTTTCATTTATGTTAACAATGAATTAAAAAGTCTTCCCTCGATATGAATTTACATATTTTCATGAACTAAATTAGACATAATCTAACTGGATGAGCCTTAAATTACAATATTGGAATACAAGAAATATGAAAATGGCAAATCTAAATATATCTGAATATACAGAAAAAACAGAATTAGTGGAAATGATTCTGCAGAGGCCAAGACCCTGAAAAGGCTTTTTTTTTCCTTTCCTGCCTTTAGGCTGTATTGAGCCAGAGGGAATGTGACCTCAACGCCCCAGACCTGCCAACCTTGACATTTCTTTTTGAGTAGCACTCTTTCACGAGGACATCTCGGCTTCCCCTCAGAATTGCTTTAGGGTATCAAACAGCTAAATGCTACACTCTGGAGAGTTCAGAGGATGAAATTATCAGTAAAAAAATAATGAGATTAGATATGATTGTTTCAGTTTAAATTTAATTTTGTTTACCTTAGTATAGATGAAACCTTTTTAATTTATACCAACTGAAAATTATTTCAAGTACAGAAAATAGCCATTTTTGTAGTATGTTGGTATTTTATTTACTGTCAAAACAAAACAAATTGAAATGTATAAGCTTCTAAAAACAGAGAAACAAAGCACTTTCAAAAAATGGAAAAAAAAACCCTTGTAAATAGTCACTGAGTCAGCACCAAATGTAATAGCTATCCACAAAGTGAGTGTTAGGAACAGAAAGGATTCCAACAGGTCAAACTGCACTTTCAGATCTTGAAAGAGCTTCATAGGTGGCTGACCTGGCTTTCCTGAGCAAGGTGTCACTAAAGGTTTGTGTGTGACACACTTGCTGCTTCGCTGACATCAGGACTTTGTGCGTTACCAGTGATCTTAGCATGTCTGTGCTCAGGCTGGCTCTGTGTTGGGTTTTGTTTTTGGTCTCCAAGCTGAACACTCTTTCACACTCAGCATTACTGTGGAAGATGACCAAAATGCCTAACGCGGTAACATTACAGTAATGCCCGATTCTTTTAGACAGAAATATAAAGTTTCCTTCTACAGGATTCCTGCTGATCCAGACAGGAGGGTAAAATGGATTTCAGCGATTAAAAGAGAATAAAAAAAAAGAAAAAGACTGGACCCATTCGTCTGTAGTGAGCGCTTCATAAAAAGTTAATATCAGTAAGCATATATCAGTAGTTCTGATATTACGTTATTATTATTAGTCGTAGTAGTATTAAGTCCAACTTTAACACGCTTACTTGTATGGCCGTTTTTTTCATAAATATTTAGCTATACACTTAGAGGATTACACTTATGCGGGTCGATTATTCCGTCCTTACATAATTATTTTTTTTTTACCGTTAACAAAATCGATAATGCTACATTAATGATTGTACTGAACTTCAATATAAAATCACAAACCAGCCGTTTATGACTTGTTTAGCACAACGAGAGAGAGGGGGGGAGACGCTGCTAGGCAACCGGCTCCTGAACATTCCACTCCGCTGAGCAGAGACCGTTAGGATTTAAAAATGCGAAAGTTCCGAGCGGCGTCAGGCGCTTCGTTTAATTAACACACCGTTGCTGATATTTTAATTTTGAAGAGAACCATATTTTAAATACTCAAATAGCACTGTATTAAAAAGCACTTTACTTCAGTTCCACACCTTTTTCCAACAAATAAAAGAAGGTACGTATTTATAATAAGTATATTTGTTATGATATTAAGAGTAAACGAATGTGCTACAGTCTGGTGTATAATTTATTTATAAAATGTTGTAGTGTTTCATTTTTAATATTAATATTTTTATTGTTTTCTCAAAATAACATCCATACATTATCAGTTGATCTGCTAGTGTAATCAAATCTCAATATTACTCGTCAGTAATTCATACATAGACACGCTGTGGTAACTTCAAGAAGTTAAAATGTAAGGCTGGATTACAGTTTAACCAAATAAATAAATAAATACATTAATAACGACACGAAACAAAAATACGTTTTGGTAGCTCATACGTATTTAAATTACAAATTGCGACTCGTTTTAGAAATGGATTTATATACTAACTGCAGTATTAATCTAAAATGATATTTCGAAGTGTTTGAGGTGCAGACTCGCATAGGTGATTTGTAAAATCCAGTAGTGTTGTAGCGGTCCGTGTGTTTGTGTTTTGTGTTGTGTATTCGCTCTTGTCTCCCCTGTCTGGGTGCTGTTATTACCGCTGTATTGTGTTCCTCCCCTCGTCTGTATTCCCTGTAGCTGCGGGTTCGCTCTGTCCCTGTGGTCCCTGTCATTGGCTGTTAGTTGTATGTGCCCATTGGTCCTGGTGTGCGGCTGGGGACCAATGGGATAGCTGTTCGCTCAGGCACCTGATTAGCATAAAGGGGCGGAGCTGAGTTATAAAAGGGGGCGTTTCACACTCGTTGTTGTTCCAGGGCAAGTCGTGAACTTTGTAGAGTAGTGGCGTGGTCTGTAGCGTGAGGAGAGATAGCAGCTTAAATAAAGCTTTGAACTTGAAAGCAGCGTGTTGTCACCTCTTCCGCCTGTTGCGTGAAACGCTACAATATGTTAAAAAACTATAACGCCACATTACTTAGCACTCGGGGGAAACACAAATTATTCATTTGGAAAGAATTTGCTGTGAGATTATTTGGATAAATACTCAGAATTATTGATGTGTGGACTTTTGATTAAAATATACCCACATGTATTTTTGTTTCATGTAGTAATTTATTTATTTATGTATTTATTTAAACTTTAATTGTCTCTTTCATTTTAACCTCTTGCTGGTGCCACGGCTTGTCTCTGTATCTATTCACTGATATCTGAGATTGTGTTTAGTACACACTAGCAGCTGAGCTGATAATCTTATTGATGTTATTTTGTATAAACAATAACATGTTATACTGTACATTACAGAAAAAAAAAACTCAGGAGGAGGCAGTGTGGTTCAGTGGTTATAGTCCCGGGCTTGTAACCAGAAGGTCACGGGTTCACATCCCACCACTGCCGCTGCCTGACTCGCTGTATGACCATGAGCAAGTCACTGAATCTCCTTGTGCTCCATCCTGTGGATGAGATGTTAAATCAATGTCCTATTGGAAGTGACAGTTCACAGACTACCTCTTAACGCGCTTTGTGATGGTGGTCCACTATGAAAGGTGCTATATATGTGAGGTAATATCACCACGCCTTGGGTGCGTTGTGAGGCACTAGATGAAGTGGAGTCCTTCAACCGCCCAGGAAGTGGTGATCTATCTCATGATAACACACAGACCCTGGCGTGTATTATTGCTATTATTAAATTGGTCTGTGAGTGTGTTTTTGTTGGTAAATGAAGAAGACTTTAAACTTTATTTTAATATTTGTCATGTGTCTCTCCTTCCACTGAGAGAAGTAGTTCCACAGTAACTAACATTGTTAGATTAACAATTAAACATTGATTTCAAACCGTTTTGTATAATATTTTCTTTTTCGGGGACTTCGATAATATTTTCTTCTTTAGTCTTTGTAGATATTGAACTGGTTCATTGTTTCTAAGTGTATGTCTGGGTTTTGTCCAGTAGATGGCGCTGCTGCTGTTGTGACGTTTTGTTTAAATCAATGTCAATGTTCTTTTCAGTTAGCCAGTCACGGAAAACTTTCATAGCCCATTCTGTCTGGTGCTTGGTGTTTCCCTCAGTTGTATTCATTTCTAGGTTGTCTAAATCTGCTTCATTTACCTCAGTATGGCGAGATGTTGACATTTTCTTTTGTAGTTAATCTCAGGGATTGCTGTCATGCTGACTCGAGTGGTGTTGTAGTTAATCTCAGGGATTGCTGTCATGCTGATTGACTCGAGTGGTGTTGTAGTTAATCTCAGGGATTGCTGTCATGATGACTGAATTCACTGATCGAGTGGTGTTGTAGTTAATCTCATGGATTGCTGTCATGCTGACTTCAAAGGTGTTTTGAGTTAATCTCAGGGATTGCTGTCATGCTGACTGACTCGAGTGGTGTTGTAGTTAATCTCAGGATTGCTGTCATGCTGACTCGAGTGGTGTTGTAGTTAATCTCAGGGATTGCTGTCATGCTGACTCGAGTGGTGTTGTAGTTAATCTCATGGATTGCTGTCATGCTGACTCGAGTGGTGTTGTAGTTAATCTCAGGGATTGCTGTCATGCTGACTCGAGTGGTGTTGTAGTTAATCTCATGGATTGCTGTCATGCTGACTCGAGTGGTGTTGTAGTTAATCTCAGGGATTGCTGTCATGCTGACTCGAGTGGTGTTGTAGTTAATCTCAGGGATTGCTGTCGTGCTGACTCGAGTGGTGTTGTAGTTAATCTCACAGATTGCTGTCATGCTGATTGACTCGAGTGGTGTTGTAGTTAATCTCAGGGATTGCTGTCATACTGACTCGAGTGGTGTTGTAGTTAATCTCAGGGATTGCTGTCATGCTGACTCGAGTGGTGTTGTAGTTAATCTCAGGGATTGCTGTCATGCTGACTCGAGTGGTGTTGTAGTTAATCTCAGGGATTGCTGTCATGCTGATTGACTCGAGTGGTGTTGTAGTTAATCTCAGGGATTGCTGTCATGCTGACTGACTCGAGTGGTTTTGTAGTTAATCTCATGGATTGCTGTCATGCTGACTCGAGTGGTGTTGTAGTTAATCTCAGGGATTGCTGTCATGCTGACTCGAGTGGTGTTGTAGTTAATCTCAGGGATTGCTGTCATGCTGACTCGAGTGGTGTTGTAGTTAATCTCAGGGATTGCTGTCATGCTGATTGACTCGAGTGGTGTTGTAGTTAATCTCAGGGATTGCTGTCGTGCTGACTGACTCGAGTGGTGTTGTAGTTAGTCTCAGGGATTGCTGTCATGCTGACTCGAGTGGTGTTGTAGTTAATCTCAGAGATTGCTGTCATGCTGACTTACTCGAGTGGTGTTGTAGTTAATCTCAGGGATTGCTGTCATGCTGACTCGAGTGGTGTTGTAGTTAATCTCAGGGATTGCTGTCATGCTGACTGACTCGAGTGGTGTTGTAGTTAATCTCAGGGATTGCTGTCATGCTGACTGACTCGAGTGGTGTTGTAGTTAATCTCATGGATTGCTGTCATGCTGACTCGAGTGGTGTTGTAGTTAATCTCACAGATTGCTGTCATGCTCACTGACTCGAGTGGTGTTGTAGTTAATCTCAGGGATTGCAGTCATGCTGACTCGAGTGGTGTTGTAGTTAATCTCAGGGATTGCTGTCATGCTGACTCGAGTGGTGTTGTAGTTATTATTATTATTATTTATTTCTTAGCAGACGCCCTTATCCAGGGCGACTTACAGTCGTAAGCAAATACATTTCAAGTGTTACAATACAAGTAATACAATAAGAGCAAGAAATACAATAACTTTTGTTCAAGCAAAGTACAAGTGTGACAAACCACAATTCAATAATACAGCAGATAATAGTGATAGTTACATCAGGATATGACTAAATAGTGATAGTTACATCAGGATATGATTAAATACAAAGTACTACAGGTTAAACACTTGGCAGATTACAGTATTCTGAAGTACAGGATTAAATGCAGTAAAACAGAGGGCAGATAAGAGCAAAATAAAGCACATTTACATGAAGGGTGATAGTGTCCCAGGATACAAACAGAGGAGTTCTACAGGTGCTGTTTGAAGAGGTGAGTCTTAAGGATTGCTGTCATGTGGTCAGGGACTGGGTTGTCCTGACATCTGTAGGAAGGTCATTCCACCACTGCGGAACAAGGGTGGAGAAAGGAGGATTCTGGAGGCAGGGGGAGCATAAGAGGGTGAGCTAGTCTTCTAGTGCATGCTGAGGAGGGAGAGGTGTTGTAGGGGTGTAGGGAGATTGAGGGTCTAGAGGTAGCTGGGTGCAGTCTGGTCAAAGGCATCTGCTGATTGCTAGTACAAGAGTCTTGAACTGGATGCGAGCGGTGATCGTAGCCAGTGGAATCTCGGAGTAGTGGATGCTGGGCGAAAGCGGGCAGAGAAGAAACACCAGGCGGGCAGCAGAGTTCTGGATGAGCTGGAGCGGACAGGGATTGCTGACATGGGAGGCCAGCCAGGAGGTGTTGCAGTTAATCTAGGCGGGAGAGTACCAGGGCCTGGACCAGGAGCTGGGTAGTTGTAGTTGGTGAGGGATTCGGATTCTTCGGATGTTGCTCAGGAAGTTAATCGGCAGGGATTGCGTGTCATGTGGAGATGTGCTGGTAAGAGAGGCAGGGGTCCAGGTTGACTCCAAGGTTCTTAGCTGAGGAAGAGGAGAGAGTGTGTAGTTTCCAGAGGAACAGAGATAGAGATCAGAGGAGGGGAGGAGGAGGAAAAGAAAAGAGGTCAGATTTAGAGAGGTTGAGTTTGAGGTGATGCGAGTGCATCCAGGAGGAAATAGCAGACAGACAGGTAGAGTTAATTTCAGGGATTGCTGTCATGCTAACTGACTCGAGTGGTGTTGTAGTTAATGTCAGGGATTGCTGTCATGCTGACTGACTCGAGTGGTGTTGTAGTTAATCTCAGGGATTGCTGTCATGCTGACTCGAGTGGTGTTGTAGTTAATCTCAGGGATTGCTGTCATGCTGACTGACTCGAGTGGTGTTGTAGTTAATCTCAGGGATTGCTGTCATGCTGACTGACTCGAGTGGTGTTGTAGTTAATCTCAGGGATTGCTGTCATGCTGACTCGAGTGGTGTTGTAGTTAATCTCATGAATTGCTTTCATGCTGATTGAGTCGAGTGGTGGTGTAGTTAATCTCAGGGATTGCTGTCATGCTGACTCGAGTGGTGTTGTAGTTAATCTCATGGATTGCTGTCATGCTGACTCGAGTGGTTTTGTAGTTAATCTCAGGGATTGCTGTCATACTGACTGACTCGAGTGGTGTTGTAGTTAATCTCAGGGATTGCTGTCATGCTGATTGACTCGAGTGGTGTTGTAGTTAATCTCAGGGATTGCTGTCATGCTGACTCGGTGGTTTTGTAGTTAATCTCAGGGATTGCTGTCATGTTGACTTCAGTGGTGTTGTAGTTAATCTCAGGGATTGCTGTCATGCTGACTCGGAGTGGTGTTGTAGTTAATCTCAGGGATTGCTGTCATGCTGACTGACTTCGAGTGGTGTTGTAGTTAATCTCAGGGATTGCTGTCATGCTGACTCGAGTGGTGTTGTAGTTAATCTCAGGGATTGCTGTCATGCTGACTGATTTCAGTGGTTTTGTAGTTAATCTCAGGGATTGCTGTCATGCTGACTCGAGTGGTGTTGTAGTTAATCTCAGGGATTGCTGTCATGCTGACTGACTTGAGTGGTGTTGTAGTTAATCTCAGGGATTGCTGTCATGCTGACTGACTCGAGTGGTGTTGTAGTTAATCTCAGGGATTGCTGTCATGCTGACTGACTCGAGTGGTGTTGTAGTTAATCTCAGGGATTGCTGTCATGCTGACTCGAGTGGTGTTGTAGTTAATCTCAGGGATTGCTGTCATGCTGACTCGAGTGGTTTTGTAGTTAATCTCAGGGATTGCTGTCATGCTGACTCGAGTGGTTTTGTAGTTAATCTCAGGGATTGCTGTCATGCTGACTCGAGTGGTGTTGTAGTTAATCTCAGGGATTGCTGTCATGCTGACTCGAGTGGTGTTGTAGTTAATCTCATGGATTGCTGTCATGATGACTTCGAGTGATGTTGTAGTTAATCTCAGGGGATTGCTGTCATGCTGACTGACTCGAGTGGTGTTGTAGTTAATCTCAGGGATTGCTGTCATGCTGACTCGAGTGGTGTTGTAGTTAATCTCAGGGATTGCTGTCATGCTGACTCGAGTGGTGTTGTAGTTAATCTCAGGGATTGCTGTCATGCTGACTGACTCGAGTGGTGTTGTAGTTAATCTCATGGATTGCTGTCATGCTGACTCGAGTGGTTTTGTAGTTAATCTCAGGGATTGCTGTCATGCTGACTCGAGTGGTGTTGTAGTTAATCTCAGGGATTGCTGTCATGCTGACTCGACTGGTGTTGTAGTTAATCTCAGGGATTGCTGTCATGCTGACTCGAGTGGTGTTGTAGTTAATCTCAGGGATTGCTGTTATGCTGACTCGAGTGGTGTTGTAGTTAATCTCAGGGATTGCTGTCATGCTGACTGACTCGAAAGGTTTTGTTTACCCAACATACAGGTGCAGTTGGCTGACGATTTTATTTACTGTGATGAGGCCGCTTCACAGAAAGAAGTTCCGTCACTGTTGTGTTATCACCAGATATCTAATGGCTAGGAGAATCTAGTATTTTCACCAATTGTTTCTACCCATTTCATAATAACAAATAACATTGCTGTCTAAACCTAATATCTAAATGAATAACAGCAAATCAATATGACATCTAAACCTGGTATCTAATAAATAGGGTGACCAGATTTTCAAAGCTGAAAACCTGGACACATTGTTAAATAGCTGACAAGACTAATTAAACCATTTAAATACAGGCTGTTTTTAATGGCTATTTAAACAACATATCCATCCTGTCACTGTAGCACTTTTATTTCATTTTTTTTTAAGCAGATAGCTCATTTCAGTTCACTCATGGGTGTATCATTTTATGGGTATTTAGTTTGAGTAGCCATATTGTGTTATATCTCAGGGATTGCTACTTTTACATTGAGTTTAATAATAATAATAATAATAATAATAATAATAATAATAATAATAATAATAATTCAATACATTTACGGTTTGCCATTTCTTTCTGTTTCTATTTTTTTGTACTCACTGTGTCAGGATTGCTCTGTTTGTTAACGTTGTTGATGTGTTTAACCTGGTGGATTGCTGATGCTTGCATCCTCTCCGTTGTATGCCTAGTGTCTCAGGGATTGCTGTCATGCTGATTGACTCGAGTGGTGTTGTAGTTAATCTCAGGGATTGCTGTCATGCTGACTCAGGAGTGGTTTTGTAGTTAATCTCAGGGATTGCTGTCATGCTGACTGACTCGAGTGGTGTTGTAGTTAATCTCAGGGATTGCTGTCATGCTGACTCGAGTGGTGTTGTAGTTAATCTCAGGGGATTGCTGTCATGCTGACTCGAGTGGTGTTGTAGTTAATCTCAGGGATTGCTGTCATGCTGACTCGAGTGGTGTTGTAGTTAATCTCAGGGATTGCTGTCATGATGACTCAGTTGTGTAGTTAATCTCAGGGATTGCTGTCATGCTGACTCGAGTGGTGTTGTAGTTAATCTCAGGGATTGCTGTCATGCTGATTGACTCGAGTGGTGTTGTAGTTAATCTCAGGGATTGCTGTCGTGCTGACTGACTCTCGAGTGGTGTTGTAGTTAATCTCAGGGATTGCTGTCATGCTGACTCGGTGGTGTTGTAGTTAATCTCAGGGATTGCTGTCATGCTGACTGACTCGAGTGGTGTTGTAGTTAGTCTCAGGGATTGCTGTCATGCTGACTCGAGTGGTGTTGTAGTTAATCTCAGGGATTGCTGTCATGCTGACTGACTCGAAAGTGGTGTTGTAGTTAATCTCATGGATTGCTGTCATGCTGACTCGAGTGGTGTTGTAGTTAGTCTCAGGGATTGCTGTCATGCTGACTCGAGTGGTGTTGTAGTTAATCTCAGGGATTGCTGTCATGCTGACTCGAGTGGTGTTGTAGTTATTATTATTATTATTTATTTCTTAGCAGACGCCCTTATCCAGGGCGACTTACAGTCGTTGCTGCAAATACATTTCAAGTGTTACAATACAAGTAATACAATAAGAGCAAGAAATACAATAACTTTTGTTCAAGCAAATCTCAAGTGTGACAAACCACAATTCAATAATACTGCAGATAATAGTGATATTACATCATGCTGACTAAATAGTGATAGTTACATCAGGATATGATTAAATACAAAAGTACTACAGGTTAAACACTTGGCAGATTACAGTATTCTGAAGTACAGGATTAAATGCAGTAAAACAGAGGGCAGATAAGAGCAAAATAAAGTTGTACAATCTTTATTGAAGGGTGATAGTGTCCCAGGATACAAACAGGAGGAGTTCTACAGGTGCTGTTTGAAGAGGTGTTGTAGTTAAGGAGGCGCGGAATGCTGTCAGGGACTGGGCAGTCCTGACATCTAATCTCAAGGTCATTCCACCACTGCTGAGCAAGGGGTGGAGTTAATCGGGCTCTGGAGGCAGGGGACTCATAGGAGGTGTTGAGCTAATCTTCTAGTGCAGGCGGCTGTCAGAGGTCGACTGGGGGGTGTAGGGAGATGAGGGTCTAGAGGTTGCTGGGTGCAGTCTGGTCAAGGCATCTGTAGGCTAGTACAAGAGTCTTGAACTGGATGCTGACTCGAAAGTGGTTTTGTGAGCGATCTCAGTGATTGCTGTCATGGGCTGACCTCGAGAGGTGTTGTAGTTAATCAGCAGATTCTGGATGAGCTGGAGCGGACGGGTGGCGGACTTGGGAGTTAATCCAGGATTGCTGTCAGTAGTCTGGCCAGAGGTTTCCCAAACTGTGGGATTGCCGTCATGCTGACTGATTTGAAAGACGTGTGTAGGCATCTCAGGGACAAATTGTGTAATGTCATGCTGACTTTTTTTTTTTTTTTTTTTTTTTGCATTTTCATAAGACTTGTCATACTCACACAAAACTTTAAAAATCATTGGAAATTCCTTTCAATTTCTGCCGTGAAATGGAGAAACAAACAGAGGGATTGCAAGACAATCTGACTCGCAGCAGGTGCTGTAATTAAATGTATTATATTTATGACGTCATGTTTTAGTTTTTTATTAATTACATTTTTTTTGGTGGTTATGATGAGCTATTTTTTGGGATTTTTTATGTAAATCGTTTTTTCAGAGCTTTCAATTTTTATGTACTGTATGAAATTATTGTTTTCTGTTACTGTACTTTACAAAATGCTTGTTTTTTTTTGTCACAAAGTAGTAACTGTACAGTACCACACTTTGTACCTTCTTTCCTTTGTTGTCTTCCACAACCGAAATCCTGTGGTCACGGACACATTCTTCTGGGTTTTTTCATGTGTTTAGGCATTTGTTTTACATTTCACCAAATTTGCAATTCTGTTTTAAATCCTGATCTTAACTGTAATATAGCTTTAAATCCCAGGGAACAAGCCTCCAGTCTCGAGAAAGTATTCAGAACTAATCAATACAAGTTATTGAAAAGGTAGTTTGTTTTGTTTTTTAATGTATTAAGTTTTTCTCAGGATTATGTCAATTGAGTATATTTCCAGTGTTTTTCTGGTGTTCATTATACACAGATTTTTTTTTTTTTTTTTTTTTTTTTTTTTTTGTATCAGGGTGTTTTATCGTTAAACCTAAAATCAGTCCATAATTATATTATTAGAGTCATTTATATTGTAAGTATATTATTGTGTCATGTGTATAAATCTGTGTGGTGTTGTATATATTAAAAACAACATGAAAATATAAATCTGAATGCTAGTGGTGTTGTAGAATCAGGTGTCATGCGGTCTGGAAGAAGTGGTGTGTTAATCAAAAGTTTGGGAACCTCTGGTCTAGGTGGTGGTAGTTACCAGGGCCTGGACCAGGCTGACTCGAGTGGTGTTGGTGAGTTAATCTCCTGGATTCTTGGATGTTGCTCAGGAAGAATCGGCAAGTGGTGCCAGAGTGGAGATGTGCTGGGAATAAGAGAGGCATGCTGGGTGACTCCAAGGTTCTTAGTTAAGGAAGAGGGATTGCTGTCATTCCAGAGGAACAGAGATAGAGAGAATCAGGATTGGGGAGGAGGAGGGACTCGAGTGGTGTTGAGGTCAATTTAGAGGATTGCTTTCAGCTGATGACTCAGTGCATCCAGGTGTTGTAGACAATCTAATTTCAGGGATTGCTGTCATGCTAACTGACCCGAGTGGTGTTGTAGTTAATGTCAGGGATTGCTGTCATGCTGACTGACTTCGAGTGGTGTTGTAGTTAATCTCAGGGATTGCTGTCATGCTGACTGACTCGAGTGGTTTTGTAGTTAATCTCAGGGATTGCTGTCATGCTGACTCGAGTGGTGTTGTAGTTAATCTCAGGGATTGCTGTCATGCTGACTCGAGTGGTGTTGTAGTTAATCTCAGGGATTGCTGTCATGCTGACTGACTCGAGTGGTGTTGTAGTTAATCTCAGGGATTGCTGTCATGCTGACTCGAGTGGTGTTGTAGTTAATCTCAGGGATTGCTGTCATGCTGACGAGTGGTTTTGTAGTTAATCTCAGGGATTGCTGTCATGCTGACTCGAGTGGTGTTGTAGTTAATCTCAGGGATTGCTGTCATGCTGACTGACTCGAGTAGTGTTGTAGTTAATCTCAGGGATTGCTGTCATGCTGACTCGAGTGGTGTTGTAGTTAATCTCAGGGATTGCTGTCATGCTGACTGACTCGAGTGGTGTTGTAGTTAATCTCAGGGATTGCTGTCATGCTGACTCGAGTGGTGTTGTAGTTAATCTCAGGGATTGCTGTCATGCTGACTCGAGTGGTTTTGTAGTTAATCTCAGGGATTGCTGTCATGCTGACTCGAAAGTGGTTTTGTAGTTAATCTCAGGGATTGCTGTCATGCTGACTCGAGTGGTGGTGTAGTTAATCTCAGGGATTGCTGTCATGCTGACTCGAGTGGTGTTGTAGTTAATCTCATGGATTGCTGTCATGATGACTCGAGTGATGTTGTAGTTAATCTCAGGGATTGCTGTCATGCTGACTGACTCGAGTGGTGTTGTAGTTAATCTCAGGGATTGCTGTCATGCTAACTCGAGTGGTGTTGTAGTTAATCTCAGGGATTGCTGTCATGCTGACTCGAGTGGTGTTGTAGTTAATCTCAGGGATTGCTGTCATGCTGACTGACCTCGAAGTGGTGTTGTAGTTAATCTCATGGATTGCTGTCATGCTGACTCGAGTGGTTTTGTAGTTAATCTCAGGGATTGCTGTCATGCTGACTCGAGTGGTGTTGTAGTTAATCTCAGGGATTGCTGTCATGCTGACTCGACTGGTGTTGTAGTTAATCTCAGGGATTGCTGTCATGCTGACTCAGTGGTGTTGTAGTTAATCTCAGGGATTGCTGTTATGCTGACTCGAGTGGTGTTGTAGTTAATCTCAGGGATTGCTGTCATGCTGACTGACTCGAGTGGTTTTGTTTTAATCTCAGGCATTGCAGGTGCATGTTGACCTCGTGGTCGTTTTTATTTACTGTGGGATGCTGTCATGCTGACTCAGAAAGAAGTTCCGCACTGTTGTGTTATCACCAGATATCTAATTAATCTCAGGGAATCTAGTATTTTGACCAATTGTTTCTACCCATTTCATAATAACAAATAACATGATGTCTAAACCTAATATCTAAATGAATAACAGCAAATCAATAACATCTAAACCTAATATCTAATAAATAGGGTGACCAGATTTTCAAAGCTGAAAACCTGGGACATTGTTAAATAGTCAAGACTAATTAAACCATTTAAATACAGGCTGTTGTTTAATGGCTATTTAAACAACATATCCATCCTGTCACTGGCAGCACTTTTTATTTCATTTTTTTAAGCAGATAGCTCATTTCAGTTCACTCATGGTGTTGTATCATTTTGCTGTCATTTAGTTTGAGTGGTGTTGTGTTAATATCACGGATTGCTACTTTTGACATTGAGTTTAATAATAATAATAATAATAATAATAATAATAACTAATAATAATAATGTAATAATTCAATACATTTACGGTTTGCCATTTCTTTCTGTTTCTATTTTTAATCTCACTGTGTCAGGACATGCTCTGTTTGTTAACGTTGTTGATGTGTTTAACCTGGTGGATTGGATGCTTGCATCCTCTCACTGGTGCCTAGTGTCTCAGGGATTGCTGTCATGCTGATTGACCCGAGTGGTGTTGTAGTTAATCTCAGGGATTGCTGTCATGCTGACTCGAGTGGTTTTGTAGTTAATCTCAGGGATTGCTGTCATGCTGACTGACTCGAGTGGTGTTGTAGTTAATCTCAGGGATTGCTGTCATGCTGACTCGAGTGGTGTTGTAGTTAATCTCAGGGATTGCTGTCATGCTGACTCGAGTGGTGTTGTAGTTAATCTCAGGGATTGCTGTCATGCTGACTCGGTGGTGTTGTAGTTAATCTCAGGGATTGCTGTCATGCTGACTCGAGTGGTGTAGTTAATCTCAGGGATTGCTGTCATGCTGACTCGAGTGGTGTTGTAGTTAATCTCAGGGATTGCTGTCATGCTGACTGACTCGAGTGGTGTTGTAGTTAATCTCAGGGATTGCTGTCGTGCTGACTGACTCGGAGTGGTGTTGTAGTTAATCTCAGGGATTGCTGTCATGCTGACTCGAGTGGTGTTGTAGTTAATCTCAGGGATTGCTGTCATGCTGACTGACTCGAGTGGTGTTGTAGTTAATCTCAGGGATTGCTGTCATGCTGACTCGAGTGGTGTTGTAGTTAATCTCAGGGATTGCTGTCATGCTGACTGACTCGAGTGGTGTTGTAGTTAATCTCATGGATTGCTGTCATGCTGACTCGAGTGGTGTTGTAGTTAATCTCAGGGATTGCTGTCATGCTGACTCGAGTGGTGTTGTAGTTAATCTCAGGGATTGCTGTCATGCTGACTCGAGTGGTGTTGTAGTTATTATTATTATTATTTATTTCTTAGCATGCCCTTATCCAGGCTTACTTACAGTTAAGCAAATACATTTCAAGTGTTACAATACAAGTAATACAATAAGAGCAAGAAATACAATAACTTTTGTTCAAGCAAAGTACAAGTGTGACAAACCACAATTCAATAATACTGCAGATAATAGTGATAGTTACATCAGGATATGACTAAATAGTGATAGTTACATCAGGATATGATTAAATACAAAATACTACAGGTTAAACTGTCATGCTGATTACAGTATTCTAGTTAATACAGGATTAAATGCAGTAAAACAGAGGGCAGATAAGAGCAAAATAAAGCACATTTACATGAAGGGTGATAGTGTCCCAGGATACAAACAGAGGAGTTCTACAGGTGCTGTTTGAAGTAGTGAGTCTTAAGGAGGCTGTGTGGTCTGGGACTGGGCAGTCCTGACATCTGTAATCTCAGGTCATTCCACCACTGCTGACTCAGTGGAGAAGGAGTTAATCTCTGGAGGCAGGGGACCCATAGTGGTGTTGTAGTTAATCTTCTAGTGCAGGCTGTCATGGAGAGGTCGAGTGGGGGTGTAGGGAGAGATGAGGGATCTAGTCATGCTGCTGGGTGCAGTCTGGTCAAGGCATCTGTAGCTAGTACAAGAGTCTTGAACTGGATGCTGTCATGCGGACTCAGTGGAGCGGTGGAGTAGTGGATCTCAGCGATTGCTGTCATGCAGACTCGAGTGGTGGGCAGCAGAGTTCTGGATGAGCTGGATGCTGACTCGACCTGCGTGGTGTTGGAGGCCAATCCAGGGATTGCAGTGTCTATGCCAGAGGTTCCCAAACTGTGTGTTGTAGTTACCCCTAGGGGATTGCTGTCAGGACGACTTAGAGTGGTGTTGTAGTTAACAAATTGTGTAATGGCGACATTTTTTTAGTTTTTTTTTTTTTCATTTTCATAAGACTTGTCATGCTCACACAAAACTTTAAAAGTTATTCAGAAATTCCTTTCAATTTCTGCCGTGAAATGGAGAAACAAACAGAGAGCCGTCAAGACAATCTGAAAGCGGGACACTTGAATTAAATGTATTATATTTATGTCATGCTGTTTTAGTTTTTTATTAATTAATTTTTTTTGGTGGTTATGATGAGCTATTTTTGATTTTTATGTAAATCGTTTTTCAGAGCTTTCTCATTTTTGTGTACTGTATGAAATTATTGTTTTCTGTTACTGTACTTTACAAAATGCTTGTTTTTTTTCTGTCACAAAGTAGTAACTGTACAGTACCACACTTTGTACCTTCTTTCCTTTGTTGTCTTCCACAACGAAATCCCTGTGGTCACGGACACATTCTTCTGGGTTTTTGTGTTTAGGCATTTGTTTTAATTTCACCATTGCTTTGCAATTCTGTTTTAAATCCTACGTTGTCTTAACTGTAATATATTGCTTTAAATCCCTGAACAAGCCTCCAGTCGAGAAATCTCAGAACTAATCAATACAAGTTAGGAAAAGGTGGTTTGTTTTTTTTTTTAATGTATTAAGTTTTTTGAGTTATGAAATTGAGTATATTTCCAGTGTTTTTCTGGTGTTCATTATACACAAAGTTTTTTTTTTTTTTTTTTTTTTTTTTTTTGTATCAGGGTGTTTTATCGGTTAAACCCTAAAATCAAAGCCATAATTATATTATTAGAGTCATTTATATTGTCAGGGATTATTGTGTATGTGACTAAATGGTGTGTATTATGAAAGGATATATTAAAAAACAACATGAAAATATAAATCTGAATGCTAGTGGATTGCTGTCAGGTGATCGGTCTGGAAGTGGTGTTGCAATCAAAAGTTTGGGAACCTCTGGTCTAGGCCCGGAGAGTACCAGGGCCTGGACCAGGAGCTGGGTAGCATAGTTGGTGAGGAAGTTAATTCTTGGATGTTGCTCAGGAAGAATCGAGTGGTGTTGTAGTTAATCCCAGTGGAGATGTGCTGGGAATAAGAGAGGCAGGGGTCCAGGGTGACTCCAAGGTTCTTAGCTGAGGAAGAGGGAGAGTGTGGTAGATTCCAGAGGAACAGAGATAGAGATCAGAGGAGGGGAGGAGGGAAAGGTGTTGTAGGAGGTCAGATTTAGAGAGGTTGAGTTTGAGGTGATGTTGAGTGCATCCAGGAGGAAATAGCAGACAGACAGGTAGTGTTGTAGTTAATTTCAGGGATTGCTGTCATGCTAACTGACTCGAGTGGTGTTGTAGTTAATGTCAGGGATTGCTGTCATGCTGACTGACTCGAGTGGTGTTGTAGTTAATCTCAGGGATTGCTGTCATGCTGACTCGAGTGGTGTTGTAGTTAATCTCAGGGATTGCTGTCATGCTGACTCGAGTGGTTTTGTAGTTAATCTCAGGGATTGCTGTCATGCTGACTGACTCGAGTGGTGTTGTAGTTAATCTCATGGATTGCTGTCATGCTGACTCGAGTGGTGTTGTAGTTAATCTCAGGGATTGCTGTCATGCTGACTCGAGTGGTGTTGTAGTTAATCTCAGGGATTGCTGTCATGCTGACTGACTCGAGTGGTGTTGTAGTTAATCTCAGGGATTGCTGTCATGCTGACTGACTCGAGTGGTGTTGTAGTTAATCTCAGGGATTGCTGTCATGCTGACTCGAGTGGTGTTGTAGTTAATCTCAGGGATTGCTGTCATGCTGACTCGAGTGGTGTTGTAGTTAATCTCAGGGATTGCTGTCATGCTGACGAAGTGGTTTTGTAGTTAATCTCAGGGATTGCTGTCATGCTGACTCGAGTGGTGTTGTAGTTAATCTCAGGGATTGCTGTCATGCTGACTGACTCGAGTGGTGTTGTAGTTAATCTCAGGGATTGCTGTCATGCTGACTGACTCGAGTGGTGTTGTAGTTAATCTCAGGGATTGCTGTCATGCTGACTGACTCGAGTGGTGTTGTAGTTAATCTCAGGGATTGCTGTCATGCTGACTCGAGTGGTGTTGTAGTTAATCTCAGGGATTGCTGTCATGCTGACTCGAGTGGTTTTGTAGTTAATCTCAGGGATTGCTGTCATGCTGACTCGAGTGGTTTTGTAGTTAATCTCAGGGATTGCTGTCATGCTGACTCGAGTGGTGTTGTAGTTAATCTCAGGGATTGCTGTCATGATGACTCGAGTGGTGTTGTAGTTAATCTCAGGGATTGCTGTCATGCTGACTGACTCGAGTGGTGTTGTAGTTAATCTCAGGGATTGCTGTCATGCTAACTCGAGTGGTGTTGTAGTTAATCTCAGGGATTGCTGTCATGCTGACTCGAGTGGTGTTGTAGTTAATCTCAGGGATTGCTGTCATGCTGACTGACTCGGTGGTGTTGTAGTTAATCTCAGGGATTGCTGTCATGCTGACTCTCAGTGGTTTTGTAGTTAATCTCAGGGATTGCTGTCATGCTGACTCGAGTGGTGTTGTAGTTAATCTCAGGGATTGCTGTCATGCTGACTCGAGTGGTGTTGTAGTTAATCTCAGGGATTGCTGTCATGCTGACTCGAGTGGTGTTGTAGTTAATCTCAGGGATTGCTGTCATGCTGACTCGAGTGGTGTTGTAGTTAATCTCAGGGATTGCTGTCATGCTGACTGACTCGAGTGGTTTTGTTTACCCAGGCATACAGGTGCAGTTGGCGTATCGATTTTATTTACTGTGATGAGGCCGCTTCACAGAAAGAAGTTCCGCACTGTTGTGTTATCACCAGATATCTAATGGCTAGGGAGAATCTAGTATTTTCACCAATTGTTTCTACCCATTTCATAATAACAAATAACATGATGTCTAAACCTAATATCTAAATGAATAACAGCAAATCAATATGACATCTAAACCTAATATCTAATAAATAGGGTGACCAGATTTTCAAAGCTGAAAACCTGGACACATTGTTAAATAGCTGACAAGACTAATTAAACCATTTAAATACAGGCTGTTTTAATGGCTATTTAAACAACATATCCATCCTGTCACTGGCAGCACTTTTATTTCATTTTTTTAAGCAGATAGCTCATTTCAGTTCACTCATGGGTGTATCATTTGCGGGTATTTAGTTTGAGTAATCCATATTGTGTTATATACGGTGTTGTGCTACTTTTACATTGAGTTTAATAATAATAATGTAATAATTAATAATAATAATAATAATAATAATAATAATAATTCAATACATTTTCGGTTTGGCATTTCTTTCTGTTTCTATTTTTACTCACTGTGTCAGGACGGCTCTGTTTGTTAACGTTGTTGATGTGTTTAACCTGGTGGATTCGGATGCTTGCATCCTCTCACTGCTATGCCTAGTGTCTCAGGGATTGCTGTCATGCTGATTGACTCGAGTGGTGTTGTAGTTAATCTCAGGGATTGCTGTCATGCTGACTCGAGTGGTTTTGTAGTTAATCTCAGGGATTGCTGTCATGCTGACTGACTCGAGTGGTGTTGTAGTTAATCTCAGGGATTGCTGTCATGCTGACTCGAGTGGTGTTGTAGTTAATCTCAGGGATTGCTGTCATGCTGACTCGAGTGGTGTTGTAGTTAATCTCAGGGATTGCTGTCATGCTGACTGACTCGAGTGGTGTTGTAGTTAATCTCAGGGATTGCTGTCATGCTGACTCGAGTGGTGTTGTAGTTAATCTCAGGGATTGCTGTCATGCTGACTTGAGTGGTTTTGTAGTTAATCTCATGGATTGCTGTCATGCTGACTCGAGTGGTGTTGTAGTTAATCTCAGGGATTGCTGTCATGCTGACTCGAGTGGTGTTGTAGTTAATCTCACAGATTGCTGTCATGCTCACTGACTCGAGTGGTGTTGTAGTTAATCTCAGGGATTGCAGTCATGCTGACTCGAGTGGTGTTGTAGTTAATCTCAGGGATTGCTGTCATGCTGACTCGAGTGGTGTTGTAGTTAATCTCAGGGATTGCTGTCATGCTGACTCGAGTGGTGTTGTAGTTAATCTCAGGGATTGCTGTCATGCTGATTGACTCGAGTGGTGTTGTAGTTAATCTCAGGGATTGCTGTCATGCTGACTGACTCGAGTGGTGTTGTAGTTAATCTCAGGGATTGCTGTCATGCTGACGAGTGGTGTTGTAGTTAATCTCAGGGATTGCTGTCATGCTGACTGACTCGAGTGGTGTTGTAGTTAATCTCAGGGATTGCTGTCATGCTGACTCGAGTGGTGTTGTAGTTAATCTCAGGGATTGCTGTCATGCTGACTGACTCGAGTGGTGTTGTAGTTAATCTCAGGGATTGCTGTCATGCTGACTCGAGTGGTGTTGTAGTTAATCTCAGGGATTGCTGTCATGCTGACTCGAGTGGTGTTGTAGTTATTATTATTATTATTTATTTCATGCTGACTCATCCAGGCGAATCTCAGGGATTGCTGTCAAATACATTTCAAGTGTTACAATACAAGTGGTGTTGTAGTTAATCTCAGAAATACAATAACTTTTGTTCAAGCAAAGTACAAGTGTGACAAACCACAATTCAATAATACTGCAGATAATCTCAGTGATAGTTGTCATCAGGATATGACTAAATAGTGATAGTTACATCAGGATATGATTAAATACAAAGTACTACAGGTTAAACACTTGGCAATTACAGGGATTCTGTCAAGTACAGGATTAAATGCAGTTAAACTCAGGGCAGATAAGAGCAAAATAAAGCACATTTACATGAAGGGTTGTAGTGTCCCAGGATACAAACAGAGGAGTTCTACAGGTGCTGTTTGAAGAGGTGAGTCTTAAGGATTGCTGTCATGTGGTCAGGGACTGGGCAGTCCTTACATCTGTAGGGATTGTCTGTCCACCACTGCGGAGCAAGGGTGGTGAAGGAGCGGGCTCTGGAGGCAGGGGAGCATACTGGGAGGTGTTGAGTTAATCTTCTAGTTGCAGTCAGCGGAGAGGTCGAGTGGGGTGTGTAGTTATGATCTCAGGGATTGCTGGGTGCAGTCTGGTCAAGGCATCTTGTAGTTAATACAAGAGTCTTGAACTGGATGCTGACTGACTCGAGCCAGTGGTGTTGTGGTTAATCTGGATTGCTGTCATGCTGACTCGAGCGGTGTTGTAGAGAACACCAGGGGGCAGCAGAGTTCTGGATGAGCTGGAGTGGTGTTGTGGTTAATCTCAGGGATTGCAGTCAGGAGGACTGACTCGTGGTGTAGTCTTAGGCCAGAGGTTCCCAAACTGTGTGGTGCTGTCATTACCCCTAGGGATTGCTGTCATGCTGAGATGGTGTTTAGTTAATCTCAGGGACAAATTGCTGTCATGGCGACTCATTTTTTTGTTTTTTTTTTTTTGCATTTTCATAAGACTTGTCATACTCACACAAAACTTTTAAACGCATTGGAAATTCCTTTCAATTTCTGCCGTGAAATGGAGAAACAAACAGAGAGATTGCTGACAATCTGACTCGACAGCGGTGACACTTAATTAAATGTATTATATTTCATGCTGATGTTTTGTTTTTTTTATTAATTACATTTTTTTTGATGAGCTATTTTTGATTTTTATGTAAATCGTTTTAGTAAAAACTTTGTACCTGCTTTCCTTTGTTGTCTTCCACAACGAAATCCCTGTGGTCACGGACACAATCTTCTGGGTTTTTTTGTGTTTAGGCATTTGTTTTCATTTCACCACAATTTGCAATTCTGTTTTAAATCCTAATCTTAACTGTAATATAGCTTTAAATCCCGCTGAACAAGCCTCCAGTCGGTGTATTCAGAACTAATCAATCAAGTTAGGTCAAGGTAGTTTGTTTTTTTTTTTAATGTATTAAGTTTTTTTTGAGTTATGTGAATTGAGTATATTTCCAGTGTTTTCTGGTGTTCATTATACACAGATTTTTTTTTTTTTTTTTTTTTTTGTATCAGGGGTGTTTTTATCGGTTAAACCCTAAAATCAGAAGCCATAATTATATTATTAGAGTCATTTATATTGTCAGTATATTATTGTGTATGTGTATAAATCTGTGTATTATGAAAGCATATATTAAAAACAACATGAAAATATAAATCTGAATGTTAGTGAATCTCAGGGACAGGTGTCATCTGGAAGAAGTGGTGTTGTCAAAGTTTGGGGAACCTCTGGTCTAGGCGGGAGAGTACCAGGGCCTGGACCAGGAGCTGGGTAGCATGAAGATTGGTGAGGAAGGGTCGTTCTTCGGATGTTGCTCAGGAAGAATCGTCATGCTGCGTGCCAGAGTGGAGATGTGTTAAATAAGAGGGCAGGGGTCATGGTGACTCCAAGGTTCTTAGCTGAGGAAGAGGGAGAGAGTATGGTAATTCCAGAGGAACAGAGATGTCAGATCAGAGGAGGGGGAGGAGGAGGGAAAGAAAAGGAGGTCAGATTTAGAGAGGTTGAGTTTGAGGTGATGCGAGTGCATCCAGGAGGAAATAGCAGACAGACAGGTAGAGTTAATTTCAGGGATTGCTCTCATGCTAACTGACTCGAGTGGTGTTGTAGTTAATCTCAGGGATTGCTGTCATGCTGACTGACTTGAGTGGTGTTGTAGTTAATCTCAGGGATTGCTGTCATGCTGACTCGAGTGGTGTTGTAGTTAATCTCAGGGATTGCTGTCATGCTGACTCGAGTGGTTTTGTAGTTAATCTCAGGGATTGCTGTCATGCTGACTGACTCGAGTGGTGTTGTAGTTAATCTCAGGGATTGCTGTCATGCTGACTCGAGTGGTGTTGTAGTTAATCTCAGGGATTGCTGTCATGCTGACTCGAGTGGTGTTGTAGTTAATCTCAGGGATTGCTGTCATGCTGACTCGAGTGGTGTTGTAGTTAATCTCAGGGGTTGCTGTCATGCTGACTGACTCGAGTGGTTTTGTTTAATCTCAGGCATTGCAGGTGCAGTTGGTGATCGATTTTATTTACTGTGATGAGGCATGCTTCACAGAAAGAAGTTCCTCACTGTTTGTTATCACCAGAGATCTAATGGCTAGGGAGAATCTAGTATTTTCACCAATTGTTGTCACCCATTTCATAATAACAAATAACATGATGTCTAAACCTAATATCTAAATGAATAACAGCAAATCAATATGACATCTAAACCTAATATCTAATAAATAGGGTGACCAGATTTTCAAAGCTGAAAACCTGGACACATTGTTAAATTGTAGTTAGACTAATTAAACCATTTAAATACAGGCTGTTTTAATGGCTATTTAAACAACATATCCATCCTGTCACTGGCAGCACTTTTATTTCATTTTTTTCTCAGGGATAGCTCATTTCAGTTCACTCATGGGTGTATCATTTAATCTCAGGGATTTAGTTTGAGTAGCCATATTGGTGTTATATAATTGCTACTTTTACATTGAGTTTAATAATAATAATAATAATAATAATAATAATATAATAATAATAATAATAATAATAATAATTCAATACATTTACGGTTTGGCATTTCTTTCTGTTTCTATTTTTACTCACTGTCAGGGATTGCTCTGTTTGTTAACGTTGTTGATGAGTTTAACCTGGTGGATTCGGATGCTGTCATCCTCTCACTGGTGTTGCCTAGTTAATCTCAGGGATTGCTGTCATGCTGATTGACTCGAGTGGTGTTGTAGTTAATCTCAGGGATTGCTGTCATGCTGACTCGAGTGGTTTTGTAGTTAATCTCAGGGATTGCTGTCATGCTGACTGACTCGAGTGGTGTTGTAGTTAATCTCAGGGATTGCTGTCATGCTGACTGACTCGAGTGGTGTGGTAGTTAGTCTCAGGGATTGCTGTCATGCTGACTCGAGTGGTGTTGTAGTTAATCTCAGGGATTGCTGTCATGCTGACTCGAGTGGTGTTGTAGTTAATCTCAGGGATTGCTGTCATGCTGACTCGAGTTGTGTTGTAGTTAATCTCAGGGATTGCTGTCATGCTGACTGACTCGAGTGGTGTTGTAGTTAATCTCAGGGATTGCTGTCATGCTGACTCGAGTGGTGTTGTAGTTAATCTCAGGGATTGCTGTCATGCTGACTGACTCGAGTGGTGTTGTAGTTAATCTCAGGGATTGCAGTCATGCTGACTCGAGTGGTGTTGTAGTTAATCTCAGGGATTGCTGTCATGCTGACTCGAGTGGTGTTGTAGTTAATCTCAGGGATTGCTGTCATGCTGACTCGAGTGGTGTTTTAGTTAATCTCAGGGATTGCTGTCATGCTGATTGACTTGAGTGGTGTTGTAGTTAATCTCAGGGATTGCTGTCGTGCTGACTGACTCGAGTGGTGTTGTAGTTAATCTCAGGGATTGCTATCATGCTGACTCGAGTGGTGTTGTAGTTAATCTCAGGGATTGCTGTCATGCTGACTCGCTCAAGTGGTGTTGTAGTTAATCTCAGGGATTGCTATCATGCTGACTCGAGTGGTGTTGTAGTTAATCTCAGGGATTGCTGTCATGCTGACTGACTCGAGTGGTGTTGTAGTTAATCTCAGGGATTGCTGTCATGCTGACTCGAGTGGTGTTGTAGTTAGTCTCAGGGATTGCTGTCATGCTGACTCGAGTGGTGTTGTAGTTAATCTCAGGGATTGCTGTCATGCTGACTCGAGTGGTGTTGTAGTTATTATTATTATTATTTATTTCTTAGCAGACTGACTCAGGGCGACTGGTCGTTGTAAATACATTTCAAGGATTGTTACAATACAAGTAATACAATAAGTTGTAGAAATACAATAACTTTTGTTCAAGCAAAGTACAAGTGTGACAAACCACAATTCAATAATACAGGGATAATAGTGATAGTTACATCAGGATATGACTAAATAGTGATAGTTACATCAGGATATGATTAAATCAAAGTACTACAGGTTAAACACTGGTGTTGATTAATCTCAGGGATTCTGAATGCTACAGGATTAAATGCAGTAAAATAGGGGGCAGATAAGAGCAAAATAAAGCACATTTACATGAAGGGTGATAGTGTCCCAGGATACAAACAGAGGAGTTCTGTCAGGTGCTGTTTGAAGAGGTGAGTCTTAAGGAATCTCAGGGGGAATGTGGTCAGGGACTGGGCAGTCCTTACATCTCAGGGATTGCTGTCATTCCACCACTGGGAGCAAGGGTGTTGAAGGAGGCTCTCTGGGAGGCAGGGGAGCATAGGAGGTGTTGTAGAGCTAATCTTCTAGTTGCAGTCATGCTGACTGGTCGAGTGGGGTTGTAGGGAGAGATGAGGGATTGCTGTCATGCTGGGTGCAGTCTGGTCAAGTTATCTCAGGGATTGCAAGTCATCTTGAACTGGATGGTGTTGTAGTTAATCTCAGGGATTGCTGTCATGCTGACTGAGTAGTGGTGTTGTAGTTAATCTCAGAGAGAACACCAGGCTGGCAGCAGAGTTCTGGATGAGCTGGATCTCAGGGTTGCGGACGCAGGGAGGCCAGCCAGGAGGGAGTTGCAGTTAATCTCAGGGAGAGTACCAGGGCCTGGACCAGGAGCTGGTGTTGCATAGTTAATGAGGAAGGGTCATGCTTCTTCTGTTGCTCAGGAAGAATCTTGCTGTCATGCTGCCAGAGTGGAGATGTGCTGGGAATAAGAGAGGCAGGGGTCAGGTTGACTCAAGGTTCTTAGTTAAGGAAGAGGGAGAGCTGTCATTCCAGAGGAACAGAGATAGAGTTGTCAGAGGATCTCAGGGAGGAGGTCAAAGAAAGGAGGTCAGATTTAGAGAGGTTGTTTTGAGGTGATCTCAGGGATTGCTCCAGGAGGAAATAGCAGACAGACAGGTAGAGTTAATTTCAGGGATTGCTGTCATGCTAACTGACTCGAGTGGTGTTGTAGTTAATCTCAGGGATTGCTGTCATGCTGACTGACTCGAGTGGTGTTGTAGTTAATCTCAGGGATTGCTGTCATGCTGACTCGAGTGGTGTTGTAGTTAATCTCAGGGATTGCTGTCATACTGACTCGAGTGGTGTTGTAGTTAATCTCAGGGATTGCTGTCATGCTGACTCGAGTGGTGGTGTTGTAGTTAATCTCAGGGGTTGCTGTCATGCTGACTGACTCAGTGGTTTTGTTTACCCAGGCATTGCAGGTGCAGTTGGCGTGGTCGATTTTATTTAATCTGATGAGGCCGCTTCACAGAAAGAAGTTCCGCACTGTTGTGTTATCACCAGATATCTAATGGCTAGGGAGAATCTAGTATTTTCACCAATTGTTTCATGCCTCGATTTCATTATAACAAATAACATGATGTCTCAACCTAATATCTAAATGAATAACAGCAAATCAATATGACATCTAAACCTAATATCTAATAAATAGGGTGACCAGATTTTCAAAGCTGAAAACCTGGACACATTGTTAAATAGGTGACAAGACTAATTAAACCATTTAAATACAGGCTGTTTTAATGGCTATTTAAACAACATATCCATCCTGTCACTGGCAGCACTTTTATTTCATTTTTTTTCTCAGGGATAGCTCATTTCAGTTCACTCATGGGTGTTGTATTTAATCTTTAGTTTGAGTAGCCATATTGTGTTATATACGTATTGTACTTTTACATTGAGTTTAATAATAATAATAATAATAATAATAATAATAATGTTGTAATTAATAATTCAATCACATTTTACGGTTTGGCATTTCTTTCTGTTTGCTATTTTTACTCACTGTGTCAGGTGTTCTGTTTGTTAATCTTGTTGATGTGTTTAACCTGGTGGATTCGGATGCTTTGCATCCTCTGTTGTATGCCCAGTGTCTCAGGGATTGCTGTCATGCTGATTGACTCGAGTGGTGTTGTAGTTAATCTCAGGGATTGCTGTCATGCTGACTCGAGTGGTTTTGTAGTTAATCTCAGGGATTGCTGTCATGCTGACTGACCTCAGTGGTGTTGTAGTTAATCTCAGGGATTGCTGTCATGCTGACTCGAGTGGTGTTGTAGTTAATCTCAGGGATTGCTGTCATGCTGACTCGAGAGTGGTGTTGTAGTTAATCTCAGGGATTGCTGTCATGCTGACTGACTCGAGTGGTGTTGTAGTTAATCTCAGGGATTGCTGTCATGCTGACTGACTCGAGTGGTGTTGTAGTTAATCTCAGGGATTGCTGTCATGCTGACTCGAGTGGTGTTGTAGTTAATCTCAGGGATTGCTGTCATGCTGACTCGAGTGGTGTTGTAGTTAATCTCAGGGATTGCTGTCATGCTGACTCGAGTGGTGTTGTAGTTAATCTCAGGGATTGCTGTCATGCTGACTCGAGTGGTGTTGTAGTTAATCTCATGGATTGCTGTCATGATGACTCGAGTGGTGTTGTAGTTAATCTCAGGGATTGCTGTCATGCTGACTGACTCGAGTGGTGTTGTAGTTAATCTCAGGGATTGCTGTCATGCTGACTGACTCGAGTGGTGTTGTAGTTAATCTCAGGGATTGCTGTCATGCTGACTCGAGTGGTGTTGTAGTTAATCTCAGGGATTGCTGTCATGCTGACTCGAGTGGTTTTGTAGTTAATCTCAGGGATTGCTGTCATTCTGACTCGAGTGGTTTTGTAGTTAATCTCAGGGATTGCTGTCATGCTGACTCGAGTGGTGTTGTAGTTAATCTCAGGGATTGCTGTCATGCTGACTCGAGTGGTGTTGTAGTTAATCTCATGGATTGCTGTCATGATGACTCGAGTGGTGTTGTAGTTAATCTCAGGGATTGCTGTCATGCTGACTGACTCGAGTGGTGTTGTAGTTAATCTCAGGGATTGCTGTCATGCTGACTCGAGTGGTGTTGTAGTTAATCTCATGGATTGCTGTCATGCTGACTCGACTGGTTTTGTAGTTAATCTCAGGGATTGCTGTCATGCTGACTCGAGTGGTGTTGTAGTTAATCTCAGGGATTGCTGTCATGCTGACTCGAGTGGTGTTGTAGTTAATCTCAGGGATTGCTGTCATGCTGACTCGAGTGGTGTTGTAGTTAATCTCAGGGATTGCTGTCATGCTGACCTCGAGTGGTGTTGTAGTTAATCTCAGGGATTGCTGTCATGCTGACTCGAGTGGTGTTGTAGTTATTATTATTATTATTTATTTCTTAGCAGACGCCCTTATCCAGGGCGACTTACAGTCGTCAGGGAATACATTTCAAGCTGTTACAATGGTGTTGTACAATAAGAGCAAGGAATGCAATCACTTTTGTTCAAGCAAAGTTGTAGTTAACAAACCACAATTGCTGTCATACAGCAGATAATAGTGATAGTTACATCAGGATATGACTAAATAGTGATAGTTACATCAGGATATGATTAAATACAAAATACTACAGGTTAAACACTCATGCAGATTACAGTATTCTGAAGTACAGGATTAAATGTCAGTAAAAAACTCGGGGGTGATAAGAGCAAAATAAAGCACATTTGTCATGAAGGGTGATAGTGTCCCAGGATAATCTCAGGGATTGCTGCTGTTTGAAGAGGTGAGTCTTAAGGGAGGCGCTGAATGTGGTCAGGGACTGGGCAGTCCTGACATCTCAAGGATTGCTGTCACTGCTGAGCAAGGTGGAGAAGGAGTTAATCTCGAGGCAGGGGAGCATAGCTGAGGTAGAGCTAGTCTTCTAGTTAATCGGAGGGAGAGGTCGAGGGGGGGTGTAGGGAGAGATGAGGGTCTAGAGGTAGCTGGGTGCAGTCTGGTCAAGGCATCTGTAGGCTAATACAAGAGTCTTGAACTGGATGCGAGTTGTGTTAATCCAGTGGAGCGATGCTAGTGGAGTGGCGTTGTAGTTAATCTCAGAGAGAACACCAAGCTGGCAGCAGAGTTCTGGATGAGTTGGAGCGGATCGGGTTGCGGTCATGCTGAGGCCAGCCAGAGGGTGTTGCAGTAGTTAAGGCGGGAGAGTACTGGGCCTGGACCAGGAGCTGTGTTGTATAGTTGGTGAGGAAGGGGATTCTTCGGATGTTGCTTAGGAAGAATCGGGAAGTGCGTGCCAGAGTGGAGATGTGCTGGGAATAAGAGAGGCAGTGGTCCAGGTTGACTCCAAGGTTCTTAGCTGAGGAAGAGGGAGAGAGTGGTGATTGTAACAGAGATTAGATCAGAGGAGGGGAGGAGGAGGGAAAGAAAAGGAGGTCAGATTTAGAGAGGTTGAGTTTGAGGTGATTGTAGTTAATCCAGGAGGAAATAGCAGACAGACAGGTAGAGTAAATTTCAGGGATTGCTGTCATGCTAACTGACTCGAGAGTGGTGTTGTAGTTAATGTCAGGGATTGCTGTCATGCTGACTGACTCGAGTGGTGTTGTAGTTAATCTCAGGGATTGCTGTCATGCTGACTCGAGTGGTGTTGTAGTTAATCTCAGGGATTGCTGTCATGCTGACTGACTCGAGTGGTGTTGTAGTTAATCTCAGGGATTGCTGTCATGCTGACTGACTCGAGTGGTGTTGTAGTTAATCTCAGGGATTGCTGTCATGCTGACTGACTCGAGTGGTGTTGTAGTTAATCTCAGGGATTGCTGTCATGCTGACTGACTCGAGTGGTGTTGTAGTTAATCTCAGGGATTGCTGTCATGCTGACTCGAGTGGTGGTGTAGTTAATCTCATGGATTGCTGTCATGCTGACTCGAGTGGTGTTGTAGTTAATCTCAGGGATTGCTGTCATGCTGACTCGAGTGGTGTTGTAGTTAATCTCATGGATTGCTGTCATGCTGACTCGAGTGGTGTTGTAGTTAATCTCAGGGATTGCTGTCATGCTGACTGACTCGAGTGGTGTTGTAGTTAATCTCAGGGATTGCTGTCATGCTGACTGACTCGAGTGGTGTTGTAGTTAATCTCAGGGATTGCTGTCATGCTGACTGACCTCGAGTGGTGTTGTAGTTAATCTCAGGGATTGCTGTCATGCTGACTGACTCGAGTGGTGTTGTAGTTAATCTCAGGGATTGCTGTCATGTTGACTGACTCGAGTGGTGTTGTAGTTAATCTCAGGGATTGCTGTCATGCTGACTCGAGTGGTGGTGTAGTTAATCTCATGGATTGCTGTCATGCTGACTCGAGTGGTGTTGTAGTTAATCTCAGGGATTGCTGTCATGCTGACTCGAGTGGTGTTGTAGTTAATCTCAGGGATTGCTGTCATGCTGACTCGAGTGGTGTTGTACTTAATCTCAGGGATTGCTGTCATGCTGACTGACTCGAGTGGTGTTGTAGTTAATCTCAGTGATTGCTGTCATGCTGACTGACTCGAGTGGTGGTGTAGTTAATCTCAGGGATTGCTGTCATGCTGACTCGAGTGGTGTTGTAGTTAATCTCATGGATTGCTGTCATGCTGACTCGAGTGGTGTTGTAGTTAATCTCAGGGATTGCTGTCATGCTGACTGACTCGAGTGGTGTTGTAGTTAATCTCAGGGATTGCTGTCGTGCTGACTGACTCGAGTGTTGTTGTAGTTAATCTCAGGGATTGCTGTCATGCTGACTCGAGTGGTGTTGTAGTTAATCTCAGGGATTGCTGTCATGCTGACTCGAGTGGTGTTGTAGTTAATCTCAGGGATTGCTGTCATGCTGACTCGAGTGGTGTTGTAGTTAATCTCAGGGATTGCTGTCATGCTGACTCGAGTGGTGTTGTAGTTAATCTCAGGGATTGCTGTCATGCTGACTCGAGTGGTGTTGTAGTTAATCTCAGGGATTGCTGTCATGCTGACTGACTCGAGTGGTGTTGTAGTTAATCTCAGGGATTGCTGTCATGCTGACTGACTCGAGTGGTGTTGTAGTTAATCTCAGGGATTGCTGTCATGCTGACTGACTCGAGTGGTGTTGTAGTTAATCTCAGGGATTGCTGTCATGCTGACTCAAGTGGTGTTGTAGTTAATCTCAGGGATTGCTGTCATGCTGACTCGAGTGGTGTTGTAGTTAATCTCAGGGATTGCTGTCATGACTGACTCGAGTGGGTGTTGTAGTTAATCTCAGGGATTGCTGTCATGCTGACTGACTCGAGTGGTTTTGTTTACCCAGGCGTACAGGTGCAGTTGGCGTATCGATTTTATTTACTGTGATGAGGCCGCTTCACAGAAAGAAGTTCCGCACTGTTGTGTTATCACCAGATATCTAATGGCTAGGGAGAATCTAGTATTTTCACCAATTGTTTCTACCCATTTCATAATAACAAATAACATGATGTCTAAACCTAATATCTAAATGAATAACAGCAAATCAATATGACATCTAAACCTAATATCTAATAAATAGGGTGACCAGATTTTCAATGCTGAAAACCTGGACACATTGTTAAATAGCTGACAAGACTAATTAAACCATTTAAATACAGGCTGTTTTAATGGCTATTTAAACAACATATCCATCCTGTCACTGGCGGCACTTTTATTTCATTTTTTTAAGCAGATAGCTCATTTCAGTTCACTCATGGGTGTATCATTTGCGGGTATTTAGTTTGAGTAGCCATATTGTGTTATATACGTATTGCTACTTTTACATTGAGTTTAATAATAATAATAATAATAATAATAATAATAATAATAATAATAATAATAATAATAATAATTCAATACATTTACGGTTTGGCATTTCTTTCTGTTTCTATTTTTACTCACTGTGTCAGGACGGCTCTGTTTGTTAACGTTGTTGATGTGTTTAACCTGGTGGATTCGGATGCTTGCATCCTCTCACTGCTATGCCTAGTGTCTGGACTAAATCCCACCAGAACTGAGCAGCTACAAAATTACTGTGTTAGACACAATTAGATTCATATTGAATATAAACTCAATGGAAACGCAAGGCGCACTGAGGAATAAGCACGTATGTCTGTGTTAATCACTTTATAAAAATATAGTTCTTTATTATCTTATTGTATTACTTGTATTGTAACACTTGAAATGTATTTGCTTACGATTGTAAGTCGCCCTGGATAAGGGCGTCTGCTAAGAAATAAATAATAATAATAATAATAATAATAATAATTATCCTTGTGTCTTTTTATTGTCTTCCCATACAGACAACAACTTGCCACAGAGAACAAGCAGACATGCATCACCTGAGCTCCTTCAATCCAATGGTGAGCACCATGTCTATCACTAATTGTTAACAATCTTCAAACTCACAAATCCTGTATGTAGAAGCATTTTCATTAGCAAAGAATACTTAAAAGATACAAGTTCACTTTACCAGCAGTGTGCACCCTGCTACTCAAAATGATATATCGCACTCAAAAAAACAACAAATGTATAAATACAGATTTCATTCTTATGCCATTCCCCTGACAAGCAGACACACACAGATTGAATAAACATTCAGTTATGAGGTAGTTTTATCTGTCCATTTACGAAAAGAAAGTGAATCAGTTTTTAGTTTGCAGTTTCGTTTTTAAAGCTAGTGTGGGTGGAGAACCGCTTTCTGGCTGAGTGAAGTTTAAACAGCGTGTCTTACTACAGTCAGAGAGAGAATTAGGGTAGGGTGAGGTAAGGGGCCCCCCTTAAGGAAAATTCAATATCTGTCATATAAACTAATGTACATTTCAACCCTTTTTATGTTCTAAATAAACTTATATGCAGCCTCCATAACTGAGTATAAGCAGGAGTCTCTAGAGATCATAAATGCACAAAAAGACAAAAATCACATTTCTGAGAAGGGGGGCTTCTTACCCCCACATGCCACTCCAATATATGTGCACTCAGAAACACACGTCACTCAAACGTTTTAACAATTTAATGATCTTTTATTAACAGCATTTTAATTCCAATAACACCAACAAGAAGGGCTATTTTTAAATATTCCCATGTATATGATGATGCTCTGTTTTTCTTATGTGTGTTCGAGGCATAGTGCTGAATCTGAGGAGAAATACAAATAAAATCAATGAGTAACAGTATAGCTTCTGAGTGCTACCATTGTGACACTACTGTGACTGTGAATTAATAATCTTTCATCATCCAACCGACATGTGGGACAGTTTGAAATCTGCTTTTATTAAAGAAAGTCAAAAGGTATAAAGATTTTAATCTTGGAGACTAAAATACCAAGATCAGATTGGAGCTAATAATAATAATAATAATAATAATAATAATAATAATAATAATAATAATAATAATAATAATCTAGGCTACTTAGTATTGAACAATCTCATTTATTACAATTCTGTCACTTTTTAACTTTGTCATTTTTCATTGTACACACGTTTTTCATTCAAACTACAACACAAGCTAAGACTGTGCTATAGCCGTCCTTGACACACTTCCATTAGGGCCCAGCTAGAGAGTCACTGTAGAATTTGGGGAGAGCTAAACTTCTCCTAGTAATACGATACAAAGTGTCATATTTTCTTAAAGCCCTCCTAGCTTGCAATTTACTTCATCATGGGGTAAGAGGCCTCCCATAGGCTTCTAACCCCAAACAGTGGGGGAGGCCTCTCACCCAAAAGGCAGACATTTTGTTTTCATTGTTTTAAGGCCTGTGCATAATTAGCACCTACACAAACACAACATTATCATGAAGCCAATAGTTCAATTTTAATATACCTCCTTAAACCTGCAGACCTCACAGTGTTCACACCATGCAACCAAATTGAAAAAAAAAATTATAAGAATAAAAAGTTTAAGAAATTCTCACGTGTGGTTGTCTGTTGAGCTGCAAAAACTGGTAGCAGGTTTGTTTAGAGGGCGGCAATCACTTCAAACTGATTATGACGATTACATCATTTCTTGTTAGCACCAGGACAAAAAGGCCTCTTACCCCACATAGGCCTCTTACCCCGCCCTGCCCTACGTTTCGCCATCAAAGACTTATAGTGCTCATCAAACAATAATATAAAATGTGTAATTTAAACAACTCTGCATAACAGAAACTAATAGGATAGATGAAGGCAGAAGATACGTTTTGCCTACAAGTGGATTATTATTATTACTACCATGGTTACATGGAAAGGCATAAGCTTCTGTCCACATGGCTTTTTAACAAGATATTCTGAAACACACGCTGATCAATCTGTCAAATTTGCTGTAAAAATCAAGAAACTTACCTTCTATATTACTCCAGAGAGATGGAAGATCGGCCAGGGTGTCCTCGTTTCACCGCGCACCAGCGACCCCTGTAGTCTGGCTGGGCACCTGCGGGCTTGCCTGTAAGCTGCCCAGGGATGTGTTGTCCTCCGACGCTGTAGCTCTTGGGTGGCTGCACTGTGAGTCAGCAGTGTGTAAAAAAAGGGGCCGGCTGACGGCACATGCTTCGGAGGACAGCGTGTGTTCGTCTTCGCCCTCCCAAGTCAGCGCAGGGGTGGTAGCCGTGAGCTGAGCCTAAGAATAATTGGCCATTCCAAATTGGGAGAAAATAAAAATAATTGGCAACGACTAGATTTATAAAAAAAAAAAAAAAAAAACAAACTTAGTGATTAACAAAATCCTGTATCCTCCAAAAAACATGTTTAATATAAGTTGGCTCCCAAAAAGGAATCCCAAGTATTATTCCTTCCTAAAGAGCTGAAATAATAACTCATGTTCGTAACAGTGCGGCAGACACCGATATGAACATAGCGCATTTAAAAGAAAAAATCTAGAATATAGAATTGCTTGCTACAGTGGTAAAAACACACAATAATATTTTAAGCTTTCTGGATTAGAATAATCAATTGAATTAGACATAAATGTGACAATATTGTTTAAACACCCTGTAAGTCATCATGTTTTGCCATGTTATGTTTGGATCACGTTTGAGAAGAATACTATACACTTCCATGTCCAGATAACAATTCTTCAACTTAGCTTTTTCAGACAAAATTACCTACACTATATTTCCAGTGTGTGTTATCTAATTTTAAAACTTAATCTCAAAGAAATCAAGCTGCAACTTGTCAATTTACTCAAACATTTACACATGTGTAAAGTTTCAATTAGCATGGAAATGCCCATATATACACACTCACACACACACATTATTATTATTATTATTATTATTTATTTCTTAGCAGACGCCCTTATCCAGGGCGACTTACAATTGTTACAAGATATCACATTATTTTTTACATACAATTACCCATTTATACAATTGGGTTTTTACTGGAGCAATCTAGGTAAAGTACCTTGCTCAAGGGTACAGCAGCAGTGTCCCCTACCAGGGATTGAACCCATGACCCTCTGGTCAAGAGTCCAGAGCCCTAACCACTACTCCACACTGCTGCCCACATACACATTGTAAATGTAGTCTACCTGCTGAGGTTTACTTTTCACACTTTTAACATAGAGACAGACACAGAAAGGTACTTTAGCACTTTTATTATTTACAATAACAAATAAAATAAACAAAACAAAAACCAAACTCCTTTTCGGAGCACTAACTAAAACTTCCTCCTGCAACTAACTATGGCTGGATGGCTAAGCCGTTTACCAGCCAAACCAAGCCCCTTTTTAAACACACAGTTCACACACAGTACCTTCTTCAGGGCTCTTCAGCAGCTGGCTTGTGCTTCTTCAGCCAGTCTGCCTACGGCTGCTATTACATCAGCCCTGACTGCAGGGCTTCTCCTGCTCTTATGCAGGGCTTTATTGGTCTCAGGTGCTTCCCATTTCCTCTGCAGTCCTGTTGCCTTCTGGGTAATGTAGTCCTGCTGTTTCCTCCAGGACTACATCTTTTCCTCTTCCTCCCCCTACTCTGCCACAATATATATTTGTGTATATATGTATTGCACTTTGTTCTTTATTGCTATTCATTTAATAGCAGTGCTATATGTGTCCAGGTTTATACTGCAGTAGGGGGTTTACTCAATTGCAGGAAGGTTCACATTGTGTGTTTTTCACATCATTTCATGGAGTTATTTTATTGTATGTGTAAAACACTGTAGACACAAGAAAAGGAGTAATGAAGTGGTTCCCCTCGATGTGCTATCCTCTAGAATCACCGCTGTGCAGGGCTTTGAGGTTGTGTTACTGGTAATATGTAGACCTGGTGATTTCTTTTGTTGTTTTTATTTATCTTTGAAAGTCACCTTCTGGTACCATTTCACTGTGACAGACACGTTTACTGTAAAAGATAAGACCCCATTATTAACACATACCATTAATAATAATGAAACAGATCTGTTAACACGATAGCAACCTAAACTAAAGCTTTAACAGTATAGCAAATAAAGACTAACAATTGCAAGACAATAGCATTTATCTTTACCAAGAAGCCTCCCACTTCACACTTCAGAATTGGGCACACACACAGACGAACACTCTTTATTGCTAACTTCAATACATAATAAACTTGACGTGTACTTTCGGCTGCTGAAATGCAGGTGAGCCTGCATCCTGTTGACAGTGCTATTTGAGTCAGTCCCAGTGTGGCTCTACACCCTGTTGACAGTGCTATGGTGGGTGAGTCAGTCCCAGTGTGGCTCTACACCCTATTGACAGTGCTATGGTGGGTGAGTCAGTCCCAGTGTGGCTCTACACCCTATTGACAGTGGTATGGTGGGTGAGTCAGTCCCAGTGTGGCTCTACACCCTATTGACAGTGCTATGGTGGGTGAGTCAGTCCCAGTGTGGCTCTACACCCTGTTGACGGTGCTATGGTGGGTGAGTCAGTCCCAGTGTGGCTCTACACCCTATTGACAGTGCTATGGTGGTGAGTCAGTCCCAGTGTGGCTCTACACCTTGTTGACAGTGCTATGGCAGGTGAGTCAGTCCCAGTGTGGCTCTACACCCTGTTGACAGTGCTATGGCAGGTGAGTCAGTCCCAGTGTGGCTGTACACCCTGTTGACAGTGCTATGGCAGGTGAGTCAGTCTCAGTGTGGCTGTACACCCTATTGACAGTGCTATGGCAGGGGTTCCTATTCTTTCCCATCCTCTGTCCATACAGACACACACACACACACACACACAGTGTCTGTGTATTACTAGCTTCAGTACCTCAGGATTTTCAGTTAGGTTTAAAGTATGTGGCACCTACAAGGTGGGGGAGAGTGGGAGAGGGGTGTCATCGTCCCACTTGAACATTTTTGAAAAAATGATTAAAATGGTATTTAATCCCAACACAGTGTGTTACGGGACTCCAGTATACAGAAAGAAAACACAAGCAGTTTATTTTATGCAGTTACATTGACTTTAAATGCATCAGCAATCTAGTACAGAGAGAACAAAATACAGTTCCATTAGTCCCTGTGAGGGCAGAGGCACACAGAAGCACACAGAGAGGCACAGAGACACACAGCGACACACAGGCGCACAGAGACAGAGACACACAGAGATACACAGAGACAGACAGAGACACACAGATGCACACAAGACACACAGAGAGGCACAGAGGCACACAGAAACACACAGGGACACACACAGACACTCATAGGCACACATAGGCACACAGACACACATAGGCACACAGACACACAGAGACACAAGAGGCGCACAGAGACAGACAGAGACACACAGAGGCACACAAGACACACAGAGAGGCACAGGCACACACAGAAGCACACAGAGGCACACAGAAACACACAGAGACACACATAGGCACACAGACACACATAGGCACACAGAGACACAAGAGGCGCACAGAGACACACAGAGGCACACGAGACACTCACACACACACAGAGGCACACAGAGACACAAGAGGCACAGAGACACACAGAGGCACAGCAAGGCACAGAGACACACAGAAACACATAGGCACACAGATGCACACACAGGCACACAGAGACACACACAGAGGCACACAGACACAAGAGGCACACAGAGACACTGGAACAGAGGCACACAGAGACACTCATAGGCACTGGAACAGAGGCACACAGAGACACACAGACACACAGAGACACTGGAACAGATGGTCTTCTATCGCTGCTCCTCTTCTACGGCTGCACACTAACCTATTCCTCACTCACTTCTTACACACCCTCTCACCACGTGACCTTGTGATCTAAACTCCTTCTTCAGCTTACTTTACAACTTATTTACAGCTTATTTTACAGCCTATTTTACGATCCTCCATCCTATCTCCTCAGGACACTATTGATAGTATCTGTGATTAACGTCTATTTCCTGAGATATGGTGCAATTGTTTCATATCGTCCTCTAGCTCATTCACTTCTCTCGAGCTTGTTTTCAGAACAGAGACCACATGTGCAGTAATATTAACCCATAGCTTTTAACACCTTCAGTTCACTTTCCTGCCCCTCTGTTACACTTTGGCATGAGCATTCTTTAGAACAACATTGTAAGAGTTTAAAAATCCGGATCTGCCTTTCCTCCCTTCTCTCTTCAAACCCTAAACTCTCCTCTCTTATAACCCTAACCTCTCTTCTCTCTTAAAATCCCTAACATCCTCCTTCCTTCTTCAAACCCTAACCTCTCCTTCTCTCTTCTAACCCTAACCTCTCCTTCTTCTTCAAACCCTAACCTCTCCTTCTCTCTTCAACCCTAACCTCTCCTTCTCTTCAAACCATAACCTCTCCTTCTCTCTTTAACCCTAACCTCTCCTTCTCTCTTTAACCCTAACCTCTCCTTCTCTCTTCAAACCCTAACCTCTTCTTCTCTTTAACCCTTCCTCTCCTCTTTTTAAACCCTAACCTCCTTATCTTCAAAACCCTAACCCTCTTCTTCTCATCTAACCCTAACCTCCTTCTTTCAAAACCCTAACCTCTAAAACCTTTCTTCTTTCAAACCCTAACCTCTCCTTTTCTCTTCAAACCCTAACCTCTCCTTTCTTCAAACACCAACCTGTCCTCTTCTAACCCTAACCTCTCCTTCTCTCTTCAAACCTTAACCTCTCCTTCTCTCTACAAACCCTAACCCTAACCTCACCTTCTCTGTTCAAACCCTAACCCTAACCTCTCCTTCTTCAAAACCCTAACCTCTCTTCTATCTTCTAACCCTAACCTATCCTTCTCTCTTCAAACCTTAACCTCTCCTTCTCTCTTCAAACCCTAACCTCTCCTTCTCTTCAAACCCTAACCTCTCCTTCTCTCTTCTCCCCTCCCTGTTTCTTTCAGTGTTCTCCTCTCACTCAACCCCATCTCTCTTCCAGGCTCTTCCACCCTCTGTCACCTTCCCTCTCTCTCTCCCCTCCCCTCCTTCTCTTTTCCACTCTGCTGTAATCTCAATGGGAATGCATATGCTAGGTTATCACTATTTAGTATTAGTGTGTGTGTTACACTTTTACACATATCTACAGAACCGTATCCACTTGTGTTGAAAATGGACTGTTAGCTGAAGAAAAAAAACACAGAAATATTTTATTACTATTTATTTTTAATTTTCCAGAATAGACTTTAAATCACTCATGAGCTCCAGTTCTGTGAAAAGGATCATGTGTTGGTTTGTTTTATGAGGCGTGTCTGAACCAGGTACACATTCTTTCACTGGCAGACAGTGTGTGGGCGTGTTTCTCAAGGGCTGTTTCTCAGGTAACGGTGCAATAAAACCAGGAATTGTACTTTGACCTGTACTTTAGCTTTAGACAGGCTACTTCAGGCTAGAAAGCTCATATCAAACAGATGGGAAGTTCTTTACAGAGTGTGTAAATCTTTAGAATACACTTCTCATATCTAAACTCAGCTGTACTGATGCGGTTTAAAAAGCTGTTTCTATTTATTCTTAAAGAGCTGAACTGAACTGAAAGCAGGTAAGCAGACTCTAAATCTGTGTGTTTAAAGTTACAATAGCTAATAGAACAGCTCTCTTCAACAGTAAGTAACGTGGTTCTGAAAAATCTAGCGTTACCCGTCCCTGCGTGCTGCTGCAGCTGTTTAAATATGTACCTGTAATTATTCTTTTCATTGTTAACATCCTGACAACTTTTTACACTTAGAACTTTAAAGTGTGTTTCAAAGCTTTTTTCAAAATGGCCTCTCTAGTACACTGATAGTGGAAGGATTATTGCCCACGTTGTCAAACAGTGAACACAGCGATAACGATCCATGATGTGGTACGGAACAGAAAAGCCAGAGCAGTTACGGACTTGGATTGTTAATGAGCAATGTAATGAGGAAGACACAGTCTGTGATTGAGATGAGAAGTGATACTGGTCAATGGTATGTGGTTTACAGTGAGAAAGAGCGATGCAATGAAGACACAGTCTGTGATTGAGATGAGAAGTGATACTGGTCAATGGGATGTGGTTTACAGTGAGAAAGAGCAATGCAATGAAGACACAGTCTGTGATTGAGATGAGAAGTGATACTGGTCAATGGTATGTGGTTTACAGTGAGAAAGAGCAATGTAATGAAGACACAGTCTGTGATTGAGATGAGAAGTGATACTGGTCAATGGTATGTGGTTTACAGTGAGAGAGCAATGAAGACACAGTCTGTGATTGAGATGAGAAGTGATACTGGTCAATGGTATGTGGTTTACAGTGAGAAAGAGCAATGCAATGAAGACACAGTCTGTGATTGAGATGAGAAGTGATACTGGTCAATGGTATGTGGTTTACAGTGAGAAAGAGCGATGCAATGAAGACACAGTCTGTGATTGAGATGAGAAGTGATACTGGTCAATGGGATGTGGTTTACAGTGAGAAAGAGCAATGCAATGAAGACACAGACTGTGATTGAGATGAGAAGTGATACTGGTCAATGGTATGTGGTTTACAGTGAGAAAGAGCAATGTAATGAAGACACAGTCTGTGATTGAGATGAGAAGTGATACTGGTCAATGGTATGTGGTTTACAGTGAGAGAGCAATGAAGACACAGTCTGTGATTGAGATGAGAAGTGATACTGGTCAATGGTATGTGGTTTACAGTGAGAAAGAGCAATGCAATGAAGACACAGTCTGTGATTGAGATGAGAAGTGATACTGGTCAATGGTATGTGGTTTACAGTGAGAAAGAGCAATGCAATGAAGACACAGTCTGTGATTGAGATGAGAAGTGATACTGGTCAATGGTATGTGGTTTACAGTGAGAAAGGTAAATCAGTAGCTATGTTGTCCGAGGTGCTGGAATCAATTCATTAAATGATGCGACTCCACATAGTGTGAAACACTGCAATGGAAAAAAGGTGTGCGAGTGTTTTTGATCAGTTCATACATCAGGAAATGGTTGGGAGTTCCACGCTGCCTCAGCAGAGTGGGACTTTATGGTAAAGGAATACTGCAGCTACCAGTCTCCGCTCTAACCAAGGAGTTTAAGTGCGCCAAGGTCAGACTGGAAATGACATTAGTAGAGTCACCCGACAAATGCGTAAGGGAGGCAGCACCTGTGTTGAAAACTGGAAGAAAGTGGGCGGCAAAGAAAGCTGTGGAAGATGCAAAGGCTGCCCTTCGAATGGTGATATCATGGGGCAAGTTCAGCATGGAAGAGGGGGTCTTGGTCTCAGTTCAGCTCCTCCTACATGGCACAAGGCAGCCCCAGCTCAAAGGAGGAAGCTGGTAGTCAACGAGGTGCAAAAGCAGGAGGAGAGGATGAGGTGTATAAAGGCCATTTCCCAGGCCAAGCAGGGAGAATGGATGAGATGGGAGAGTGGAACAACGCAAGATTGGCTGGCAAGACCTATGGTCAATGGAACAGAGTAGGATCAGTTTCCTCATCAGGTCAACATAGGATGTTCTCCCATCACCACAGAACCTAAACCTCTGGGTAGGCGAGGATCCCTCATGTCCTTTGTGTTCATCACCTGCAACATTAAGGCACATTTTGACAGGATGTAAGGTGGCTCTTAGCCAAGGACGGTTTACTTGGCGCCATGACCAGGTGCTGCTGGTTTGGCCTTAGCATTGGAAGACAAGCGTAACATGACCAATAAGTTGCCACCTGTTCCATCAAAACATTACACACAAAAGACAACATTCCTCCGCCCAGGAGAGCAACCACCAAAAAAAGGTGTTAAAACCAATCCTCGCCCAGGACAACTGGAAGCTGCTAGAGACTGGAAAATGCTGGCAGATGTTGGTCAACGGCTTATTTTTCCACCTGAGATTGCCACCACTAACCTTCGACCAGATATTGTCTTGTGGTCTGGATCAGCATGCCTTGTTCACCTGGTAGAGTTAACAGCTCTGTGGAAGGATGCTGTAGATGAGGCGTATGAGAGGAAGAAACTGCAGTATGCTCAACTAGCCACTGAAGCGGAACAGCGAGGATGGAGAGTCCGGGTTTACCCAGTGGAAGTGGGTTGTCGAGGATTTGTGGCACACTCTACAACCCGGTTTCTCAGAGACGTCGGATTCAGTGGCCAAGAGTTGCATCGCACAGTGAAGAACTTATCTGAAGCAGCAGAGAGGAGCAGCAACTGGCTGTGGTTGAGATGGAAAGATTCTGGCTGGGGATCTCAAGCACAATAGAAAGAAAGAAACGCTGATGTACAGGTACACTTCAGCCATTAACAGCAGACAGAAGGATATCTACATCATCATATGGAAGGAAACGTAAATGGATGGAGACACATATGGATCACATTAGTTTACTGTAAAGCTACGTCTTAGTTGGTGCTTATCTTGGCGAGAGCCGAGTTCAAATCAGCATGAAGTTTTAACATCTACTCTCATGTAATGGAAATCATGATCTATTTTTTACCTGGAGCTCAAACCCCATAGATTATCACTGAGCTGGAGAGGAGCCTGCTTGTGAACGCTGTCGAGTTAAACCCCATAGATTATCATTGAGGAGAGGATCCTGTTTGTGAACGCTATCGAGTCAAACCCCATAGATTATCATTGAGGAAAGGAGCCTGTTTGTGAACGCTATCGAGTCAAACCCCATAGATTATCATTGAGGAGAGGAGCCTGTTTGTGAACGCTATCGAGTCAAACCCCATAGATTATCATTGAGGAGAGGAGCCTGTTTGTGAACGCTATCGAGTCAAACCCCATAGATTGTCATTGAGGAGAGGAGCCTGTTTGTGAACGCTATCGAGTCAAACCCCATAGATTATCATTGAGGAGAGGAGCCTGTTTGTGAACGCTATCGAGTCAAACCCCATAGATTATCATTGAGCTGGAGATGAGCCTGTTTGTGAACGCTATCGAGCTTCTGAGGTTAAGACTCGAGCCTGTTCACAGGTCCAGCACTAAACACCCTGTCCAGCTCTAATATTTATGACAAACTAGTATCTTTAATAGTTACAATCAGCACTGTAAACTAGTAGAGCTGAATAACTCTGAGCACTCTGTCAAGCTGCTTGCCTCTCTCTACGTAACAAAGACAGAATCACTACTGTCTCCGCCCCTCCTCTCCACTCCTATTGGCTGGGCAGCTATAGAGCTTGCAGCCTAAATACAATGATGTTAATGTATACATGTAAATCAAAATCTAAATGATAAAATGTTACACTTTCTGGCTCCTGTTTGGGAAATACTAAACCCCCATTTTCAGTCATGTTTCAGGTTTCAGCATTTGTTTTTGGGCAGTAGGCTATAGTAATCCTGTGCTGCACAGTTCATATGTGGTGATACTACAATGGAAACTGCAATCTAATTTAAAAAAAACAAGCATACAGTCAGAAATCCAGTTAAGTGATTGTTTTGTACTCAGACACAGGAATTTTGAAATTCAAAAGTCATACAGCTATCAATTATACACTGGCTTTCATGCTATGGGGCTAAATCCATGTTGTGGAAGATATGAAATTTACACTGGCTTACCTACAGATGATGGATTATTATTATTATTATTATTATTATTATTATTATTATTATTATTATTATTATTATTATTATTATTATCATCGTTGTTGTTTTAATAATATGCAGCACAGTACTGCAAATTAATTAATTTATAATTTGAAACATCGTACTGGTACGATCGATTGATATAGTGAAAAGGGTTACAGGACCTAAAGTGAAAACAAAGTGAAAACAAAGTGAAACGACATTCTGCTTCCCTCTCTAACAAAAATAGTTCCAGTGTCACGTTAATATCTGCTTAGTTGGAAAATAAAACTTTAAAAATACATTAATAATAATAATAATAATAATAATAATAATAATAATCCTGGCTTCTTTTCAAATAAACATGGTTCCTCTTTTTTGTGCTACTTTATGATATGCTATGGTAAACTAAGATTAGGCATTGAACAAACGAATAACGAAAACTATATATTTTAAAAAAATATATCTCAGAAGGTTTCTATTTAACTGCTAAATTTAGCCCACCCTAGAGGTTTTGACAGTCGCTTATGCAGGATTTCTTTTTTTTTAAGCCCAGGTTTTTTTTTAACCTTCTTGAATTATTCAATTCAAACAGTTTAATCAACAAAATAAGTATACTTCTGGACAAAACATGATTATTATTGATATGGCTCAATTAATAGAGAAGATACACACCTCTATAGCACCAATATCATGTATATAAATATTCACAATTAATTGACGAGGCAGTTCTCATATAATATAACAGCAATCCTATAGACCACATATCTAAATGGTATTTTAGTAAACCACTTGGTTAAGGTTAGCAACACAAACAGTAAGAGATGAATCATCAAACAAGACCTTTCTCTTTCCTTACTGAGGATACCATAACATCTATCCCAGTGTAGCACCAACCCCCCTTTCTCTTTCCTTAATGAGGATACCATAACATCTATCCCAGTGTAGCACCAACCCCCCTTTCTTTTTTTACTGAGGATACCATAACATCTATCCCAGTGTAGCACCAACCCCTTTCTCTTTCCTTACTGAGGATACCATAACATCTATCCCAGTGCCCAGCACCAACCCCTTTTCTTTCTTTCCTTACTGAGGATACCATAACATCTATCCCAGTGTAGCACCAACCCCTTTTCTCTTTCCTTACTGAGGATATCATAACATCTATCCCAGTGTAGCACCAACCCCAACCTTTCCTTTGAGGATACCATAACATCTATCCCAGTAGCACCAACAACTTTCTTTCTTCTTACTGAGGTTACCATAACATCTATCCCAGTGTAGCACCAACCCCCTTTCTCTTTCTTACTGAGGATACCATAACATCTATCCCAGTGTAGCACCAACCCCTTTCTTTTTTTCCTTACTGAGGGATACCATAACATCTATCCCAGTGTAGCACCAACCCCTTTTCTTTTCATTACTGAGGATACCATAACATCTATCCCAGTGTAGCACCAACCCCTTTCTCTTTCCTTACTGAGGATACCATAACATCTATCCCAGTGTAGCACCAACCCCCCTTTCTTTCCTTACTGAGGATACCATAACATCTATCCCAGTGCAGCACCAACCCCCCTTTTTTTTCCTTACTGAGGATACCATAACATCTATCCCAGTGTAGCACCAACCCCTTTCTCTTTTCCTTTACTGAGGATACCATAACATCTATCCCAGTGCAGCACCAACCCCCTTTTCCTTACTGAGAATACCATAACATCCATCCCAGTGCAGCATCAACCCCCTTTCTTTTTCCTACTGAGGATACCATAACATCCATCCCAGTGTAGCACCAACCCCCCTTTCTCTTTCCTACTGAGGATACCATAACATCCATCCCCCCTAGCACCAACCCCATCTTCCCAGTGTAGCACCAACCCCCCTTCTTTCCTTACTGAGGTTACCATAACATCTATCCCAGTGTAGCACCAACCCCTTTCTTTCCTTTCCTTACTGAGGTTACCATAACATCTATCCCAGTGTAGCACCAACCCCCCTTTTTTCCTTACTGAGGATGCCATAACATCTATCCCAGTGTAGCACCAACCCCCCCTCTTTCCTACTGAGGGATACCATAACATCTATCCCAGTGTAGCACCAACCCCCTTCTCTTTCCTTAATGAGGATACCATAACATCTATCCCAGTGTAGCACCAACCCCCCTTCTCTTTTCCTTAATGAGGATACCATAACATCTATCCCAGTGTAGCACCAACCCCTTTCTTTCCTACTGAGGATACCATAACATCTATCCCAGTGTAGCACCAACCCCTTTTTTTCCTTACTGAGGATACCATAACATCTATCCCAGTGTAGCAACAACCCCCTCTTTCTTCCTTACTGAGGATACCATAACATCTATCCCAGTGTAGCATCAACCCCCTTTCTCTTCCTTACTGAGGATACCATAATCTATCCCAGTGTAGCACCAACCCCCTTTCTTTCCTTAGAGATACCAACCCCCAAGTGTAGCACCAACCCCTTTTCTTTCCTTACTGAGGACCATAACATCTATCCCAGTGTAGCACCAACCCCCCCTTCTCTTCCTCATATTGATACCATAACATCTATCCAGTGTAGCACCAACCCCCCTTTCTTTTTCCTTACTGGGATACCATAACATCTATCCCAGTGTAGCACCAACCCCTTTCTTTCCTTACTGAGGATACCATAACATCTATCCCAGTGTAGCACCAACCCCCCTTTCTCTTTCCTTACTGAGGATACCATAACATCTATCCCAGTGTAGCACCAACCCCCCTTTCTCTTTCCTTACTGAGGATACCATAACATCTATCCCAGTGCAGCACCAACCCCCCTTTCTCTTTCCTTACTGAGAATACCATAACATCCATCCCAGTGTAGCATCAACCCCCCTTTCTCTTTCCTTACTGATGATACCGTAAAGCAGTCACTGTCCCTCAAACACTTGTGTTGTTTTCCAGGGAAATGAAGCTGAGATTTCTTGGGAGGACCTGTCTCATTGTCTTGAGTTTGCTACCAGCTGTTTCTACACAGAGAGGTGAGAGGGACTGTAGAAATGAAACTGATCAATTGAGATGCACCCTCTTCTTTCCAGGGCCCTGTATATAACTGTCTGCATCAATGTATGAGCTCACAGAACAGCTAATAACTCTCAACTATTTCTAATACTAGAGTGCTATTTTGAGAAACAGCATATTTGTTTGCAATTGCTTTACCTTGTCTTTTCTTTCTCAGGTGGATGGCGTGTCGTTGGCTCTGATCAGCCTGTCATTGCTGAGCCTGGTGATGATGTCATCCTGCCCTGTCACATTTCACCCAGACTCAGTGCTGTGGACATGGAAGTGAGGTGGTACAGGGACAGATTCGACACGCCTGTTCATTTATATCTGAACCAAAGGGATCAGCTCAGCAGACAGGACAGTGACTACCGGGGCCGCACTGCTCTCTCTCCCTCTGCACTGCAGACAGGCGATATCTCACTGAGACTGAGAAACATCTGGCCCTCTGAAAGAGGGGTCTATACCTGCTTTGCTGATGATGGAAGTCAGTATGAAGAAGGACAGGCTGAAGTGATAGTCGCAGGTCAGTAATGTTTGATACACAACTTGAACCCACTACTAATGTGTTACCAGCTCCTGTCTCCATTACAAAACTACCCACGACTGTAAAATAAAAAATGTAGACAAGCAGTATTCTGAATGATGGTCATGACATATACAACAGTATGTACAGAACAGTATAGAATATGTGCCTTGCTGTGAGGTATTGTGTTGTGCTGTGTTGTGCAGTGCTGTGCTGTGCTGCGTTGTGCTGTGCTGTGCTGTGTTGTGTTGTGCTGTGCTGTGTTCTGCTGTGTTGTGCTGTGCTGTGTTCTGCTGTGCTGTGCTGTGCTGTGTTGTGCTGTGCTGTGTGGGTGGTGTTGCTGTGCAGTGCTGTACTGTGCTGTGTTGTGTTGTGCTGTGCAGTGCAGTGTTGTGCTGTGTTGTGCTGTGCTGTGCTGTGCTGTGTTGTGTTGTGCTGTGCTGTGCTGTGTGGGTGGTGTTGCTGTGCAGTGCTGTGCTGTGTGGGTGGTGTTTCTGTGTTGTGCTGTGCTGTGCTGTGCTGTGTGGGTGGTGTTGCTGTGCTGTGCTGTGCAGTGCAGTGTTGTGATGTGTTGTGTTGTGCTGTGCTGTGTTGTATTGTGCAGTGCAGTGTTGTGTTGTGCTGTGTTGTTGTGTTGTGCAGTGCTATGCTGTGCTGTGTGGGTGGTGTTGCTGTGCAGTGCTGTGCTGTGTTGTGTTGTGTTGTGCTGTGCTGTGCTGTGTTGTGTTGTGTTGTGCTGTGTTCTGCTGTGCAGTGCTATGCTGTGCTGTGTTGTGTTGTGCTGTGTTGTGTTGTGTTGTGCAGTGCTGTGTTGTGCTGTGTTGTGTTGTGCTGTGTGGGTGGTGTTGCTGGGTGCTGCGCTGTGCTGTGTTGTGCAGTGCTGTGCTGTGCTGTGTGGGTGGTGTTGCTGTGCAGTGCTGTGCTGTGCTGTGCTGTGCTGTGTGGTGTTGATGTGCTGTGTTGTGTTGTGCTGTGTTCTGCTGTGCTGTGCTGTGTTGTGTTGTGTTGTGCTGTGCTGTGTTCTGCTGTGCTGTGCTGTGCTGTGCTGTGTTGTGTTGTGTTGTGCTGTGCTGTGTTCTGCTGTGCTGTGCAGTGCAGTCTTGTGTTGTGTTGTGTTGTGCTGTGCAGTGTTGTGCTGTGTTGTGTTGTGTTGTGCTGTGCTGTGTGGGTGGTGTTGCTGTGCAGTGCTGTGCTGTGTGGGTGGTGTTTCAGTGTTGTGCTGTGCTGTGCTGTGCTGTGTGGGTGGTGTTGCTGTGCTGTGCTATGCTGTGTGGGTGGTGTTGCTGTGCAGTGCTGTACTGTGCTGTGTTGTGTTGTGTTGTGCTGTGCTGTGTGGGTGGTGTTGCTGTGCAGTGCTGTGCTGTGTGGGTGGTGTTTCAGTGTTGTGCTGTGCTGTGCTGTGTGGGTGGTGTTGCTGTGCTGTGCTATGCTGTGTGGGTGGTGTTGCTGTGCAGTGCTGTACTGTGCTGTGTTGTGTTGTGTTGTGCAGTGCAGTGCAGTGTTGTGCTGTGTTGTGTTGTGCTGTGCTGTGTTGTGTTGTGCTGTGCTGTGCTGTGTGGGTGGTGTTGCTGTGCATTGCTGTGCTGTGTGGGTGGTGTTTCTGTGTTGTGCGGTGCTGTGCTGTGCTGTGTGGGTGGTGTTGCTGTGCTGTGCTGTGCTGTGCTGTGCTGTGCAGTGCAGTGTTGTGATGTGTTGTGTTGTGTTGTGCTGTGCTGTGTTGTATTGTGCAGTGTTGTGTTGTGCTGTGTTGTTGTGTTGTGCAGTGCTGTGCTGTGCTGTGTGGGTGGTGTTGCTGTGCAGTGCTGTGTTGTGTTGTGTTGTGCTGTGGTGTGCTGTGTTGTGTTGTGCTGTGTTCTGCTGTGCAGTGCTGTGCTGTGCTGTGTTGTGCTGTGTTGTGTTGTGTTGTGCAGTGCTGTGTTGTGCTGTGTTGTGCTGTGTTGTGCTGTGTTGTGTTGTGCTGTGTTCTGCTGTGCTGTGCAGTGCAGTGTTGTGTTGTGCTGTGTTGTGTTGTGTTGTGCAGTGCTGTGCTGTGCTGTGTGGGTGGTGTTGCTGTGCTGTGCTGTGCTGTGCAGTGCAGTGTTGTGTTGTGCTGTGCAGTGCTGTGCTGTGTTGTGTTGTGCTGTGCTGTGTGGGTGGTGTTGCTGTGCAGTGCTGTGCTGTGCTGTGTGGGTGGTGTTGCTGTGCAGTGCTGTGCTGTGCTGTGTGGGTGGTGTTGCTGTGCAGTGCTGTGCTGTGCTGTGTGGGTGGTGTTGCTGTGCAGTGCTGTGCTGTGCTGTGTGGGTGGTGTTGCTGTGCAGTGCTGTGCTGTGCTGTGTTGTGTTGTGCTGTGTTGTGCTGTGTTCTGCTGTGCAGTGCAGTGCAGTGTTGTGTTGTGCTTTGTTGTTGTGTTGTGCAGTGCTGTGCTGTGCTGTGCTGTGTGGGTGGTGTTGCTGTGCAGTGCTGTGCTGTGTTGTGTTGTGCTGTGCTGTGTGGGTTATGTTGCTGTGCAGTGCTGTGCTGTGTGGGTGGTGTTGCTGTGCAGTGCTGTGCTGTGCTGTGTGGGTGGTGTTGCTGTGCAGTGCTGTGCTGTGCTGTGTGGGTGGTGTTGCTGTGCAGTGCTGTGCTGTGTTGTGTTGTGCTGTGTTGTGCTGTGTTCTGCTGTGCTGTGCAGTGCAGTGTTGTGTTGTGCTTTGTTGTTGTGTTGTGCAGTGCTGTGCTGTGCTGTGTGGGTGGTGTTGCTGTGCAGTGCTGTGCTGTGCTGTGTGGGTGGTGTTGCTGTGCAGTGCTGTGCTGTGCTGTGTGGGTGGTGTTGCTGTGCAGTGCTGTGCTGTGCTGTGTGGGTGGTGTTGCTGTGCAGTGCTGTGCTGTGCTGTGTTGTGTTGTGCTGTGTTGTGCTGTGTTCTGCTGTGCTGTGCAGTGCAGTGTTGTGTTGTGCTGTGTTGTTGTGTTGTGCATTGATGTGCTGTGCTGTGTGGGTGGTGTTGCTGTGCAGTGCTGTGCTGTGCTGTGTTGTGTTGTGCTGTGCTGTGCTGGGTGGTGCTGCTCGGGTTGGCTGCAGCTCCTGGCTCTTACCTCGGCTGTAACACAGAAACACAAAACAAAACAAACAGTGCTCCAGATTAGCAATCATGTTCAGCATGAGGGGCCGTACTCACGTAGCTGCGCCCCCTTTGTACCAAAACTCCTCGCCGCGATCAGCCCGATGCCATGGTTTATCCAATCACTGTCTGCCTCGCAGCTGATTGCAATGGAGTTTATGATCGCAGTAGAGTCGTTCAGTGTACGTGCCGTTACACTGGTTTCAATCTACCGTCGAGTCAGCCCATCTAGGAGGAAGCTTACCAACCTTACACAGCCCTTTCTGGTGGGGAGGGAGATTTACAGCTCAAATACCTTCTGTCTCTGTCACACATGCAGACAGAATGCTGAACAGAAACTCTCCCTATACCCTCACAATCTGATATTCTCAATAACCTTTACACTCTCCCTATACCCTCACAATCTGATATTCTCAATAACCTTTACACTCTCCCTATACCCTCACAATCTGATATTCTCAATAACCTTTACACTCTCCCTATACCCTCACAATCTGATATTCTCAATAACCTTTACTTAAAAATGTTAATACCAAGTTTCACAACAGTCGATTGAGCAGTTCTCTGGATATATAGAGCAATCTGTGAAGTGTGACGTGCATACAGTACATACGACCGCCTCCCCTAGAGCCCCTTCACAGGGCATAATATAATACAGGGGAGCTGGGATACTCACAGGACTGGATATGTCAGCACTGACACAGTAACTCATAATATAATACAGGGGAGCTGGGATCCTCACAGGACTGGATATGTCAGCACTGACACAGTAACTCATAATATAATACAGGGGAGCTGGGATCCTCACAGGGCTGGATATGTCAGCACTGACACAGTAACTCATAATATAATACAGGGGAGCTGGGATCCTCACAGGACTGGATATGTCAGCACTGACACAGTAACTCATAATATAATACAGGGGAGCTGGGATCCTCACAGGACTGGATATGTCAGCACTGACACAGTTGTGGCAACCGCCACACAATGTGCTGCAAGAAACGTAGCACCTGCGCATTCTTAAGTGAATGCCAGTAAGCCTGGCCAGGCAATCCTCGTCATTTCATTACAGCGTTTTTTAATTAGCTCCTTAATATTTCGCATTACATACGTGTATATATAATCTATATCCGTGCCTGGTTTAAAAATAAACTCTTGGGGCAATTATGGTTTTAGTTCGTGTGCTGGGTGCATTTGTTTATATTTGGGTAAAACGCTATGGTCCTGGACTAGTTAGTTTTAGGTATTTTGGCCATTACTGTTTTCCTTAATTGGGGGCGGAGCTTCCTTTGCTTAAAAGTGTTGGACCAATAGGGTATAAAAAAGTGTTTTTTGAAAGTCTGTTGAAGGAGAGAAGAGAGAGAAAAAATACGGAGTTATTAGAGAGACAGAGAGAGAACTTACAGGCAACCCGTTCAAACGGCAGAAAAAACGAGTTAGTCTGTGTATAGCATGCTTCTAGTCTGTGTTATGTCAAACAACCGTGTTTTGGTTTTTACCAGTTTCTATAGCGGGTTCGACTAATACCAGTGCAATAGCTATTATCACACGCTGCTCAGTGCTCGTTGGGCAATACTTCCGTGTTGGGTCCTATTTTTCTTCCAGTTGGTTTGATTTATATCTTTACTTTGATACTTTACTGCTTTTACGGGACAACGGAACGAGAAGATATTCACTCAAATGGCGACTCCCAACATTGTATGAACTGGAGGACTTGCACACGGATTCATCATAACCGGGTGAGATCGATCCTTTTCTATTTTTGCTGCAGTTTGGATTACAAATATTTTTTGAATGGCCATTCGGGTTTTTGTTTGAGAGCGTTCTTTTTTGGATTGCCGGATTGTTGTGTTATTTTTTCTAGAACTTTATTGGTTTGTTTTTGTTTGTTTTGTTACTTTCTGGGTGCGTTTTTAATTTCAAGCCCGGACTGAAACTTTTTAAGTACTCATACACTTGGATATAATTATTGCAACTGTGTGGGCCATAGAATGAACAGCCTGACTATTGGTTGGCCTGCCTGTATCTTTTTGTTGTCTCCTTCCCTCTCTTTCTTTTTTGTTTACTCAAGTTCCAACAGCGAGGCAGATTATTGATGGTGTTGCTATACATTGGTATTGTGATTATCGGTACAAAGGCCTGCTCATATAATAAATTTAATATATATATATATATATATATATATATATATATATATATATATATATATGTATATGTATATATATATATATGTATATATATATATATATATATATATATATATATATATATCTATATATATATCTCTTTTCCAATTGCATTTTTTTATGTGATTAGCATTGTAGTGTTGGTGTGCTCCTTGAAGGATTATCTAGAGATATACTGGGTAGTTTCTTCTACTAATTTTCTACCAGCCTGGATGTTTGGTTTGCTTACCATTGAGTCAGGGTTGATATTTGCCAGATTTTTGATCTTACTTAAGACTTACCGTTCTGATTACTCCAGGATACACTTGTGCTTAGTACTATATACAAATAGACATAATAAACCTATCCTGTTTAAAATTTACTCCCTTGGTTCTCGTGAAATCCTTATTTTTTGCTGTACTGATTTACCTGCTGGGACTGTAGTATTGAATGTTTTATGCTTGGTGCTAGTATACACTTATGGCCTAGGTGTTTGGGTATTGCACACTAGGTAAGTTTGTTACACAGTAACTCATAATATAATACAGGGGAGCTGGGATCCTCACAGGGCTGGATATGTCAGCACTGACACAGTAACTCATAATATAATACAGGGGAGCTGGGATACCCGCAGGACTGGATATGTCAGCACTGACACAGTAACTCATAATATAATACAGGGGAGCTGGGATCCTCACAGGACTGGATATGTCAGCACTGACACAGTAACTCATAATATAATACAGGGGGAGCTGGGATACCCAAGGACTGGATATGTCAGCACTGACACAGTAACTCATAATATAATACAGGGGAGCTGGGATCCTCACAGGACTGGATATGTCAGCACTGACACAGTAACTCATAATATAATACAGGGGAGCTGGGATCCTCACAGGACTGGATATGTCAGCACTGACACAGTAACTCATAATATAATACAGGGGAGCTGGGATACTCACAGGACTTGATATGTCAGCACTGACACAGTAGTTCAGTCTATAATAAAGACATATCACACAAGGAGAGCAGACCTGGCTGGTGTGTCTATCTATGTGTGTCTCACTGTCTCTATTCCCTGACAGCTCTGGGGACCCAGCCCTCAATCTCTATGGACTCTACACAAGGAGAGCAGACCCGGCTGGTGTGCAGATCAGAGGGGTGGGACCCTGAACCTGAAGTGATCTGGAGAGACAGGGATGGAAACGATATGACATCACTGTCCAACACAACACTGCTGAGAGTCAGTCAGGGGCTCCGCACTGTCAGCAGCTACATCAAAATCAAACAGCAGTCCAACGTGTTCTCCTGTCTGGTTAGTAGTAAAATACCCAAACCAGACTGGGAATCCAAACTCCACATATCCAGTGAGTATCACATGTTTGTGGATTGAGCCGGACAGACACTGACCATAGATTACAGTCATCATGATGGGGCATCAACATCTGAAACAAACACATGAACTAGTGGACCAGTCAATATCTGAATCAAACACATGAACTAGTGGACCAGTCAATATCTGTATCAAACACATGAACTAGTGGACCAGTCAGTATCTGAATCAAACACATGAACTAGTGGACCAGTCAATATCTGAATCAAACACATAAACTAGTGGACCAGTCAATATCTGAATCAAACACATGAACTAGTGGACCATTCAATATCTGAATCAAACACCTAAACTAGTGGACCAGTCAATATCTGAATCAAACACATAAACTAGTGGACCAGTCAATATCTGAATCAAACACATTTGTTGGTGGGGGTGGGGGTTAATGGGCAGTCCTCCATTTTGACTCTCTGGGGTGTTGGTAGGGGTGTGTGGAATGCTCATTATGAGGGGTGTGGTCAGTGTTGGGAGGGGTGTGTGGAATGCTCACTATGAGGGGTGTGGCTCAGTGTTGGGAGGGGTGTGGAATGCTCACTATGAGGGGTGGCTCCAGTGTTGGGAGGGGTGTGGGAATGCTCACTATGAGGGGGTGTGGCTCAGTGTTGGGAGGGGTGTGTAGAATGCTCACTATGGGGTGTGGCTCAGTGTTGGGAGGGGTGTGTGTAATGCTCACTATGAGGGGTGTGGCTCAGTGTTGGGAGGGGTGTATGGAATGCTCACTATGAGGGGTGTGGCTCAGTGTTGGGAGGGGTGTGTGGAATGCTCACTATGAGGGTGTGTGGCTCCAGTGTTGGGAGGGTGTGTGGAATGCTCACTATGAGGGGTGTGGCTCAGTGTTGGGAGGGGTGTGTGGAATGCTCACTATGAGGGGTGTGGCTCAGTGTTGGGAGGGTTGTGTGGAATGCTCACTAGGAGGGGGTGTGGCTCAGTGTTAGGGGTGTGTGGAATGCTCACTATGAGGAGTGTATTCAGTGTTGGGAGGGTGTGTGGAATGCTCACTATGAGGGGTGTGGCTCAGTGTTGGGAGGGGTGTGTGGAATGCTCACTATGAGGGGTGGGGTTCAGTGTTGGGAGGGTGTGTGGAATGCTCACTATGAGGGGGTGTGGCTCAGTGTTGGGAGAGGTGTGTGGAATGCTCACAATGAGGAGCTCAGTGTTGGGATTGGTGTGTGCAATGCTCACTATGAGGGTGTGGCTCAGTGTTGGGAGGTGTGGAATGCTCACTATGAGGGGGGTGTGGCTCAGTGTTGGGAGGGTTGTGTGGAATGCTCACTAGGAGAGGGTGTGGCTCAGTGTTAGGGGTGTGGAAATGCTCACTATGAGGGTGTGGTCAGTGTTGGGAGGTGTGTGGAATGCTCACTATGAGGGGGTGTGGTTCAGTGTTAGGAGGGGTGTGGAATGCTCACTATGAGGGGTGTGGTTCAGTGTTGGGAGGTGTGTGGAATGCTCAATATGAGGGTTGTAGTCAGTGTTGGGAGGGGTGTGTGGAATGCTCACTATGAGGGGTGTGTCTCAGTGTTGGGAGGGGTGTGGTCAGTGTTGGGGGGTGTGTCTCCAGTGTTGGGAGGGGTGTGGAATGCTCACTATGAGGGGTGGGCTGAGTGTTGGGAGGGGTGTGTGTTCCAGTGTGTTGAGCTGCTGTATGTTGTTTTCCAGGTGATTTTTCCCAGGAGTCTCTGGGTGATGGTGGCTTTCTTGACTTTAGCTCTCAGTATTGGAGCCATTCCTCTGCTGGTGATCCAATGGAGAAGAATGGATGGTATGAACTTTATCATTATCATGAGGCATTTCATATAGCTCTGTGCATTTTAAACATGTCAAATAGGTTTACAATAATATGGACTGTTCTGTTTTTCTTCTAGCCATGGAGAGAAAGCTTGAGCCTATGGGTAAGTAAAGCACTTAATGAAGAGATGCTGAAAACCCATTCCAGGTTTCTGCAGCAGTATCTTAAACTACCACACCCATAAATAAAGACATCCCTGGACCGGAAATCCAGCTCATTAGAAATGATTATAAATAATAATAAATATAATTGTTTTTATACATTGCAATTGTTATTTTATTGTTTCCAGGACCCTCTTGTAAACAAGACCTGATTAAATAAATTAATAAATTAAATCTCCTGGTTAAATCAATTAATCTATTCAAATTTAAATTTATTTATTTATTTATTTATTTTGGACATAAAGGCTTAGGAATATAAATATTTCCTTAGGGAGGGATGTTGAAAATTGTAGCAATTTTAGTTTGTATGTTTTATATACTTCGCAGATATCGGATTCATTTTCAAATGGACATCCTGTTCATTTAACTGGTTATTATCTGTTTATTTAGCAGACGCCTTTATCCAAGGCGACTTACAGAGACTAGGGTGTGTGAACTATGCATCAGCTGCGGAGTCACTTACAATTACATCTCACCTGAAAGACAAGGAGGTTAAGTGACTTGCTCAGGGTCATACAATTAGTCAGTGGCTGAGGTGGGATTTGAACCGAAGACCTCCTGGTTACAAGCCCTTTTCTTTAACCACTGGACCACACAGCCTCCATGTGTTTTTCATACTGCAATTGAATCTGTACTGGAGCTGAGAACCACACACTGCTGTCTGATTCATTTTAATCTCTACTGGAGCTGAGATAACCACACACTGTTCTGTCTGATTCATTTTTTTAGCTGCTCTGTATCTTTATCAGAACCTTCGTAAGGAACTTGGTAAGAATCGTTTTTTATTTTCAGAATTACCAGAAAGCTTTCTATCCTTCTATCTGTCTGTGTTAGCTTTCTATCCTTCTATCTGTCAGTGTGTCTGTGTTAGCTTTCTATCCTTCTATCTGTCTGTGTGTCTGTGTTAGCTTTCTATCCTTCTATCTGTCTGTGTGTCTGTGTTAGCTTTCTATCCTTCTATCTGTCTGTGTGTCTGTGTTAGCTTTCTATCCTTCTGTCTGTGTGCCTGTGTTAGCTTTCTATCCTTCTATCTGTCTGTGTTAGCTTTCTATCCTTCTATCTGTCTGTGTGTCTGTTAGCTTTCTATCCTTCTATCTGTCTGTGTGTCTGTGTTAGCTTTCTATCCTTCTATCTGTCTGTGTGTCTGTGTTAGCTTTCTATCCTTCTATCTGTCTGTGTGTCTGTTAGCTTTCTATCCTTCTATCTGTCTGTGTGTCTGTGTTAGCTTTCTATCCTTCTATCTGTCTGTGTGCCTGTGTTAGCTTTCTATCGCCCCACAGGGCGAGTCCAGTGCACTATTACATGTGTGCTTGCAGACCGTTTCTCTACTGGACCTGCTCAAGGATATATCATGTCAGTCACAGTTAGTCTAGCCTCTTAATATACTGTGTTTAATACACTTTGTCTATTATTCAGTGTAATTCAATAGATGATTTTACACCTCACTGTTCAGAACGTAATCCAGCTCTCTTCTTTTCACAGAGTCTATGAGACAGATCCCTAAATCAGGTATGTAGAGTGTGTGTAAATCCACAGCCTGACTCACCCCAGCACAGCCCTGCTGGTTAGTGTGTGCTACACATCTTCTGAACTGTAGAAAGTACAGGAGGAGTGATTGTAAAATAATGCTCTCTTTATTACTGTGTTCTAGAATGGAAGTGGATCCTCAGCTCAGCAGGTATGTGTCTCTTCAGTGTATTCCTTTCACAGTGGAGGGTAAAAGAACAGCGAGGAGCCCCGTCTCACTCACTGTGTTTACATCTATATTTACATTCTGCCCCATTTAAACGTCTGTGCACTCCCAGCTCAGCTAACGCCAACCCCGCGTGCTTCCCAAAGGTAACACATTATTTTACATACAATTACCCATTTATACAGTTGGTTTTTACTGGAGCAATCTAGGTAAAGTTCCTTGCTCAAGGGTACAGCAGCAGTGTCCCCCACCTGGGATTGAACCCATGACCCTCCGGTCAAGAGTCCAGAGCCCTAACCACTACTCCACATTGCTGCCCCACGCTGTGTGTGAGTGTGTGTGTGTCAGTGTGTGTGTGTCGGTGTGTGTGTGTGTGTGTGTGTGTCGGTGTGTGTGTCGGTGTGTGTGTGTCGGTGTGTGTGTGTGGGTGTGTGTGTGTCGGTGTGTGTGTGTGTCGGTGTGTGTGTGTCGGTGTGTGTGTCGGTGTGTGTCAGTGTGTGTGTCAGTATGTGTGTCTGTGTCAGTGTGTGTGTGAGAGTGTGTGTCAGTGTGTGTGTGAGTGTGTGTCAGTGTGTGTCTGTGTCAGTGTGTGAGTGTCAGTGTGTCAGTGTGTGTGTGTCAGTGTGTGTGTGTGAGAGTGTGTCAGTGTCAGTGTGTGTGTCGGTGTGTGTGTCTGTGTCAGTATGTGTGTCTGTGTCAGTGTGTGTGTGTGTCAGTGTCAGTCTGTGTGTCAGTGTGTGTGTGTCAGTGTGTGTGTGTGAGTGTGTGTGTCTGTGTCAGTGTGTGTGTGTGTGTCAGTATGTGTGTCTGTGTCAGTATGTGTGTCTGTGTCAGTGTGTGTGTGTGTCAGTGTGTGTGTCAGTGTGTGTGTGTGAGTGTGTGTCAGTGTCAGTGTGTGTGTGTCAGTGTGTGTGTCTGTGTGTCAGTGTGTGTGTGTCAGTGTGTGTGTGTCAGTGTGTGTGTCAGTGTGTGTGTGTCAGTGTCAGTGTGTGTGTGTCAGTGTCAGTGTGTGTGTGTGTCAGTGTCAGTGTGTGTGTCAGTGTGTCAGTGTGTCTGTGTGTCAGAGTGTCAGTGTGTGTGTGCGTGTGTCAGTGTGTGTCAGTGTGTGTGTCAGTGTGTCTGTGTGTCAGTGTGTCAGTGTCAGTGTGTCTGTGTGTCAGAGTGTCAGTGTGTGTGTGTCGTGTGTCAGTGTGTCAGTGTGTGTGTCAGTGTGTCTGTGTGTCAGTGTGTCAGTGTCAGTGTGTCTGTGTGTCAGTGTGTCAGTGTCAGTGTCAGTGTGTGTGTGCGTGTGTCAGTGTGTCAGTGTGTGTGTCCGATGTGTCTGTGTCTGTCAGGAGTATGTGTCAGTGTGTGTGTGTCAGTGTGTGTCAAGTAAATGTGTGTCTGTGTGTGTGTGTGTGTGTGTGTCGTGTGTGTGTGTCTGTGTGTCCAGTGTGTCGAGTAGCCAATGTGAATGAGTAATGTCGAGTGTGTGTGTGTCAGTGTGTTAATGCCGGTGTGTAATGTCAGTGTGTGTGTCAGTATGTGTGTCTGGGTGTCAAGTAATAATGTGTGTATCCGAGTAATGTAATGTGAGAGTGTGTGTCAGTAATGTGTTAATGTCAATGTAATATGTGTCTGTATCCAGTGTGTGTAATATGTCAGTGTGTGTGAGAGTGTAAATAATAGAAATATCGAGTAATCAATTAATAACTCAGTGTGTATCAGTCCAATAATGTCCCGGTAATGGTAATATATATCTGTATGTCGAATTAATATGTGTGTGTCAGTGTCAGTCTGTGTGTCAGTGTGTGTGTGTGTCAGTGTGTGTGTGAGTGTGTGTGTGTCTGTGTCAGTGTGTGTGTCTGTGTCAGTATGTGTGTCTGTGTCAGTATGTGTGTCTGTGTCAGTGTGTGTGTGTGTCAGTGTGTGTGTCTGTCAGTGTGTGTGTGTGTCAGTGTGTGTGTGAGTGTGTGTCAGTGTCAGTGTGTGAGTGTCAGTGTGTGTGTGTGTCTGTGTGTCAGTGTGTGTGTGTGTGTGTGTGTGTCGGTGTGTGTGTCAGTGTGTGTGTGTGTCAGTGTGTCAGTGTCAGTGTCAGTGTGTGTGTCGAGTGTCAAGTGTGTGTGTCAGTGTCAGTGTGTGTGTGTCAGTGTGTGTCAGTGTCAGTGTGTGTGTGTCAGTGTCAGTGTGTGTGTGTCAGTGTGTCTGTGTGTCAGTGTGTCAGTGTCAGTGTCAGTGTGTGTGTGTGCGTGTGTCAGTGTGTGTCAGTGTGTGTGTCAGTGTGTCTGTGTGTCAGTGTCAGTGTCAGTGTCAGTGTGTGTGTGCGTGTGTCAGTGTGTGTCAGTGTGTGTGTCAGTGTGTCTGTGTGTCAGAGTGTGTGTCAGTGTGTGTGTCAGTGTGTGTCAGTGTGTGTGTGTGTGTGTGTGTGTGTGTCTGTGTGTGTGTGTGTGTGTCAGTGTGTGTGTGTGTCAGTGTCAGTGTGCCTGTGTGTCAGTGTGCGTGTGTCAGTGTGCGTGTGTCAGTGTGCGTGTGTCAGTGTGCGTGTGTCAGTGTGCGTGTGTCTGTGTGTCAGTGTGTCTGTGTGTGTGTGTGTGAGAGTGTGTGTCAGTGTCAGTGTGTGTCTGTGTGTGTGTGTGTGTGTCAGTGTCAGTGTGTGTGTTTGATTGCATGCAGCTCCACGGCAGGAGATGACGATTGAGACAAGATGCTGAACAGACTTCTGAGATCCCTCTTACTTAGTTTTCTACTGTTGTATGTGTTTGAAAAATGTTTTCCGGACGGAGATGGACGGAGGTGTAAGTAATCTAAATGAGCTGCCCGCATCGGATTCCTATTCAGGTGTCGTGTCAATATATATAATTTGTTTATTATTATTATTATTGGTTTGTTTCTGTGTGTGTTAAAACGATGGATAATTATTTCGCTGTAGTCATTTATCTGTTTTTTATTGGTAGGAGGGTTTTTTTGTCTTTTTTGTCTTTTTTTTTTTACCAATACAGTATTTGCAAGTTTATTATTTTTATTTTTTTTATTTTATTTTATTTTTTGCAAAATATCAACATACAATACATATTATATATCTTTATACTGTATCGCTACACACACACATCTTAACTCAAGTAACGTAGAAAAAAACGGTAGGGGGCGCAAATGTTCTCGTTCGCCCCGGGCGCTAAAATCCGTCGTGCCGGCTGTGCTGAAAAGGAGAGCAGAGTGTGTGTTTACAGGGTTCATACGCGAGTCTGGAAGTCTGGAGAAAGGACGGGAAGATGCCAAACTGATTCCCAGGGCTTGAAATGCTTGAAAAAACACGTCTCCGTTGTGAAAGTCTTGAAAAAGTCTGGAATTTGACTAGTACCACAGGAGAATGAAAATAATTCTGATATCATTTTTTTATATTAATAATAATTGATCTCGAAAGCGGGTCAGCAGCTCTAGCGGCAACTGCCTAAGCAATTTACTAGTAGCAACTATGTTGCTTGCGACCAAATCCCGCGAGGATTGCCCCTGACAACGTCATGACAACTCAAGCAATCCTATCCAGTCAGCGCGCTGGTATATGTCACATGACTCTGACTGCTCCAGTGAAACGAACGGTAAAATGGACACTACGACAGCCAAAATATATCCATTTATATTGAAGGCTATGTTTTTTTAAAGCTACACACTTTAATTACAAGCTACTGTACTCTGATCACCAACATTCACATTTTGTTATCTTGTAGTTACCTTTTATTAAAAATCGAATACAGTAGTTATTATCACTGACTCAGATTAAAAAAAAAAAGAAAACGATTTCTGTAGCCGCTATGGTGTGTATAAACGTAGCATGTTTTTTTTTCATTTATTTTAATGTGATTTAATAACATGTAATAATTTTATTTTAAATGTATGGTGCTTGTTTGTAACTTACAGTGCCGAAAAGCATCAACAGTCTCGGGTCCAAACCGGCCAGCTGAGTGTAGATATACTGTTTACATCCTCGCTGTATCTGGCCTTCATTATACGATTAAATACTGATTTAAAATAAAATGCTAATTGCAAACTGCTGCTGATGTTGGCTGTTTTGAATAAGGAACCAAGATTTAAATTAACATTTGCAATTGAAACAAATCTAAAACTTTGATGCGCTTTTTTTTTTTTTTTTTTTTTTTTGGTCGTACTGTGTTCAATGAATAGGATACAGCAGCCAGAATACTGATGCAGCCACAAAAAATAGGACTGTACTTAATTGTACTTTATTAACAATCTCATTATTA
>CM072681.1:17313753-17331557 GCA_036884735.1 Huso huso | reverse complement strand
CGCTCTACAGTCAGTAGTGTATTAGACTTTTAATCTAAAGGTCCAGGGTTCAAGTCCCTGTTCTGGCGGTGTTCATTTTTAGCACTATGAATCCATATAGTATGAACAAATGGCAATTTACGCAATGTTTTTGACTATTTTTGTGACTGGTTCCCCCACCCCAGTGATAAAACGTGAACCAAACATAACGTTGGGATGTATTGCATTTGTACAGACAATTAAACAAAAAGCTCAAGTGTTTTACATGCTCATCATGCCGGTGATGTCCTGCGGACCTGCCATGCGCTCCGCATGACAGCACCGTCGGTTCCATGCTTCCAACTGAGGGTTATACTTTTTAAAAAAAGAAAATCTAGTGAATTAGTGACTGTTTCCAGTGACCCCACTTGAACCGTAAGTTTATTTTTACAAAAGCTGCAAATATTAGGGTTAACACCTAAAACGTCTGTGTTTCATTATTTATTATTATTATTATTATTATTTGTTTATTTAGCAGACGCCTTTATCCAAGGCGACTTACAGAGGCTCTCAGTGTGCCGGTGAAAGAGGGAACCATCGCTGTTTAGATATACAGCATATTCACATGACGAATCCATTTGTTATTTCAGGTCGTGGCGGAGCTCCAGAAAGATGAAGGGTGTGCGGCCTCCTGTATGTCAGGACTGCCCAGACCCTGACCGCCTTCCAGCTCCTCCTCAAGACTCCCCTCTTCAGACAGCACCTGTAGAACTCCTATTTTCCCTGAGGACACTTTATCACTCTTCCTTAATGCGCTTTACTTGCTCTGATCTGCTCCCTATTTTACTGCATTTAATCATATCCTGATGTAACTATCACTGACACTGTTATCTGCTCTGATTATTGAATCGTATTTTGTCATATACTTGTACTTTTTAGAACTGAAGTCATTGTATTTTATCTTGCTCTTATATGTATGAATACTTGAACTGTGATTCTTTGAATGTATTTTTGTTTACGATTGTAAGTCACTGTGGGTAACGGCGTCTGTGTCCTCAGAAGGCTCTGATTATATTACGATTACTGTCAGGATCATATAACAAGTACTGCTTTATTACAAATTGAGCAGAAACTGCATTTTCATTTTAAGTAAATAAAAAGTTGAAAAATGGTGAAAAGCTTTAAAATTGCATCGCTGCTGCTGCAAATAATAGGGTTAACACCTAAAACGAGTGTGTCCTCAGAATTAGCATGTGCCTTGTTTTATGGTCATTCCTTACTCAGCAATGCGACCATAGCTTCACTCTAATATGAAATCCATTTAATGTAAAACAAAATGTTTCTGGTAAAAGATGTACGATTCTTAACTCCAGATTAATTCATTTTCAAAGACAGCCTAAAACTACTGTAATTATTGCTATAGAAGTACCAGTTCTTTTGGATCAAAATACGGTTACTGACAGGCTTGTTGACTGAGGCAGTACTGAAACTTTCAGTTCATTATTATGAAAACAATAAATAAAAAATGGGTGTATACTACCGGTAGATGGTGTCAAGTGTTTTTAAAAATACTATTTGCAAAATAGTATTTACTAATTTCTATTTAAAATACATGTCTGGCAACCTGTTTTCTATTTGTATTTTAAATAAATATGGAGACCAATGTTTTCTATTTAAAGAGTTTCCGAGACTATTTTGCCCATCCTTGGCATTCAGCTGTTAACTGTAAGGTTGGTTTCCAGCCAGATTGCCTTTCCGGGCAGCCTTCTCAATAGACTCCAAGCTTCCGATTTCATTTACAGTCGTGAAGGGTGCGGTGGCCAAGTGGTAAGGCGTCGGTCTCGTAAACCGAAGATCACGGGTTCAATCCCCGTCCGTACCTTGTTGCTGTCTTTAAAACACTATTTGTTACTTGTTTGTACCTTTGAAGCTGAAATGAAAAATGCAACTTGTCTTTTATTTTATAAAAAAGGAGTATTCGGATTTGAACCAGGGACCTTTGGATCTGCAATCAAATGTTCTACCACTGAGCTATACCCCGACTCCAACAACACCATTTCCTATCAAGCACAACCAACGGTGCGGAGCTGTCAGTTTCAGAAATGCAACCTATCAAGGCGCGTGATTTTTTTACCTTGTATGTCATTTGTAAAGAAACTAATTTGATTAAAAACCTAACGTATTAGAGGTCAATTGTCTATTTGAATGTGTCCAGTAATGGGCACATTTCCTGATTGATTGCTAAACTTTCTTACCTCAAATGTGACAAAAAGCGTAGATACCTCTTATACACAATGAAATATAAGTCGTCAAACTAAGGTGAAATTCTTCTTCTTCTTCCACTTTTTAAGGGTGTGCAGCGACTATTCAAACATAAAAGCTAAATAACTAGACATCTACCAATCATGTGATTCCACATGTTGGTCAACGTCAAAACATACCAGGGAGTGCAAGCAGTTTGATATCCACACCATTTATATTAAACAAACTAGAATCTTTGGTTCTGTTGTTCAGTATTTTCTTAAAGTACCTTACTCAAGGGTACAGCAGCAGTGTCCCCCACCTGGGATTGAACCCACGACCCTCCGGTCAAGAATCCAAAGCCCTAACCAACACTCCACACTGGAACTTGGCATTTAGAAATTATGATCTATAGCCTAATGTACACGAAAGACACCGTAAAGCACGCTTTTTACAGGCTCTCAGTGTCATTTGTGACTTATAAAATGAAGTTACATTTTATAATGTCTCTGCTATCTGTTTATATATCAACCACACATATGATTGCCCAACAAAAAATCCAGTCACGCATACACGCATTATCATACTTGAAATTGTTGTACAATCAAAAAAACACGATCATGTTGCTTTAGAAAGGTAGGCATATCTGACCTGATGTACTTTCGGCTGGAAAATTAGCATTGAAACAAGTAAGATATTTGATATTTCATTTGTTAGCCAGTTTCCGGTGGGCGCAACAAGTAAGTCGATGTAATTAGAAATGCTTGTGAAGCGCAGGATCAATTCCTACTTCTGTGAGGAAGTGTGCGTGTATGAACTTGTTTTAGATTTTAAATAATTACATTTTCCAAAATGCAAAACTAAAAGAATCATATTTTATGATATTTTTTAAATAAACTAATTGAAAAAAAGAGAAATAAATAATACATGCTTCCTTCCAGGAGTAATCTAGGCTATATTTCAAGGAAGCATTGTATTGATTCTGGTTCAGTCAGATCACGTGATGTTTTGCTCATGCGGAACACTGTTTGCTTCAGGGGTTCGAGGCGGTTCGTCATTTGTTTGCTTCACATGAAGCAGTGGTCATTTGAATCACCTGAAGTAGTGAATCACTGAATCATGTGACTGATCCGAAGCCTCAATGAACCCTGTGTATGATTTTAAGCCTCAATGAAGCAATGAACCCCGTGTATGATTTGAAGCCTCATTGAAGCAATGAACCCCGTGTATGATTTGAAGCCTCAATGAACCCTGTGTATGATTTGAAGCCTCAATGAACCCCGTGTATGATTTGAAGCCTCAATGAAGCAATGAACGCCGTGTATGATTTGAAGCCTCAATGAACGCCGTGTTTGATTTGAAGCCTCAATGAACCCCGTGTATGATTTGAAGCCTCAATGAAGCAATGAACGCTGTGTATGATTTGAAGCCTCAATGAACCCTGTGTATGATTTGAAGCCTCAATGAACGCCGTGTATGATTTGAAGCCTCAATGAAGCAACGAAACCCGTGAATGATTAGAAGCTCTGCGCTAATGTAGTTGAATCAGTTGAAGCCCCTCCAAAAAACTCACTTAGGCATTCTAGTATTAGGCATAGCATTAATGGGTCATTAGTTCAGTGTCTCATCGGTGTCTCTCGGATGGCTAGATTATTACAGATTATTTTTCAGCATACAACATACTTGAAGTGTAACCCCAAGTCAATTAAAACCTATTGAACATTTAAAAAAAGAAAAGTGTTTTTAAAGTGCATAATATATAGAAACACAACATCATAATAATGTTTATTTTATTACAGTGTTTTAAATGATACCAGCAGAATAAAACTAGTGAAGGAAACAAAGGTACACTTCATTGAAAGTATATTTAAACATGATTTCAAACATATTAAGGAGAAACCAGTTCAAACACAAATGTGGCTTTTTGTTAAAGATTCTGAATTTAATATTTGAATCAGTTCATAAAAGTGACCAGTAGATGGCAGAAATTTTACTTTTATTTTTTTCAATGCAGTCCAGCAATCCAGTTTATTCTTGGACATTAATAACACCGATATTAGATTTCTGTGGTGTCATTATGTTTCCTTTTCCAATATGGTCCTTGTTAGTGTAAGTGACATTTCCTTGTTCATTTGTATCAGTCTGAACCCCTTCTATACATTTCAGCTTCAGCCCTTGGGTTCCAATACAACTACAAACTAAAGTTAACAAACCAGGATTATTATTGTTACATGTTACTGTTTGTACCATGTGTTTCCAAAAGCTGTCCACACGAAGCACCTCAAAGCTGCTCCACATGAAACACCTCAAAGCTGCTCCACATGAAACACCTCAAAGCTGTCCACACGAAGCACCTCAAAGCTGCTCCACATGAAACACCTCAAAGCTGTCCACACGAAGCACCTCAAAGCTGCTCCACATGAAGCACCTCTGCAGTGGTGTCATTTTCTGTGACCTTAATGTTTTAAAGTAATGCTGGATTTTGTTTGTTGTTTTTTCCATTTCCGCATGCATGACATCCCTGTACAGTGCAAACCTGTTTGAGGATCCATTGCTCCTGATCCAATCTAAATAAATCTGCATGCTGTTTGGATTAATAGACTTCTCTTCTCCTAGACAGGCAGCACAAATAGTGGAGCCGAGCAGTAAAGCAATAAAGAAAAAGCACTTCACAACAGTTCAGTGTAAAATCAATGCAAAGTTTATTAGTGGCTTCTGAATAGTGAAATGTGTAAAGGTGTTCTCTTTTAATAGCATCATCTACACTTCACACTGTCTTATAGAATGCAATTGATACACAATATATAAAGCTTTAAACATTCTATTTTAATGGCAGTGCTGATGTATATGTACAGCTCAGACAAAAGTTTAGCATCACCTAGAATTTTTGGTACAATTCATAACTTATTTAACATTGTGTAATCAAAGAAACTACACAAGGATATCACAAAAGTCTACTGGATGTCATAATAGTAGTACAGTACTTCATCATAGATTTCAAAATGTCAATTTATTTCAATATCTGTCACTTTTTCATTCAGTATATGCAAAACTACAAATCACTGTAATTCAATATGTTAATGTAACATTATTCAGCAGGTTTCATTTGACTTTATGAAGCAAAATTAGTTCATTCTATAGAGTGAGGCAAAACCTTTGTCATATATCTGTAGTCTATTTCAGTCAGTCAAAGCTCTCAGCCTGTGTTAAAGCAGCTAGCAGGACCAGTGAAATATGACACTGCTTACACTCACACACACACACATACAGCCTAAACTGAAATGGGTCAGACAATCTTACAATAGATCACACTAAGCTTACTAATAGTAAATTGTTTATCGATATAGCAAGTTTACTTTAAAATAAATTCTTCATACAACTATGAGGTAGATTACTTATAGTTACTTAATCAAGTTTCACTAAAACGTTATTTCACACACAAGGTGTGCAAACTAAACAATTAACATTTCAATTGTACCTGATAGTGTTACAATTAATTAATTTAGTTTCATGAGAGGAAAACGCAACTGGAACTATACTGGCTTACAGCAAACTCAGACTCTTTGTATTTGGTCGTTTACTAGCTTGCCTTCCCTTTTTGGGTCGTGTTCTCAGTCACAGTCCCGGAGTTGCAGCTTGGCATAGCAGAGTGACAGCAATTAGTTTAGCAATCAAAGTGGAGCACAACATGTTTAGTTTTGCTTGAATATTTATAGCATTTCTCTATGCTAGGTAGCTTTCTGCATTAGGTCATTTGTTCATCTTGCACCTTAAAACTCAGTCCTTTGATGTTTAATGTCCTTTTCCGCTAGGACATCGATGCTTTATGTCTTCCTCGCGTCAAACCACTTCTTGTTGCCGTTGTGAATTATCTGTACAGAATTCAACTGTCCTTTCAGCCTAATCCAGTCCAGATGCAACCCAGCCCTGCTCACCTAGTTCAGGGGTCACACAGTTCAGTGTGTCTGCAGGAAAGGAGCCCTTTTTCTTCAAGACACAGATTTCATTAATCTGTCCAGTTACATTTATAATACACTTCCATGTATTAATATCATATTCAGGGAATATTCACCACAAACAGCAGCATTTTTCAATGTCTCCCTTGGGTTTGTTCAGTTCCACTGCAGATCTTTATCTCAGGAATCATTGACAGTTTAAACAATGACAAACCTTTTACATACAGAGGTAATGGAAACATAATAATGTGCCCTTTTATATACACAGATACTGGAAAACATACAGGAACTCAAACTCAATGTCAATGAAATCCTTTATAAATAACTAAGCCTGCCTTTGGATGTACTGTATTGTCAATTTAATGATAGCATACTGATACCAAATACAAGCAAATAAGCCATATTTTGCCCAAAGGAATAAACAGCTAATGGTGATTCCACAAAAGCACCAGCTCTGTTACTGTCAAACAGTCTGAGGCAACTTCATTCTGCAGATTGAATAGCAGTTTGCTACGCATGAGGAATGACGGCTGTATTCATGTTATTTTTCTGAAAAGTGATTTAACATTGGATAGAAAAAACTGTTAGTTCCAAAAATGCAAGCACTGCTGTGATAGATGAAGGCGGGCTATATACTCTGGGTATATAGATACTTGCACTGCATTGACTCCGAGCAAGCAAGAAATAATAGCAGCTTCATTGAGCAATGGATGGTAGCAGAGAGCTGAGAAAAACACCAAGTTAACGTATATTTAACTATACTTAAACAACTGCACATTAGAAGTAAATTGAAGGCAATATGGTAGAGAAGTTAAGATTCTTTTGTGTCAAAGCAAATGGCTGGCCAGCAGCACACGGTTGTACAAACAAGTCCTTTGATCTCCAGCCCTGACATGAAAGAAGCTTGCCTTCGGGAGTCCACTGGGGTATAAAACGAGAACAGGTTTTTGCTTAGAAAATACAGCTGGTTTATGAGGGGGGGGGTAAAGCTAGTTTTCAAGGGGACCAGAAGGAGCCAGGCTCTAAGACTTCAGAGAGATCCAAAGAGATAATGCCACTGGGATCAAATGGTCTCAAGAAGATGACAAAACCAGATGTATGGACCTTTCTGGCACCAGGGGTCTGAAGAATGCACTGAGTTCAGAGGTCTTCACACTAGATCACACACACACACACACACACACACACACACACACACACACACACACACACACACACACACACACACACACACACACACCTAAAAATGAAATATATGGTAACAGGATAATGAGTTGTTTTTCTATTGGTTAAGTGTCAGAGAAAGAGGAGGAGAGAGACACCTATGCAGAAGGGTATTTAATGTCATGCAATGATTGTAAGAACGAGTATTCTGTTTGTCCTGTACCTGGGACCAGACTCCCTGCATATTTCAATAAACCTAACAACTGAGTGAAGAAAAGGACTCTGTGCATTTTCTTGAATCTACTTACTCACCAACCCTTTTTCTTAAGTTACATCATGCACATTTTGTGAATTGTTTTCTTACAAACTTTTCATGTTTTACAGTATATTTATACAGCTCTACTAAAATGATAGGGCTCCAGTATACAACACGCTTGGAGGTTCTCGGTACTTAAAGGGTACAGAAGGACCTTTTTATTTGATTGTGTTACATTATATTACAAGTTCTGAGAGGTCCATGCGGGTACATGGGAAGCCATCTTGAGACAGTGAATGCAATTTAAAAGTTTAAAAAAGTGGTCAAAATGTAAAAAAATTAATTAAAACAATACACACACCTTACGTAAACAGTTGTAGCAACACATGGGAACATGTAACACAATCAAATAAAAAGGTCCTTATGTGCGCTTTAAACACTCAGCAAAGCAGGGAAAAGTTTGCACAACATCAAATAAAAAAAAGGACGCGCTGTTTAAAAGTATTTTTTTCCACAGTCAAACGGGTTTAAAAGGCACTGCATATCAACAAAGCACTCACTAGGCATCTCCAGCCCCGCCCTTTCGTTCGCTATAGCTTTCACCTATGTAAGACATAAATAATAATAATGATAATAATAATAATAATAATAATAGTCGTACATACCGATCAATCATCTCCTGATCACTCGTTTTATCACCAAACTCCTCAATAATGCGATCCAAGTCATTATTTTATTACTATAACATCTCAGAAAAGCTCTGCAAATGTCCGTGTTCTCTGTGCGCTGACGCATCAGCCAGCTTGTTTACTTATGACTGCCCCGTTATCTGATACCAGGGCCATGTATGACTATTCATGAGATACGCCTTTTTTTTTCCGACTTGTCTCGGCTCCTGTCGCTCCCACTCGGCCATTGAATGGTTTTCTCGGCTTTTTCCGAAGAAAAAATGACTAGAAACCCGTTTTTTGCATTTCTATAATGATGTCGGACAGGGTCCGACAATGGACCTGATAGGAATAATTGCAATGTCGGACCAGGTCCGACAATGGACCGCAAAGGGTTAATTTCCAATGCAGTTCATTCTGAAAGAATGGGTCTGTCTCCTTCAGTTTGACACGCTCCCCTTCTCAGTGTCTCTGGATTCAGGCTGGCTCTCACTCCTTCATTTACTGCAGGGTGAGAGAGAGACAAGGAATCAGACAGCTCCCCACACACTCAAACAAGCAGGGTGGAGAGGTGAGGGACTGGGAGGGAGGGAGGCTGGCTCCAGTGTGAATTCGCTGGTGTCTTTTTAGGTTTCCTGACTGCCTAAAGCTCTCCCCACATTTAACACAGTGATACGGCTTCTCTCCAGTGTGAATGCGTTGGTGTCTATTTAGGCTTCCTGAGTCTCTGAAGCTCTCCCCACATTCAGTACATTGATATGGCTTCTCTCCAGTGTGAATTCGCTGGTGTCTTTTTAGGTTTCCTGACCCATTAAAGCTCTCCCCACATTTAACACAGTGATACGGCTTCTCTCCAGTGTGAATTCTCTGGTGATTTTTTAGTTTACCTTTGTCAGTGAAGCTTTTCCCACATTCAAAACAGTGATACGGCTTCTCTCCAGTGTGAAGTCGCTGGTGTGTTTTTAGGCTTCCTGACACATTAAAGCTCTTCCCACATTCAGTACATTGATACGGCTTCTCTCCAGTGTGAATTCGCTGGTGTTTGTTTAGTGTTCCTTTGTCAGTGAAGCTTTTCCCACATTTAAAACAGTGATACGGCTTCTCTCCAGTGTGAAATCGATGGTGTCTTTTTAGGCTTCCTGACTCCATAAAACTCTCTCCACATTCAGTACAGTGATACGGCTTCTCTCCAGTGTGAAGTCGCTGGTGTCTTTTTAGGCTTCCTGACCAATTGAAGCTCTTCCCACATTCAGTACAGTGGTGTGGCTTCTCTCCAGTGTGAAGTCGCTGGTGTCTTTTTAGGACTGCTAACTGACGGAAGCTCTTTCCACATTCAATACAGTGATAAGGCTTTTCTCCAGTGTGAAGTCGCTGGTGCCTTTTTAGGACTGCTAACTGACGGAAGTTCTTTCCACATTCAGTACAGTGGTACGGCTTCTCTCCAGTGTGACTCTGCTGGTGTGTTTTTAGGTTTCCTGGCCAGCTGAAACTCTTCCCACATTCATTACATTGATGTGATATCTTTGGCCGGGATATTTTTTCTGTATCCTTAAACAACAAGCCAATAGACTTCTCTTCAATGTGGTCAGGCTGCAATTCAGTCTCTTCCTCTTTAATCTGAATAGGCTCCAATTCAGTCTCTTCTTCTTTAATGTGGACAGGCTCCAGTTCTGTCTCCTCTTCTTTAATGTGGACAGGCTCCAGTTCAGTCTCTTCCTCTTTAATGTGGACAGGCTCCAGTTCAGTCTCTTCTTTAATATGGACAGGCTCCAGTTCAGTCTCTTCCTCTTTAATGTGGACATGCTCCAGTTCAGTCTCTTCTTCTTTAATGTGGACAGGCTCCAGTTCAGTCTCTTCCTCTTTCATGTGGACAGGCTCCAGTTCAGTCTCTTCTTTCATGTGGACAGGCTCCAGTTCAGTCTCTTCCTCTTTCATGTGGACAGGCTCCAGTTCAGTCTCTTCTTTCATGTGCACAGGCTCCAGTTCAGCCTCTTCTTTAATGTGGACAGGCTCCAGTTCAGTCTCTTCTTGTTTAATGTGGACAGGCTCCAGTTCAGTCTCTTCCTCTTTAATGTGGACAGGCTCCAGTTCAGTCTCTTCTTCTTTAATGTGGACAGGCTCCAGTTCAGTCTCTTCTTTCATGTGGACAGGCTCCAGTTCAGTCTCCTCTTCTTTAATGTGGACAGGCTCCAGTTCAGTCTCTTCTTCTTTAATGTGGACAGGCTCCAGTTCAGTCTCTTCTTCTTTAATGTGGACAGGCTCCAGTTCAGTCTCTTCTTCTTTAATGTGGACAGGCTCCAGTTCAGTCTCTTCCTCTTTAATGTGGACAGGCTCCAGTTCAGGCATCTCCTGTTTAATGCAGATCGGTACCAACTCCATCTTTGTTCCTTGGCTTTCACCAGGATAAGGCAGTCCTGAAAGCAGAAAATGAAATGAAGTTTTACGATCTGTTCTCTATCAGTGTGTTTACACTTACAACTCGGACCTGGACTGACTCAGGGTCTGTAAACGTGTGGGTTGTAGTGCGTAGTGAAAGGGTGATGCAGGTGTTCTAGACAAGGACAAACACAAAGTTCACGGTTCAAGTTCCTTTTTATTTCTTGAACAAAAATTAAATAATAAAGCTGGCTCTACCCAGCAATGGGTATTGCCAGCACAAAACCGGGCTCAAATAATACAGCTGGCTCTACCCAGCAATGGGTATTGCCAGCTCAAAACCAGGCTCAAATAATACAGCCAAAACAAGGGGTTGCAGTCCCAAAATAATAATCACAAAAACTACAAACACAACACAAACACAGTCACGTCTCCGGACAGTGCGTGCTCGTAGTGCAGGTGCGGTGCTGGAAACAGTGATGCTTGATTAAGTGCAGGTGCGGTGAAGTCCGGGTGAATCGCTGGCCCCAGGCTGCAGCTCCCAGATCTGTTCTTAATTATTCTGAGAATGATAAGAGACACACGGTTGCAAAACAAACACAAAGCACTTAACCCTCGCTACAAACAGTCCTCGTTTCCTCCCATCAACCACAACAAAGGATTAAGAGTCCTATCATTTCAGCCCCAGTTTACACTTGAGCACAGACCTAGGCTGCCTTTGGCCCGTATACAGCGCACATAGGCCCTGAACTGCAGTGCGTGCCCGATGACATCATATCAACCACCCCTTGTGTGAAGACATTTCCCCTCCCAGAACACAGAGGCGGAAGTGTTTAAATCAACAGCAAGCCTGTCATTTGAGTCACTTGTGTGTTTCTACTGCAAGGTGGTCATTCCGTGCCAATTAAGATTTCATTCTGTCATCAGAAATGGAGCAGAGCATTGAAAACGTGCAAATCAGATGTTTCAAGAAACAGGTGTTATTGTCTTCATTTACACATCTGTCTGACAACTCGTCTCACATGGAAATGTAAACAGTAACTCCCATGTATTTTCTTAACCATGACAAGTATTCCAAGGACACAGAGAAAGCAGGCAGGTGGCAGAGCGTTCAGCTTCAGAGCCCCACAGGTGTGGAATGATCTGCCTCGATTTGGAAGGGAGGCACCATCTCTTGCTGCTTTTAACCCTTCCGCTCCGGTGAACATTCTACCTGTTTGAGGTCGGACTGACGTAATGTGACTTTCAGCTTGTGTATCAGGATCATTTTACACCAAATTATTCGATGGCTGCGTAATGTGAAGAAGTTCAACATCAGACAGATCTGTCAACTCATCAACACTTTCTGTAATAAAAATTAAAGTTTTCTTTTGGGTCAGTGTGACAGAAACACAGTGATTCTTGGTGGTAAATCTCCCACCTGACCTGTCAGTGCGATAAGTAGCGAACAGAGTTGTACCTTGACGGGCTGGCCCGACAGTTCTTTCCCAGGGTTCAAGGGAAGTCGGCCAGCTCGAAAGGGGGTGGAACTCCAGTTAATTAACTCATTGACCTGGAAGGGAAGAGACGTGGCAGTCGCAGATTGGAGGGGCAGCTGCACTCGTTTACCAAGGGGTCATGTGTGACGGCATGAATGGGGACGGAGAATCGCAATCTGTTCCTTCGCTTTGGTTACGAGAAAATAACCTGGAAGGACCTGTGCAGTATCGCGATAACTTATCGTGAGTGTTTTGTTTTGCCTATAACTGTTGGTTGTTGTATTAATAGATGACTAACACATTCCAGAGCTGTTGCCAAGGTCCAGCACAAAACCTGGAACAGCACTGCACTATTGTCACTGATAAACCTGTACAACCCACCACGAGCACTACAGCACGGACCCAGGACTGGTGACCGTGTATTTATATTGTAGGGAGGATACTTGTGTGTTTTATTTGAGACTGCAAACCAGTTATTTACCCCCCCATGCTCTACACATTGCTGTGTATTGCCAGGATCATTATTTGGTCACCAGACCTGGATTGTTAAAAATAAATGACTTCCAACTGGATTACAAATCTCTGTCTGATAATTACAGACCACATCACTGCTGCACCTGTACACTGCAAACCACTTTGCCACAGTCGGTAAGCATTCTTGGTACTGTAAAAAATTTAATCTGCTCTCCAGTAATGCTGCACTTTAAAATCATGGTATATACCAGTCATCTAAACCGAAACCTAAAATACTGAAATGCTGCACTCATAATAAAAATGTATTTCTCTTGGGCTGGGGCTTAAGTGAAATGCATTTTGATTGGATGGTCATCTGTGATGTTTATCCTATGAATATTTTGTTTTTTTGTTTTCTGTAAGCTTGTACTTGTGATCGCCGAATCTCCCGACAGAGAAAAAAATAAAACTAACTCATCTAGCTTTCTGTCCAACTGCTTTTGTTTTGAAAGTATATAAACTATCCCTGAGATTGGTTGTTGGAGCCTTTGGAGATGTCAGTCATTTGGTAAGCAACCAATGGTTGTTTAAAAACGCCTTAAAATGGGCGTCTACCATCACCATTACATCATCATCGTTCACATATGAATGATTTATAGCAGCTGTTTTTTGGGACCAGTTAGGGAGTAAATAGTCAGATAGTTTTCCAAATGGTTTCATGGGGTACATCCGGCATTAACATTTTTGAAAATCCAGTATTGCACGAATATAGCCTTGCAGGCAAATAATATTTCTCAATTTCAAGGATAACTGGGCTAGTTTATACAGCAAGAGACAATTTTCTTTATTCAGCAGACAGATTGGCAGCATTTTTTCAGTTTCTATTATTTCTAATTATTATCCTGATTATTGGTAGCCTAAAACTTAGTTCCAATCTTCACATAATATAATGATTTACATGCAAATAAACATTTTCCCATACAAATAACAGCATGATTTTTCAAGCAGGTAGGTCATTATTTACAAGTTCCCTAACAATCAAATTATTATATAATGATGTTACTGCTGTCAGCTGCTTTTGTACATGTCAAACTACTGAAACTTACAGAAATATCATTAAAATAGCACTTTCACCCTTTGCAGGAAATGAAATCACCGAGCAAATTTTCAGAAACTCGCTCATATCACTAACAATCTTATGTGTAGACATTATGCTTGAAATGTTTCTTTGTAATGGCTTATCCCACAAGGTTGAGATTAAATGTTGGGGCCATTTACAAAAAGATGCATATTAAATACAGAACAGTAAAACATTGCAATACAACCGCCTATTATAATCCTGTTGAGTGCTTGAAACACTGATGAAAGTCATTCTACACACCATATATTATTATTATTATTATTATTATTATTATTATTATTATTATTATTATTATTATTCTAAGCTCTCTGCATAAATCAGTGACCATCGGGACTGATGCTAAACGAAAGCCAGAGAGTGTTTCATTTTACAATGCAACGCAGTATGGTGTGGGTGTACTTGATCAAATGGCACGGCAGTATTCTGTCAAAGGTGCTTCTCGCAGGTGGCCTGTGGCTGTTTATGTTTTGGACCTGACTTTTGTTTTGTACAAGGAGTGCACCGGGAACACAATCTCCCAGAGGAACTTCATTCTGCAGCTAGCCCTGGAGCTGCAGCAGAAACATTTTGATCAGAGAAGTGCAATCCGGCTTGCAAGTACCCCTCAACCTTCAGCCAGCGCTGCAGCCACTGGCACACGGAAGAAAAGACAAGGCCAGGCTGCTAAATGCAACAGAAACAAAACATTGGATGCCTACGCCCGTTGTGAACAGGCAGTCTGTGGTACATGCACTGGTAAAGTTGAAAAGTGTCTGTGTGGATTGTACTAATTAGACAGCTGTATGGTGTTCATAAATAAAAATATTAAGTTGTATCCGATTGTTTTTCATTTTCATATCGAAGCTGTTTTAATGACCCGCTGTGGCGGTTGTAACTAGTCAGAAATTTCGGCGGTTCTAGTGATAATTTGAAAATGCACAAAAAAACTCAACTTATGTAGGAGTTTTAAAGCTAAAACTCTGACTTGTTTCACTTCACTTTGTTAATTCATTGCCACATCTGTTTATAGATATTTTCTTTCAAGACTGAATTGATTGCAGATGTGTTATACAGTGTAGGAGACTGTGAACAAGATGTTTGCAGTGCATGACTTCAGACCAGAAACACAAAACCAAAACAAACAGGTACTGATTGGCAACACTTTCAACGCTCGGTTCAGTTCATTTATTAAACAATAGTAAATAAAACTTTAAACAAAACAAAGGGCACGTTGGCCAAACAAACAAGTATCGTGCTGGTTTTGAGCCAGAAAAACTAGCAATTGTTTACTTTGAATTTTTACCTCCTAACTCCTCACTCTCTACACCACCCAAACAAGGAAAGCTGGAGGTTTTATATTCTGGCCGAGGGGTTAACTAGCTGTTAATTATCTTATTACCCTCAGTCACAGTCTGCACGAAGTTTATAGGATGCGTGACTGTCAGCAAAATAAATCAGTGCTGATCAGTCACGCATCCCTACAGGTTTTAAAATCAAATAATGGCGGCTTTTCAGTCCGACGCCAGACAACAATAATACAAAAATAATAAAACAAACCGGAACACTCGTGGCCTCTACAACAAAAATTACTTTATTTGCAGCAGACGTTTTATGGCAAAAAATTCAGAGTTAAAGTTTTATTGACAAAAGTGCTGCAAATTCAGAGTAAAAGTAAAAGTGACAGTTGAAAAATTCAATAAAGTAATGTAGTGACAGTCATGAAGTGCTGCAAATTCAGAGTATAAAGTAATGGTTTTCATGAAGTGCCAGTAATTCAGAGTATAAAGTAATGTAGTGACAGTCATGAAGTGCTGCAGTAATTCAGAGTATAAAGTAATGTAGTGACAGTCATGAAGTGCTGCAGTAATTCAGAAATAAAGTAATGTGCTGACAGTCATGAATTCTGCAGTAATTCAGAGTATAAAGTAATGTGCTGACAGTCATGAAGTGCTGCAGTAATTCAGAGTATAAAGCCATGTAGTGACAGTCTGAAGTGCTGCAGTAATTCAGAGTATAAAGTAATGTGACTGACAGTCATGAAGTGCTGCAGTAATTCAGAGTATAAAGTAATGTGCTGACAGTCATGAAGTGCTGCAGTCTTCAGAGTATAAAGTAATGTGACAGTCATGAAGTGCTGCAGTAATTCAGAGTATAAAGTAATGTGCTGACAGTGATGAAGTGCTGCAGTAATTCAGAGATAAAGTAATAAAGTGACAGTGATGAAGTGCTGCAGTAATTCAGAGTATAAAGTAATGTAGTGACAGTGATGAAGTGCTGCAGTAATAATATAAACAATGGTGACAGTGATGAAGTGCTGCAGTAATTCAGAGTATAAAGTAATGTAGTGACAGTCATGAAGTGCTGCAGTAATTCAGAAATAATATAAAGTAATGTGCTGACAGTCAACAGTGCTGCAGTAATTCAGAGTATAAAGTAATGTGCCAGTCATGAAGTGCTGCAGTAATTCAAAAAAGTAATGTAGTGACAGTGATGAAGTGCTGCAGAATTCAGAGTATAAAGTAATGTAGTGACAGTGATGAAGTGCTCTAATTCAGAGTAAAAATAATATAGTGACAGTGATGAAGTGCTGCAGTAATTCAGAGTATAAAAGTAATGTGCTGACAGTGATGAAGTGCTGCAGTAATTCAGAATAAAGTAATATAACAGTCATGAAGTGCTGCAGTAATTCAGAGTATAAAGTAATGTGCTGACAGTCATGAAGTGCTGCAGTAATTCAAAATAAAGTAATGTAACAGTCAAAGTGCTGCAGTAATTCAGAGTATAAAGCAATGTAGTGACAGTCATGAAGTGCTGCAGTAATTCAGAGTATAAAGTAATGTATTGACAGTCATGAAGTGCTGCAGTAATTCAGAGTATAAAGTAATGTGCTGACAGTCAAAAGTGCTGCAGTAATTCAGAAAATAAAGTAATGTGCTGACAGTCATGAAGTGCTGCAGTAATTCAGAGTATAAAGTAATGTACTGACAGTCATGAAGTGCTGCAGTAATTCACTGATAAAGATTTTCTTGTCCGATGTCGATTCGATGGTTCTGTCCATATCGACCGATACCGATAATAACAGACAGTGCAAAGCTATTGTAAACTACTAGAACAAGACCCAGGGCCAAATTGAAACTGTTTTACAATTATGAATGTTAAAATGAACAGGTATTATTTACGTGTTGCATTTACTTCAGAAAATGAATACAAAGAATAACGAAGTATTATACTGTGTGCTGGACAGCAATTTATACATTTGTTTTACAACAGTCACACAAAAAATAACACTTTGCATTTGTACAAGTGAAAACAATTCTGTAGAAAAAAATATCAATGTGACATGAACTTGTATAGCCACTTGCTGTCTAGCACTGCGTATCATAACCTCTACCTGTACTGTACAGTAGAAAAAGAAACCAATCTAGGCAATGTGAACTACACCAGCAGTCATTACATTCTTATTGTAAGCATACACTGCTTCAGAATGAAGCACAGCTTCAACTGTTCACTTCATCAAAAACAAAAAGATGTCATTAAAATATCTGCTTATAAAATTCAGTCAAACTTGAATTTGTTACTAAAGACGGCACAGTAATCAATTACAGCTTCAAAAAGCCACAGAACACACCCGCAACCAATGAGATTGAGCAAGACACACAATTACAAATAATTATAATAATAATTATTATTTTAAACCATCAATGTTATTTAGGATTCAATCTATTGTTTTTTAAAGCATCAGAATAATATTCTACTCGCAGTTCATCGTTGGATTTAATGCAGCATCAAGTCTGTTCTGCTGCACACAACTCGCTATCCTATTGTTGTCTTCAGATATTAAAAATCCAAACACCGCTCTTTTGAGACTTATTTACTGCAGGATGATCACACGTTACACAGCACTGGGAAAATGAGTGTCTCAATGTTCTTGCATCATTAGTAAGCATGCCTGAGCAAACATTAAATTCTGTGCTGGATGAAATTCAATCATGTATATGGGTGTACATTATCGGCTAAAATAACACACACTGCAGATAGACGAGTGTGTGTGTTTTTATTCCCTCTTATCGGTGCCATGCAGACAGGCTCCCGATTATCAGAGCACCCCTATTATTAAATAAAAACATGTAAACT
>CM072681.1:17303057-17313253 GCA_036884735.1 Huso huso | reverse complement strand
CACCTCTGTGTGCAGAGCAATAACTTGCATAGTATTGATTTGAAGACACCTCTGTGTGCAGAGCAATAACTTGCATAGTATTGATTTGAGACACCTCTGTGTGCAGAGCAATAACTTGCATAGTATTGATTTGAGGACACCTCTGTGTGCAGAGCAATAACTTGCATATTTGATTTGAGGACACCTCTGTGTGCAGAGCAATAACTTGCATAGTATTGATTTGAGACACCTCTGTGTGCAGAGCAATAACTTGCATAGTATTGATTTGAGGACACCTCTGTGTGTAGAGCAATAACTTGCATAGTATTGATTTGAGACACCTCTGTGTGCAGAGCAATAACTTGCATAGTATTGATTTGAGGACACCTCTGTGTGTAGAGCAATAACTTGCATAGTATTGATTTGAGTACACCCTGTGTGCAGAGCAATAACTTGCATAGTATTGATTTGAGGCACCTCTGTGTGTAGAGCAATAACTTGCATAGTATTGATTTGAGGCACCTCTGTGTGTACAGCAATAACTTGCATAGTATTGATTTGAGGACACCTCTGTGTGTAGAGCAATAACTTGCATAGTATTGATTTGAGTACACCTCTGTGTGCAGAGCAATAACTTGCATAGTATTGATTTGAGGCACCTCTGTGTGTAGAGCAATAACTTGCATAGTATTGATTTCAGGCACCTCTGTGTGTACAGCAATAACTTGCATAGTATTGATTTGAGGCACCTCTGTGTGCAGAGCAATAACTTGCATAGTATTGATTTGAGGCACCTCTGTGTGCAGAGCAATAACTTGCATAGTATTGATTTGAGGCACCTCTGTGTGCAGAGCAATAACTTGCATAGTATTGATTTGAGAACACCTCTGTGTGCAGAGCAATAACTTGCATAGTATTGATTTGAGACACCTCTGTGTGTACAGCAATAACTGCATAGTATTGATTTGAGGCACCTCTGTGTGCAGAGCAATAACTTGCATAGTATTGATTTGAGGACACCTCTGTGTGCAGAGCAATAACTTGCATAGTATTGATTTGAGGCACCTCTGTGTGCAGAGCAATAACTTGCATAGTATTGATCTGAGGCACCTCTGTGTGCAGAGCAATAACTTGCATAGTATTGATTTGAGGCACCTCTGTGTGTACAGCAATAACTTGCATAGTATTGATTTGAGGCACCTCTGTGTGCAGAGCAATAACTTGCATAGTATTGATCTGAGGCACCTCTGTGTGCAGAGCAATAACTTGCATAGTATTGATTTGAGGACACCTCTGTGTACAGAGCAATAACTTGCATAGTATTGATTTGAGGCACCTCTGTGTACAGAGCAATAACTTGCATAGTATTGATTTGAGGCACCTCTGTGTGCAGAGCAATAACTTGCATAGTATTGATTTGAGGCACCTCTGTGTGTACAGCAATAACTTGCATAGTATTGATTTGAGGCACCTCTGTGTGCAGAGCAATAACTTGCATAGTATTGATTTGAGGCACCTCTGTGTGCAGAGCAATAACTTGCATAGTATTGATTTGAGGACACCTCTGTGTACAGAGCAATAACTTGCATAGTATTGATTTGAGGACACCTCTGTGTGCAAAGCAATAACTTGCATAGTATTGATTTGAGGCACCTCTGAGTGCAGAGCAATAACTTGCATAGTATTGATTTGAGGCACCTCTGTGTGTACAGCAATAACTTGCATAGTATTGATTTGAGGCACCTCTGTGTGTACAGCAATAACTTGCATAGTATTGATCTGAGGCACCTCTGTGTGTAGAGCAATAACTTGCATAGTATTGATTTGAGACACCTCTGTGTACAGCAATAACTTGCATAGTATTGATTTGAGGCACCTCTGTGTGCAGAGCAATAACTTGCATAGTATTGATTTGAGACACCTCTGTGTGCAGAGCAATAACTGCATAGTATTGATTTGAGGACACCTCTGTGTGTAGAGCAATAACTTGCATAGTATTGATTTGAGGACACCTCTGTGTGCAGAGCAATAACTTGCATAGTATTGATTTGAGGCACCTGTGTGTGCAGAGCAATAACTTGCATAGTATTGATTTGAGGACACCTCTGTGTGCAGAGCAATAACTTGCATAGTATTGATTTGAAGACACCTCTGTGTGTAGAGCAATAACTTGCATAGTATTGATTTGAGGACACCTCTGTGTGCAGAGCAATAACTTGCATAGTATTGATTTGAGGACACCTCTGTGTGCAGAGCAATAACTTGCATACTATTGATTTGAGGCACCTCTGTGTGCAATGCAATAACTTGCATAGTATTGATTTGAGACACCTCTGTGTGCAGAGCAATAACTTGCATAGTATTGATTTGAGGACACCTCTGTGTGCAATGCAATAACTTGCATAGTATTGATTTGAGGCACCTCTGTATACAGAGCAATAACATGCATAGTATTGATTTGAGGCACCTCTGTGTGCAGAGCAATAACTTGCATAGTATTGATTTGAGACACCTCTGTGTGCAGAGCAATAACTTGCATAGTATTGATTTGAGGCACCTCTGTGTGTACAGCAATAACTTGCATAGTATTGATTTGAGGCACCTCTGTGTGCAGAGCAATAACTTGCATAGTATTGATTTGAGGACACCTCTGTGTGCAGAGCAATAACTTGCATAGTATTGATTTGAGACACCTCTGTGTGCAGAGCAATAACTTGCATAGTATTGATTTGAGGCACCTCTGTGTGTGCAGCAATAACTTGCATAGTATTGATTTGAGGCACCTCTGTGTGCAGCAATAACTTGCATAGTATTGATTTGAGGCACCTCTGTGTGCAGAGCAATAACTTGCATAGTATTGATTTGAGGCACCTCTGTGTGCAGAGCAATAACTTAGTATTGATTTGAGGCACCTCTGTGTGCAGAGCAATAACTTGCATAGTATTGATTTGAGGACACCTCTGTGTGCAGAGCAATAACTTGCATAGTATTGATTTGAGGGACCTCTGTGTGCAGAGCAATAACTTGCGTAGTATTGATTTGAGGCACCTCTGTGTGTGCAGCAATAACTTGCATAGTATTGATTTGAGGCACCTCTGTGTGTGCAGCAATAACTTGCATAGTATTGATTTGAGGCACCTCTGTGTGCAGAGCAATAACTTGCATAGTATTGATTTGAGACACCTCCGTGTGCAGCAATAACTTGCATAGTATTGATTTGAGGCACCTCTGTGTGTGCAGCAATAACTTGCATAGTATTGATTTGAGGCACCTCTGTGTGCAGAGCAATAACTTGCATAGTATTGATTTGAGACACCTCTGTGTGCAGAGCAATAACTTGCATAGTATTGATTTGAGGCACCTCTGTGTGTACAGCAATAACTTGCATAGTATTGATTTGAGGCACCTCTGTGTGCGCAGCAATAACTTGCATAGTATTGATTTGAGACACCTCTGTGTGCAGAGCAATAACTTGTAGTATTGATTTGAGACACCTCTGTGTGCAGAGCAATAACTTGCATAGTATTGATTTGAGGCACCTCTGTGTGTACAGCAATAACTTGCATAGTATTGATTTGAGGCACCTCTGTGTGCGCAGCAATAACTTGCATAGTATTGATTTGAGGCACCTCTAAGTGCAGAGCAATAACATGCGTAGTATTGATTTGAGACACCTCTGTGTGCAGAGCAATAACTTGCATAGTATTGATTTGAGGCACCTCTGTGTGTACAGCAATAACTTGCATAGTATTGATTTGAGGCACCTCTGTGTGTGCAGCAATAACTTGCATAGTATTGATTTGAGGCACCTCTAAGTGCAGAGCAATAACATGCGTAGTATTGATCTGAGGCACCTCTGTGTGTAGAGCAATAACTTGCATAGTATTGATTTGAGGCACCTCTGTGTGCAGAGCAATAACTTGCATAGTATTGATTTGAGGCACCTCTGTGTGCAGAGCAATAACTTGCATAGTATTGATTTGAGGCACCTCTGTGTGCAGAGCAATAACTTGCATAGTATTGATTTGAGGCACCTCTGTGTGTACAGCAATAACTTGCATAGTATTGATTTGAGGCACATCTGTGTGCAGAGCAATAACTTGCATAGTATTGATTTGAGGCACCTCTGTGTGTACAGCAATAACTTGCATAGTATTGATTTGAGGCACCTCTGTGTGTACAGCAATAACTTGCATAGTATTGATTTGAGGCACCTCTGTGTGCAGAGCAATAACTTGCATAGTATTGATTTGAGGCACCTCTGTGTACAGAGCAATAACTTGCATAGTATTGATTTGAGACACCTCTGTGTGCAGAGCAATAACTTGCATAGTATTGATTTGAGGCACCTCTGTGTGCAGAGCAATAACTTGCATAGTATTGATTTGAGGCACCTCTGTGTACAGAGCAATAACTTGCATAGTATTGATTTGAGACACCTCTGTGTGTACAGCAATAACTTGCATAGTATTGATTTGAGGCACCTCTGTGTGTAAATCTGATGTTTCAAGAAACAGGTGTTATTGTCTTCATTTACACATCTGTCTGACAACTCGTCTCACATGGAAATGTAAACAGTAACTCCCATGTATTTTCTTAACCATAACAAGTATTCCAAGGACACAGAGAAAGCAGGCAGGTGGCAGAGCGTTCAGCTTCAGAGCCCCACAGGTGTGGAATGATCTGCCTCGATTTGGAAGGGAGGCACCATCTCTTGCTGCTTTTAACCCTTCCGCTCCGGTGAACATTCTACCTGTTTGAAGTCGGACTGACGTAATGTGACTTTCAGCTTGTGTATCAGGATCATTTTACACCAAATTATTTGATGGCTGCGTAATGTGAAGAAGTTCAACATCAGATAGATCTGTCAACTCATCAACACTTTCTGTAATAAAAATTAAAGTTTTCTTTTGGGTCGGTGTGACAGAAACACAGTGATTCTTGGTGGTAAATCTCCTCCTGACCTGTCAGTGCGATAAGTAGCGAGAACAGAGTTGTACTTGACGGCTGGCCCGACAGTTCTTTCCCAGGGTTCAAGGGAAGTCGGCCAGCTAGAAAGGGGTGGAACTCCGGTTAATTAACTCATTGACCTGAAGGGAAAAGACGTGGCAGTCGCAGATTGGAGGGCAGCTGCACTCGCTTTACCAAGGGGTCATGTGTGACGGCATGAATGGGGACGGAGAATCGCAATCTGTTCCTTCGCTTTGGTTACGAGAAAATAACCTGAAGGACCTGTGCAGTATTCGCGATAACTTATCGTGAGTGTTTTGTTTTGCCTATAATTGTTGGTTGTTGTATTAATAGATGACTAACACATTCCAGAGCTGTTGCCAAGGGCCAGCACAAAACCTGGAACAGCACTGCACTATTGTCACTGATAAACCTGTATAACCCACCACGAGCACTACAGCACACACCCAGGACTGGTGACCGTGTTTTTATATTGTAGGAGGGATACGTGTGTTTTATTTGAGACTGCAAACCCGTTATTATTTACCCCGTGCACTACACATTGCTGTGTATTGCCAGGGATCATTATTTGGTCACCAGACCTGGATTTGGTCACTTCCAACTGGATTACAAATCTCTGTCTGATAATTCCACACCACATCACTGCTGCACCTGTACACTGCAAACCACTTTGCCACAGTCGGTAATTCTTGGTACTGTAAAGCAATTTAATCTGCTCTCCAGTAACACTGCACTTTAAAAATCATGGTATAACCAGTCATCTAAACCGAAACCTAAGATACTGAAATGCTGCACCTCATAATAAAAGGTATTTCTAAATGCCTGGGGCTTTAGTGAAATGCATTTTGATTGGATCATGTTTATCCTATGAATATTTTGTTTTCTGGTGATTGTTTTGTGGATCCAAATATGACAGAGAAAAAATTAACTCATCTAGCAGTTAACTACTTTTGTTTTGAAAGTATATAAACCATCCCTGATTGGTTGTTGGAGCCTTTGAGATGTCATCATTTGGTAATGGTTGTTTAAAACGCTGTGGGTGTCTACCGTCACCATGACATCATCGTTGATATAAATGATTTATAGCAGCTGTTTTGGGGACCAGGTAGGAGATGTGAATAGTCAGAGTTTGCCAAATGAACAGTCAAGGACATCCCTTAAAATTTTTGAAAATCCAGTATTGCCGAGTCTCCTTTTCTATAGCCTTGCAGGCAAATAATATTTCTCAATAACAGGCAAGGATAGCTCTCCTAGTTTATACAGCAAGAGTTTCCATTTATTCAGCAGACAGATTGGCAGCTGTTCCAGCATTTCTATTATTAATTCTAATTATTATCCTGATTATTGGTAGCCTAAAACTTAGTTCCAATCTTCACATAATAAAATGATTTACATGCAACAAACATTTTCCCATCCAACTAACAGTATGATTTTTTCAAGCAGGTAGGTCATTTATTTACAAGTTCCCTAACAATCAAATTATTATATAATGATGTAACTGTCAGCTGTTTTGTACATGTCAAACTACTGAAACGTATAGAAATATCATTAAAATAGCACTTTCACCCTTTGCAGGAAATGAAATCACCGAGCAAATTTTCAGAAACTCGCTCATATCACTAACAATCTTATGTGTAGACATTATTTTTGAAATGTTTCTTTGTAATGGCTTATCCCACAAGGTTGAGATTAAATGTTGGGGCCATTTACAAAAAAAAATGCATATTAAATACAGAACAGTAAAACATTGCAATACAAACCGCCTATTATAATCCTGTTGAGTGCTTGAAACACTGATGAAAGTCATTCTACACATTATATATTATTATTATTATTATTATTATTATTATTATTATTATTATTATTATTATTATTATTATAAGCTCTCCTCATAAATCAGTAACCATCGGGACTGATGCTAAACGAACGCAACGCAGTACGGTGTGGATGTACTTGATCAAATGGCACGGCAGTATCCTGTCAAAGGTGCTTCTCACAGGTGGCCTGTGGCTGTTTTTTTTTTTTATAATGTTTTGGACCTGGCTTTTTTTTGTAAGGAGTGCACCGGGAACACAATCTCCCAGAGGAACTTCATTCTGCAGCTAGCCCTGAGCTGCAGCAGAAACATTTTGATCAGAGAAGTGCAATCCGGCTTGCAAATGCCCCTCAACCTTCAGCCAGCGCTGCAGCCACTGGCACACGGAAGAAAAGACAAGGCCAGGCTGCTAAATGCAACAGAAACAAAACATTGGAAGCCTGCGCCCGTTGTGAACAGGCAGTCTGTGGTACATGCACTGGTAAAGTTGAAAAGTGTCTTTTCTGTGGATTGTACTAATTAGACAGCTGTAGTAGATGTGCCTTTGAACTCTGTTTCCTCCAAAGCGCATTCATGTCGCTTGTTATGTTATATTTTTTGTTTTAATTTTTTAGAACTAGTTATTTATTTTTTATAATTTTTGTATGTGCATACAACTTTCTACACCTGTTTTAGTTTATTGTGTAATGTTTATTATAGTTTTTCATATTTATGTATATGTGCTATACAGTGTTTTTGCTGTGCAAATGTTATATATGGTGTTCACAGATAAAAAATATGAAGTTGTATCCGATTGTTTTCATTTTCATATCGGCTGTTTTAATGAACCGCTGTGGAGGTTGTAACTAGTCAGAAATTTCAAGTGTTAATTTGAAAATGCACAAAAACACTCAACTTATGTAGGAGTTTTAAAGCTAAAACTCTGACTTGTTTCACTTCACTTTGTTAATTCATTGCCACATCTGTTTATAGTTATTTTCTGCATTCCATCAAGACTAAAATGATTGCAGATGTGTTATTTTAAATAGGAGACTGTGAACAAGATGGCTTGCAGTGCATGACGCCAGACCAGAAACACAAAACCAAAACAAACAGGTACTGGCGGGCAACACTGAAACGCTGCGGCGCTCAGTTCATTTATTAAACAATAGTAAATAAAAGACTTAAACAAAACAAAGGGGCACGTTGGCCAAACAAACAAGTATCGTGCTGGTTTTGAGCCAGAACGTATAGCAATTGTTTACTTTGAATTCTCTTTACCTCCTAACTCCTCACTTCCTCCGCTACACCACTCCAAACAAGGAAAGCTGGAGGCTTTATATTCTGGCCGAGGGGTTAACTAGCTGTTAATTATCTTATTACCCCTCGGCCACAGTCTGCACGAGTTTAGTAAGTATGCGTGACTGTCAGCTAGTTAAATAATCAGTAGCTGATCAGTCACGCATCCCTACGAGGTTTTAAAATCAAATAATGGCGGCGGCTTTTCGTCCGCACCGCAAACAATAATAATACAAATAATAATATAAACAAAGGGCCGGAACACTCGACTCTTTTCTTTTTTCCCTCTACAACAAAAATTACTTTATTTGCAGCAGACGTTTTATGACAAAAAATTCAGAGTATAAAGTAATTTATTGACAGTCATGAAGTGCTGCAGTAATTCAGAGTATAAAGTAATGTACTGACAGTCATGAAGTGCTGCAGTAATTCAGAGTATAAAGTAATGTGCTGACAGTCATGAAGTGCTGCAGTAATTCAGAGTATAAAGTAATGTAGTGACAGTGATGAAGTGCTGCAGTAATTCAGAGTATAAAGTAATGTGCTGACAGTCATGAAGTGCTGCAGTAATTCAGAGTATAAAGTAATGTACTGACAGTCATGAAGTGCTGCAGTAATTCAGAGTATAAAGTAATGTAGTGACAGTCATGAAGTGCTGCAGTAATTCAGAGTATAAAGTAATGTGCTGACAGTCATGATGTGCTGCAGTAATTCAGAGTATAAAGTAATGTAGTGACAGTCATGAAGTGCTGCAGTAATTTGATAATAAAGTAATGTGCTGACAGTCATGAAGTGCTGCAGTAATTCAGAGTATAAAGTAATGTGCTGACAGTCATGAAGTGCTGCAGTAATTCAGAGTATAAAGTAATGTAGTGACAGTCATGAAGTGCTGCAGTAATTCAGAGTATAAAGTAATGTAGTGACAGTCATGAAGTGCTGCAGTAATTCAGAGTATAAAGTAATGTGCTGACAGTCATGATGTGCTGCAGTAATTCAGAGTATAAAGTAATGTAGTGACAGTCATGAAGTGCTGCAGTAATTCAGAGTATAAAGTAATGTGCTGACAGTCATGAAGTGCTGCAGTAATTCAGAGTATAAAGTAATGAAGTGACAGTCATGAAGTGCTGCAGTAATTCAGAGTATAAAGTAATGTGCTGACAGTCATGAAGTGCTGCAGTAATTCAGAGTATAAAGTAATGTGCTGACAGTCATGAAGTGCTGCAGTAATTCAGAGTATAAAGTAATGTGACAGTGATGAAGTGCTGCAGTAATTCAGAGTATAAAGTAATGTGCTGACAGTCATGAAGTGCTGCAGTAATTCAGAGTATAAAGTAATGTAGTGACAGTGATGAAGTGCTGCAGTAATTCAGAGTATAAAGTAATGTGCTGACAGTCATGAAGTGCTGCAGTAATTCGGGGTGCACTGATAAAGATTTTCTTGTCCGATGCTGATAGTCGATGGTTCTCTGTCCATATCGACCGATACCGATAATAATAGACAGTGCATGTAAGCTATTGTAAACTACTAGAACAAGACCCAGGGCCAAATTGAAACTGTTTTACAATTATGAATGTTAAAATGAACAGGTATTGTTTACGTGTTGCATTTACTTCAGAAAATGAATACAAAGAATAACGGTATTATACTGTGTGCTGGACAGCAATTTATACATTTGTTTTACAACAGTCACACAAAATAACACTTTGCATTTGTACAAGTGAAAACAATGCTGCAGAAAAAAACATCTAGAATGTGACATGAACTTGTATAGCCACTTGCTGTCTAGCATTATGATCATAACCTCTACCTGTACTGTACAGTAGAAAAGAAACACAGTCTAGACAATGTGAACTACAACAGCGGCCGCTACATTCTTATTGTAAGCATATACTGTTTCAAAATGAAGCACAGCTTAAACTGTTCACTTCATCAAAACAAAAAAGATCTCATGAAAATAACTGCTTACAAAATTCAGACAAACTTGAATTTGTTACTAAACAAGACAGCACAGTGATCAATTACAGCTTCAAAAAAGCCACAGAATACACCCGCAACCAATGAGATTGAACAAGACAAACAATTACAAATAATTATAATAATTATTATTATATTAAACCATCAGTGTTATTTAGATTCAATCTATTTTTTTTA
>CM072681.1:17246598-17302557 GCA_036884735.1 Huso huso | reverse complement strand
AATTCATTTATTACATTTCTTCATAGAATCTCTGTAAGGTTAACATACAACCAGTCATATACAGAACAATAGATTTGATAATTTACTCTAGTTATTGATAAAAAAAAAAAATTAGTAATATTTTTTAAACTTCCATCCTTTCCACAAGTCTCAAAACACCTGAACCGCGCCGTCTGAAGATATCCCTGTGTCTCTATCAGATGAATCTATAACAGCACAGCAGCTCAAATTAAATGTGCATCGCTGCCCGAACCCAGCGACCGTCTATCACATGTCTGCAAACCTCAAGCCTAGAGGTCGCCCCAAAACTGCACAGAACCGCTGAAATTGAAGAGAATCTGTAATCTGCAGAGGGAGCATCTTACCTGTTTAGTATTTGAATGATAAAATGGAAATCAAGTAAACATACTATCAAACCTTTACAGGCGAAGCACTTCCAATGTAACATATCAGGCCTTTTTGTCAGTAAAATCTTACACGCTGTCAAACAAAAACAAGACTTCTCATTGGGTCATTTTCAAACCCCAACCCAGCCTTTATGAACTCCTACTTAAAAGGAGACACAACGTCTGTCGATTTCACAAAAACTAGAACCGGAGCAGCTGAGTTCATGTATTCCAGGTCACTTTAGCGGTCCGCTTGTGATAATTCCGGCGACGATGTCGCTGAGGAAGATGGCGGGTTTGAGGAGTGCGCGAATTCCCAGGAATTCACCTCCACAGATTCGGGACCGTCTCTACTCCAGACCGATTGGTTAATTGCAATCCCAAAACACCACTTCGAGAGACTCTTAAAAACAAAGTGCTTGATTACTTTCCCATAAACTGATTTCCTCACAATTTCAAAGATCACAGGTTAACCAGGAACTTAATACTGTATCACATTCTGAATATGAATATAGCCGAGTAATTAATTGTAGGTAATACTTAGAATACCAGATACATTTACCATTAAAAAGCAATCCATGTGATTTCTTTACCAGTCGTTCATTATTTTGTGTATCAGCCCACACAAAGCCGAAAGAAAAGGGTATACTGTAATGATGCTCCAGTCAGTGTGCCCGGACTGCACCTGAACCATCTTAAAACACGAAGCCCAATAAGCTCATATTTGTAAAAAGTTAGTAAAGAATGGCGCTATATAATCTAAGGAAGCTGAATGTGAACCCTAGCTGGAGCAACGAGAGGGGAGAGGGGGCGGGCAGAGAAGGAGGCGGAGACGCTGCTAGGCAACCTGCCCTGAACATTCCACCCGCTGAGCAGAGACCGTTAGATTTAAAATGAAAGTTCCGAAATAAGTTAGTATGGGCTGCCAGAAATGAAGAGAAAATAAATACAGCTTTTATAAATGTGTGCATTCAGATATCATTTAGAAATCTAGTTACAAGATTTAACAGTTAGCTAAATATTTAAATACATCTTCAATCTTTAAGTATATTTAACATTTGTGTGTGCGTGTGTGTCAGGGCACGTGTGTGACAGTACCTGTGTGTTTGTGTGTGTCTCAGTGTGTGTGTCAGTACGTGTGTGTGTGTGTGTCAGCACCTGTGTGTGTGTGTGTCAGTACCTGTGTGTGTGTGTGTCAGTACCTGTGTGTGTGCGTGTCAGTACCTGTGTGTGTGTGTGTGTCACTATCTGTGTGTGTGTGTCTCAGTGTGTGTGTGTGTCATTGTGTGTCAGTACCTGTGTGTGTCACTATCTGTGTGTGTGTGTGTGTGTCAGTGTGTGTGTCTTAGTGTGTGTGTCTCAGTGTGTGTGTGTTTGTCAGTACCGTGTCAGTACCTGTGTGTGTTTGTCAGTATCTGTGTGTGTGTGTTTGTCAGTACTTGTGTGTGTGTGGGTCACTACCTGTGTGTGTGTGTTTCAGTACCTGTGTCTGTGTGTCAGAACCTGTGTGCGCAGGTCAGTACCTGTGTGTGTGTGTGTGTTTGTGTGTCAGTACCTGTGTGTGTGTGTGTGTGTGTGTGTGTGTGTGTTAGCACCTGTGTGTGTGTGTGTTTGTGTCAGCACCTGTGTGTGTGTGTGTGTGTGTGTGTGTGTGTGTGTGTCAGTACCTGTGTGTGTGTGTGTGTGTGTGTGTCAGCACCTGTGTGTGTGTGTGTGTGTGTGTGTGTGTGTGGGTCAGTACCTGTGTGTGTGTGTGCGCAAGCGCATGCGCAAGGCCAGTACCTGTGTGTCTCTGGAGATATATTTTTGTCTCAAGTCCCTCCCTTCCCGCTCATAACTGATGTAAAACTAAAACAACCCTCAGAACTATTCATGACGAGGGACATGTTAATAAAAACATAAACCATGGCGATTGTGTTGATAAAGATATCGCAGGAATAAGTCCAGGCAGCAGAACGCCAGGGAAAGCGACGCCAGTGTTCTAAACCCTGTCAGCGAGCCCGCCTGAAGAACAACAAAACAGAAAACAAGAGACGACATCGAGGGCCTGTCAAATTTGAAAATTCATTTATTACATTTCTCTTCATAGAATCCTCTGTAAGGTTAACATACAACCAGTCATATACAGAACAACGGATTTTGATAATTTACTCTAGTTATTGACAAAAAAAAAAAAAATTAGTAATATTTGTAAAACTTCCATCCTTTCCACAAGTCTCAAAACACCTGAACCGTGCCGTCTGAAGATATCCCTGTGTCTCTATCAGATGAATCTATAACAGCACAGCAGCTCAAATTAAAATGTGCATCGCTGTCTCGAACCCAGCGACTTGTCTATCACATGTCTGCAAACCTCAAGCCTAGAGGCCCCAAACTGCACAGAACCGCTGAAATTGAAGAGAATCTGTAACCTGCAGAGGAGCATCTTACCTGTTTAGTATTTGAATGATAAAATGGAAATCAAGTAAACATACTATCAAACTTTTTACAGGCGAAGCACTCCCAATGTAACATATCAGGCCTTTTTGTCAGTAAAATCTTTATACGCTGTCAAACAAAAACAAGACTTCATTGGGTCACGTTTTCAAACCCTCAACTCCAGCCTTTATGAACTCCTACTTAAAAGGAGACACAACGTTCTGTCGATTTCACAAAACTAGAACCGAGCAGCTGAGTTCATGTATTCCAGGTCACTTTTAGCGGTCCGTTTGTGATAATTCCGATGACGATGTCGCTGAGGAAGATGGCGGGTTCCCTGGAGGAGTGCGAATTCCCAGGAATTCACTCCTCCACAGATTCGGACCGCCTCTACCCAGACCGACTGGTTAATTGTAATCCCAAAACACCACTTCGAGAGACTTCTAAAACAAAGTGCTTGATTACTTTCCCATGAACTGATTTCCTCGTCAATTTCAAAGATCGCAGGTTAACCAGGAACTTAATACCTATCACATTCTGAATATGAATATAGCTGAGTTATTAATTGTAGGTAATACTTAGAATACCAGATACATTTTACCATTAAAAAGCAATCCATGTGATTTCTTTACCAGTCGTTCATTATTTTGTGTATCAGCCTCACACAAAGCCGAAGAAAAGGAGCACTGTAATGATGCTCCAGTCAGTCTGCCCAGACTGCACCTGAACCATCTTAAAAACACGAAGCCCCAATAAGCTCATTTGTAAAAGTTAGTAAAGAATGGCGCTATATAATCTAAGGAAGCTGAATGTGAACTCCTAGCTGGAGCAACGAGAGGGGAGAGAGGGGCGGGGCAGAGAAGGAGGCGGAGACGCTGCTAGGGCAACCGGCTCCTGAACATTCCACTCCGCTGAGCAGAGACCGTTAGGATTTAAAATGCGAAAGTTCCGAGCGCCGTTAGTATGGGCTGCCAGAAATGAGGAGAAAATAAATACAGCTTTTTTTATAAATGTGTGCATTCAGATATCATTTAGAAATCTAGTTACAAGATTTAACAGTTAGCTAAATATTTAAATAAATCTGAAATCTCTTAACTAGATTTAACATTTAGCTAAATATTTAAATAAATCTTAAAATCTTTAGCTAGATTTAACATTAGCTAAATATTTAAATAAATCTTATATCTCTTAGCTAGATTTAATATTTAGTTAAATATTTAACTGGCAGCAAACTCTGGAGTTTGTAAAAATGAGCGTTTCACGCGATTTGATTGGCTCTTGTAATGTTGAAATTTGCATGTTTATCAATTAGCATAAAATAAGTGCATAGCATAAGTGTGTTTGTGTGTCAGTATCTTTGTGTGTGTTTGTGTGTCAGTACCTGTGTGTGTGTGTGTGTGTGGTTGTGTGTGTGTGTGTCAGTACCTGCAGGGAAATCTGTGTTGTGTGAAAGGTGAATTTTTCCATTCTTTGATAAATCAGCAGAAAATATTGCTATTATCAATCGATACAAAACGTATAGCATTTAATATTTAGAGGAAAAAACATGCATTTGATCTCCCAAATAAAAATAGATACCCTTTAATTCCAGTCTAAAGTCAGCTTAATAAAGATTAATTATATGTGTGTGTGTCAGTACCTGTGTGTGTGTGTGTGCGGGTGAGTACCTGTGTGTGTGTGTGTGCGTGTCTGTACCTGTGTGTGTGTGTGTGTGTGTGTGTGTGTTTGTCAGTACCTGTGTGTGTGCATTTCAGTACTTGTGTGTGTGTCAGTACCTCTGTGTGTGTGTGTGTCCCTGTGTGTGTTTCTCGGTGTGTGTGTCTCAGTGTGTGTGTGTTTGTGTCTCAGTGTGTGTGGTTGCATTTGTGTCAGTATGTGTCTCGGTGTCTAAGTGTGTGTGTGTGTGTGTGTGTGTGTGTGTGTGTGTGTGTGTGTGTGTCTCAGTGTGTGTGTGTGTGTCAGTGTGCGTGTGTGTCAGTACCTGTGTGTGTCAGTATCTTAGTGTGTGTGTGCGTGTCACTACCTGTGTGTGTGTGTTTGTTTGTCAGTTCCTGTGTGTGTGTGTGTCTCTGTGTGTGTGTGTCTGTGTGTCTCTCAGTGTGTGTGTCTGTCGCATTCTCAGTGTGTGTGTGTGTCTCAGTCACTTCAAGTCATACGAAGAGCATTTCAAGTGGAGTGATAAAGGGGAGCGAAGCGATCAAAAAAAGGCGCCAAGTTAGAAGCAAGAATTGTGTGAATCTTGGGCCCCAGCACCTTTCCAAGTGTGCCTATTTGCTTGATGCTTGACAAGATTGGCCTAATTGCTTCTCCTAACTTGGGCTTTTGTGTTTGATATCACCCCTTTAAACGGCTGTTGCGTTTTTCGAACGTGTTTTATTACATTGACAATGTTTTTGTCATGGGATTGAGAGGAGTTAGAGAAACGTGTTTGAAACGACCGAGAGTCTCTATACAGCTCCAAGAGTTTAGCTGTTTTCACCATGTTGCAGCGGCAAAACGAAATCACTTAGAATTACCATCTGTACCAAAAGACTGAAACACTCTTACATCAAATGTGATAAAAAAAATATATATATACACAGTACATGTATATCATCCTCCTCCTCATCATGCTCTTCATCCTCATCAGTTCAATCAGGGTGGCTGTTTCCAGACTTGACCCTTGACCGTTGTGTAGCAGTCGTATTTATTTTAGCAGACTTCCTTATCAAGACTCCGTTATCCAGGGTGACTTGCAATTGTTACAAGTTCTCTCAGTACAAAGTAACACATTAAAAAATATTATGATACAGATATGAAAGTATAAAATCAATTCAACAAGAGCAAAATAATAAAGCACACAGTAAAACTATAAACAAGAGCAAATTCCCAGACTAAAAGCAGAACGCAGCTCTCGCTATTCCTTATCCAATGCTGCCATCGTGTGGCCATTTATTAGAACTGTTGGTTTATTATTTTTTTTTTTTTTTTTTTTATCAGAGCACAGCTCAATGACAAGCGGTTGCTGGTGCCCTCTGCTGTTTACAATGGTAGTACAGGTAATGAAATTCACAATGACATTGTTACTGTTATTATTATTCATTTCTTAGCCGACATCCATGGCTGCTTACAATTGTTAAAAGTTATCACAGTACAAAGTATCACATTATAAAACATCACATTACAGAATATCATAATACAGATAAGAGCAGATATGAAAGTACCATAAAATCAAGTAAAAGCAAAATAATAAAGCACACAGTAAATTATAAGAGTGAATTCGACTTAAGAGCAGCTAAACCTGATAGTAACTATTTTCTGATATGAGTCCAGTAAGAACAGGCAGTAAGCATGATAAATACAAGAGAATGATTTCAAATACGAGCAATTACAGAAAACGTTATTATTTACACACAGTACTCTCCTGTCTATCCTGTAAATATTGTTTTTGCTGTATTTTAAGAATGTATCTGAAATGTCTATTTTTGCACAGGGGTTAAGGTGAATACGAGTCATTTCAAAGGGCAACTGAGCTGATAGATAGATAGATATAGATTTATTAGAACAAACAGTTCTAGTAAATGGCCACACGATGGCAGCATTGTATAAGGAATAGCGAGAGCTGCGTTCTGCCCATCTCCATGACGACCAGGTTTACAGCACAGGAAGCCCCGCGACCCGACACCTCCCCATGTGAGTTGAATTATTTATTCTTAAAACCAATACTATTTTAATCCACAGCAGGGACTGATAAACAGCCTTTGTACAGCAGTTGCCCTGCGGTGTGCAGGTCAGGAGCTGTGTGGGTGCTGGAGTCTTGCGGCAGAGCAGATTTCCACTCGATCACACAAGGGAATATAAAGGATGCCGTGTTCAGAGCTGACTCTCCGATTTAGTGCGTGGAGAGATTGAAACCACTGAAGCTGTTTAAAAAAAAAAGTAAAGAAAATGTAACATGGTCTTCAACTCGCTGTTTTTTACAAACAAAATTCAAAAATGAAAGCGTCGTGCCGCTTATTTCCCTACAAGCCCTTGTCTTTAACCACGGGAGCACACAGACTTTCTAGGGTTTGAAACCGCACATCACTTTGCGCGGATCCTTACTCATGTCTGTCCCACAGGAGTTCCCTGGCTGTAGTTTATGTGGCTGTTCTTTGATCTCATGCTGTGTTATAGTAGTGTGCAGAGCTGCTAGTCTGTGATGCTTGAAAAGTGCCTCCTATTTTCTGTTCTGAATGCCCCTTTATCTAATCTCCATTTGTGAAACCTGGTTTCTTTTTTCAGGCCCAAGAAGTCCCCTGGGTCGACATTGTCTATACCTCTTAGGATTTTGAATGCTTGAATCAGATTGCCGCGTAGTCTTTTTTGATTAAGACTGAATAGATTCAATTCTTGTCTGCATACGACATGCCTTTTAAACCCGGGATAATTCTGGTTGCTCTTCTTTGCACTCTTTCTAGAGCAGCAATATCCTTTTTGTAACGAGGTGACCAGAACTGAACAATATTCTAGGTGAGGTCTTACTAATGCATTGTAAAGTTTTAACATTACTTCACTTGATTTAAATTCAACACTTCTCACAATATATCCGAGCATCTTGTTGGTCTTTTTTATAGCTTCCCCACGTTGTCTAGATGAAGACATTTCTGAGTCAACATAAACTCCTAGGTCTTCATAGATTCCTTTTTCAATTTCAGTATCTCCCATATGATATTTATAATGCACATTGGGATCAGTATTAGGTCCTCTGCTATTCCTAATCTACATGAATGATTTTGATTCTGGTATAATAAGCAAACTTGTTAAATTTGTAGACGACACAAAAATGCAGCAGCAAAGGTCATTCAAAATGACAGCATTCAGAATTGGGCAGACACATGGCAAATGACATTTAATAGAGGAAAGTGGAAGGTGCTGCACGCAGGCAATACATTTCTCCCCCCTTCCTTTCTATATTGGTTAATTGTGGGCTCTAGTTTTTTATTTAACATCGCTGAGTCCCTTGTCTCTTGAGAATGGATGGAATGGGAAATAAACATCTATGCTGTTTCTCTTAAAGCGTCTTTATTTATTTCTAATACTGGACCCTGTCTTAATACTATATCACATTCTGAATATGAATATAGCTGAGTTATTAATTGTAGGTAATACTTAAAATACCAGATACATATTTAGCATTAAAAAGCAATCCATGTGATTTCTTTACCAGTCGTTCATTATTTTGTATCAGCCTCCACAAAAAAGCCGAGCGCAGTGCGGTATACTGTAATGATGCTGCAGTCAGTCTGCCCGGACTGCACCTGAACCATCTTAAAAACACGAAGCCTCAATAAGCTCATTTGTAAAAGTTAGTAAAGAATGGCGCTATATAATCTAAGGAAGCTGAATGTGAACTCCTAGCTGGAGCAACGAGAGGGGGAGAGGGGGCGGGGCAGAGAAGGAGGCGGAGACGCCTGCTAGGCAACCGGCTCCTGAACATTCCACTCCGCTGAGCAGAGACCGTTAGGATTTAAAATGCGAAAGTTCCGAGCGCCGTTAGTATGGGCTGCCAGAAATGAGGAGAAAATAAATACAGCTTTTTATAAATGTGTGCATTCAGATATCATTTAGAAATCTAGTTACAAGATTTAACAGTTAACTAAATATTTAAATAAATCTTAAATCTCTTAGCTAGATTTAACAGTTAGCTAAATATTTAAATACATCTTAAATCTCTTAGCTAGATTTAACAGTTAGCTAAATATTTAAATAAATCTTAAATCTCTTAGCTAGATTTAACAGCTAAATATTTAAATAAATCTTAAATCTCTTAGCTAGATTTAACAGTTAGCTAAATATTTAAATACATCTTAAATCTCTTAGCTAGATTTAACAGTTAGCTAAATATTTAAATAAATCTTAAATCTCTTAGCTAGATTTAACAGTTAGCTAAATATTTAAATACATCTTAAATCTCTTAGCTAGATTTAACAGTTAGCTAAATATTTAAATAAATCTTAAATCACTTAACTAGATTTAACATTTAGTTAAATATTTAACTGGCAGCTAAAGTGGATAGCATAAGTGTACCTGTGCGTGTGTGTGTCAGTACCTGTGAGTGTGTGTGTGTGTCAGTACCTGTGAGTGTGTGTGTGTGTCAGTACCTGTGTTTGCTTGTCCGTACCTGTGTGTGCGTCAGTACCTTTGTGTGTGTATGTGTGTCAGTACCTGTGCGTGTCAGTACCTGTGTGTGTGTGTCTGTGTCAGTACCTGTGTGTGTGTGTGTGTGTCACTATCTGTGTGTGTGTGTCTGTGTCAGTACCTGTGCGTGTGTGTGTGCGTCAGTACCTGTGTGTGTGTATGTGTGTCAGTACCTGTGCGTGTCAGTACCTCTGTGTGTGTGTGCGTGTCAGTATGTGTGTGTGTGTGTGTCACTATCTGTCTGTGTGTGTCTGTGTCAGTACCTGTGAGTGTGTGTGTGTGTCAGTACCTGTGAGTGTCTGTGTCAGTACCTTTGTGTGTGTGCATGTGTGACAGTACCTGTGTGTGTGTGTCTCAGTGTGTGTGTGTGTCAGTACCTGTGTGTATCAGTGTGTGTGTCACTATCTGTGTGTGTGTGCGTGTCAGTACCTGTGTGTGTGTGTCACTATCTGTGTGTGTGTGTCTTAGTGTGTGTGTGTGTCTCAGTGTGTGTCTGTTTGTCAGTACATGCGTATGCGTGCGTGTCAGTATCTGTGTGTGTGTTTGTCAGTACCTGTGTCTGTGTGTGCGTGTCAGTACCTCTGTGTGTGTCTGTCAGTACCTGTATGTGCGCAGGTCAGTACCTGTGTGGGTCACTACCTGTGAGTGTGTGGGTGTGGGTCAGTGCCTGTGTGTGTGTGTGTGTGTGTGTTTCACTACCTGTGTCTGTGTGTCAGAACCTGTGTGTGTGTGTGTCACTACCTGTGTGTGTGTGTGTGCGGGTCACTACCTGTGTGTGTGTGTGTGCGGGTCACTACCTGTGTGTGTGTGTGTGTGTGTGTGTGGGGGGGGGGTACCTGTGTGTGTGTGTGTGTGTGTGTCACTACCTGTGTGTGTGTTTGTGTCAGTACCTGTGTGTGTGTGTGTGTGTGTGTGTGTGTGTTTCTGTCAGTACCTGTGTGTGTGTGTGTGTGTGTGTGTGTGTGTGTGTGCCGCAGCGCGTCAAGGCCAGTACCTGTGTGTGTCTCTGGGAGATATATTTTTTGTCTCAAGTCCCCGCCCGCGCTCCGTTCATAACTGATGTAAAACTAAAACAACTCCTCAGAACTATTCATGACGAGGGACATGTTAATAAAAACACAAACCATGGCGATTGTGTTGATAAAGATATCGCAGGAATAAGTCCAGGCAGCAGAACGCCAGGAAAGCGACGTTGTGTTTCTAAACCTGTCAGCGAGCCCGGCTCTGAAGAACAACAAAACAGAAAACAAGAGACGCACATCGAGGGCCTGTCAAATTTGAAAATACATTTATTACATTTCTCTTCATAGAATCCTCTGTAAGGTTAACATACAACCAGTCATATACAGAACAATGGATTTTGATAATTTACTCTAGTTATTGATAAAAAAAAAAAAAAATGTAATAATTGTAAAACTTCCATCCTTTCCACAAGTCTCAAAACACCTGAACCGTGCCGTCTGAAGATATCCCTGTGTCTCTATCAGATGAATCTATAACAGCACAGCAGCTCAAATTAAAATGTGCATCGCTGCCCGAACCCAGAGACTGTCTATCACATGTCTGCAAACCTCAAGCCTAGAGGCCGTCCCCAAACGGCACAGAACCGCTGGAAATCTGAAGAGAATCTGTAATCTGCAGAGGAGCATCTTACCTGTTTAGTATTTGAATGATAAAATGGAAATCAAGTAAACATACTATCAAACTCTTTACAGGCGAAGCACTTCAATGTAACATATCAGGCCTTTTTTGTCAGTAAAATCTTTATACGCTGTCAAACAAAAACAAGACTTCTGATTGGGTCACGTTTTTCAAACCCTCAACTCCAGCCTTTATGAACTCCTACTTCTTAAAAGGAGACACAACGCCTGTCGATTTCACAAAACTAGAACCGAGCAGCTGAGTTCATGTATTCCAGGTCACTTGAGCGGTCCGTTTGTGATAATTCCGGTGGCGATGTCGCTGAGGAAGATGGCGTTCCCTGGAGGAGTGCGAATTCCCAGGAATTCACTCCTCCACAGATTCGGACCGTCTCTACTCCAGACCGACTGGTTAATTGCAATCCCAAAACACCACTTCCGAGAGACTTCCCTAAAACAAAGTGCTTGATTACTTTCCCATAAACTGATTTCCTCGTCAATTTCAAAGATCACAGGTTAACCAGGAACTTAATACTCTATCACATTCTGAATATGAATATAGCTGAGTTATTAATTGTAGGTAATACTTAGAATACCAGATACACATTTAGCATTAAAAAGCAATCCATGTGATTTCTTTACCAGTCGTTCATTATTTTGTGTATCAGCCTCCACACAAAGCCGAGCGCAGTGCGGTATACTGTAATGATGCTGCAGTCAGTCTGCCCGGACTGCACCTGAACCATCTTAAAAACACGAAGCCTCCAATAAGCTCATTTGTAAAAGTTAGTAAAGAATGGCGCTATATAATCTAAGGAAGCTGAATGTGAACTCCTAGCTGGAGCAACGAGAGAGGGAGAGGGGGCGGGGCAGAGAAGGAGGGGAGACGCTGCTAGGGCAACCGGCTCCTGAACATTCCACTCCGCTGAGCAGAGACCGTTAGGATTTAAAAATGCGAAAGTTCCGAGCCCGTTAGTATGGGCTTGCCAGAAATGAGGAGAAAATAAATACAGCTTTTTTATAAATGTGTGCATTCAGATATCATTTAGAAATCTAGTTACAAAATTTAACACTTAGCTAAATATTTAAATACATCTTCAATCTCTTAAGTATATTTAACATTTGTGTGTGCGTGTGTGTCAGTACGTGTGTGTGACAGTACCTGTGTGTTTGTGTGTGTCTCAGTGTGTGTGTCAGTACGTGTGTGTGTGTGTGTCAGCACCTGTGTGTGTGTGTGTGTCAGTACCTGTGTGTGTGTGTGTGTCAGTACCTGTGTGTGTGTGTGTCAGTACCTGTGTGTGTGCGTGTCAGTACCTGTGTGTGTGTGTGTGTGTCACTATCTGTGTGTGTGTGTCTCAGTGTGTGTGTGTGTCATTGTGTGTGTGTGTGTGTCAGTACCTGTGTGTGTCACTATCTGTGTGTGTGTGTGTGTGTCTCAGTGTGTGTGTCTTAGTGTGTGTGTCTCAGTGTGTGTGTGTTTTGTCACCGTGTCAGTACCTGTGTGTGTTTGTCAGCATCTGTGTGTGTGTGTTTTTGTCAGTGTGTGTGTGTGTGTGGGTCACTACCTGTGTGTGTGTGTTTCAGTACCTGTGTCTGTGTGTCAGAACCTGTGTGCGCAGGTCAGTACCTGTGTGTGTGTGTGTGTGTTTGTGTCAGTACCTGTGTGTGTGTGTGTGTGTGTGTGTGTGTGTGTGTCAGTACCTGTGTGTGTGTGTGTTTGTGTCACTACCTGTGTGTGTGTGTGTGTGTGTGTGTGTGTGTGTCCAGTACCCTGTGTGTGTGTTTGTGTCACTACCTGTGTGTGTGTGTGTGTGTGTGTGTGTGTCATACCTGTGTGTGTGTGTGTGTGTTGCGTCGCATGTCGAAGGCCAGTACCTGTGTGTCTCTAGGAGATATATTTTTGTCTCAAGTCCCCTCCCGTTGACCGCTCATAACTGATGGAAAACTAAAACAACTCCTCAGAACTATTCATGACGGGACATGTTAATAAAAAAACATAAACCATGGCGATTGTGTTGATAAAGATATCGCAGGAATAAGTCCAGGCAGCAGAACGCCAGGAAAGCGACGTTGTGTGTTTAAACCTGTCAGCGAGCCCGCTCTGAAGAACAACAAAACACAAAACAAGAGACGTCGAGGGCCCTGTCAAATTTGAAAATTCATTTATTACATTTCTCTTCATAGAATCCTCTGTAAGGTTAACATACAACCAGTCATATACAGAACAACGGATTTTGATAATTTACTCTAGTTATTGATAAAAAAAAAAAAAATAGTAATATTTGTAAAACTGTGTCCTTTCCACAAGTCTCAAAACACCTGAACCGTGCCTTGAAGATATCCCTGTGTCTCTATCAGATGAATCTATAACAGCACAGCAGCTCAAATTAAAATGTGTTCATCGCTGCCCGAACCCAGCGACTGTCTGTCACATGTCTGCAAACCTCAAGCCTAGAGGCCGTCCCCAAACTGCACAGAACCGCGGAAATCTGAAGAGAATCTGTAACCTGCAGAGGGAGCATCTTACCTGTTTAGTATTTGAATGATAAAAATGGAAATCAAATAAACATACTATCAAACTCTTTACAGGCGAAGCACTTCAATGTAACATATCAGGCCTTTTTGTCAGTAAAATCTTTATCAGCTGTCAAACAAAAACAAGACTTCTCATTGGGTCACGTTTTCAAACCCTCAACTCCAGCCTTTATGAACTCCTACTTCTTAAAAGGAGACACAACGTCTGTCGATTTCACAAAACTAGAACCGAGCAGCTGAGTTCATGTATTCCAGGTCACTTTAGCGGTCCGTTTGTGATAATTCGATGACGATGTCGCTGAGGAAGATGGCGGCTCCCTGGAGGAGTGCGAATTCCCAGGAATTCACTTCTCCACAGATTGGACCGTCTCTACTCCAGACCGACTGGTTAATTGCAATCTCAAACACCACTTCGAGAGAGACTTCCTTAAAAACAAAGTGCTTGATTACTGATTTCCTCGTCAATTTCAAAGATCACAGGTTAACCAGGAACTTAATACTCTATCACATTCTGAATATGAATATAGCTGAGTTATTAATTGTAGGTAATACTTAGAATACCAGATACACATTTACCATTAAAAAGCAATCCATGTGATTTCTTTACCAGTCGTTCATTATTTTGTGTATCAGCCCTCCACACAAAGCCGATCCCTGTGTTTGTATACTGTAATGATGCTCCAGTCAGTCTGCCCGGACTGCACCTGAACCATCTTAAAACACGAAGCCTCCAATAATCTCACTTGTAAAGTTAGTAAAGAATGGCGCTATATAATCTAAGGAAGCTGAATGTGAACTCCTAGCTGGAGCAACGAGAGAGGGAGAGAGGGGCGGGGCAGAGAAGGAGGCGGAGACGCTGCTAGGCAACCGGCTCCTGAACATTCCATTGTGTGAGCAGAGACCGTTAGGATTTAAAAATGTGAAAGTTCCAAGCGCCGTTAGTATGGGCTGCCAGAAATGAGGAGAAAATAAATACAGCTTTTTTGATAAATGTGTGCATTCAGATATCATTTAGAAATCTAGTTACAAGATTTAACAGTTAGCTAAATATTTATATACATCTTAAATCTTAGCTAGATTGAACATTTAGCTAAATATTTAAATAAATCTTAAATCTCTTAGGTAGATTTAACATTTAGTTAAATATTTAAATGGCCTTAAATCTGAGTTTGTATGCAAATGAGCTCCGCCCAGGATTGATCTTTCACGCGATTTGATTGGCTCTTGTAATGTTGAAATATGTATATCTACCAATTAGCAACACATAAGTGTGTGTGTGTGTGTGTCAGTACCTGTGTGTCTGTGTGTGTGTGTGTGTGTGTGTGTTCAGCCTTGTTGACCCCTGTGTGTGTGTTTCAGCCTTGTTGACCCCTGTGTGTGTGTGTGTGTGTTCTGCCTTGTTGACCCCTGTGTGTGTGTGTGTGTGTGTGTGTGTTCAGCCTTGTTGACCCCTGTGTGTGTGTGTGTGTTCTGCCTTGTTGACCCCTGTGTGTGTGTGTGTGTTGTTGACCCTATTGTGTGTGCGTTCAGCCTTGTTGACCTGTGTGTGTGTGTGTGTGTGCTCAGCCTTGCTGACCCCTGTGTGTGTGTGTGTGTGTTCTGCCTTGTTGACCCCTGTGTGTGTGTGTGTGTGTGTGTGTGTGTGTTCAGCCTTGTTGACCGCCGTGTGTGTGTGTGTGTGTATGTGTGTGTGTGTGTTCAGCCTTGTTGACCCTGTGTGTGTGTGTGTGTGTGTGTGTGTTCAGCCTTGTTGACCCCGTGTGTGTGTGTGTGTGTGTGTTTGTTCAGCCTTGTTGACCCCTGTGTGTGTGTGTATGTGTGTGTTCAGCCTTGTTGACCCTGTGTGTGTGTGTGTGTGTGTGTTCAGCCTTGTTGACCCCTGTGTGTGTGTGTGTGTGTTCTACCTTGTTGACCCCTGTGTGTGTGTGTGTGTGTGTTCAGCCTTGTTGACACCTGTGTGTGTGTGTGTGTGTTCAGCCTTATTGACCCCTGTGTGTGTGTGTGTTTGTTCAGCCTTGTTGACCCCTGTGTGTGTGTGTGTGTGTTCTACCTTGTTGACCCCTGTGTGTGTGTGTGTGTGTGTGTTCAGCCTTGTTGACACCTGTGTGTGTGTGTGTGTTCAGCCTTATTGACCCCTGTGTGTGTGTGTGTGTTTGTTCAGCCTTGTTGACCCCTGTGTGTGTGTGTATGTGTAATGAAATATGCATATCTACCAATTAGCAACACATAAGTGTGTGTGTGTGTGTCAGTACCTGTGTGTCTGTGTGTGTGTGTGTGTGTGTGTGTGTTCAGCCTTGTTGACCCCTGTGTGTGTGTGTGTTCAGCCTTGTTGACCCCTGTGTGTGTTCAGCCTTGTTGACCCCTGTGTGTGTGTGTGTGTGTGTTCAGTCTTGTTGACCCCTGTGTGTGTGTGTGTGTTCTGCCTTGTTGACCCCTGTGTGTGTGTGTGTGTGTGTGTGTGTGTTCAGCCTTGTTGACCCCTGTGTGTGTGTGTGTGTGTTCTGCCTTGTTGACCCCTGTGTGTGTGTGTGTGTGTGTTGACCTGTGTGTGTGTGTGTGTGTGTGTGCTCAGCCTTGCTGACCCCTGTGTGTGTGTGTGTGTGTTTCTGCCTTGTTGACCCCTGTGTGTGTGTGTGTGTGTGTGTGTTTCAGCCTTGTTGACCGCTGTGTGTGTGTGTGTGTGTATGTGTGTGTGTGTGTTCAGCCTTGTTGACCCCTGTGTGTGTGTGTGTGTGTTTGTTCAGCCTTGTTGACCCTGTGTGTGTGTGTGTGTGTGTGTGTTCAGCCTTGTTGACCCCTGTGTGTGTGTGTGTGTTGCGCTCAGCCTTGTTGACCCCTGTGTGTGTGTGTGTGTTCTACCTTGTTGACCCCTGTGTGTGTGTGTGTGTGTGTGTTCAGCCTTGTTGACCCCTGTGTTTGTGTGTGTGTTCAGCCTTGTTAACCCCTGTGTGTGTGTGTGTGTGTGCGCTCAGCCTTGTTGACCCCTGTGTTTGTGTGTGTGTTTCAGCCTTGTTGACCCCTGTGTGTGTGTGTGTATGTGTGTGTTCAGCCTTGTTGACCCCTGTGTGTGTGTGTGTGTTCAGCCTTGTTGACCCCTGTGTGTGTTCAGCCTTGTTGACCCCTGTGTGTGTGTGTGTGTGTGTTTGTTCAGTCTTGTTGACCCCTGTGTGTGTGTGTGTGTATGTATGTGTTCAGCCTTGTTGATCCCTGTGTGTGTTCAGACTTGTTGACCCCTGTGTGTGTGTGTGTGTGTTTGTTCAGCCTTGTTGACCCCTGTGTGTGTGTGTGTGTATGTGTGTGTTCAGCCTTGTTGTCCCCTGTGTGTGTGTGTGTGTGTGTGTGTTCAGCCTTGTTGACCCCTGTGTGTGTGTGTGTGTATGTGTGTGTTCAGCATTGTTGACCCCTGTGTGTGTGTGTGTGTTCAGCCTTGTTGACCCCTGTGTGTGTGTGTGTGTGTGTGTGTGTGTGTGTGCTCTGCCTTGCTGACCCCTGTGTGTGTGTGTGTGTGTGTTGTGTGTGTGTTCAGCCTTGTTGACCCCTGTGTGTGTGTGTGTGTGTGTTTGTGTGTGTTCAGCCTTGTTGACCCCTGTGTGTGTGTGTGTGTGTGTGTGTGTTCAGCCTTGTTGACCCCTGTGTGTGTGTGTGTGTGTGTGTGTGTGTGTGCTCTGCCTTGACCCCTGTGTGTGTGTGTGTGTGTGTGTGTTCAGCCTTGTTGACCCCTGTGTGTGTGTGTGTGTGTTCAGCCTTGTTGACCCCTGTGTGTGTGTGTGTGTGTTTCAGCCTTGTTGACCCCTGTGTGTGTGTTCAACCTTGTTGACCCCTGTGTGTGTGTGTGTTGTGTGTGTGATCAGCCTTGCTGACCCCTGTGTGTGTGTGTTCAGCCTTGTTGACACCTGTGTGTGTTCAGACTTGTTGACCCCTGTGTGTGTGTGTGTGTTTTGTTCAGCCTTGTTGACCCCTGTGTGTGTGTGTGTGTGTATGTGTGTGTTCAGCCTTGTTGTCCCCTGTGTGTGTGTGTGTGTGTGTGTTCAGCCTTGCTGACCCCTGTGTGTGTGTGTGTGTGTGTTCTGCCTTGTTGACCCCTGTGTGTGTGTGTGTGTGTGTGTTCAGCCTTGTTGACCCCTGTGTGTGTGTGTGTGTGTGTGTGTGCTCAGCCTTGCTGACCCCTGTGTGTGTGTGTGTGTGTGTGTGTGTGTTCAGCCTTGTTGACCCCTGTGTGTGTGTGTGTGTGTGTGTCTGTGTGCTCAGCCTTGCTGACCCCTGTGTGTGTGTGTGTGTTCTGCCTTGTTGACCCCTGTGTGTGTGTGTGTGTGTGTGTTCAGCCTTGTTGACCCCCCTGTGTGTGTGTGTGTGTGTGTGTGTTCAGCCTTGCTGACCCCTGTGTGTGTGTGTGTTCAGCCTTGTTGACCCCTGTGTGTGTGTGTGTGTGTGCTCAGCCTTGCTGACCCCTGTGTGTGTGTGTGTGTGTTCTGCCTTGTTGACCCCTGTGTGTGTGTGTGTGTGTGTGTGTGTTTCAGCCTTGTTGACCCCTGTGTGTGTGTGTGTGTGTGTATGTGTGTGTGTGTTCAGCCTTGTTGACCCCTGTGTGTGTGTGTGTGTGTTTGTGTTCAGCCTTGTTGACCCCTGTGTGTGTGTGTGTATGTGTGTTCAGCCTTGTTGACCCCTGTGTGTGTGTGTGTGTGCGTGCTCAGCCTTGTTGACCCCTGTGTGTGTGTGTGTGTTCTACCTTGTTGACCCCTGTGTGTGTGTGTGTGTGTTCAGCCTTGTTGACACCTGTGTGTGTGTGTGTGTTCAGCCTTATTGACCCCTGTGTGTGTGTGTGTGTTTGTTCAGCCTTGTTGACCCCTGTGTGTGTGTGTGTGTGTGTGTTCAGCCTTGTTAACCCCTGTGTGTGTGTGTGTGTGTGCGCTCAGCCTTGTTGACCCCTGTGTTTGTGTGTGTGTTCAGCCTTGTTGACCCCTGTGTGTGTGTGTGTGTGCGTTTGTGTTCAGCCTTGTTGACCCCTGTGTGTGTGTGTGTGTGTGTGTGTGTGTGTTCAGCCTTGTTGACCCCTGTGTGTGTGTGTGTGTGTGTTCAGCTTGTTCAGCCTTGTTGACCCCTGTGTGTGTGTGTGTGTGTGTGTGTGTGTGTGTGTTCAGCCTTGTTGACCCCTGTGTGTGTGTGTGTGTGTGTGTGTGTTCAGCCTTGCTGACCCCTGTGTGTGTGTGTGTGTTCAGCCTTGTTGACCCCTGTGTGTGTGTGTGTGTGTGCGCGCGTTTGTTCAGTCTTGTTGACCCCTGTGTGTGTGTGTGTATGTATGTGTTCAGCCTTGTTGATCCCTGTGTGTGTTCAGACTTGTTGACCCCTGTGTGTGTGTGTGTGTGTGTGTTTCAGCCTTGTTGACCCTGTGTGTGTGTGTGTGTGTGTGTGTTCAGCCTTGTTGTCCCCTGTGTGTGTGTGTGTGTGTGTGTGTGTTCAGCCTTGTTGACCCCTGTGTGTGTGTGTGTGTATGTGTGTGTTCAGCCTTGTTGACCCCTGTGTGTGTGTGTGTGTTCAGCCTTGTTGACCCCCCTGTGTGTGTGTGTGTGTGTGTGTGTGTGTGTGTGTGCTCTGCCTTGCTGACCCCTGTGTGTGTGTGTGTTGTGTGTGTGTTCAGCCTTGTTGACCCCTGTGTGTGTGTGTGTGTGTTCAGCCTTGTTGACCCCTGTGTGTGTGTGTGTGTGTTCAGCCTTGTTGACCCCTGTGTGTGTGTTCAACCTTGTTGACCCCTGTGTGTGTTCAGACTTGTTGACCCCTGTGTGTGTGTGTGTGTGTTTGTTCAGCCTTGTTGACCCCTGTGTGTGTGTGTGTGTGTGTTTCAGCCTTGTTGTCCCCTGTGTGTGTGTGTGTGTGTGTGTTCAGCCTTGTTGTCCCCTGTGTGTGTGTGTGTGTGTGTGTTCAGCCTTGTTGACCCCTGTGTGTGTGTGTGTGTATGTGTGTGTTCAGCCTTGGACCCCTGTGTGTGTGTGTGTGTTCAGCCTTGTTGACCCCTGTGTGTGTGTGTGTGTGTGTGTGTGTGTGTGTGTGTGTGTGTGTGTGTGTGTGTGTCTGCCTTGCTGACCCCTGTGTGTGTGTGTGTGTGTTGTGTGTGTGTGTTCAGCCTTGTTGACCCCTGTGTGTGTGTGTGTGTGTGTGTGTGTGTTCAGCCTTGTTGACCCCTGTGTGTGTGTGTGTGTGTGTTCAGCCTTGTTGACCCCTGTGTGTGTGTGTGTGTGTGTGTGTGTGTTCAGCCTTGTTGATCCCTGTGTGTGTGTGTGTGTTGTGTGTGTGTTCAGCCTTGTTGACCCCTGTCTGTGTGTGTGTGTGTGTGCTCAGCCTTGTTGACCCCTGTGTGTGTGTGTGTGTGTTCAGCCTTGTTGACCCCTGTGTGTGTGTTCTGCCTTGTTGACCCCTGTGTGTGTGTGTGTTGTGTGTGTGCTCAGCCTTGCTGACCCCTGTGTGTGTGTTCAGCCTTGTTGACACCTGTGTGTGTGTGTGTGTTTGTTCAGCCTTGTTGACCCCTGTGTGTGTGTGTGTGTGTGTTCAGCCTTCTTGACCCCTGTGTGTGTGTGTGTGTGTGTTCTGCCTTGTTGACCCCTGTGTGTGTGTGTGTGTTTAGCCTTGTTGACCCCTGTGTGTGTGTGTGTGTTTGTTCAGCCTTGTTGACCCCTGTGTGTGTGTATGTGTGTGTTCAGCCTTCTTGACCCCTGTGTGTGTGTGTGTGTGTGTTCTGCCTTGTTGACCCCTGTGTGTGTGTGTGTGTGTTTAGCCTTGTTGACCCCTGTGTGTGTGTGTGTGTTCAGCCTTGCTGACCCCTCTGTGTGTGTGTGTGTGTGTGTGTTCAGCCTTGTTGACCCCTGTGTGTGTGTGTGTGTGTTCAGCCTTGTTGACCCCTGTGTGTGTGTGTGTGTGTGTTGTGCGCGCGTTTGTTCAGCCTTGTTGACCCGTGTGTATGTGTGTGTATGTTTAGCCTTGTTGACCCCTGTGTGTGTGTGTGTGCGTTTGTTCAACCTTGTTGACCCCTGTGTGTGTGTGTGTGTGTGTGTGTTTGTTCAGCCTTGTTGACCCCTGTGTGTGTGTGTGTGTATGTTCAGCCTTGTTGACCCCTCTGTGTGTGTGTGTGTGTGTATGTGTGTGTTCAGCCTTGTTGACCCCTGTGTGTGTGTGTGTGTGTGTGTTCAGCCTTGTTGACCCCTGTGTTTGTGTGTGTTCAGCCTTGTTGACCCCTGTGTGTGTTCAGCCTTGTTGACCCCTGTGTGTGTGTGTGTGTGTGTGTGTGTGTGTGTGTGTGCGCGCGTTTGTTCAGTCTTGTTGACCCCTGTGTGTGTGTGTGTGTGTGTGTGTGTTCAGCCTTGTTGATCCCTGTGTGTGTTCAGCCTTGTTGACCACTGTGTGTGTGTGTGTGTGTGTGTTTGTTCAGCCTTGTTGACCCCTGTGTGTGTGTGTGTGTGTGTGTGTGTTCACAGCCTTGTTGATCCCTGTGTGTGTGTGTGTGTGTGTGTGTGTGTGTGTTCAGCCTTGCTGACCCCTGTGTGTCTCTCTCTGTTTCAGGTACCAGCGTTGGAAGCTGGGGGAGGATATCGATCTGATCGTTCGCTGTGAACACGACAGTGTGATGACCGGTGCCAACGGGGAAGTGTCCTTCATCAACGTCAAGACCCTCAACGAGTGGGACTACAGGGTAGGGACCCCTTTCAATACCTTTAATCACAACTTCAACCCGAGGAAACCCCACACCACTGATACAGGGGAACCCCAGAGAGAGACCGCTTTCAATACCTTTAATCACAGCTTCAACACGAGGAAACCCCACACCACTGATACAGGGGAACCCCAGACAGAGACCGCTTTCAATACCTTTAATCACAGATTCAACCAGAGGAAATGTGGGGAAGCTATAAAAAAGGCCAACGAGATGCTCGGATATATTGTGAGAAGTGTTGAATTTAAATCAAGGGAAGTAATGTGCAAAGAAGAGCAACCAGAATTATCCACCTTGTTACAAAAGGTTTAAAAGGCAAAGAGAGCAACCAGAATTATCCCGGGTTTAAAAGGCATGTCGTATGCAGACAGGCTCAAAGAATTTAATCTGTTCAGTCTTGAACAAAGAAGACTACGCGGCGATCTGATTCAAGCATTCAAAATCCTAAAAGGTATTGACAATGTTGACCCAGGGGACTTTTTCAACCTGAAAAAAGAAACAAGGACCAGGGGTCACAAATGGAGATTAGAAAAAGGGGCATTCAGAACAGAAAATAGGAGACACTTTTTTACACAGAGAATTGTGAGGGTCTGGAACCAACTCCCCAGTAATGTTGTTGAAGCTGACACCCTGGGATCCTTCAAGAAGCTGCTTGATGAGATTCTGGGATCAATAAGCTACTAACAACCAAATGTGCAAGATGGGCTGAATGGGGAAACCTCTCATTTGGAAACTTTCTTATGTTCTGCCTCGGTTATGCTAAAGTTATTTAAAACTGGATAGGAACAGGTCAACATGTGAGGCATGCTGTCCGTGTCATCCTTTGTAAAAACCTGTGAAAAGTAATCATTTAATATACTCGCTATTTTTTTTTCCTTCGTCTGTGATTTTGCCGTTTGTGTCTCTTAGACATTTAACCTCCTCTCTTGCTGTTATAATATTGGAAAAACGTTTTGAAATTGGTTTTAGCCCCCTTAGCAATGATCATTTCTGTCTCTCTGTTGGCCTTTCTAACTTCCTTTTTTTGACTTGTGTTTGCAGTTCCAAACAGGAGGAGTGGCAAACACTGTTGCAGCAGCAAAGGTCATTCAAAATGATCTCGACAGCATTCAGAACTGGGCAAACACGTGGCAAATGACATTTAATAGAGGAAAGTGGAGGGTACTGCACGCAGGCAATACATTTCTCCCCCCTTCCTTTCTATATTGGTTAATTGTGGTTAATTCTAGTTTTTTATTTAACATCACTGAGTCCCTTGTCCCTCTGGATTGCATCCACAATGTAGAAACATCTAGAGAATGGATGGGAATGGGCAATAAACATCACTGCTGTTTCTCTTAAAGCTTGTTTATTTATTTCTAATACTGGACCCTGTCTTAATACTGTATCACATTCTGAATATGAATATAGCTGAGTTATTAATTGTAGACAATACTTAGAATACCAGATTTCTATTTCCGTCACAAAATACTAGTTAATGGACGTTGCTTAAGGATTAGGTTTGTTACATATTTAGCCTTAAAATGCAATCCATGTGATTTCTTTACCAGTCGTTCATTATTTTGTGTATCAGCCTCCACACAAAGCCGAGCGCAGTGCGGTATACTGTAATGATGCTGCAGTCAGTCTGCCGGACTGCACCTGAACCATCTTAAAACACAAAGCCTCCAATAAGCTCATTTGTAAAGTTAGTAAAGAATGGCGCTATATAATCTAAGGAAGCTGAATGTGAACTCCTAGCTGGAGCAACGAGAGAGGGAGAGAGGGGGCGGGGCAGAGAAGGAGGCGGAGACGCTGCTAGGCAACCGGCTCCTGAACATTCCACTCCGCTGAGCAGAGACCGTTAGGATTTAAAAATGCCAAAGTTCCGAGCGCCGTTAGTATGGGCTGCCAGAAATGAGGAGAAAATAAATACAGCTTTTTTTTATAAATGTGTGCATTCAGATATCATTTAGAAATCTAGTTACAAGATTTAACAGTTAGCTAAATATTTAAATACATCTTAAATCTCTTAGCTAGATTGAACATTTAGCTAAATATTTAAATAAATCTTAAATCTCTTAGGTAGATTTAACATTTAGTTAAATATTTAAATGGCCGCTAAATCTGGAGTTTGTATGCAAATGAGCTCCGCCTGCTTTGAGCTTTCACGCGATTTGATTGGCTCTTGTAATGTTGAAATATGCATATCTACCAATTAGCAACACATAAGTGAGTGTGTGTTTGTCAGTACCTGTGTGTGTGTGTGTGTGTGTGTCAGTACCTGTGTGTCTGTGTGTGCGTTCAGCCTTGTTGACCCGTGTGTGTGTGTGTTCAGCCTTGTTGACCCCTGTGTGTGTGTTCAGCCTTGTTGACCCGTGTGTGTGTGTGCTCAGCCTTGTTGACCCCTTGTGTGTGTGTGTGTGTGTTCAGCCTTGTTGACCTCTCCTAACTTGTGTGTGTGTGTGTTCAGCCTTGTTGACCCCTGTGTGTGTGTGTGTTCAGCCTTGTTGAGACACACACACACACTGAGACACACACTGAGACACACACACACACTGAGCCACACACTCAAACACAGACACACACACACACACTGATTCACACACACTGATACACACAGAGACACACACACTGAGACATACACAGATACTGACACACCCACACACACAGGTACTGACACTCGCAGACACACACAAACACTCATACACACACACACACACACAAACACACATGCACATGCACACACACACATGTACTGAAACACACACACAGGTACTGACACACACACACGCACACAGGTACTGACACACACACACACACTTATGCTATGCACTTATGTTATGTTAATTGGTAAATATGCAAATTTCAACATTACAAGAGCCAATCAAATCGCGTGAAAGTTCAAAGCGGAAGCAGTTCATTTGCATACAAACTCGAGATTTAGCTGCCAGTTAAATATTTAGCAAAATGTTAAATCTAGTTAAGAGAGATTTAAGATGTATTTAAATATTTAGGTAAATGTTAAATCTAGCTGAGAGATTTAAGATTTATTTAAATATTTAGCTAAATGTTAAATCTAGTTAAGAGATTTAAGATGTATTTAAATATTTAGCTAACTGTTAAATGTTGTAACTAGATTTCTAAATGATATCTGAATGCACACATTTATAAAAAGCTGTATTTATTTTCTCCTCATTTCTGGCAGCCCATACTAACGGCGCTCGGAACTTTGGCATTTTTAAATCCTAACGGTCTCTGCTCAGCGGAGTGGAATGTTCAGGAGCCGGTTGCCTAGCAGCGTCTCCGCCTCCTTCTCTGCCCCGCCCCCTCTCTCCCTCTCTCGTTGCTCCAGCTAGGAGTTCACATTCAGCTTCCTTAGATTATATAGCGCCATTCTTTACTAACTTTTACAAATGAGCTTATTGGAGGCTTCGTGTTTTTAAGATGGTTCAGGTGCAGTCCGGGCAGACTGACTGCAGCATCATTACAGTATACCGCACTGCGCGCGGCTTTGTGTGGAGGCTGATACACAAAATAATGAACGACTGGTAAAGAAATCACATGGATTGCTTTTTAATGCTAAATGTGTATCTGGTATTCTAAGTATTATGTACAATTAATAACTCAGCTATATTCATATTCAGAATGTGATACAGTATTAAGACAGGGTCCAGTATTAGAAATAAATAAACACGCTTTAAGAGAAACAGCAGTGATGTTTATTGCCCATTCCCATCCATTCTCTATATGTTTCTACATTGTGGTTGCAATCCACAGGGACAAGGGACTCAGCGATGTTAAATAAAATAACTGGAGCCCACAATTAACCAATATAGAAAGGAAGGGTTGAGAAATGTATTGCCTGCGTGCAGCACCTTCCACTTTCCTCTATTAAATGTCATTTGCCATGTGTCTGCCCAGTTCTGAATGCTGTCGAGATCATTTTGAATGACCTTTGCTGCTGCAACAGTGTTTGCCACTCCTCCTGTTTGGAACTGCAAACACAAGTCAAAAAGGAAGTTAGAAAGGCCAACAGAGAGACAGAAATGAACATTGCTAAGGGGGCTAAAACCAATTCCAAAACGTTTTTCCAATATTATAACAGTAAGAGAGGAGGTTAAATGTCTAAGAGACACAAACGGCAAAATCACAGACGAAGGATAAAAAATAGCTAGTATATTAAATGATTACTTTTCACAGGTTTTTACAAAGGAGGACACGGACAACATGCCCCACATGTCGACCTGTTCCTATCCAATTTTAAATAACTTTAGCATAACAGAGGCAGAAGTGTTAAAGGGACTAGGAGCTCTTAAAATAAACAAATCCCCTGGGCCAGATGAGATCCTCCCAATAGTACTCAAAGAAATAAAAGAAGTTATTTACAAACCGCTAACCAAGATCATGCAACAGTCTCTTGACACAGGGGTTGTACCAACAGACTGGAAAATAGCAAACGTAATACCGATCCACAAAAAGGGAGACAAAACCAAACCAGGTAACTACAGACCAATAAGCCTGACTTCTATTATATGTAAACTTATGGAAACTATAATAAGATCCAAAATGGAAAATTACCTATATGGTAACAATATCCTGGGAGACAGTCAGCATGGTTTTAGGAAAGGGAGATCGTGTCTAACTAACCTGCTTGACTTTTTTGAGGATGCAACATTGAAAATGGATAACTGCAAAGCATACCACATGGTCTATTTAGATTTACAGAAAGCTTTTGACAAAGTCCCGCATAAAAGATTAATTCTCAAACTGAACGCAGTGGGGATTCAAGGAAATGCTTGCACATGGATAAGGGAGTGGTTAACATGTAGAAAACAGAAAGTACTGATTAGAGGAGAAACCTCAAAATAGAGTGAGGTAACCAGTGGTGTACCACAGGGATCAGTATTAGGTCCTCTGCTATTCCTAATCTACATTAATGATTTAGATTCTGGTATAGTAAGCAAACTCGTTAAATTTGCAGACGACACAAAAATAGGAGGAGTGGCAAACACTGCTGCAGCAGCAAAGGTCATTCAAAATGATCTAGACAGCATTCAGAACTGGGCAGACACATGGCAAATGACATTTAATAGAGGAAAGTGTAAAGTATTGCATGCAGGAAATAAAAATGTGCATTATAAATATCATATGGGAGATACTGAAATTGAAGAAGGAATCTATGAACAAGACCTAGGAGTTTATGTTGACTCAGAAATGTCTTCATCTAGACAATGTGGGGAAGCTATAAAAAAGGCCAACAAGATGCTTGGATATATTGTGAGAAGTGTTGAATTTAAATCAAGGGAAGTAATGTTAAAACTTTACAATGCATTAGTAAGATACCATCTAGAATATTGTGTTCAGTTCTGGTCACCTCGTTACAAAAAGGATATTGCTGCTCTAGAAAGAGTGCAAAGAAGAGCAACTAGAATTATCCCTGGTTTAAAAGGCATGTCGTATGCAGACAGGCTCAAAGAATTGAATCTATTCAGTCTTGAACAAAGAAGACTACGCGGCGATCTGATTCAAGCATTCAAAATCCTAAAAAGTATAGATAATGTCGACCCAGGGGACTTTTTTGACCTGAAAAAAGAAACAAGCACCAGGGGTCACAAATGGATAAGATAAAGGGGCTTGCAGAACAGAAAATAGGAGGCACTTTTTTACACAGAGAATTGTGAGGGTCTGGAACCAACTCCCCAGTAACGTTGTTGAAGCTGACACCCTGGGATCCGTCAAGAAGCTGCTTGATGAGATTCTGGGATCAATAAGCTACCAACAACCAAACGAGCAAGATGGGCTGAATGGGGCCTCCTCTCGTTTGTAAACTTTCTTATCTTCTTATGTTCTTAATTTGTTAGACAATTACATCTAAAACATTATTTTGAAACTAAAACACAAACTGCAATTCATCATAACCCTTTCGATAAATTTAAGAAAAAGTCTAATTTTTTCCAGTAGGGTACAAAATGCTACATTAAACACTTTTAGCAAATTTGTGGAAAATTATATTAGCTGCATTGTAAAACACAGACTTTTTTTTTCAACGTTTGGTTGTGGATATGTGATATTCCATCGTTTTTCACAAATTACCCCTGTGGTTCACAGGTAAAACAATGGTTGTGAAATAATTCACAATTAGTCTTCTTAATGTCCAGTTGTTTTGAAAGCTCTATAGCGGCTGTAAATAAGGTAAACAAGCCTTTTTCCACATGCTGGGTCTGTATGCGCTGTGCAGTGCGAATGTCAAACTAATGTCGACTATCGAACATCAGACTTTACCACGGTTAAGTAAACCTTCTTTCCTTTGCTGTCTTCCACAGCGAAATCCCTATGGACCCCAGGACATTCCTCTGGGGTTTTGTATGTAGGCATTTAAATTCTCACTGTCTAACTGTGATATAGTTTTAAATCTTGAATTGATTAACCATTTCCAGTGTTTTGCGGTTTTAATTGGCTATACACTGATTTATTTATTGATTTATTTATTGATTTATTTATTTGGTATGGGGGTGTGTTATCGGTTTTTATCGGTTAAAACGAAAATCAGAAGCCCTATTTATAATGCAATCTGCATTAACAGTAAAATAATAATAATCATGACCATGAAACATAAATATAAGTAATTGCTATTACAACTGAGAGCAAGGATTTAACACATTGCTCATTCTTCACTAAAGTTAATCTTTTTAAAAGCGATTCTATTAAATGTAATGTTAAACTGCAGTTACAGTGTGATTTTACTGCAGTGTGCTGTTAAACTGCAGTTCCAATGTGCCTATTGTTGGACCTGCAGTTTATTGTTCAAGGCCATTTAACATAATGAAGGTCCTTACCAGACGATAAAGCGCTCTTATCAGGGTTATAGTGCTATTATAAAATTGATACGTTAAAAAAAATAACATGTCCAGTTTTTGTGTTTGTTTTTTCGTGATTTTATGCAGCACTGGTTTTTTTGTTGTGAATGAATGCAGACACGTTCCTCCTTATTCTATGAGTGATGCGGTTTGCTCAGAATTCCACCTGCGGTCGGGTCGTCTTCACTCGAGCTTCATCACAGCCGTGGACACTTCGTGGGTGTTTATCGGGTAAAAGTTTCTGCTTACATGGAGCTGCTCTTCAGTTCAGGCACCTCGTACAGAAAAGCGAACATGTTTTGTGAACTGTTTGTAAAACATAAACAATAAAAGCACAGCTAACTTTTTTTTTTATTATTTGGATTTGAGTGCATGTTCGTGTGTTTGGTCTCTGTGTGTGTTCAGAAGTCAAAGCCTCCTTCCTGGCTTTAGAGAAGAGAGCGCCGTGCCTGTGTTGTTATGATTTGCTGAAATAAAGTTGCTGAATGTAATCAGACTGCATCCAGTTGATTTCTTCAACTCGTCATTCAAACCGGAGACTGGTTGCTATTGTGGTTACTGTGTTGACACTGACAGCAAACACTATTCCAGTCCACGCACCTGGACTCACAGGGCCCTCTGGTGGTCCTTTTAGGAAAGTACACCTGCGGCAACTCTAGGTGATATGTGAGACAGCGCTCCCTACTGGTCATGATGGAATGAGGACCCAAAATTAGACCCTGGAGCCCCACTAGACTAAGTGAGGTCATATCTACAGAGTAGAGAAAAACTCAAAATGAACACAAAAATGCAGATATGTGACCATAATGTGGCATAGTCTGCTTCATGAATAAAGTCATGCTGTAACCCTTTCAAGACTAGCTTATTTATTTAAACCTGCAGACAATGTCAGCAACTGCTGGTGAGCTGGTGATCAGCTATGACTTGGGACCTGTTACAAAATGAACAGCAAATAGATTAATTTAGGAGTGTAGACAAGAAACAGCTGATATAGATTCATTCAACCAGCACCCAGTCTCCTGAACCACACTGTTTAGAAAGGGATCCCTCGCTATAGAGCAGTCTCTGTTCAGCCCCTGTGCTGCCCAGCACCCAGTCTCCTGAACCACACTGTATAGAAAGGGATCCATCGCTATAGAGCAGTCTCTGTTCAGCCCCTGTGCTGCCCATCACCCAGTCTCCTGAACCACACTGTATAGAAAGGGATCCATTGCTATAGAGCAGTCTCTGTTCAGCCCTGTGCTGCCCATCACCCAGTCTCCTGAACCACACTGTATAGAAAGGGATCCATCTCTATAGAGCAGTCTCTGTTCAGCCCCTGTGCTGCCCATCACCCAGTCTCCTGAACCACACTGTATAGAAAGGGATCCATCGCTATAGAGCAGTCTCTGTTCAGCCCCTGTGCTGCCCATCACCCAGTCTCCTGAACCACACTGTATAGAAAGGGATCCATCGCTATAGAGCAGTCTCTGTTCAGCCCCTGTGCTGCCCATCACCCAGTCTCCTGAACCACACTGTATAGAAAGGGATCCATTGCTATAGAGCAGTCTCTGTTCAGCCCTGTGCTGCCCATCACCCAGTCTCCTGAACCACACTGTATAGAAAGGGATCCATCGGAGCAGCCTTGTTAGAGGACTGCAGTCTCTGTGAAAATAGTAATAATAAAAAAAAAAGATGCCATAGATTGAGATTGAAACTTTATTGAAATAAATCAGCAAAAATACATTCAGAAATACAGAGTAGTAGAGTATCATTATCATGCACAACCCTTCATACAATACAATGACATGAATCACATATTTTCTTTGGTACAGCTCATGTGATTTCTATGTGTTTGCATGAGATGAACATGTTTCATGAATGCATGGATTTGCCCCCTCCCTCTGCTCCCCATACACTATAATGAGAAATAAAACTTTTTCAGTGACCCTGTTATTTTTATTACAGTAATTTTTTACAGTAATGTAAATTAAATATCAGAAAAAATTACATTTCCATTTAAATCATAAACTGTAGCAAACCACCCTACTCATAGCCTTAATGACTTCACCCCATGTTGCATTGCACCCTGCAGACTGCACATATATTTCTGTGTGATAATGCAGACCTATTTAAAGACCATAGGGTGCGCCACAGTGCTGGTATATGCTGTAGCTTCACTTGCATTGCGACAGGCTCCAGTCCTGGAGGTCTTTTCCTCCAGGTAGAAACGCAGCCATGGTTGGAACGCAGACCTGGACTGGAAGAGACCAGCTTGCTGAGCTGCACTAGGACAACTCATCTCACTTACCAGACAGAGACTCAGAGTGACCCAGGCTAGAGCTGCCCATGTCATTGCACTGGAGGATCATGTGAAAAAGAGAACTCTCCTTCATCTGCCATCTACCTTAGCCCTGTCCTCCTGATAAGCAATTCAACACCTGTATCCTGGCTGCTGTTTGTAATGTACTGCAGCATCAAGACCTTCCAGGTGATTGTATAATTATACAGGAGCTTGCTCCATTCCTCCCTCAGTAAATGTGTTTGTGGTGCCCTCTATGGGATTTAATAGTACACTACAAGTTGTACATTCATTCTGTAAATCCATGCTCTGCCATGCCATGGGGAAGAGGCCTGTTACTCTGTTACCACTCTGAATATATTCTTTACAAGGTGAAAGAAACTTGCACCAGTAACTAATGTAACCTCTATTAGAATCATTTACTACATTATTAACACACACACACCTCACCTTAATATAAATATGTGCTGCACCAGTAAATAATTGAATATATATTTAAATTATCATTAAATTAAAACACACACACCCCATCACCTTACTATAAATATGTGCTGCACCAGTAAATAATTGAACATATATTTAAATTATCATTAAATTAAAAAATAATGTCACCTTAATATAAACCAGTACCAGATAAATAATTAATATAAACCAGTAAATTATGTCAGATTAATATAAGACACAGATAATGTCAGATTAATATAAACCAGTAGATAATGTCAATTAATATAAACCAGTAGATAATCTCAGAGTAATATAAACCAGTAGATAAAATGTCAGAGTTAATATAAACCAGTAGATAATGTCAGAGTAATATAAACCAGTAGATAATGTCAGATTAATGTAAACCAGTAGATAATGTCAGATTAATATAAACCAGTAGATAATGTCAGATTAATATAAACCAGTAGATAATGTCAGATTAATGTAAACCAGTAGATAATGTCAGATTAATATAAACCAGTAGATAATGTCAGAGTAATATAAACCAGTAGATAATGTCAGATTAATGTAAACCAGTAGATAATGTCAGATTAATATAAACCAGTAGATAATGTCAGATTAATGTAAACCAGTAGATAATGTCTGATTAATATAAACCAGTAGATAATGTCAGATTAATATAAACCAGTAGATAATGTCAGATTAATATAAACCAGTAGATAATGTCAGATTAATATAAACCAGTAGATAATGTCAGATTAATATAAACCAGTAGATAATGTCAGATTAATGTAAACCAGTAGATAATGTCAGATTAATATAAACCAGTAGATAATGTCAGATTAATATAAACCAGTAGATAAAGTCAGAGTAATATAAACCAGTAGATAATGTCAGATTAATATAAACCAGTAGATAATGTCAGATTAATGTAAACCAGTAGATAATGTCAGATTAATATAAACCAGTAGATAATGTCAGAGTAATATAAACCAGTAGATAATGTCAGATTAATATAAACCAGTAGATAATGTCAGATTAATATAAACCAGTAGATAATGTCAGATTAATATAAACCAGTGTTGCTCTGAAAGCCCCGCTTGTCATTCTGGGCACTGAGTATCTCACGGCCATGAAGTACTTAAACTTCTCCTTCTCCTCCTCCTCTTCCTCCTTGTGTGAATATCTCCCAGAAGAGTTTCTCCAGCCATTAATTAAACACCATGTCCATTGGAAAGTTCTTGGAGGTGCTCCCGGATCTGAAACAGCAACCACAAGAAAACACAGTGTTATCAAGGAGCACCACATCTCTCTGTGAATCTATCAGGGAAACGAGAGGAAACTAGAAGGAACTAAAGAGAAGCAAAGTCAAACGTGAGATTAGCTCATCAGTGTCACACGAAAGTCCAGTACACAGGAAGCAGTATCAGTTTGGATTTCTGAAAACCAAGTAGTCACCTACCTGCTCTAAATGGGCTTCGCCACTTTAGGGTCTTCAAGATTCACCCCTTCAGGGTACGTTTAGTTTGACCCAGCTGTTGCCATGTTATCTGTGCAGACAAACAGAAGAGTTCACACAGCCATTAAATAAACCCCCATGTCAAACAATAAGACCCCACGTCTAGTCTGTAATTTGCAGCACAGAAGAGTTCACACCAGCCATTAAATAAACCCCAGTGTCTTAACAATAAGACCCCAGTAAACAATAATGAATGCAGTCTGTAATGTGCAGCACAGAAGAGTTCAACAGCCATTAAATAAACCCCATGTCAAACAATAAGACCCCACGTAGTCTGTAATGTGCAGCACAGAAGAGATCACACAGCCATTAAATAAACCCCATGTCAAACAATAAGACCCCACGTAGTCTGTAATGTGCAGCACAGAAGAGTTCACACAGCCATTAAATAAACCCCATGTAAAACAATAAGACCCAGTTTTCGTAGTGTGAATGCAGTGTCACAGAAGAGTTCACACAGCCATTAAATAAACCCCCCATGTCAAACAATAAGACCCCACCCATAGTCTGTAATGTGCAGCACAGAAGAGTTCACACAGCCATTAAATAAACCTCATGTCAAACAATAAGACCCCACGTAGTCTGTAATGTGCAGCACAGAAGAGTTCACACAGCCATTAAATAAACCCCATGTCAAACAATAAGACCCCACGTAGTCTGTAATGTGCAGCACAGAAGAGTTCACACAGCCATTAAATAAACCCCATGTCAAACAATAAGACCCCACGTTTTCTGTAATGTGCAGCACAGAAGAGTTCACACATCCATTAAATAAACCCCATGTCAAAACAATAAGACCCCACGTAGTCTGTAATGTGCAGCACAGAAGAGTTCACACAGCCATTAAATAAACCCCATGTCAAACAATAAGACCCCACGTGTCTGTAATTTGCAGCACAGAAGAGATCACACAGCCATTAAATAAACCCCATGTCAAAACAATAAGACCCCACGTAGTCTGTAATGTGCAGCACAGAAGAGTTCACACAGCCATTAAATAAACCCCATGTCAAACAATAAGACCCCACGTAGTCTGTAATGTGCAGCACAGAAGAGTTCACACAGCCATTAAATAAACCCCATGTAAAACAATAAGACCCCACGTAGTCTGTAATGTGCAGCACAGAAGAGTTCACACAGCCATTAAATAAACCCCATGTCAAACAATAAGACCCCACGTAGTCTGTAATGTGCAGCACAGAAGAGTTCACACAGCCATTAAATTGTAATGTGCAGCACAGAAGAGTTCACACAGCCATTAAATAAACCCCATGTCAAACAATAAGACCCCTTAGTCTGTAATGTGCAGCACAGAAGAGTTCACACAGCCATTAAATAAACCCCATGTCAAACAATAAGACCCCACGTAGTGTGTAACAAGCAGCACAGAAGAGTTCACACAGCCATTAAATAAACCCCATGTCAAACAATAAGACCCCACGTAGTCTGTAATGTGCAGCACAGAAGAGATCACACAGCCATTAAATAAACCCCATGTCAAACAATAAGACCCCACGTAGTCTGTAATGTGCAGCACAGAAGAGTTCACACAGCCATTAAATAAACCCCATGTCAAACAATAAGACCCCACGTAGTGTGTAACGAGCAGCACAGAAGAGTTCACACAGCCATTAAATAAACCCCATGTCAAACAATAAGACCCCACGTAGTCTGTAATGTGCAGCACAGAAGAGTTCACACAGCCATTAAATAAACCCCATGTCAAACAATAAGACCCCACGTAGTCTGTAATGTGCAGCACAGAAGAGTTCACAGAGCCATTAAATAAACCCCATGTCAAACAATAAGACCCCACGTAGTGTGTAATGTGCAGCACAGAAGAGTTCACACAGCCATTAAATAAACCCCATGTCAAACAATAAGACCCCACGTAGTCTGTAATGTGCAGCACAGAAGAGTTCACACAGCCATTAAATAAACCCCATGTCAAACAATAAGACCCCACGTGTAATGTGCAGAAAAGGTTCACACACAGCCATTAAATAAACCCCATGTAAACAAAACTGTAATGTGCAGCACAGAAGAGTTCACACAGCCATTAAATAAACCCTCATGTCAAACAATAAGACCCCACGTAGTCTGTAATGTGCAGCACAGAAGAGTTCACACAGCCATTAAATAAACCCCATGTCAAACAATAAGACCCCACGTAGTCTGTAATGTGCAGCACAGAAGAGTTCACACAGCCATTAAATAAACCCCATGTCAAACAATAAGACCCCACGTAGTCTGTAATGTGCAGCACAGAAGAGTTCACACAGCCATTAAATAAACCCCATGTCAAACAATAAGACCCCACGTAGTCTGTAATGTGCAGCACAGAAGAGTTCACACAGCCATTAAATAAACCCCATGTCAAACAATAAGACCCCACGTAGTCTGTAATGTGCAGCACAGAAGAGTTCACACAGCCATTAAATAAACCCCATGTCAAACAATAAGACCCCACGTAGTCTGTAATGTGCAGCACAGAAGAGTTCACACAGCCATTAAATAAACCCCATGTCAAACAATAAGACCCCACGTAGTCTGTAATGTGCAGCACAGAAGAGTTCACACAGCCATTAAATAAACCCCATGTCAAACAATAAGACCCCACGTGTGTGTGTAATGTGCAGCACAGAAGAGTTCACACAGCCATTAAATAAACCCCATGTCAAACAATAAGACCCCACGTAGTCTGTAATGTGCAGCACAGAAGAGTTCACACAGCCATTAAATAAACCCCATGTCAAAACAATAAGACCCCACGTAGTCTGTAATGAGCAAACAGAAGAGTTCACACAGCCATTAAATAAACCTCATGTCAAACAATAAGACCCCACGTAGTCTGTAATGTGCAGCACAGAAGAGTTCACACAGCCATTAAATAAACCCCATGTAAAACAATAAGACCCCACGTAGTCTGTAATGTGCAGCACAGAAGAGTTCACACAGCCATTAAATAAACCCCATGTCAAACAATAAGACCCCACGTAGTCTGTAATGTGCAGCACAGAAGAGTTCACACAGCCATTAAATAAACCCCATGTCAAACAATAAGACCCCACGTAGTCTGTAATGTGCAGCACAGAAGAGATCACACAGCCATTAAATAAACCCCATGTCAAACAAAACAATAAGACCCCCTGTCGTAGTCTGTAATGTGCAGCACAGAAGAGTTCACACAGCCATTAAATAAACCCCATGTCAAACAATAAGACCCCACGTAAACAATGTGTAATGTGCAGCACAGAAGAGTTCACACAGCCATTAAATAAACCCCATGTCAAACAATAAGACCCCACGTAGTCTGTAATGTGCAGCACAGAAGAGTTCACACAGCCATTAAATAAACCCCATGTCAAACAATAAGACCCCACGTAGTCTGTAATGTGCAGCACAGAAGAGTTCACACAGCCATTAAATAAACCTCATGTCAAACAATAAGACCCCACGTAGTCTGTAATGTGCAGCACAGAAGAGTTCACACAGCCATTAAATAAACCCCATGTCAAACAATAAGACCCCACGTAGTCTGTAATGTGCAGCACAGAAGAGTTCACACATCCATTAAATAAACCCCATGTCAAACAATAAGACCCCACGTAGTCTGTAATGTGCAGCACAGAAGAGTTCACACAGCCATTAAATAAACCCCATGTCAAACAATAAGACCCCACGTAGTCTGTAATGTGCAGCACAGAAGAGTTCACACAGCCATTAAATAAACCCCATGTCAAACAATAAGACCCCACGTAGTCTGTAATGTGCAGCACAGAAGAGTTCACACAGCCATTAAATAAACCCCATGTCAAACAATAAGACCCCACGTAGTCTGTAATGTGCAGCACAGAAGAGTTCACACAGCCATTAAATAAACCCCATGTCAAACAATAAGACCCCACGTAGTCTGTAATGTGCAGCACAGAAGAGTTCACACAGCCATTAAATAAACCCCATGTCAAACAATAAGACCCCACGTAGTCTGTAATGTGCAGCACAGAAGAGTTCACACAGCCATTAAATAAACCCCATGTCAAACAATAAGACCCCACGTAGTCTGTAATGTGCAGCACAGAAGAGTTCACACAGCCATTAAATAAACCCCATGTCAAACAATAAGACCCCACGTAGTCTGTAATGTGCAGCACAGAAGAGATCACACAGCCATTAAATAAACCCCATGTCAAACAATAAGACCCCACGTAGTGTGTAATGTGCAGCACAGAAGAGTTCACACAGCCATTAAATAAACCCCATGTCAAACAATAAGACCCCACGTAGTCTGTAATGTGCAGCACAGAAGAGTTCACACAGCCATTAAATAAACCCCATGTCAAACAATAAGACCCCACGTAGTCTGTAATGTGCAGCACAGAAGAGTTCACACAGCCATTAAATAAACCCCATGTAAAACAATAAGACCCCACGTAGTCTGTAATGTGCAGCACAGAAGAGTTCACACAGCCATTAAATAAACCCCATGTAAAACAATAAGACCCACGTAGTCTGTAATGTGCAGCACAGAAGAGTTCACACAGCCATTAAATAAACCCCATGTCAAACAATAAGACCCCACGTAGTCTGTAATGTGCAGCACAGAAGAGTTCACACAGCCATTAAATAAACCCCATGTCAAACAATAAGACCCCACGTAGTCTGTAATGTGCAGCACAGAAGAGATCACACAGCCATTAAATAAACCCCATGTCAAACAATAAGACCCCACGTAGTCTGTAATGTGCAGCACAGAAGAGTTCACACAGCCATTAAATAAACCCCATGTCAAACAATAAGACCCCACGTAGTCTGTAATGTGCAGCACAGAAGAGTTCACACAGCCATTAAATAAACCCCATGTCAAACAATAAGACCCCACGTAGTCTGTAATGTGCAGCACAGAAGAGATCACACAGCCATTAAATAAACCCCATGTCAAACAATAAGACCCCACGTAGTGTGTAATGTGCAGCACAGAAGAGTTCACACAGCCATTAAATAAACCCCATGTCAAACAATAAGACCCCACGTAGTCTGTAATGTGCAGCACAGAAGAGTTCACACAGCCATTAAATAAACCCCATGTCAAACAATAAGACCCCACGTAGTTTGTAATAGTGCAGCACAGAAGAGTTCACACAGCCATTAAATAAACCCCATGTCAAACAATAAGACCCCACGTAGTCTGTAATGTGCAGCACAGAAGAGTTCACACAGCCATTAAATAAACCCCATGTCAAACAATAAGACCCCACGTAGTCTGTAATGTGCAGCACAGAAGAGTTCACACAGCCATTAAATAAACCCCATGTCAAACAATAAGACCCCACGTAGTGTGTAATGTGCAGCACAGAAGAGTTCACACAGCCATTAAATAAACCCCATGTCAAACAATAAGACCCCACGTTTTCTGTAATGTGCAGCACAGAAGAGTTCACACAGCCATTAAATAAACCCCATGTCAAACAATAAGACCCAGTTTTCACGTAGTCTGTAATGTCTTAGATCTCAGCACAGAGAACGGGAGCAGCGTTAGAAAGACTTTTTCATTCTGAGAAATGTGCAGTTTTAACTGAGAAAGGATCAATTATCAGTGAGGAACCTTCGACGATGCACTAACCCTTTGAATGTATTCATTTTGTTGCATTATACAATTTTGAAATATAATTTAATTAAAAAAAACTGCCTTTGTTTAATATTGCTAATTACAGCTTTATTAAAACACAGGTAGCATAGAAATAAATAAAGTAAACAATCATTAAACACGCAATTCATTTTCCTTCCATACTTCAGGAAAGCCCCGCCTTGAACGCAATGTCTTAGACCTCAGTTTTCAGCATAGTGAATGCAGTGTCTTAGACCTCAGTTTTCAGCATAGTGAAAGCAGTGTCTTAGATCTCAGTTTTCAGTATAGTGAATGCAGTGTCTTAGATCTCAGTTTTCAGTATAGTGAATGCAGTGTCTTAGACCTCAGTTTTCAGTATAGTGAATGCAGTGTCTTAGATCTCAGTTTTCAGTATAGAGAATGCAGTGTCTTAGATCTCAGTTTTCAGTATAGTGAATGCAGTGTCTTAGACCTCAGTTTTCAGTATAGTGAATGCAGTGTCTTAGATCTCAGTTTTCAGTATAGTGATAGTCTTAATGCAGTTTTCAGTATTAGATGTCTTAGACCTCAGTTTTCAGTATAGTGAATGCAGTGTCTTAGATCTCAGTTTTCAGTATAGTGAATGCAGTGTCTTAGATCTCAGTTTTCAGCATAGTGAATGCAGTGTCTTAGATCTCAGTTTTCAGTATAGTGAATGCAGCTTTGCCATTGATGCCGTTTCTTATTTGCTTTCTTGTTCTCTCTACCTCAGTTTTGACTGGCAATATGATCTTTTTTAATGGTCAGTTTTCAGTATAGTCAATGCAGTGCTTAGACCTCAATGTCCCCCATCTTCCTTCATAGAGATAACCAGATTTTGTTTTAGCTCTGTCTCACTGAAACATTGCTTTTTTTTTTTTCAGTATTAAATAAACCTCATGTATAGTTGGTGCAGCTGTCATGTTGAGTTTCAGTTTTTCAGCATAGACACGCGAGTGAAGTCACCTAAACTCAACTTGCAAACAAATGCACATGGTATGTCGACTTCAATCACTACACTGTAATGCAGTGTCTTAGTTACATTTCTACCAGTTTCTAAACACTTTTTCAGCATATGATGGCATTTCTTAAATGTTTGTTTTTTAAAAGGAAATAAAACAAAGCCAGCATAGTGAATGCAGTGTCTTATTGTCATTTTTTCATTTATGTTTATTTATGCAGTGTTGACCTCAGTTTACTTTTAAATAATGCAGTGTCTTCAGATTGTGCACTACTGAATAAAGTTTTCAAAACGTTTTGTCTTAATTATCAGTTTTGAGTTCAAATTTTAATGCAGTGTCTTAGACCTCAGTTTTCAGCATAAATGACTGCAGGTCAGAATCTCAGTTTTCATAGAGGAATGAATGTCCAGACGCCTGCTTCACCCGCCCCATGCACTACTGTTTTCACTGGAGAATGCAGTGTTCAGCCAGCCTCAGTTTTCAATCTGAATGCAATGTCTTAGATCTCATTTTAAGTAGGTGAATTTCAGTGAACTTAGACCTTAGATGTTTCAGCATAGTGAATGTGTCTTAGACCTCAGTTTTCAACAGTATGCAAACAGGGTTACCTTTCAGATTATTTGTGTCTGGACAATTTAATGTAACTCTATACATTAGATTCCAAACCGAAATGAATGCACCGTCTGCTTTCCCTCAGTTTTTGCAGAATAGTTTGCAGTGTCTTAGACCTCAGTTTTCCCACAGCTGATATAGCTCTAGTGCATCACATGACACGTGAGGTGAGCTGTCAGTTTTTCACTGAACAATGCAGTGCCATCTTCAAACTTTTCACTTATAGTGAATGCAGTGTCTTAGATCTCAGTTTTCAGGAAGCAGTGTCTTAGATCTCAGTTTTCTGTAACAAGTGAATGCAGTGTCTTAGAAAAGTTTTCAACAAAGCCAGATTCCTGCTGTGGCTGACCTAGTTTTCAGCAATCCATGCAGTGTCTTGATTACACTGCATACCTTGAATGACCTTAGATCTCAGTTTTCAGCATAGGTCTGAATCTGATCTCAACCACAAATGCAGTGTTTTATTTACTGTTTTCTGTTTGAATGCAGTGTCTTTGTTCAAATGCATTTCAATGAATCTCTTGTCTATTTTCAGCTGTGAATGCGAGGGCAATAAATAAATACTAATACAATCAATTTGTCTTAACCTCATTTTTACAAAATGCAAAAAAAACTGAACCTCAGTTTTTCATAGCTTTAGAGGCTGGTGTTGGTACCTCAGGCTTTCAGGTTTGGAATGCAGTGTCTTAGAATAATCAGATTTGTTTTTTCTACATGAAACATTGTTTAAATATATTTGAGGGAACACACCGTGTGTGTGTATGTGTGTTGTGTCTCAGTGTTTGTGTGTGTGTGTCAGTGTGTGTGTGGTATGTCGTGTGTGTGTGTGCTCGGTTTTTCACTTCCATAGTGTCAGTGTGTCTGTTTTCCCTTGACAATGATGATATTCTGGATCTCAGTTTTCAAGGGGTGTGCAGTGTCTTGAGTTTGTCTCGAGGATTCCCTAGTGAAAAGAAAATTGAAAGAAAGTTTGTGTATGCAGTGTGTGTGTATTTCAGCATGCATACCTGTGTGTCCGAGACCTGTCTTTCAGCATAGTGTGTCAGTCTTAAATCAAAGAAAACACACAACATGTGTGTATGTGTGTTTAAGTCAGTTGTTCAAATGTTTAAATGAAACTGTGTGAATCTCCAGTGTTTCCACAGGGCAAAAAATGTGTGTTATTACAAAGCCAGTTTTTCAAAGGTAGAACTAGTGCACTGTGTTTTAGAGTGCCTGGTGGTCAGAAGGAATGCAGTGTCTCTGAGTTTTCACATCATTTGGAGTTCTCATTATGTCTTAAATGTATTTTTGTGTGTGGTGTGTGTGTGTGTGTGTGTGTTCAGTCAGTGTATAAGTGTAAACCTCCAGTTTTCCGCTGTGTGTCAGTGTGTTAGTGTGTGTGTGTGTGGGAGTGTGTGTGCAGTGTGTCTTGTGTCTCAGTGTGTCAGTGTGTGTGTGTCAGTGTGTGTGTGTGTTTTTGTGTGTGTGTGTGTGTGTGTTTGTCAGCCCTGTCCTCACCAGGGTTTTCATAAATGCTAATGCATTCAAACAATAAGTCATTTATTACAAAGCCACATTCAAATTGAACTGATACAATGGTGAACTTTCTGTTGAGTTAGTGAGGTTGATAACAACACAGAGATTCATTTATAACTGCATGGTGTGGCTGTCAATCACACTGAACAAACTGCCATCTTCAAACTGCACTTACCTTGAGAGACCGGAGTGGAAGGGGCAGTTTTCAGCAGGATTCTGTGTCTGTAACAAGAAAAGAGAAAAAAAAGAAAGTTTATAACAAAGCCAGATTCCTGCTGTGGTTCTGAATCCACTGAAGTGATTACACTGCATACCTTGAGAGACCACAGTGGAAGGGGGTTTTGTGGGGTCTGAATCTGTAAAAAAAACACACAACAACATGATTTAGTGTTTCCTGTTTCAAGTGTATTGTTCAAATGCATTTAAATGAATCTGTGTCTATGCTGCTGTCTCCACCAGGGCAATGTCTGACAATGACATGGTTTATTGTTTTCAAATAAATATAATAAATAGCAGTAAGAATGTATATCACAGCACACGTCTCTCCTGGGTATAACAATGAGGGGTAGCTGCTCCCTTTCACACTCTTAATGACCGGTCTGGATTCTGGTTCTTCAGATCTCTAGGCTACACCCCTGCCCTGCTCTGGGAGGTTTTCAGACAGCTACTGAAGGATCAGATGGACTGAGTGTCTGAGTCCCAGTTTTCTCACAGACTGGGGTGTCAAACACTGAGTTGAATAATTAAATGAACCCCATGTAAAAAACAATCAGACCCACGCATAGTGAATGCAGTGTCTTTAATTTTCAGCATAGTGAATGCAGAATGTGAGTTAAGAGCAGTTTTCAGGTGAATGCAGTGCCTTGGAACCTCAGAACACAAGAAGTAGGCGTGTGAATGCAGTGTCTTAAAATCTCAGTTTTCACTGATTGTTCTGCAGTGTTTAGATCTCAGTTTTCAGCATAGTGTGTTTAATGTCTTAGATCAGTTTTCAACATATTTAAATGCATGTTTCCATCAGGCACCATTTGAATGCTTGTCTTAAATCTCAGTTTTCAGCATAGTGAATGCATTGTCTTCCTATCTCAGTTTTTCAGCATAGTGACAGTGTCTTACAGTGAGTTTTTCAGTTTAGATGCAGGGCTTTGCCATTGTTGCCATCTTATTTGCTTTCTTGTTCTCTCTCTGTTTATGACTGGCAATATGATCTTTTAATGGTATTGACTCAGATCAACACTCAAAAACTTGAATAGTGTCCCACCATCCTCCTTAGAGATAATCCAGATTTTTTTTTTAGCCTGTTTTTACTGAAACATTGCTTTTTTTTATTGGTGCAGCTGTCATGTTGAGTTTCAGCTTATCAAAATGTTACCTAAACTCAACTTGAAATAAATCAACTGTTCATGAGTCTGAAAACTAACTAAAAAGGTCTAATTGTATTTTTTCGACTCCTAAATTAATATTTTGATCAATTATTTACCAGTTTCTAAATGGGTGATGATATTTCTGAAATGGTCGTTTTTTAAAGGGAAATAAAACAAAACCATGGGGTCAGTGGTTTTTTTATTTATGTTAAGTTCAAAACTGCGACACATGAGCATTGCAGCATTCTACATGTGGTTTGTGAGGCACCTGCTGAAGTGATTACTACTGGATTCCTGGAGCCCCAGAGGAGCTCTGATAATGTGTGGGGGGCTTGTGGGGTCAGAATCACCTGCAAGAAAACACACAAACAACAGGATTTAGTGTTTCCTGAATTTCAAAAATGTATTGTTCAAATTGGTATTTCAATGAAACTGTGTTGTTGCCAGTGCTGCTGTCTCCACCAGGGCAATAAATAAATACTAATGCTGGTCAAACAAAGAAGTAATTTATTACAAAGCCACATTCAAACTGAAACTCTTGCACTTATATGTTTAGAGGCTGGTGTTGAGAGAAGGCAATTTTCAACAGTAGGTTTGAGATTGCAGGAGTAAAAATACATCATTTGCAGGATTTCAGACATTATTGTTTAAATGGACTTTCTGAGTGACATTGTGTGTGTGTGTGCTGTGTGTGAACCCCATGTGTGTTGTCTGTGTGTGAGTGTGAGTGTAAGTGTCAGGGCTCAGGTGGGGTGTGGTACCTAGTCAGTGTGTGTGTGTGTTTGTGTGTGTTTAGTATTTAGTGTGTGTGTTAGGGCAGTTGTCAACTGTATTCAACATGAGGGCACATGGTGAACTCACTTGTTGAATTAGTGAAGTTGATAAGAGCCTCACTGAGATTCATTTCACATTAACTTGCACACAAATCTCAATGGCTTCAAGGGTCTAGTGGTTCAATCACATGAACAAACTGCCATGGTTTGTGAATCAAACTGCACTTACCTTGAGAGACCGGGAGGGAAGGGGGGCTCGAGGATTCTCCTTCTGTAACAAGAAAAAGAGAAAAAAAGAAAGTTTATAACAAAAGATTCCTGCTGTGGTTCTGAATCCACTGAAGTGATTACACTGCATACCTTGAGAGACCGGAGTGGAAGGGGGGGGGTTGAATCTGTAAAGAAAACATATGTTTGAAGTTTTAAACACACAATTGTTGCTGGCAACAAGATTTTTTCTTGTGTTTCTCAATGTTTTTTTAAGACAAACACCCAAACTATTTTTCAAATGCATTTCAATGAAAACAAATTTCTATGACATTTCTGTCTATGCCAGCGTGCTGACAATGTCTCCACCAGGGCAATGCTGACAATGACATGGTTTATTGTTTTTAATTTTTCAAATAAATATAATAAAATAGAAAAAAAGAATGTATATCACAGCACATTTAGTCTCCTGGGTAAAACAATGAGGGGGCTAGCTGCTCCCTCTCACACTCTTAATGACCGGGCTGGATTCTTGTTCTTCATTTTTCATTGTGCTACACCCTGTCCTGCTACAAAGGTCAGATAGCTACTGTAGGATCAGATGGACTGAGCCTCTGAGTCCCTGTATACTGTATGATTCACAGACTGGGGGTTTGAAAATGTAATGTGAACAAGAGCAAAACTGAACAGGAGCCTTGAGTCACATTTAAAATACAAGAACTGTAATTTTATTCTTGCAATGATAGCTGCAATTTAAATCACCCCATTACCTCTGGAGGGATAAACATCCCATCAGCCTGAGCAACAGGAGCCTGTATGATTATTTTGAAAAGCTTTTGGGGTGCAGTTTTGGGGCCCACCAGGATCTAATGAAGAGATCCTTTCATTTAAATGAAACCTCTTTGAACCTGAAGGTAAATAAATGAATTAAATGAGAACACAGTCATTTAACAGGGTCTCAATCAAACTTAACAAAACAATGGAACTTTGATTGAGGTTGCAGCCAGATTCATTTATAACTCCATCCACCAGTCACAAACTCATCATCAAACACAGTTCTTTTCCTCCCCAATTCTTTGGTTCCCCATAGTTCCAAGAGAAAAAGAAATTGATATTTAAAGTTAGATTCCTGCTATGGTTTTCAATCCACTGAAGGATTACTTAGCTCATTGACACAATGGATATCCAGAAGGGCTTGCCCTGAAAAAGAGAGTTCATAACAAAGCATTTCTTCAATTTTTACACTGGCGTTCTTTAGAGACCGACGAAGGTCGGTGTGGTCTGTTCTCTAAAGTACTGCAACAAGATTTTAAATTCCTATTGTCTAGGTTTGTTCAAATGTTCTTCAATCAAAATGGGTAAATGCTCTGTCTCCATAAGGGCAATGTTTGACATGGTTTATTGTTTCAACAAATCAAACAGCAGATGTAAAACAATGTCAGCTCCTGAAGGTGCAGTGGTAGCTCTCCTGTTGTATAGTGGATTCTGGTTGAACACCCTGTCCTGGTCACATCACTCACAGTAGGATGAGATGGACTGAGCAAGGTCCTGAACAGACTGGCATCTTCTGAGCTGCACAAGCACAGACTGAACAGGAGCCTCTTTAGTTTATGTCTGAAAAGTCCATTTAATAGCAAAGCCTGGGGGGATGGGGAGTCTATTTAATGATTTACAAACCTAATGAGATCACTGAATTAAAATTGATCATTCTGAACAGGGTCCCTCACAGTCGGTGACAGGACTTGTGGGGTCTGAAGCCACCATATCTTATTGAAACCCCACAGTTCTCATTCCCATGTCTTTCCTTCCCAGGTGTGGTATTTGTCTTCCAGGCTTTGAACAGTTCCTCAATGACAGTTTCAACATTCTAAAAGCTCTGAGGGTCGGTTGTGGTGTTCTCGACTGCATGATAATGAGCACCCTTCTCAGGGTTACCTGTGAGTTGCTGAGGCAATGCAAACAGCAGATCAAAATCAATCTGTGACTGTGATCTGTGGAGCTTACCCCTCCGAGCTCATTCCCGGTGGCTGTGTGGTCATGAAAATTATTATTATTATTATGTTATTTGGTTTATTCTGATTATTTCAAAATGTAAATAAAAGTTAAAAACTGTTTGTCTCAACACCAACAAGACTGGCTCATCACTGTGGAGGCTGTACCTCATGAAACATGGCTTTATGTACATGGCACCTGAGCACCTGTGCTATCAGCTGTGTATCAAAGTCTGTCCCTTGTTCATGGTGCCTGAAACTAAATTACAAAAGGGAGATGCAGCTTTTATATTTTTTTTACTACCTGTCAGACTTAACTTGCATAACAAACAAATCAGTCATGTGAGGTTCAGCCCACTACACAATACAGCAAAACTAAACCCCTTTATCACCTTTTATTCTAATACAAATAGTTATTTAACTGCTAAACATATTTTTCTACACTCTAATAAGGGCTATTGTATATTTAAGACAAGGATTTTGCAAAACATGTCTTTAGTGAATATAAACAATTTAAACAAAACAATAAGAACATTTCTTTGAAGAATACACATGTTCTTAAGATTCTTATGAAGGAAAAACAAACTAAGAAACTGTTATGAATAACACATTTCTTAATATTTTTATTACAATAACAAAACATATGTATTTGTTTTGAAGTTTTCTTTTGAACGTTTCAAGATTATGGCCCCTGTGCAGTATCCAGGGACCTGGCTTCAACCCCCAGTCCAGTCAGCTGTTTCATTAACAAAGGAACACCAACTCACTGCTGTAGCACATGAAATAGTTTCTCCGACTGCAGAAAAAATCCTCCCACTCCCCTCCGAATTCACTGAAGCACAGAAGAGGTATCGTCCCAGTTGGAGTAGATGACATCACCTCCACTGGACCACTGCCAGTTCTCTTTGTCATGATACAGCCCGATCCAGTGACCCGTTACTATATGAAGGTATAAGACCTATAAGCATATTAACCCTGGCCTGGTCTTGAATGGTGGGCAGGTCTCTGCCTTGGTTTCTGCAGTAGCTCTGAGCTTCCTGCCATGTCTTCAAAGTTTCTTCATAGAAACATGACCAGAGGAGCCCTGGGAGAGGGGACAGCACAATAAAGATGAACAAAACGTGTTCTTCACAGAAAAGAATTCCACTGGAAATGGAACCAACAGTCACAGAATACTGGGCTTGTAAGAATGTAAGATATTAGTAGAACTGTATGGTGATAATAAATATACTAACAACATGCTTGTGGTTTGTACTGTCACACTGTATCATTCTGGCATGAGTGACGAAGGTCATGGAAACACCAGGTAGCCAAAGAAATCGTTGTGAGAAAAAACTCAGTTCACTGTCAATCAATGTTAATGTTATTTTAGAAGGTGTAAAGGTACATGTCTTGTTATTATAGGATATTGCACAGCACAGCACAATACCTGGCCTAAGGAAATATAACACTGCATTTGTTTATTATTTTTACCTGTCAAAAGAAATATAAGGGGGTGGGGTCTGACCAGCAGCAGGAAATAAACAGACAGATTTTTAAATGTTTCCCTGAGCAATGTATTTTTCATTTAATAACAGAACAAAAATAAAACTGTTTTAAACAGCTCACAAAACAGGACACCACTTGGACAAAAATAAACAGATGAACAAAACGGACTAGACAGTTTTCAAAGAAATGTAACAAAACACGGTGAGCATGTAACACTAATATTTACGTTTTTCACTTTTAGTTAACCTTCTCTCTCCACCTTCTCCCTCACCGAACACCTAACACCGGGAATGGTTTCTGGTCTCTATAGATCTGTTGTGCTGGGATTCAATTGCTAATTAATTATTCACTTGAATCCCAGCAGTGAATCAATGGACTGCAACCCTGAGGTCCCTATTACATTTAACCAGCACGTACAAGTGAATTATGCTCTCCTCGTGCTAAATACAAATCTACACTTTTTAAATACATCAAACACAGAACTGGTTATATCCTGTGTACCAATCTATACCCAACATTAACACCTGCACCTCTACAAGATAACACACAATTGCACCCAGGGGTTTGCCTGAGCCATTTAGACCCTGTGATTGATTCTCAAAGTGGAAACTGCTAGATTTGTCACCACCAAGACCTATTGAAGAGAGCTAATCATGCTTCCCTCTTTGAACCTGAAGGTTTACACTGAATTAAATGAGAACACAGTCTGAACAGGGTCCTCACCCTCACAGCAGAAGAAGGACTTCTGAGAGTTGCAGCCATAGTCAAACCATTCACCAGTCTTACTCATCATCACACAGTTCTCATCCCCTCCCCCATTGTTTGGTTGCCCATTGTTCCAGTTGTGAAATGTGTGGTTATCCCCTGGTGTGACCACTTCCAGGGCTCATTGAACAGGCCTATCCAGAAGGGCTTGCCCTGCGCTTTCTTCACTATCTCTTCATTTTCACTGGCGTTCTTTATACTGACGAGGTCGGTGTGGTGTTCTCTACAGTACTGCTGAGCTTCAGTCCAGGTTTTCAGTTCTTCAATCAGGGTGTATCTCTCAGTTATGTTGCTGGTCTCAGAACACAAACAAACAGCAGCTGAGAGGCTGGGAGCTGTGGAGGTGAGCTGGCTCTGAACCCAAAACAAATTGTGTTTTCATCAATCCTACAATTTATCACAAACAGCATCCTGTCTACAGTCAGGTACATCTGTGTGTTATTTTTAAAAAAGGGGAAACATTCTCTAATTGGCTAATTTACTCCTGTTTCGGTGTTCTCAGTTTGGTATTGTAGATCACATTGCAGACAGATTGGTATTCTCAGTAATGAGTTTAAGTCTGCGAATGTGTAGACTGGCTATCACTAATTAATCAATGTAATTTACTCAGTATGCAAACACACAGAGACACGGGTTATCACCGTGTGTAATCTACTCAAAGTGTGCCCGACACAGGAGACAGTGATTGGCACCTCCACTCAAACAGTGTCTCAGCTCTGATATGACAGCCAATCAGAAACGCTCTCTGGCCTCCCTTTATTCTGAAAGTCCAAGTCAAAGTTGTCCCTTCAGAATGGCTGCAAAGCTGTGGAGTTGGTGTACCACGCCTCTGGATCCCTTTTAAGATCCTGCTTTACCTGAAACTGAACCATACCAACGGAAGTACACAAGTACTAATACTTATCAGGGTATGAGATATGCAGTAAATTACTATCGAAAATAAAATCATACACAAACAGACACACACGCACAGACACACAGACAGGACACAGACACAGAGACACACACAGACAGATACAGACAGTCAGACAGACACAGAGACAGACAGACAAACAGAGACACAGATTACAGACAGTCAGACACACACAGACAGGCACACACACACACACACAGGACACAGACACACACACAGAGATGATCGAAAGGCAAAGTCAATCTACTGCTGACAATGTGAGAAGAACCCAAAGATGAGATTGCATCCAGATTTGCCACTATGCTGCTGTTAAAGGGCGACAGGCCCTCAAAGATACTGAAATCCAAAAGGACACGGTCCAGAAGAAAAACTCTAAGGGCTTTATGTATGATTGATTTTTCAACCTGAACTGAAAACTAATGGTTTACACCAAGTCCACAAGTTAGCATCAACTATCAGCAGTTTGAACATCACCATTGAGGGACACATCAGTCATATCCAGGATATTATCGACGATTGGGAACTGACAAGTGATCTGCATGAGGCCAGACTGCTCTCTCACACTTGTAGACACAGTACAGGAGTGGACCAGGAAAACGTTGAGAAACTATGCACTGCCTTAACAGGGAAATGCTCCAAGTATGGTGATCCTGCACAGCCCTGCACACAGCCTGTCTGAGACAATATGAGAAGGATGAGGACCGGTGATCCCTGCACAGCCCTGCACACAGCCTGTCTCAGACAATGTAAGAAGGATGAGGACCCGTGATCCCTGCACAGCCCTGCACACAGCCTGTCTCATACAATGTAAGAAGGATGAGGACCCGTGATCCCTGCACAGCCCTGCACACAGCCTGTCTCAGACAATGTAAGAAGGATGAGGACCCGTGATCCCTGCACAGCCCTGCACACAGCCTGTCTGAGACAAATGTAAGAAGGATGAGGGACCCGGTGATCCCTGCACAGCCCAGCACACAGCCTGTCTCAGACAATGTAAGAAGGATGAGGACCCGTGATCCCTGCACAGCCCTGCACACAGCCTGTCTCAGACAATGTAAGAAGGATGAGGACCCGGTGATCCCTGCACAGCCCAGCACACAGCCTGTCTCAGACAATGTAAGAAGGATGAGGACCCGGTGATCCCTGCACAGCCCTGCACACAGCCTGTCTCAGACAATGTAAGAAGGATGAGGATCCGGTGATCCCTGCACAGCCCTGCACACAGCCTGTCTCAGACAATGTAAGAAGGATGAGGACCCGGTGATCCCTGCACAGCCCTGCACACAGCCTGTCTCAGACAATGTAAGAAGGATGAGGATCCGGTGATCCCTGCACAGCCCAGCACACAGCCTGTCTCAGACAATGTAAGAAGGATGAAGACCCGAGAGACTTCTACAAGGAACTGAAACTCCTTTACTATGCAGGTGAAGCACATCCAGGGGACAATGTAGACAAGAGCTTCAAGCTGCTGTTCATACGTAACCTGTCTGCAGAGGTCAGAGCTGCCATGAGCACAGTGGAAATGCAGACAATTCAATGCCCACCATCCTGGAAGCTAAAGGAGAGTATGGTGAAATATACAGATACCCGGCCCAATACCAGCAGCACTCGGGTACTAGGAGATGAAGCAGAGCCTGACTTTCCTGAATCTGAAAGAAATGAACTGCCACAGAACTCCCAGAGAAGATTTCAACCTTCACACAGCAAACCCCAGCCCAGAGGGGAAGATAAACCTGACAGCCCTACACCTCACCAGAGGGGGGGAACAGTGTTATAGATCCATCCATCTATCACCTATGAAATGTAGGTATCTTTTGAACTGCCTCTGAAACACACCAAACACATCTAATAACCGTATGTTTTTGTATCCTTTCAAAGGGCAACTTGTATTCAGGGTTTTGACTGAAAATATTTGCAAGCTGAAATAGTTTGAGATATTATCAGCTGTAGGAGTGGGTGGATTTGCAAACTCATACAAGCTCCCCTCACAAGGATGCTTAATAATTATAAGAACTGAAATAAATGAATAATCAATTGCAATATATATATATATAATTATGTCTTTACCTTTGTAGCACATGAAGGCTTCCTGAAGGTGGCAGGGTAAATCAGTCCACTTTCCATCTGAATTGACTGAAGCACAAAAGAGGTCTGCCCTCCAGTTGGAGTAGATGACATCATCGCTGTTAGACCACTGCCAGTTCTGTGTGTCATCACGATACAGCCCGATCCAGGAACCCCAGAGAGAAGCTCCTGCAATATTTAAGAGCTGCTCTGCTTCTTCCTGGCTGCGCACAGTGGCCAGGTCTGTGTGCTTCTCTCTACAGTAGCTCTGAGCTCCAGACCAGCTCTTCTCAGTTTCCCACAAACACGTGTTTTCTGATCTGGTTGTACGCAGGCACACAAAACCCTGATAAAGAATAAACAGCATTATTAACATGCTGATAGCTAGTGGAGTGAAAGATTAATAGACTGAGACAGGACAACATCCTATACCAACTCATTCTCAGAAATGTTCTGTCTCCGCCGAGGAACTGAAGACATTTTAAAAAAAAAAATAGATTTAAATACATTTTAGAAACATATTTTCATATATTTTAACATCAATGGAGATTTATTCATTTTAAATATATTGCAATATGTTCCATCAAATACATGAAGATATTTTTGAAATCTATTCTGATTGATGTAAGGTATTACCCTGTGTGGCGCTGTTGCCTCCCAGATGGTATTTGCAGGCACAGACACAGAAAGCTGCACGGTTAAATGCACTAATGAGCCTTTAATTAAAACAAATGAACAACACAAATGATACAAAACAACAACACCACACTGGTCAAAAATAAAAGGCACAAGGGCTGACAGCTGTGCGAGGTATTCGGCAGCGTAATGGATTCGTGGCAACGCTAATAGCTGTGCGGGGCGCCGCGGCAGAGGAAATGATGTTAGTGGCAACGCTAACAGCTGTGCGGGGCGCCATGGCAGAGGAAATGATGCTAGTGGCAACGCTAACAGCTGTGCGGGGCGCTGCGGCAGATGAAATGATGCTAGTGGCAACGCTAATAGCTGTGCGGGGCGCCAGCGGCAGAGGAATGATGTTAGTGGCAACGCTAACAGCTGTGGGGGCCCCTGCGGCAGAGGAAATGATGCTAGTGGCAATGCTAACAGCTGTGCGGGGCCAGGCAGAGGAAATGATGCTATGGCACGCAATAGCCAGCGGCGCGGGCAGAGGAAATGATGTTAGTGGCAATGCTAACAGCTGTGCGGGTGCCGCGGCAGAGGAAATGATGCTAGTGGCAACGCTAATAGCAAAGGGGCGCTGCGGCAGGAGGAAATGATGCTAGTGGCAACGCAATAGCTGTGCGGGTGCTGCGGCAGAGGAAATGATGCGGTGGCAACGCTAACAGCTGTGCGGGGCGCTGGCAGAGGAAATGATGCTAGTGGCAATGCTAACAGCTGTGCGGGGTGCTGCGGTAGAGGAAATGATGCTAGTGGCAATGTTAACAGCTGTGCGGGGCGCCGCGCAGAGGAAATGATGCTAGTGGCAACGCTAACAGTTGTGCGGGTGGCAGCAGGGAATGATGTTAGTGGCAACGCCAACAGTTGTGCGGGCGCTGCGGCAGAGGAAATGATGCTAGTGGCAACGCCAATAGCCAAAGGGGCACTGCGGCAGAGGGAATGATGCTAGCGGCAACGCTTAACAGCTGTGTGGGAAGCGCCATGCAGAGGAAATGATGCTAGTGGCAACGCCAACAGCTGTGCGGGGTGCTGCGGCAGAGAAATGATGCTAGCGGCAACGCCAATAGCTGTGCGGGCCCGCGGCAGAGGAAATGATGCTAGTGGTAACGCTAACAGCTGTGCGGGCACTGCGGCAGAGGAATGCTAGTGGCAACGCTAACAGCTGTGGGGTGTGACAGAGTGGTTGCAGTGATGACGTCACGGACCAAGACCAAGCAACACATAAACAAAGAAGGGCGGTAGTGAAACTGCAGTGCTACAGCCAGCGCGTTTATTAAATAAAAGATTTAAACAAAACAAGAAAGAAACAAATGGGCACGTTGGCAAACAAATAAGTATCATGCTATTGAAAACCAGTATGCTTAGCAGTTGTTTTAACAGTTGTTTTAGCTCCTTGCTCGCTCTCCTGTACTCTCCCCTGTACACTCTCCGCAAGGGTAGAGAGCTGCAGGTTTATATACAGTATAATCTCCCGATTAGCAACAATTAATCAATGAATTAACTCAGGAGATGGTCACCGTCTGCACGAAGTTTAATAAGGATGCGTGACTGTCAGCTAGCTAAATAAATCACTAGCTGATCAGTCACGCATCCTCACGGGGTTTAAATATAAAAACAGTAACAAATACGCAACACTTATCTGCACCACAAACAACAATACAACTATAAAAACACAGTGCACATATATATATATAGGCGACACCCGCCACACATGCCCCTCCTTGTGTGCAGCACATGGGCCTTTCAGCCACCCTCGCCTTTGTCCCCTGCAGAGTCCCGGATAGCAGTCCCGGACAAGGAACAGGGACAGTAACGGGCCAAAGGTGGCGGCCACGGTGGGATGTCCTCCTCCCACCCAAACAGCTGTAGCGTCCCAGTGACCGCACACAGGCCAGCTCCAGCCAAGGAAATTTGGGGTGGTCTCCAGATCTCCCCTTCTTCATGGCTGTCAGCCCTCCGGGTGGGCGCCACCCGCTGCTCTGCAGCGAATTTGCCGCGGGCCAGCTGTCTCCTGACCTCCCCCTTCTTCGTGGGGCTGCAGCCCCCTTCATGGGGCTCCAGCCATACTATTTCCTGCCGCGATGGAGGGACTGGTAGCGACCCCAGGCGACGCAGAACCCTCAGCGACCCCAGGCGGGCAGGACCCTCGGGAGGCGAGGCAGCAGCAGGGACCCTGGGAGGAAGGCAGCAGCAGCGAACCCTCGGGAGGCGACGGCAGCAGCGGACCCTCGGGAGGCGGCACGGCAGCAGCAGCGGACCTCGGGAGGCGAACTGGGAGGGGAGCCCTGGCCATGGAGGCGGCCAGCGGGAGCTCCTTCTCCCTCATACCCTGTAACTGATGGTCCCACAGGCGATGCAGAGCAGCAGGCATCCTTGGGCGGTGCGAGGCAGGCATCCTTGGGCAGTGTAAGGCAGGCAGGAGCAGTCCTTTCCATGGCGGTGGAGGTGGAACCAGCAGGCATTCACCCTCTGCTGGTGGAAGGAAGGAGGCAGAGACAGCAGGTATTCTTCCTCTGCTGCTGGAGGCCTGGGTTTCTGGACCTGTGGGCCTTCCCCCCTGGGCTGTGGCCTCCCAAGTTCCCCCCTTCTGGCGCTGGATGTACAGGCTCCCCCCCCACCTGGTCGCTGGACGCACAGGCTCTGCCCTTCTGGGCGCTGGACGCCGCGGGCTCCGCCCTTCTGGGCACTGGACTACGGGCTCCCCCCCTTCTGGGCGCTGGATGCTCGCCCCCCTCTTGCATGGGGCATATGGCCAATGTGTGCCCATATACCCCACAGCCAGGGCACAACTCCGCCCACGACGCTCGTAATATAAACCTCCCAATATCCTCCCGATCTCCTCCTGCTGTTGCTGCGGTTGCTGTTGCTGATGCAGCTTACCTCTCCCCCTTCTCTTCCTGCTCCTTCTTCCTGCCTTCCCTCTCCTGGGCCGGTTCCTCCTCCTCGTCCCTGGTAGGGGCAGATCGCCACTCGTGCCCGCCCACACCGCATAGTAAAGGCACCAGCCTTGGTCCTCAGACCACCAGGAGGTCCTCAAACACAAAAACACTTTTTTGAAAAAACAACAAAAAAGCCCTTTGCTGTTCCTGGTCCAGCTCCTGGAGGCGTTGTTTGTCCCACGAGGACACAATATGTGGCAGACTGGTTGCAGCGATGACGTCACGGACCAGGAAGAAGTAACACATAAACAAAGAAGGTCGGTGGTGAAACTGCAGCGCTATGGTGCTCAGCGTTTTTATTAAATAGTAAATAAAACAAAAGATTTAAACAAAACAAGACAGAAACAAAAGGGCACGTTGGCCAAACAAATAAACAAATAAGTATTGTGCTAGTGAAAACCAGCATGCTCAGCAGTTGTTTTTAACAGTTGTTTTTTCCTTGCTCTCTCCTGTACTCTCCCCTGTACACTCTCCAGGAGGTAGAGAGCTGCAGGTTTATATACAGTGACCATCTCCCGATCAGCAACAATTAATCAATGAATTAACTTTCGGGAGATGGTCACCGTCTCTAAGTTTAATAAGGATGCGTGACTGTCAGCTAGCTAAATAAATCACTAGCTGATCAGTCACGCATCCTCCAAGGTTTTAAAACAGAAACAAATACGCAGCGCTTTTATTCGCTGCAAACAATACAAATCATAATAACACAGTGCACATATATATATAGACGGGACATATACAAGGGGCACTAGGAAATAATGGTCTGGTGTAGCAGCTGTCTGCAGGTATCTCTGTCCTAAGAGGGAAATGATCTTAATTAGCCATGTAACAACTGTCTGAGGAACCTCTCTGACAAGAGGAAATGATGCTAATTAATGGCAATAACAACTATCTTGGAGGCCTACTGACGGAAATGTCTGGTATCTGACAGAAATGTCTGAGTGTACTTGTAATAACAACTGTCTTAGGCTCTTGACGGGGAAATGATGCTAATTAACCATGCTGTAGCTGTGTGCAGGCGTACGGCAGAGGGAAGCGTGCTAGTGGCAACCTTAGCACTGGCCTGTCATGATGCGACAGAGGAAATGATGTGATGGCAGCTTATATAACAGCTGTCTTGAGCAGGGAAATGATGCTAATTAGCTTAAGCATGTAGCTGTAGCCTGTCTTGAGGGAGGCATCTTGACAGAGGAAATGATGCTAATTATGCGCTACAGCCATCGGGGCGCTACAACAGAGGAAAATGATGCTAGTGGAGCTGTGCGGAAGCTAAAGAGGAAATGATGCTAGTGGCAACGCTTAACCCTGTGCGGGCGCCGAAAGAGGAATGGCTCGCATGGCAAACTAATAACAGCTGTGAAGCGCTCGGCAGAGGAAATTATGCTAGCGCAACGCCAACAGCTGTGTGGTGCTACGGCAGAGGAAATGATGCTAGCGGCAACGCTAACACTGTGCAGGGCACTGCGGCAGAGGAAATGATGCTAGTGGCAATGCCAACAGCCGTGCGGGCACTGCCTCAGAGGAAATGATGCTAGTGGCAATGCTAACAGCTGTGCGGGGCGCTGCGGCAGAGGAAATGATGCTAGTGGCAACATAACAGCTGTGCGAGGCAGAGGAAATGAAACACACATAACATACATTAAGAACTACTATTGTTAGAGTATTCAAAACTGTTCAGTCATGAATTGCAACCGTATCTGAGAACTGAACTAAGAATATAAATACAAACCGATCATTTTAGAAAAGAGACGGAATGTATGTCTTTTTAAATGAAGCAGTTGCTTTAAAATTATTAACATTGAATTAAATCCGAAACCATTTATATTGATCCCAATTCAAATCATCAGACATTATGTCAATTCGTACAGATAAACATTAAAAACTGATACATAAATTATACAATAGATGCAAGCTTATTAGCAACTCTGATAAAGACAACTTTTGGTTATTAAAACCTTTACAGGAACCAATCCTATCCCACGGTTTTCGCTTAACAACTTTCAGATAATTCCAACTTTTGATGGCTACCAAACAGCATCTAATGTATATAAATCAAAAGCTGAATTCAGGAGTTAAAAGTTAAAATTTACAAAAGATCATCCTGCGGAAGATTGAAAAGGAGATATTACTATTTTTTTTACT
>CM072681.1:17202510-17231440 GCA_036884735.1 Huso huso | reverse complement strand
TGCGCTTGCGCATTAACGTCAAAAAGAAATGCTGACGGTGCGTTCACTTAGATCATTCTGTGCAGAATCTGAGCAGTTTATCCAATGATCTTAGAATTGATGAGATTCTGCACAGAATCTGCAGAGAATGATCTCCGTGAACACACCCTTAATCAGCCTCTCAGTGCGTCTGTACTGGCTTTTCTGTGCCCTGCTGTACTGCGCGTAGCAGGTGGAACACAGGCAGGGGCTGCATTATTTTGATTCAGGTTCCTAAAATCTAGTTTTCAGCATTAGACGTAAAATACCAAAAATGGACGACCAAGCAAAACAAGCAAAGTATATTTGGGCTGAGGATCGTGTTGAGACATTTCCCAAAGAAACTGTACATGCAGATGAAGGGAATTGTTTAGTACATCTTGTAAAGTATCTTAAAGGAAATACGATCGATCGCTATAGCTTCAGAATCCCACATTAAACAAAAGGCTACTACAGAGGCTGCTGAACAGAACGTAAAGCAAACAACAGCTTTCAGAAAACAAATTTGACAGAGCGCAGACAAAAAATATTCCTGTGTCGGTTCAGCCTGCTGTTTACTTTTTAAACACAGTTAGAATTTTAGACCCGAATAGACGCGTTTTCTTTGTTTTGACTCGGTACTGATAAAATAGATTCCTGGATGGGACGAATAACATGACAACGAGCGAGCTGCATATATGGACTTTATTAAAGAATGCCAGATACCTTTGTGTAACCGAGTTTTGGGACTGTTTCTAATTGATGTCCACATCTGTATAACTTGGCAAAGCTTTGCCGTACACTTCCAATCAATTCAGTGGATGCAGACGTGCAGTCTCAATGTATGTTCAAACACACACCAGACAGAGAATGTCGGCAGCAACTGTTGGGAGATGTTGCATGCTTGCCTTTAACAAATGCCAGCACTCTGTTTTAGTAAGGAAGCAAGTACCGCTATTTTTAGGCTTTTTTAGCGCTCTGAAATATTAGGTGTATTTCATGTTTAAACAGGTCCGCGAAATGTCCGTGAAATCCTCATTATAATCCTAATCCTAATTGGATGACTTGACCATGGTCATATGACTGAATCCATTTTTTCTTCCTCACTGCGTTCGGTACTTGCTCTGTCTTTTTTGATTTTTAGTGACAGACTCGTCAACAACACCAGCCATCATAACACTTCATCAGTAAAACCGGACGCACAGGCGCACGCAGCAAGGAACACACATGACGCATCCCGCATCACGTGACTGTGCAGGTTAACGTGATTGGATAGCCGCATAGATGCAATGCAAACAACTCACTCAATCAACACGCCCTAAATCAGTAGAGTATGATGTTGTACCGCCAGGCAGTGCAGCAGCCACATATACTGCATTTCATAACGAGAAAATAAAAATGTCACAAAATCGGGACGAATGGCGTCCCGACAGTACCTCGATCGGGACGCGGGACAAAGCCCCTATAGGTTTCATAAATAATATTTCTACGTTTTCTGTGTAGACAGTCATACTGGCGTTCTCATTAATTTAATTAGATTTAACGTTGTATTTTATATGCATATCATTCCCTCCCATTCCTTTTTTTCTCATTAACTTAAGCTTACCTTTTCACAGCCTCAATCTCCCCCTGTCCGCGTCATTTTCCAGTTGCAGCTGTCTGTCAGCACTTGATTACATTTGCTCAAAATGTGTTGATAATTTGCCCTGAACCGACGCTGCAGCTGGATGTTTGTGTGTATGGAGGCTATACCGCTGTAAAATATCTGTGTGTCCGCCAGAAAATACACACGACCGTGATTACACTAACATTATTAAAACATTTTAGAAGTTAAAAAAACAGATACCGGTATTAATATACTCGATCTGCTTTTATAGATTCGCTGAAGTTTTAAATTATACATGTACAGTAGTTGCTTCTGATTCATGTCGTTTAAATTAAACGCACTTCATTTTCTGATATTCGGATTCTTCAATCTCTGCGCCACGCATACTCGCTTCTCGTTGGTCAGTTTCTCTGGTTACGGCTGCGCAGCTCCAGGATCGGATCAAGATTTCGGATCAGTGGAGCTTGATCCTGATCCGCTTAGTACAACGCCTTTTCATGATCCGGCTCCAGTGAGCCCGGATCCGATCCTGTTTTTTGATCTCGTTAGTACAACCGGCTCCAGGTGTAATACTGTGGTGTTTAGTCATGTGGAACTCTAAATAATTGCTAAACGTTATGGGTTTAATTTGTGTCGTAGTTTAATGTTTAGATTTTAAACACCAGCCCTGTTATAAACCCGTACAAAATGTTTTAAAAGTGTTGCAAATCATAAACACGTCCCAGAGTTTACAAAATAAACACCGCAGGGTGTTTAAATCCTAACACATTTAGAATTACAAACTCAGTGAGGTGTTTGAAAAGAGTTTTAAAGTTAAACACTCGGTCTTACAGTGTACGATACTGTGTTAATACACATACTGTATGTGAATCTGCAGGTTACCATCCCTGTCAACGCGTTTCAACAATTAATGTACAGTAAGAAATATTAATAAACTGACGTCAGAGACCGGTCCTGGCGTCAAAGATTCATTCCATTCCGCGTCGCTGATTTTGCACACCGCTAAACCCCGCGGTTTCAAACGTCTTGTATTATTATAAAAACTCACCATCGTATAATATTATAAAAAGAAAAGAAAGAAAAATGAAATCGCGAGTTGCAAAGTGTTGCAGCTTGAATGCGCCTGGGGGTTTGTTGGTCGGTTCTTTTCGATGGTTTGTTGTATTGATTTTGGGCCGCCTTGGTCAAGGATTTGAGGAACGGGGTGTTACTGTATTCTGGGACCCTGCCTTAAAATTCAAATTCAGGTTCTGGATTGACTGGTCGAAGCTAGAGTACTGGTGGCGACTCCGTGTGCAGACAGTTCAACCGCAAGCACAAGACGTCTTTGTGTGTATCGTTATTTTACTTTGATTAAAAATGGACCGCGGTAACCAGAGCTTCGACGTGTGGAAAGACTACTTCGGTCTGGCCGAACTGCTGCAGGAAACGAGGACTGGTGGCGCTGCTGGAAGCGAGCCGGGTCCCGAACCGAGTCCCGGTGCTGCAGCTGGCATGGCGGCGACACAGCCCGACCGCGGCACGAAGCAGCAGAGCTCTTCAGAAGTCAAGTCGCCGGCGCTAAACCAACCCGACCCGACGGACGGAGGAAGCAAGTTCTGCGTGTTTTGCAAAAAGAACGGGGAGTCCAGAAAGGTCTACAACAGCCACAGCTTTAAGGACGGTGACAAAGTGCTGTGCCCCTATCTCAGACGCTACAAGTGCCCGCGTTGCGGTGCCACCGGAGATGAAGCGCACACGAAGCGCTACTGCCCGCAGCGAAACACAGACTACCACGGCCCGCTAAAGAGAAGCGAGACGGGCAAGGCGCCAGGGGGAGCCCCCCTTCAGTGATACCCCACGAATATATTTGAGATGCCCACGGCCCAGAACCGCCCCAGACCGACAGGCTCCTATTCAAGTCTGGGGAAGCAAAAACACAACTGGGACGGCGGGTAACCGTTCTTCCTCAAAAAACCAAACCAAACCCCAGTTGTTTTAAATGTGGGTTTGTTGTTTGTTCTCGCTGCACTTTGCTGCCGTGTTGTCTGCGTTTGCAAGCTGTACTTTGTTTTCTGCTGTAAATAAATATTCGGCGTGTTAATGTATTACGAGTCTAATACACAGTATATGTGTGTCTATATGTAAATGTTTTGAATTGCATGTAGAGTTCTTCAGTATAGATGTATAGATGTAAAGGTTTTGTATTGGATAGTTCTTCACCACTGCTCCTCGATTGCATTGTTCCAAGGAGTTTACATCCAATATAAACAATCTACATTTATTCTTCGTTGTGTCTCTATTCTTTGTTTTTTTGTGTCGATGCACATTATTATTAACTTCAATTTCAAACATTTCTGTACTTTTACAAGAAACACGCAAAACTCTTGCATCACCATTAACTCACTGTGCTTCATGCAGTCGAATGAAACCCGCTGAATAATGTGACGTTAACATATTGAATAAAAAATGGGACATTTCAAAATCTAACATGAAATACTACTGTACTGCTATTGTGGCTTCCGGTAGACTTTTGCAATATCATTTTGTCGCTTCTTTTGATTACACGATGTTATATAAAATATCTACATTGTGTTCAGATAGGTTTTCTTTTTTTTTTTATATGTCAATCCTAAAAATGTTTTTTTTTGGTGCAAAACATTTGACCTGAGCTGCAGATTTCACTTTGGCTTCAGAACTAGAAACAAACAGCAATTACAACAATAAAGCCTTTGATAAAAATAAATAAATAAAGAGGTCTCTCCTGCAGGGGGCGATAGGCGAATGCAGTCCCTAAAGAGACGTTTTTTTTGAGCTGGAGCTCTGCTTATTATACTCAGTATGTACGCCGTGGTTCCTGCCCCTGTCCCCTCACCCTATCCTGGCTAGTCGCAGCCCATGCTTGGGTGATGTCACTCCAGTCGTCAGTCACTTTAAGGTTCGCTTCCTGTGGAGTGTTTTTAACACGTGCTTCGGGTCTGTTTTTTGTAACGCAGATCAGTTTGCAGACGTCAGGTTTGAGGAGTTTTGCCGGTGATGGGATCTTCACGGTGAACTACATGTTACACGGCAACTGAAATCCGTGAAAAAAATAAATAATACAAAACACAGCCGTAGTCACACGCGACATCTTCAAGCTGTGATCTAGGTCAGGATAAAAACTAGAAAACAGCTTTTTAAAAGGAATTCCAATACAAACCTTCCACACCAATGAGAACAGGGAGTAACTTCAGTATGAGAGAACAAACTTTACTCAACATGTAAAAAAAAAAAACATTTGGTAAGCCGCTTCAAAACAATCAATTAAATAAATAATAATAATAAAAAAAACATTTATAAAAGACAACCAAATACTCAGTATTTTCTAAAACCGTTTAGACTTTAAGAACGTAAAAAAAATAACCCAACAAAAACACACACAGAAGCACCTGACCACTGCAGCTCAGTGACTGCTGAATATTTTTGCGTTGTGTGTCTGCGGGTGCCTCTTGTGCAGGGCAGGGGGGGCAGGGCGGCTTCTGGCTTTCCTTCCACCCCGAGCTCTCAGTTACTTAATTGCTCTAAATTATTTGATGAATTGGACACATTAAACACTTCTCTCTCCCCGGCCTCACAATGTTTCACAGCTCGTGCACACTTTGAATCAAGGACATTTTTTTTTTAAAACGGTGTGTCTCCCAAAGGGGTTACAGGTACTTGGGGTTGGCAGTGTGTCTCCAGCGGGGTTACAGGTCCTTGGGGTTGGCGGTGTGTCTCCCAGCAGGGTTACAGGTCCTTGGGGCTGGCGGTGTGTCTCCCAGCGGGGTTACAGGTCCTTGGGGTGGGCGGTGTGTCTCCAGCGGGGTTACAGGTCCTTGGGGTGGGCGGTGTGTCTCCCAGTGGGGTTACAGGTCCTTGGGGTTGGCGGTGCGTCTCCAGCGGGGTTACAGGTCCTTGGGGTTGGCGGTGTGTCTCCCAGCGGGGTTACAGGTCCTTGGGGTGGGCGGTGTGTCTCCCAGTGGGGTTACAGGTCCTTGGGGTTGGCGGTGTGTCTCCAGAGGGGTTACAGGTCCTTGGGGTTGGCGGTGTAGCGAGCAGCTCCCCTCCAGCCCAGCCTGGCCCTGCGGGGGTTCCTTCCAGACTGCAGCTCCCGGTGAGTCAGCATGATGAGCCGGCTGAAAAAGGGCCCGCACACGATGTCAGAGACCGGGGAGGAGAGGAGAGACAGAGAGACACAGAGCAGGGCAGTGGGGCTTCACAGTGCAGCTAGATGTCAAGCGGAGCAAAAAGCACAGCATTACGCAGACAGGGAGAGAGAGAGAACGGGGAAGGGATGTGTAACCAGGCACGGGTGCAAACTGCAGATACAGAGAGACAACAGATTGTCAGGAAGATATTTGTAATGACAGACAGAGGCAGACACACAGACCAGAGCGAGTGAAAGGAGCGAGCGGTGAAGCAGTCTGGTGTCTCGGGTGAGTTCACTTACTTGATCTGCGAGAGTTCCTCTATGAGTCCGCACACCAGCTCGCTGGAGTCCTCGTAGTCCTGCAGAGACTGGGACCGGGGCTCCAGCATCGCCTCCCTGAAGACAAGAACACATAGCAGCACTGAAACAGCCAGCCAGCCAGCCACTGCAGCTCTAACGCCAGCCAGCCACTGCAGCTGTAAAGCCAGCCAGCCACTGCAGCTGTAACGCCAGCCAGCCACTGCAGCTGTAACGCCAGCCACTGCAGCTGTAAAGCCAGCCAGCCACTGCAGCTGTAACGCCAGCCAGCCACTGCAGCTGTAAAGCCAGCCAGCCACTGCTGCTGTAAAGCCAGCCAGCCACTACAGCTCTAACACCAGCCAGCCACTGCAGCTGTAACGCCAGCCAGCCACTGCAGCTCTAACGCCAACCAGCCACTGCAGCTCTAACGCCAGCCAGCCACTGCAGCTCTAACGCCAGCCAGCCACTGCAGCTGTAACGCCAGCCAGCCACTGCAGCTGTAAAGCCAGCCAGCCACTGCAGCTCTAACGCCAGCCAGCCACTGCAGCTCTAACGCCAGCCAGCCACTGCAGCTCTAAAGTCAGCCAGTCACTGCAGCTCTAACGCCAGCCAGCCACTGCAGCTGTAAAGTCAGCCAGCCACTGCAGCTGTAACGCCAGCCAGCCACTGCAGCTGTAAAGCCAGCCAGCCACTGCAGCTCTAACGCCAGCCAGCCACTGCAGCTCTAACGCCAGCCAGCCACTGCAGCTGTAAAGTCAGCCAGCCACTGCAGCTCTAACGCCAGCCAGCCACTGCAGCTCTAACGCCAGCCAGCCACTGCAGCTCTAACGCCAGCCAGCCACTGCAGCTGTAAAGTCAGCCAGCCACTGCAGCTCTAACGCCAGCCAGCCACTGCAGCTCTAACATAGCCAGCCACTGCAGCTCTAACGCCAGCCAGCCACTGCAGCTCTAACGCCAGCCAGCCACTGCAGCTGTAAAGTCAGCCAGCCACTGCAGCTCTAACACCAGCCAGCCACTGCAGCTCTAACGCCAGCCAGCCACTGCAGCTGTAAAGTCAACCAGGCACTAGAGCTGTAACGTCTCCACTGGAGTAGGACACCTAGCAGCACCGAGACATTTTAGGATTGAAATATCATTTAAATAAATCAATAAATCAATAAATCAATAAATAAATAAATAAACACTATTTGAACATCATTTTGATCTGTTATTTAACATCATGTAATCAATGAAACAACAAAACGGTATCCTGAAAATAAAGTCTACCTGAAGCCATAACAGCGGCACAGCAGCATTTCATGTTAGATTTCCAAATGTCACATTTGTCGTCAGTTTTTCGTTAAGTACATGGGAAAACTACAAAGCGGTGGTGTGTACCTCAATATGTGAACGTAACGTTATTCAGCAGGTTTCATCCGACTTTACGTAGCAAAATGAGTTCGTTCTATAGGGGGACCACAGCTGTATAGAGGCACCGGGGGCGATCCCCCAGCCTCTGCTGAATGCTTCATTGTAAAACCTTCAGCAGCCTTCTGTTCAAAAAGACGACTTCTAATCTAAACGCTTTCTCACTGGATTTGAGTTTTTCTTTCAGCGTTTCAAAGGAATTACCTTTTGAACAAAAGGACACAAACACCCATTCAAACACACTAATGGAGAACAGATGTTTGAAAACGTCCCCCCTCCCTCCCTCTCTGCTTACCCCAGTGTGATCTCGTGGAGCTGCGAGTCCGAGATGGAGCCAGTGGAGAGAGGCAGCTCCAGGGCAGAAACACTGGACTCTGTCCCAAGGACGGGGAGCGGAGCCGGGAGAGAGCAGGAGTCAGGGAAGCGCTGCAACACACAGGGAGATTCTTACAGAGCGATAGAGGCTGCCTGGAAACCATGGCAAACTCAGTGCTATATAATCCTGAGGGGGGGAGACTGACTGACTGCTAAAACATCAGGAGAAACTTTAATAAGGGACCATGTTAATATGACTCTGACTGACTGATCCGCTGCCCACAGTAAACACCGGTCACTCACCTGCATGGAGCAGTTGTGCAGAAACTCAGAGTCCCACTCGCTGTGATCCTCGCAGCTCTGTGTGGCCCCCGCGTCCTCTCTCTCAGACTTGGGGCTCCCCCGGGCAGCAGCTGGGGTAATGGGGTGGGGTCCCCCCTCCTCTCGATCCTGGGCGGCCGAGGCAGGGTCTGTCTGTCCGCCTGCCCCAGCTGCTCCCTGGAGACTTCCCTCCGCCTCTGTGTGAGTCAGATCAGGGCAGGCTGTCTCAGCGCACACTAGCGCGGTCGTCACCTCCCTCTTCCCAGCAGCAGCAGCAGCAGCACTGGTGGCAGGCTTGCACCGCCTTGACCGCGCCGCCCCCTTAGCCTTGCGCTGCCCGGCCCCCGCGTCGCTCGAGTCTTCCATCTCCAGCACGGCGAACCAGGATTCCCAGTCCCTCTCCTCCAGCACGCACGGGTTCACGTGCATTATGCTGCTGGTTTGGATTCTGCTGCTGCTGCTGCACTGGATGATGACGTTGATAGTTTGTTGTTCTCTGAAAGCTTTATTTGTCCCCAGTCGCTTCCCTCTCCCTCTCCGAAGCTCTGCAATGCTTTTAACTCTTCCGTCTCGGTTCTGCTCTGTGAATGGCTTTGCTGGGTTTTTCTCATGAAATCCTTCTCATTCATTTCAGGGCCCGCCTCCTCACTGTCTTGGATTTTCCTGCCTGCTGCCGATTCCGCGTCCTCATTCCCGAGCCGGATCCGGGATCGCCCCGCGCAGCTCCGAGGGGACCAGGAGGCGGCAGAGGCATGAGGCGGCGGTGTTGTTCCGGATCCCGGATTCGGGAAAACTTGCGAGCCCTTCTCCATCGCGACTCCTCGCTCCTGCCTGGGGATCACCCCTTTGCAGAGCCTCGTAGATTCTTCTCTCTCGGGAACGGAGGCTGCTGCTGCTGCTGCTGCTGCTGCTGCTGCTGCTGGTAGGGCAGGGGGCTCTCCGAGGGTTCCGCAGTGGGAATGTGGGGGTGCAGGCTGAGCCCCAGCTTGCTTGCAAGGCTCCGCCACCCCTTTCCCTGCAGATCGGCCGATGTTTCAGCCTGTGTCTCTCGGGTAAGTCTCAACGTGTTTCGACTTGGCTGACTCGGACTGCTTCCCCCCCACTGTAAACACAGCCTCCGCGCTCCCTAATAAACAGGCTAGCCCTCCCTGTGGACTACCAGCAACACCACCGCCCCTGCGTTTCTGTACCCTCCAACCCCAGAGAGGCTTTTAATCCAGGGGTCCCGCACCTCGGGATGGGGTAGGTGCTCCTGCCCCCCCTCTCCCTGCCCCCCTGCTCCGTTACAGTGGGATGCTGCCTCTCTGGATCTGCCTCCTGTCTCTGCTCTCCCGGTGCTGGCTTTGTGGTTCGCCCGCGCGCCCCCGTGACTGTGGAGGGTGGCGTCTCCCTGCCCGCCCTTCCCCTGCCCCCTGTGCTGGTCCGGTGGTATCCTCCGGCGGCGCTGGGCTGGGCGACATCATCATCATCATCATCCTCATCATCATCGCAGGATGAGCCCGCAGTGGAGGAGCGGCCCGGGAGGATATTCTGAAAACGCAAGCACAGCAGACAGCAGTTCAGTAAAACAAGGAAAGCAACTTCAAAATACATTTTATTACTTAAAATAGTCTGAACTGACCCCCCTCCTGCCCGCCACCTTCTTACCCTTCATATGGCATCTGCAGTATAGAAAACTAATGCAATTACTGAAATACTGTTTTTGTTACAGGGATCCTTATGGGCCGATAGTGTCGATCTGTTATTATTAATTATTAATTTAGCAGACGCTTTTATCCAAAGTGACTTAGAGACTAGGGGGTGAGCTATGCTTCATCAACAATTGCTGCTGCTGCAGAGTCACTTCCAATAGGACCTTGTTTGTTTCACGTCTCATCTGAAGGATGTCTGCCTGTCTGTCACTCTACATGGTGAGCACGATCGCTGCTCCTGATTTCACACCGGTCTCCACCCATCTTGTATCACATGCTCCTGAGCCTTCTTTCAGGTTGCTTTGGGCTGTAACCCTGATACAAATGCTCAGTTTAACACCAGTGCAATTAGGAGGGATATGTCCTTGTTTGGTTAAGGTGTGTTTTTTTTTCTTTTAATATATAAACGTTTTACCCGAGCCCAGGTGCTGCTCTTCAGTTCTAGTTGCCCTGCCTCAGACACGCTTGTTATTACAGAGTCCAGCCGCACGAGTCTCTACAGAAGCGGGAGCCTCGACACGCCTTGTTATTACAGAGTCCAGCCAATACGGTCTCTATAGAAGTCCAGGGAGCCTCAGACACCTTGTTATTACAGAGTCCAGCCTTTATAGAAGTGGAGTTTTATAGAAGCAGGAGCCTCGACACACAGAGCCCAGTTAGTTGCAGAGTCCAGCACGCACGAGTCTCTATAGAAGAAGGGAGCCTCAGACACGCTTGTTATTACAGAGTCCAGCCGCACTCCCCTTTATAGAAGTCCCTCTACAGAAGCGGGAGCCTCGGACACGCTGTTATTGCAGAGTCCAGCCCAGAAGCTCTCTACAGAAGGGAGCCTCGGACACACGCTTGTTATTACAGAGTCCAGCCCATGAAATCTCTACAGAAGGGAGACACACGCCTGTTATTGCAGAGTCCAGCCCTCGGACACGCCTGTTATTATGAGTCTCTACAGAAGCGGAGCCTCGGACACGCTGTTATTACAGAGTCCAGCCGCATCGAAGTCTCTATAGAAGCTCGGGGAGCCAGCAGCGACTCTTATAGAAGAGCCGGACACGCTGTTATTACAGAGTCCAGCCACACGAGTCTTTATAGAAGCAGGAGCCTTGGACACGCTGTTATTACAGAGTCCAGCCGCACGAGTCTCTATAGAAGCGGGAGCCTCAGACACGCTGTTATTACAGAGTCCAGCCAGTACGAAGTCTTTACAGAAGCGGAAGCCTCGGACACGCTGTTATTACAGAGTCCAGCCGCACGAGTCTCTATAGAAGCGGGAGCCTCAGACACGCTGTTATTACAGAGTCCAGCCGCGCGAGTCTTTACAGAAGCGGGAGCCTCAGACACGCTGTTATTACAGAGTCCAGCCGCACGAGTCTCTATAGAAGCGGGAGCCTCAGACACGCTGTTATTACAGAGTCCAGCCGCACGAGTCTCTATAGAAGGGGAGCCTCGGACGCTGTTATTACAGAGTCCAGCCGCTGAAGTCTTTACAGAAGCGGGAGCCTCAGACACGCTGTTATTACAGAGTCCAGCCGCGAGTCTCTATACAGAAGCTGGAGCCTGGACACGCTGTTATTGCAGAGTCCACGCCGCCAGCCGCACGAGTCTTTATAGAAGGGGAGCCTCGGACACGCTGTTATTACAGAGTCCAGCCGCGCGAAGTCTCTACAGAAGGGGAGCCTCAGACACGATGTTATTGCAGAGTCCAGCCAAAGCGAAGTCTCTCCAGTCAGGCAGAAGGGAGCCTCGGACACGCTGTTATTGCAGAGTCCAGCCATGAGTCTCTACAGAAGTTGGGAGCCTCGGTACAGCCGCTGTTATTGCAGAGTCCAGCCAATAGAAGTCTCTACAGAAGCGGGAGCCCTCGGTTACACGCTGTTATTGCAGAGTCCAGCAGCGCGAGTCTCTACAGAAACGGGAGCCTCGGACACGCTGTTATTACAGAGTCCAGCCGCACGAGTCTCTATAGAAGCGGAAGCCTCAGACACGCTGTTATTGCAGAGTCCAGCCGCGCGAGTCTCTACAGAAGCAGGAACCTCGGACACGCTGTTATTACAGAGTCCAGCCGCACGAGTCTCTATAGAAGCGGGAGCCTCGGACACGCTGTTATTACAGTCCAGCTGGACGACTCTTTATAGAAGTGGGAGCCTCGGACACGCTGTTATTACAGAGTCCAGCAGCACGAGTCTTTATAGAAGTTGGAGCCTCAGACACGCTATTATTACAGTCCAGCCGCACGAGTCTCTATAGAAGCTGGAGCCTCGGACACGCTGTTATTACAGTCCAGCTGGACGACTCTTTATAGAAGTGGGAGCCTCGGACACGCTGTTATTACAGAGTCCAGCCGCACGAGTCTTTACAGAAGCGGGAGCCTCGGACACACTGTTATTACAGAGTCCAGCCACACGAGTCTTTACAGAAGCGGGAGCCTCGGACACGCTGTTATTACAGAGTCCAGCCGCACGAGTCTCTACAGAAGCGGGAGCCTCGGACACACGCTGTTATTACAGAGTCCAGCCGTGCGAGTCTCTACAGAAGCGGGAGCCTCAGACACACTGTTATTACAGAGTCCAGCCACACGAGTCTTTACAGAAGCGGGAGCCTCAGACACACTGTTATTACAGAGTCCAGCCACACGAGTCTTTACAGAAGCGGGAGCCTCGGACACGCTGTTATTACAGAGTCCAGCCACAGAAGCTGGAGTCTTTACAGAAGCGGAGCCCTCGGACACGCTGTTATTACAGAGTCCAGCCGACGATTTGTCTCTACAGAAGCGGGAGCTCGGACACGCTGTTATTACAGAGTCCAGCCCAGAAAGAGTCTTTTTTATAGAAGCGGAGCCTCGACACGCTGTTATTACAGAGTCCAGCAGCTGCGAAAGCCCGGACACGCTACTACAGAAGCTGGAGCCTCGGACACGCTGTTATTACAGAGTCCAGCCGCGCGAAGTAGTCTTTACAGAAGCGGGAGCCTCGACACGCTGTTATTGCAGAGTCCAGCCGCGACGAAGTCTCTACAGAACAGAGGGAGCCTCGACACGCTGTTATTACAGAGTCCAGCCGCGACGAGTCTCTACAGAACACGCTGTTATTACAGGGATCCTCGGACAGCCTCGGACACGCTTGTTACAGAGTCCAGCCGCACGAAGTCTTTACAGAAGGGGAGCCCCGACACGCTGTTATTACAGAGTCCAGCCGCCGAGTCTCTACAGAAGGGAGCCTCAGACACGCCTGTTATTACAGAGTCCAGCCGCCCCGAGTCTTTACAGAAGCGGAGCCTCGGACACGCTGTTATTACAGAGTTACAGAGTCCAGCCGCATTACAGAGTCTCTTACAGAAGCGGAGCCTCGGACACGCTGTTATTACAGAGTCCAGCCGCCAGCGAAGTCTTTTTACAGAAGCGGAGCCTCGGACACGCTGTTATTGCAGAGTCCAGCCGCCATGAAGTCTTTATAGAAGCGGGAGCCCTCGGACACGCTGTTATTACAGAGTCCAGCCACACCAGGAGCCTCTTTACAGAAGCGGAGCCTCGGACACGCTTGTTATTACAGAGTCCAGCCGCATCGAGTCTCTATAGAAGCGGGAGCCTCAGACACGCTGTTATTACAGAGTCCAGCCGCATCGAAGTCTTTACAGAAGCGGGAGCCTCGGACACGCTGTTATTGCAGAGTCCAGCCGCGAAACTTGCTGAGTCTCTACAGAAGCGGGAGCCTCGGACACGCTGTTATTACAGAGTCCAGCCGCGCGAGTCTTTACAGAAGCGGGAGCCTCGGACACGCTGTTATTGCAGAGTCCAGCCACGAAGTCTCTATAGAAGCGGGAGCCTCAGACACACTGTTATTACAGAGTCCAGCCCACGAAGTCTTTACAGAAGGGGAGCCTCGACACGCTGTTGTTGCAGAGTCCAGCCGCATTACGAGTCTCTATATAAACGGGAGCCTCGGACACGCTGTTATTACAGAGTCCAGCCGCGAGTCTCTACAGAAGCGGGAGCCTCGGACACGCTGTTATTGCAGAGTCCAGCCGCGCGAGTCTCTATAGACACGGGAGCCTCGGACACACTTATTATAAAAAGTGTTCATGTATTTGATACAGATGTAAGAGTGATTTTTTTTATATATGTATTGTAAGACAGCAGGGAGGGGTGTTAAAATCCTCCCTGTGTAGGATATGTGCGCAGGCACCTTGTTTGTTAGTTTGCTCTATTGTTTGATTGTTTTGCTTTATTGTTACTTTGATTTGTTAATTGTTTTATTATTAATTATCCCCTGCACCTGGTTCTTATTATTAAATTAGAGCCAGGTGCAGGGTATAAAAGAGAGGCAGTCAGTTTGCTCGGGGCTGCTGAGGAGAAGGAGGCAGAAAGGGGTGCTCTGCTTCCAAGCAGTCGTGTAAGTTTGAAGAAGAGTGTGTTTTTGCGTTTGGCAGGTAAACGTCTTAGCCGTCCTGCCCGATAGTGAGGTTCCCGTGTGTCTAGTTAGTGCTCAGATAGAGCTAGGAGTTTATTTTGTGTTTTGTTTTGTGTTAAAAAAAATAGTGCGCTCAGCTGTAAAAACCAGTTTCTGAGTCCTGGGTCTATTTTTAAAGGGCAAGAACCGTGTGTGGTGCCGGCTAGTTCACAGTATATATTATACAATTATAACAGAATTATAGGGGCAGCTGGCTCTTTGAGCTAAATATATATTATTTTATTTAAAGGAGTTAGCCATACTAGCGGCTAGTTTCACAGACCCTGATTAGCGCTCCACGGGGCTGTGAACTAGTTTAGGGATTTTTGCAAACAGAAGCAATTCACAGGTCCTCAGAGTCAAGGGTACTATTTTATTTTCCCCTTCCCCATTTGAAAAGTTTTTACTGAGAAAAAAAAAACACACAAACCTTGCAAATCTATCTGTAAATGTGGTTCAGGTGGTTTAAATGCTAAAACAACCATTACAAACAGAAGGATGAATCTATTAAAAACGTGTATTAACAGCCTGAGTGTTAAAATAATGAATAAATCCATTGAAATATGAATAATGAAATGCCTACCTGGGCTAACGGTAGGAAGCAGTCCTTCACTCCAGGGCTGAGTTTGTGAGCGCCGTCTCCCCCCTCACTCTCTGACCTGCTTTAGAAAGGATAAGAAAGCTGGGTTAACATGCCAGATATTAAGAGTTCAGCCGCAGTCCAAGTGTAAAACGTTTAGAAATGTTCCTAAAGCATTGTCACACAGATAATGCACGTCAAAGTTTCAAAGCGTTCGGTGGCTGCAGAGCCTCCAATGCAGTCACAAGTGTGTTTCTCCAGCTGGCTTTGCTGTGTGAGGACCGAGACAAAAAACACTCTGAACTTGATTTGAGGAAGCTACCAAACACTTGGAGAAAAAACCCACACAGACTGCTGGTATGAATCCATTTTCAGGAACGGCGGTTTGAACCCTGGTTCCAGGAGCCCTAGTTTGTCTCCCTGTCCCGTACCTCCCCTGCGACTCCTCTCCTCTGCGCTGCTCGGGGCAGCGTGGTCATCCTCACAGCTTTTCCGCTTGCTGACCACAGGCGGCGCTCTCCTTGTTCACAGTCCCCGCCTTCTCCTGTGTTACTTTCTTTTTTTTTGTCGTTCCTTTTCGCCACCGCCTGAGAATTAAAAATAAATGAACCTATTAATGAAGGTACGAGGGGCCAGTATATGGAACCAACAAATAAAAAAGGAGTTTTTATTTGCATGAAACAGGGTTTAAAATGTACAGACAGACAGACAGATAGAGAGAGTGAGAGAGAGACAGAGAGAGAAAGACAAACAGAGAAGAGACAGACAGAGAGAGAGACAGACAGACAGACAGACAGACAGAGACAGGTTGATCTGGTTTATCCAAATGTATTTACTTAGACCTACCTGCAGATTGTTGCCTCTTCCTTTTAGACATTTCGCAAACCTGAATTATACATACATTAAAAAAGTGAATTAAATACTACTGACATGAATACATATACAGTATATATATACAGTATATATATATATATATATATATATATATATATATAATGTCTGTGTTAATATAAACACAATAGGGACTTCACTTAAAAGGCTACCTCGGCTGGAGACACTTCCAAAATAAAATAAAATAAATAATGAGTTCAAATTGCCATGGTCCAGGAAGTTACACAGAATATTAAATCCTGATCAAACACACAGTGGCAATGATGAAACAAGTCACCCACACGTTTTATTATTTTGCTTTTGTGTTTAATAAACAGACTGCGCTTGTGTCAACTTGACGCATAGCAAGCGTTCGGTGCCGCGAAAGCACGATACAAAAAAAAAAAATGTTGAACATAAAATGTTAAAACCTGGACGATTTTACATTTTTACTGTTTCTGACCGATAACAAATAAAATAAAAGTCAAGGCTGGAAAGTGACAGCTCCAGTTTCCCAGGGACGCCTGCTAGCCTTGCCTGGCTTAGGGATGCGCTTATTAGACAAATGAAAACTAAACTATAGCAAAGAAACAACGAACACTTGTCATTTAAATCTACAACTTATTACGTGTTGCCGTTACTTAATAAAAACCTCAAACAAATATCACGCCAAATCGACTCTTTATTTCCTACTCATTTTTAGACAAGATGAATCAATGTATGTCATAACATTAATTAAATAACTCCTACACACACACACACACACACACATCAAACAAATATATATATATATATATATATATATATATATATATATATTTTTGTATAACTACAATTCTTGAATAACAACAAGTCTCCTGCGCTGTGTTTATTCTTTTTAAACAGCTGAAGGGCTTTGCCCCAAACGTCATGAAAATAAAATATGTTTTAATCTGCTAAACAGTGTGTACATTTTTAAGAAACCTGTTGTACACTGCCGCTATTATTATTATTATTATTATTATTTATTATTATTATTATCTTATTATCAGCTCTTCTCACGCGACAGTGTGGAGACGACGCGAGGCGCGCCTTTTCTCTTCCCCGCTCAAAACGCGCTCTCTCACCTCACTGCGCAGGTGCGGGAGCCGCAATGCCACGTGGGATTGGTAGTTTTTACACATCCCCAAACGAATATCGTTTTTAATAGCATTATGTTTTGCCTATACTTACACATCAGTATTATTAAAACTGTTCTTTGGGGATTATTAAGCTTCAGATTTAAAATGCATATTTCTTTAGGAGCCGTACTAACCCGGGCAACCCGCTGAATTCGAAAGCGATCGATTTGGACGACACTGGTGGCACTAATCAGAAATAGGAGTTCTACAGGTGCTGTCTGAAGAGGTGAGTCTTGAGGAGGAGCTGTTATCTGCTCTGATTATTGAATCGTATTTTGTCATATACTTGTACTTTTTAGAACTGAAGTCATTGTATTTGATCTTGCTCTTATATGTATGAATACTTGAACTGTGATTCTTGAAATGTGTTTTTGTTTATGATTGTAAGTCACTGTGGGTAACGGCGTCTGTGTCCTCAGAAGGCTCTGATTATATTACGATTACTATCAGGATCATATAACAAGTACTGCTTTATTACAAATTGAGCAGAAACTGCATTTTTTGTTTTAAGTAAATAAAAGTTGAAAAATGGTGAAAAGTTTAAAATTGCATCGCTGCTGCTGCAAATAATAGGGTTAACACCTAAAACGAGTGTGTCCTCAGAATTAGCATGTGCCTTGTTTTATGGTCAGTCCTTACTCAGCAATGCGACTATAGCTTCACTCCAATATGAAATCCATTTAATGTAAAACTAAATGTTTCTGGTAAAAGATGTACGATTCTTAACTCTAAATTAATTCATTTTCAAAGACAGCATAAAACTACTGTAATTATTGCTATAGAAGTACCAGTTCTTTTGGATCAAAATACGGTTACTGACAGGCTTGTTGACTGAGGCAGTACTGAAACTTTCAGTTCATTATTATGAAAACAATAAATAAAAAATGGGTGTATACTACAGCCGGTAGATGGTGTCAAGTGTTTTAAAAAAATACTATTTGCAAAATACTATTTACTCATTTCTATTTAAAATACATGTCTGGCAACCTATTTTCTATTTGTATTTTAAATAAATATGGAGACCAATGTTTTCTATTTAAAGAGTTTCCGAGACTATTTTGCCCATCCTTGGCATTCAGCTGTTAACCGTAAGGTTGGTTTCCAGGTAGATTGCCTTTCCGGGCAGCCTTCTCAATAGAGTCCAAGCTTCTGATTTCGTTTGCAGTCGTGAAAGGTGTGGTGGCCAAGTGGTAAGGCGTCGGTCTCGTAAACCGAAGATCACGGGTTCAAACCCCGTCCGTACCTTGTTGCTGTCTTTAAAACACTATTTGTTACTTGTTTGTACCTTTGCAGTTGAAATGAAAAATTCTATAATGCAACTTGTATTTTAATTTAAATAAAAATGGGGGTATTCGGATTTGAACCGGGGATCTCTTGATCAGCAGTCAAATGCTCTACCGCTGAGCTATACCCCTTCTCCAACAACACCATTTCCTATCAAGCACAACCGGTTGCCTAGCTGTCAGTTTCAGGAATGCAACCTGTCAAGGCGCGTGATTTTTTACTTCGTATACCGCAGAAAATTCCTGTGGCGCAATTGGTCATGTGTTTGGCTAACCCTTTAAGGACCGAGATTGTGTCAACACCACATCATACTGAAATTTCAAATTGAAAGCCACAGCTTGCCTTGCTAGACGGCTTTGACAGATTATTTAAGAGAAGCTATAGCGTGCCCCAGAGTGTCCTGAAAACAAGGACACCCATTCCAAGATGAGACTGTAACAAATTGATGTTTTGTGCATTGTTATAGGAAGAGAGTCAAATACAGCCAAAAAAAACGCTTGGTCCTTAAATAGTTTAGCAAACGGTTGGTTTCTTGTGTAGCAGGTCTTTATATACATATAGCTACATTTATGTTAATAATTTGACTAGGGCACCTTGTGTTTATTGAGGACAAGGACGTCGAGTGGTTGGTTCCCAAGACAAACTCTTTTATCCAGGAGAAACCAAGCAATCATATACCAAAAATAATCTTTACAAGTTTTTATTTGTAATTGTTTTAAAAATCTCAAGCACATTAACAATAATGTAAACCATATGACAATGCCACCTTCACTTCACAGTCTAATAATTGTCTAGTAGAGATTTTATATATATATATATATATGAGAAAGGATAATACAATAAAACAAACTCTAAATCTATCAGTTTCTTATAGTAAAGTTAATTAAACTAATTACCACAGATTATATTATTGCAGTTTATATCAAGTACTTGGATGTATCAGTTTCTTATAGTAAAGTTAATTAGCTACTAACAACCAAACGAGCAAGATGGGCTGAATGGGGAAACCTCATTTGGAAACTTTATTATGTTATGCCTCTGTTATGCTGAAGTTATTTAAAACTGGATAGGAACAGGTCGACGTGGGGCATGTTGTCCGTGTCCTCCTTTGTAAAAACCTGTGAAAAGTAATCATTTAATATACTCGCTATTTTTTTTTTCTTAGTCTGTGATTTTTCCGTTTGTGTCTCTTAGACATTTAACCTCCTCTCTTTCCCTTATAATATTGGAAAAACATTTTGGAATTGGCTTTAGCCCCCTTAGCAATGTTCATTTCTGTATCTCTGTTGGCCTTTCTAACTTCCTTTTTGACTTGTGTTTGCAGTTCCAAACAGGAGGAGTGGCAAACGCTGTTGAAGCAGCAAAGGTCATTCAAAATGATCTCGACAGCATTCAGAACTGGGCAGACACATGGCAAATGACATTTAATAGAGGAAAGTGGAAGGTGCTGCACGCAGGCAATACATTTCTCCCCCTTCCTTTCTATATTGGTTAATTGTGGGCTCTAGTTTTTTATTTAACATCACTGAGTCCCTTGTCCCTGTGGATTGCAACCACAATGTAGAAACATCTAGAGAATGGATGGGAATGGTTAATAAACATCACTGCTGTTTCTCTTAAAGCGTGTTTATTTATTTCTAATACTGGACCCTGTCTTAATACTGTATTACATTCTGAATATGAATATAGCTGAGTTATTAATTGTAGATAATACTTAGAATACCAGATACACATTTAGCATTAAAATGCAATCCATGTGATTTCTTTACCAGTCGTTCATTATTTTGTGTATCAGCCTCCACACAAAGCCGAAAGCAGTGGGTATACTGTAATGATGCTGCAGTCAGTGTGCCCGGACTGCACCTGAACCATCTTAAAAACACGAAGCCTCCAATAAGCTCATTTTTGTAAAAGTTAGTAAAGAATGGCGCTATATAATCTAAGGAAGCTGAATGTGAACTCCTAGCTGGAGCAACGAGAGAGGGAGAGGGGGGGGCAGAGAAGGAGGCGGAGACGCCTGCTAGGGCAACCGGCTCCTGAACATTCCACTCCGCTGAGCAGAGACCGTTGGGATTTAAAAATGCAAGTTCCTGAGCGCCGTTAGTATGGGCTGCCAGAAATGAGGAGAAAATAAATACAGCTTTTTAGAAATGTGTGCATTCAGATATCATTTAGAAATCTAGTTACAAGATTTAACAGTTAGCTAAATATTTAAATAAATCTTAAATCTCTTACCTAGATTTAACATTTAGTTAAATATTTAACTGGCCGCTAAATCTGAATATTTAACAATTAGCATAACATAATTGTACCTGTGTGTGTGTGTCTCAGTGTGTGTGTGTCTCAGTGTGTTTGTCTCAGTGTGTGTGTGTCAGTGTGTGTGTGTGTCTCAGTGTGTTTGTCTCAGTGTGTGTGTGTCTCAGTGTGTGTGTCTCAGTGTATGTGTGTGTCTCGGTGTGTGTGTCTCAGTGTGTGTGTCTAAGTGTGTGTATGTGTGTCTCAGTGTGTTTGTCTCAGTGTGTGTGTGTGTCTCAGTGTATGTGTGTGTTTGTGTCTCAGTCCGTGAGTGTGTGTGTCTCAGTGTGTGTGTCTCAGTGTGTGTGTGTGTCTCAATGTTTGTCTCACTGTGTGAGTGTTTCAGTGTGTGTGTCTCGGGGTGTGTGTGTGTGTGTCTGTGTGACTGACACACACACACACACACACGCGCGCAGAAGGATCACAGAGAAGTTTGGTGCCAAACCAATTATTTTTATTTAAGAACAATAATAAACAAAAAGCTAATTGAACAAAATATCAAACAATTTGAGGAAAGAAAAAGTGGAAACCAAAAATAACAATTTCTAGTCACCTAATCACAGGTACTGACTCCAATAACTGAGTCCAACCACAGAGCTGCAAAACTGCCCTCTGATCTGTACAAAAAGATGATCCTGACTGAACAAAACTAACAGCCTTTATACCCTTCCAGACCTCCCCCTCCCCCAGAATAAACCATTCTGCAGGTGGGTATATAGAAACAAACCAGCAAACAGTTATCAAGAATAAATAAAGTATTCAAAAAGAAACAAATCAATGAATATATATATAAATAAACATTAATCTAACACGTGCATTAAAACAATGCTTTAAAACAAGCAGAGGGAAATGTACTTAAAATCAGCTGTCCCCCCTTTCAATATCTTCTACAGGTACTGCCCTGACTACAAGAAGTCAGTACTCAGGGAAGTCAATAAAAGCTTCCCTCACCAACATGGCTGCTTCCCCACTTCCTGTCAAGATGGAGGACCTCACCACCACACCCAACTCAGGTTACCTGAACCATTGCACATCAGTTTATCTCAACAATAGTACTGACAATACATTGTTCTGGAAGTGTGCTCCTTTCCAAACCAGCTCTCTAAACCGTACTCTTCATTAACCTTTGTTTTGTTTTTCAGGACACTCCCAACCACAGGCCTCCAGTCCCCTGCATAACAGGGAAGTGAATTTTGTTTTATTATTTTCCTTACTAGACACAAGGATCAGCAACACCATACAAAAACAGATTAAAAACATTTGCAGTAAAAGTCCAGATACATACTGAGACAATGTGAGGGTCTCCTCCCTCACACTCCTCCTCCTCCTCATCATCCTTATTTTCCTCATCACGTCAATCAGGCTTGAAACTTGACATAAATATATATATTAGAACAAACAGTTCTAGTAAATGTCCACACGGTGGCAGCATTGTATAAGGAATAAGAACATAAGAAAATAAGAAAGTTTACCAACGAGAGGAGGCCATTCAGCCCATCTTGCTCGTTTGGTTGTTAGTAGCTTATTGATCCCAGAATCTCATCAAGCAGCTTCTTGAAGGATCCCAGGGTGTCAGCTTCAACAACATTACTGGGGAGTTGGTTCCAGACCCTCACAATTCTTTGTGTAAAAAAGTGCCTCCAATTTTCTGTTCTGAATGCCCCTTTATCTAATCTCCATTTGTGACCCCTGGTCCTTGTTTCTTTTTTCAGGTTGAAAAAGTCCCCTGGGTCGACATTGTCTATACCTTTTAGGATTTTGAATGCTTGAATCAGATCGCAGCATAGTCTTCTTTGTTCAAGACTGAATAGATTCAATTCTTTGAGCCTGTCTGCATACGACATGCCTTTTAAACCCGGATAATTCTGGTTGCTCTTCTTTGCACTCTTTCTAGAGCAGCAATATCCTTTTTTGTAACGAGGTGACCAGAACTGAACACAATATTCTAGGTGAGGTCTTACTAATGCATTGTAAAGTTTTAACATTACTTCCCTTGATTTAAATTCAACACTTCTCACAATATATCCGAGCATCTTGTTGGCCTTTTTTTATAGCTTCCCACATTGTCTAGATGAAGACATTTCTGAGTCAACATAAACTCCTAGGTCTTTTTCATAGATTCCTTCTTCAATTTCAGTATCTCCCATATGATATTTATAATGCACATTTTTCTTGCCTGCATGCAATACTTTACACTTTCCTCTATTAAATGTCATTTGCCATGTGTCTGCCCAGTTCTCAATGCTGTCTAGATCATTTTGAATGACCTTTGCTGCTGCAACAGTGTTTGCCACTCCTCCTATTTTTGTGTCGTCTGCAAATTTAACGAGTTTGCTTACTATACCAGAATCTAAATCATTAATGTAGATTAGGAATAGCAGAGGACCTAATACTGATCCCTGTGGTACACCACTGGTTACCTCGCCCATTTCGAGGTTTCTCCTAATCAGTACTTTCTTTTTCTACCTGTTAACCACTCCTAATCCATGTGCATGCATTTCCTTGAATCCCTTACCGCGTTCAGTTTGAGAATTAATCTTTATGCTGGACTTTGTCAAAAGCTTTCTGGAAATCTAAATAAACCATGTCGTATGCTTTGCAATTATCCATTTTCAATGTTGCATCCTCAAAAAAAAATCAAGCAGGTTAGTTAGACTCGATCTCCCTTCCTAAAACCATGCTGACTGTCTCCCAGGATATTGTTACCATATAGGTAATTTTCCATGTTTGATCTTAATATAGTTTCCATAAGTTTACATATAATAGAAGTCAGGCTTATTGGTCTGTAGTTACCTGTCTCGGTTTTGTCTCCCTTTTTGTGGATCGGTATTACGCTTGCTATTTTCCAGTCTGTCGGTACAACCTATGTCAAGAGACTGTTGCATGATCTTGGTTAGCGGTTTTTGTAAATAACTTCTTTCATTTCTTTGAGTACTATTGGGAGGATCTCATCTGGCCCAGGGGATTTGTTTATTTTAAGAGCTCCTAGTCCCTATAACACTTCTGCCTCTGTTATGCTAAAGTTATTTAAAACTGGATAGGAACAGGTCGACATGGGGCATGTTGTCTGTGTCATCCTTTGTAAAAAAAACTTGTGAAAAGTAATCATTTAATATACTGCTATTTTTTTTTTTCTTAGTCTGTGATTTTCCGTTTGTGTCTCTTAGACATTTAACCTCTCTCTTGCCCTTATAATATTGGAAAAACATTTTGGAATTGGTTTTAGCCCCCTAGCAATGTTCATTTCTGTATCTCTGTTGGCCTTTCTAACTTCCTTTTTTGACTTGTGTTTGCAGTTCCAAACAGGAGGAGTGGCAAACGCTGTTGAAGCAGCAAAGGTCATTCAAAATGATCTCGACAGCATTCAGAACTGGGCAGACACATGGCAAATGACATTTAATAGAGGAAAGTGGAAGGTACTGCACGCAGGGCAATACATTTCTCCCCCCTTCCTTTCTATATTGGTTAATTGTGGGCTCTAGTTTTTATTTAACATCACTGAGTCCCTTGTCCCTGTGGATTGCAACCACAATGTAGAAACATATAGAGAATGGATGGGAATGGGCAATAAACATCACTGCTGTTTCTCTTAAAGCATGTTTATTTATTTCTAATACTGGACCTTGTCTTAATACTGTATTACATTCTGAATATGAATATAGCTGAATTATTAATTGTAGGTAATACTTAGAATACCAGATACATTTTACCATTAAAAGCAATCCATGTGATTTCTTTACCAGTCATTCATTATTTTGTGTATCAGCCTCCACACAAAGCCGAGCGCAGTGCGGTATACTGTAATGATGCTCCAGTCAGTCTGCCCAGACTGCACCTGAACCATCTTAAAAACACGAAGCCTCCAATAAGCTCATTTGTAAAAAGTTAGTAAAGAAAGGCGCTATATAATCTAAGGAAGCTGAATGTGAACTCCTAGCTGGAGCAACGAGAGAGGGAGAGAGAGGGGCGGGGCAGGAAAGGAGGGGAGACGCTGCTAGGCAACCGGCTCCTGAACATTCCACTCCGCTGAGCAGAGACCGTTAGGATTTAAAAATGCGAAAGTTCCGAGCGGCGTCAGGCGCTTCGTTTAATTAACACACCGTTGCTGACATTTTAATTTGAAGATAACCATATTTTAAATATTCAAATAGCACTGTATTAAAAAAAAAATTCTTTACTTCAGTTCCAGACCGTTTTCCAACAAATAAAATAGGTATGTATTTATGATAAGTATAGTTGTTATGATATTTAGACTAAACGAATGTGGTACAGTTTTTTGTATAAGTTATTTATTTATTAAATGTTGTAGTATTTCTTTTTTTAATATTGTATTGTTTTCACAAAAAACATCCATACATTATCAGTTCATCTGCTAGAGTAATCAAATCAAAAATATTACTCGTCAGTAATTCATATTTATAGACAGGCTGTGGTAACTTCAAGAAGTTAAAATGTAAGTGAGCCTCTCTCACATACACACAGACACACACACACACACACACACACACTCTCTCTCTCTCTCACACACAGACACACACACACACACACACACACTCTCTCTCTCTCTCACACACACACACACACACACACACACACACAGACTCTCTCTCTCACACAGAGACACACACACACACACACACACACAGATTCTCTTTCTTTCTTTACACACACAGACAAACACAAACACACACAGATTCTCTTTCTTTCTTTCTCACAGACACACACACACACACACACACAGATTCTCTTTCTTTCTCATTACAGAGACACACACACACACACACAGACTCTCTCTCTCACACAGACACAGACACAGTTATTTACACACACATATTAGACTCTCTCTCTCACATATTAGACACACACACATAAATTTACACAGACACACACACACACACACAATTAGACTCTTTCTCTCACACACAGACACACACAAACACATTACACAGACTTCTCTCTTCTTTTATAGACACACACACACACACACACAGATTACTCTCTCTTTCACACACAGACACACACACACACACATTAAGCTGTGACTCTCTCTCACACACAGACACACACACACACACACACAGATTCTCTCTTTCACACACAGACACACACATAGACACACAGACTCTCTCTCTCTCACACACAGACACACACACAAACACACACAGACTCTCTACACACAAACACACACACACACACACACACAGACTCTCTCTCTCACACAGACACACACACACACACACAGACTCTCTCTCTCACACACACACACACACACACACACACACACAGACTCTCTCACACACTTTCACACACACACACACACAATACTCTCTCTCTCACACACACACACAGACTTATCTCTCACACACAGACACACAAGCACACAGACACACACACACACATTACTCTCTCTCTTACACACACACACACACACACACACACACAGAAACACACACAGACACACACACACAGACTCTCTCACACACAGACACAGACACACACACACACAGACACACACAAATACACACACAGATACACACACACACACACACACAGACTCTCTCTCACACACAGACACACACACAAACACACACACAGACTCTCTCTCTCACACACACACACACACACACACTCTCTCTCACACACACACACACACACACACATAGACTCTCTCAACACACAGACACACACACACACACACACAGACTCTCTCACACACAGACACACACACACACAGACTCTCTCTCTCTCACACAGACACACACACAAACACACACACAGACTCTCTCTCTCACACACAGACACACACACACACACACACACACAGACTCTCTCTCTCTCACACACACACACACACACACACACACACAGACTCTCTCTCACACACACACACACACACAGATATTATTCTCATTACACAGATTCACACACACACACACACACACACAGACTCTCTCTCTCTCACACACACACACACACACAGACTCTCTCACACACAGACACACACATTAACTCTCTCTCTTTCACATATTAGACACACACACAGACTCTCTCTCTCACACACAGACACACACACAGACTCTCTCTCACACACACACCCGAACACACACACAGACTCTCTCTCTCACACACAGACACACACACACACACACACACACACAATTAGACATTACAGACTCTCTCTCTCACACATTAAACAGACACACACACACACACACACAGACTCTCTCTCTCTTTCACACAGACACAGACACACACACACACAGACTCTCTCTCTTTCACACACACACACATTATTAGACTCTCTCTCACACACAGACACACACACACACACACACACAGACTCTCTCTCTCACACACACACACACACACACAGACTCTCTCTCTCACAGACACACACAGACTCCCTTTCTCACATACACACAACACACAGATTCAGACTCTCTCTCACACACAGACACACACACACTCTCTCTCTCTCACACACACACACACACACACAGACTCTCTCTCTCACACACAGACACACACACACACACACACACACAAACACACACACAGACTCTCTCTCTCTCACACAGACACACACACACACACAGACTCTCTCTCTCTCACATTACACACACACACACACACACACAGACTCTCTCTCACACATTACACACACACACATTAGAGATTCTCTCTCACACATTAGACATACACACACACACACACACACAGACTCTCTCTTACACACAGAGACACACACACAACACACACACAGACTCTCTCTCTCACACACAGACACACACACAGACTCTCTTCTCACACACACACACACACACAGTCTCTCTCACACACAGACACACACACACACACACACACAGACTTTCTCTCTCACACACACAAAAACACACACAGATCTCTCTCTCTCACACACAATAGACACACACACAGACTCTCTCTCACACACACACACACACACACAGACTCTCTCTCTCACACACACACACACAGACTCTCTCTCTCACACATTAGACAAACACACACAGATTCTCTTTCTCTCACACAGACACACACACAGAGATTCTTTCTCTCTCACACACACACACATTGAGACTTCTTTCTCACACACAGACACACACACACAATAATAGACACACAGACTCTCTCTCTCTCACACACACACACACACACACAGACTCTCTCTCACACACACACACAGACTCTCTTTCTCACACACAGACACACACACACACAGACACAGACTCTTCACACAGACACACACACACACACTCTCTCTCTCAACACAGACACACACACACACACACAGACTCTCTCACACACACACACACACACACAGACTCTCTCTCTCTCACACACAGACACACACACAAACACACACACACAGACTCAATTCAATTCAATTCAATTCAATTCAATGGTGCTTTTTATTGGCATGACTTACAATAGTAGGTGTTGCCAAAGCAATTATACAATACAGACATGTATATATACAATGCATCATGAATACATATATATAAACAAACTGATTTATAAAGTACAGTAAAAAAAAAAAAAAACATGTCACTACTAACAATAAACATGTATCAGGACAAGAAGCATTTACATAATACATACATGCCTACATACACAACAACATACATACTGTATATACATAAGTGTGTGTGTGTGTGTCAAACTCTCATTGTGTGTCCCCTCAATCTGTGACATGCAGACACATATACTGGGCAAGTTAGTTGGGTTGTGCTTTCCTCTCCCCAGGAGGATTGGGACTTTTCAGGGTTGGTCATGTTTGGGAAGTTGAGGGAATTTGCAAATTTTTAAAATAAGTTTGTCTATTTTCCGATTATTTTTACATTGAAGAAGGGCAGCATCTCTGTCTCAACCTCTCTCTCCTGTCACAGTGACCACAGAGCCTTTCTTCTTTAGAAGCCAGGTCTCGTCGGGTGTGTGGCCTTTTTTTTCTTTCAGGCTGTGGTCACTGAGCCTGTACTTGGTCAGGATCTGTCTGCTTGTATTCTGACAGTAGAGAGATACTCTGCCAGTGGAATTCTTTTAGGCCCGAGGTCCAGTTTATTTTGAGATTTTGTTTCTGTGTCCCAATGTTTCAGATAGCAGTTTTGCTGGTTTTATAATTTGGTTGACTCTGATTGGGGCTGGTAAGCAGTTGCCCTAGCTTTTGTTTAGCAGGCATTATTAGTTGGGTTCAGTGCAGTGAGCTTCAGGCCAGCTGGCTTAGGGACTCTTTTTCAGGGCTGAGCTCTTGGGTTTGCATGGCCTCATACTGGAGGGGAGTTTGATTCACTTTTCTTTAGGTGCATCCAAAACTTTAGTGCTCTTTTCTTTATATTTATGAGTGTTGGGTAACGCCCAATTCTGCCCTGCATGCATGATTTGGCAGTGCTTTTTCTGCAATCTGTAGGATGTCTTGTAGAGTTCAGCATGCAGGGCTCCTCGATTGCGTTTGGTCCCATTTAGTAGTCCTGTTGACTGAGTGACCCCATATCTCACT
>CM072681.1:17179594-17202010 GCA_036884735.1 Huso huso | reverse complement strand
ACTCACTGACACACACAAAGACACACACACTGACACACACACACACAGATACTGACACACACTCACTGACACACAGATACTGACACACACACACACAAAGACACACACACTGTGACACACACACACTCACTGACACACAGATACTGACACACTGGACACACAATTTCACTGACACAGATACTGACACACACACTGTGACACACACTGTGACACACACTCAATGACACACACACACACACGCAGAGAGATACTGATACACACACACACAGAGATACTGACACACACAGATACTGACACACACACACACACACACGATACTGACACACACACACACACACAGATACTGAAACACACACACACACACACACAGATACTAACACACACTCACTGACACACAGATACTGACACACACTCACTGACACACACACACACACACGCAGAGATACTGACACACACACACACGCAGAGATACTGACACACACACACACACAGATACTGACACACACACACACACAGAGAGATACTGACACACACACACGTGAGAGATACTGACACACACACGCAGAGATACTGACACACACACACAGATACTAACACACACTCACTGACACACAGATACTGACACACACACTGTGACACACACACACACAGACACACACACACTGACACACACTGACACACAGATACTGACACACACTCACTGACACACACAAAGACACACACACTGACACACACACACAGATACTGACACACACTCACTGACACACAGATACTGACACACACACACAAAGACACACACACTGTGACACACACACTCACTGACACACAGATACTGACACACACACACTGACACACACTCACTGACACAGATACTGACACACACACTGTGACACACACTGTGACACACACTCAATGACACACACACACACACACGCAGAGAGATACTGATACACACACACACAGATACACACACACACACACAGATACTGACACACACACACACACACACACACACATACACACACACACAGATACTGACACACACACACACACACACACACACACACAGAGATACAAACACACACACACACACAGAGATAACACACACACTCACACACACACAGATACTGCACACACTGAAACACACACACACACGAGACAGATACTCACACACACACACACGAGATGACACACACACACACACAGATACACACACACTCACTGACACACAGATAATAATAATAATGCACTGCTGACACACACACACACACGTACAGACACTGTGACACACACACTGACACACAGATACTGACACACACTCACTGGACACACACACAGACACACACTGTGGACACACACACAGATACACACATACTGACACACACACAGATACTGAATAACACACACACACACAAAGACACACAGACACACACACACTCACTGACACACAGATACAGATACACACACACACACACACTCACTGACACACAGACAATCACTGACACACAGATGTGACACACACTGACACACACTCAATGGACACACACACACACATCAGAGGTGCCACACTCAATGACACACACACACACACACAGATACTGACACACACACAGATACTGACACACACACACACACACACACAGATACACACACACACAGATACTGACACACACACAGATACTGACACACACACACACACACACACAGATACTGACACACACACACACACATACAGATACTGACACACGCACACACACACAGGTACTGACACACACACACACTTATGCTATGCACTTATGTTATGCTAATTGGTGAATATGCAAATGTAAACATTACAAGAGCCAATCAAATCACGTGAAAGCACAAAGCGGGCGGAGCTTATTTGCATACAAACTCCAGATTTAGCTGCGAGTTAAATATTTAGCAAAATGTTAAATCTAGCTAAGAGATTTAAGATTTATTTAAATATTTAGCTAACTGTTAAATCTAGCTAAAAGATTTAAGATGTATTTAAATAATTAGCTAAAAAAAAGCTGTATTTATTTTCTCCTCATTTCTGGCAGCCCATACTAACGGCGCCGGAACTTTGGCATTTTAAATCCTAACGGTCTCTGCTCAGCGGAGTGGAATGTTCAGGAGCCGTTGCCTAGCAGCGTCTCCGCCTCCTTCTCTGCCCCGCCCCTCTCCCTCTCTCGTTGCTCCAGCTAGAGTTCACATTCAGCTTCCTTAGATTATATAGCCATTCTTTACTAACTTTTACAAATGAGCTTATTGGAGGCTTCGTGTTTTTAAGATGGTTCAGGTGCAGTCCGGGCAGACTGACTGGAGCATCATTACAGTATACCGCACTGCGCTATTTTGTGTGGAGGCTGATACACAAAAATAATGAACGACTGGTAAAGAAATCACATGGATTGCTTTTTAATGCTAAATGTATCTGGTATTCTAAGTATTACCACAATTAATAACTCATGCTATATTCATATTCAGAATGTAATACAGTATTAAGACAGGGTCCAGTATTAGAAATAAATAAACACGCTTTAAGAGAAACAGCAGTGATGTTTATTGACCATTCCCATCCATTCTCTAGATGTTTCTACATTGTGGTTGCAATCCACAGGGTCAAGGGACTCAGCGATGTTAAATAAAAACTAGAGCCCACAATTAACCAATATAGAAAGGAAAGGAGAGAATGTATTGCCTGCGTAGCACCTTCCACTTTCCTCTATTAAATGTAATTTGCCATGTGTCTGCCCAGTTCTGAATGCTGTCGAGATCATTTTGAATGACCTTTGTTGCTGCAACAGTGTTTGCCTCCTCCTGTTTGGAACTGCAAACACAAGTCAAAAAAAGGAAGTTAGAAAGGCCAAGAGAGAGACAGAAATGAACATTGCTAAGGGGGCTAAACCAATTCCAAAACGTTTTTCCAATATTATAACAGCAAGAGAACAATCAAAGAGGAGGTTAAATGTCTAAAAGACACAAATGGCAAAATCATAGACAAAGACAAAAAAAAATAGCAAATATATTAAATGATTACTTTTAACAAGTTTTTACAAAGGAGGACACGGACTACATGCCCCACATGTCGACCTGTTCCTATCCAGTTTTAAATAACTTTAGCATATCAGAGGCAGAACATAAGAACATAAGAAAGTTTACAAATGAGAGAAGGCTATTCAGCCCATCTTGCTCGTTTGGTTGTTAGTAGCTTATTGATCCCAGAATCTCATCAAGCAGCTTCTTGAAGGATCCCAGGGTGTCATCTTCAACAACATTACTGGGGAGTTGGTTCCAGACCCTCACAATCTCTCTGTGTAAAAGTGCCTCCTATTTTCTGTTCTTGAATGCCCCTTTATCTAATCTGCATTTGTGACCCTGGTCCTTGTTTCTTTTTTCAGGTCCAAGAAGTCCCCTGGGTTGACATTGTCTATACCTTTTAGGATTTTGAATGCTTGAATCAGATCGCCAGTAGTCTTCTTTTTGTTCTAGACTGAACAGATTAATTTCTTTGAGCCTGTCTGCATACGACATGCCTTTTAAACCCGGGATAATTCTGGTTGCTCTTCTTTGCACATTACTTTCCTTGATTTAAATTCAACACTTCTCACAATATATCCGAGCATCTCGTTGGCCCTTTTATAGCTTCCCACATTTCCTCGGGTTGAAGCTGTGATTAAAAAATATTGAAAAGTCTCTCTGGGGTTCCCCTGTATCAGTGGTGTGGGGTTTCCTCATGTTGAAGCTGTGATTAAAGGTATTGAAAGCGGTCTCTCTCTGGGTTCCCCTGTATCAGTGGTGTGGGGTTTCCTCGTGTTGAAGCTGTGATTAAAGGTATTGAAAGCGGTCTCTCTGGGGTTCCCCTGTATCAGTGGTGGGGTTCCTCAGGTTGAAGCAGTGATTAAAGGTATTGAAAGGTCTCTCTGGGGGGTTCCCTGTATCAGTGGTGTGGGGTTTCCTCAGGTCAAGCTGTGATTAAAGGTATTGAAAGCGGTCCTCTCTGGGGTTCCCCTGTATCAGTGGTGGGGGGTTTCCTCGGGTTGAAGCTGTGATTAAAAGGTAAGCAGTCTCTCTCTGGGGTTCCCCTGTATCAGTGGTGTGGGGTTTCCTCGTGTTGAAGGTGTGATTAAAAGGTATTAAAGCGGTCTCTCTCTGGGGTTCCTCTGTATCAGTGGTGTGGGGTTTCCTGAGTTGAAGCTGTGATTAAAAGGTATTGAGCGGTCTCTCTCTCTGGGGTTCCCTGTATCAGTGGTGGGGGTTTCCTGGTTGAAGCTGTGATTAAAGGTATTGAAAGCGGTCTCTCTCTCTGGGGTTCCCTGTATCAGTGGTGTGGGTTTCCTCGTGTTGAAGCTGTGATTAAAAGGTATTAAAGCGGTCTCTGTCTGGGATCCCCTGTATCAGTGGTGTGGGGTTTCCTCGGGTTGAAGCTGTGATTAAAGGTATTGAAGGTCCCTACCCTGGAGTCCCACTCGTTGAGGGTCTTGACGTTGATGAAGACACTTCCCGTTGGCTCGGTCATCACACCATCAGTGTTCTGTGAGCGATCAGATCGATATCCTCCCCAGCTTCCAACACCGAACCTGAAACACAGAGACACACAATAGGGTCAACAAGGCTGAACACACACACACACACACACACACACACACACGCACACACACACACACACACACACACAGGGGTCAGCAAGGCTGAACACACACACACACACACACACAGGGGTCAACAAGGCTGAACACACACACACACACACACACACACAGGGATCAACAAGGCTGAACACACACACACACTTTGCACATTAGGGGTCAACAAGGCTGAACACACACACACACACACACACACACAGGGGTCAACAAGGCTGAACACACACACACACATACACACACAGGGATCAACAAGGCTGAACACACACACACACACACACAAACAGGGGTCAACAAGACTGAACACACACATTAATGGTCAACAAGGCTGAACACACACACACAACACACAGGGATCAACAAGGCTGAACACACACACACAACACACACACGGGTCAACAAGGCTGAACACACACACACAAACACAGGGATCAACAAGGCTGAACACACACAAACAGGGGTCAACAAGGCCGAACACACACACACACACACACAAACAGGGGTCAACAAGGCTGAACACACACACACACACACACAAACAGGGGTCAACAAGACTGAACACACACACGGGTCAACAAGGCTGAACACACACACACACACACACAGGGATCAACAAGGCTGAACACACACACACACACAGAGGGATCAACAAGGCTGAACACACACAGGGGTCAGCAAGGCTGAACACACACACACACACACACACACAGGGATCAACAAGGCTGAACACACACACACACACACACACAGGGATCAACAAGGCTGAACACACACACACACACACACACATTGGGTCAACAAGGCTGGACACACACACACACACACACACACAGGGATCAACAAGGCTAACACACACACACACACACACACAATAATAGGATCAACAAGGCTGAACACACACATGTATTAGGGGTCAACAAGGCTGGACACACACACACACACACACACACACAGGGATCAACAAGGCTGAACACACACATACACAGGGGTCAACAAGGCTGAACACACACACACACACACACACACACACAGGGGTCAGCAAGGCTGAACACACACACACACACACACACAGGGATCAACAAGGCTGAACACACACACACAAACAAACACACGCACAGGGGTCAGCAAGGTAGAGCGCGCACACACACACACACACACACACACACACACACAGGGGTCAACAAGGCTGAACAAACACACACACACAGATAGTGACACACACAGGTACTGACACACACACAGACTGATACACACACACACACACACAGGTACTGTAGCACGCACACACACAGGTACTGACACGCACACACACAGTTACTGACACAGACACACACACTCAGGTACTGACACACACACACACACAGATACTGACAAACAGACACATACTGAGACACACACACACAGATAGTGACACACACACACACACAGATACAATACTATAGGTACACTTATGCTATGCACTTTAGCTGCCAGTTAAATATTTAACTAAATGTTAAATCTAGTTAAGTGATTTAAGATTTATTTAAATATTTAAACTAACTTAAATCTAGTTAAGAGATTTCAGATTTATTTAGATATTTAGCTGAATGTTAAATGTTGTAAGTAGATTTCTAAATGATATCTGAATGCACACATTTATAAAAAGCTGTATTTATTTTCTCCTCATTTCTGGCAGCCCATACTAACGGCGCCGAACTTTCGTGATTTTAAATCCTAACGGTCTCTGCTCAGCCGGAGTGGAATGTTCCCAGAGCCGTTGCCAGCAGCGTCTCCGCCTCCTTCTCTGCCCCCCCCCCTCTCCTCTCGTTGTCCAGCTAGAGTTCACATTCAGCTTCCTTAGATTATATAGCGCCATTCTTACTAACTTTTTACAAAATGAGCTTATTGAGGCTTCGTGTTTTAAGATGGTTCAGGTGCAGTCCGGGCAGACTGACTGCAGCATCATTACAGTATACCGCACTGCACTCGGCTTTGTGTGGAGGCTGATACACAAAATAATGAACGACTGGTAAAGAAATCACATGGATTGCTTTTTAATGGTAAATGTGTATCTGGTATTCTAAGTATTACCCACAATTAATAACTCAGCTATATTCATATTCAGAATGTGATACAGTATTAAGTTCCTGGTTAACCTGCGATCTTTGAAATTGACGAGGAAATCAGTTTATGGAAAGTAATCAAGCACTTTGTTTTTAAGGAAGTCTCTGGAAGTGGTGTTTTGGGGATTGCAATTAACCAATCGGTCTGGAGTAGAGACGGTCCGAATCTGTGGAGGAGTGAATTCCTGGGAATTCGCACTCCTCAGGGAGCCCATCTTCCTCAGCGACATCACATCGGAATTATCACAAAACGGACCGCTAAAGTGACCTGGAATACATGAACTCAGCTGCTCGGTTCTAGTTTTGTGAAATCGACAGACGTTGTGTCTCCTTTTAAAGTAGGAGTTCATAAAGGCTGGAGTTGAGGGTTTGAAAACGTGACCCAATGAGAAGTCTTGTTTTTGTTTGACAGCGAATAAAGATTTTACTGACAAAAAAAGGCCTGATATGTTACATTGGAAAATGCTTCGCCTGTAAAGAGTTTGATAGAATGTTTACTTGATTTCCATTTTATCATTCAAATTCTAAACAGGTAAGATGCTCCTCTGCAGATTCAGATTCTCTTCAGATTTCGCGGTTCTTGTGCAGTTTGGGACGGCCTCTAGGCTTGAGGTTTGCAGACATGTGATAGACAGTCTCTGGGTTCGGCAGCGATGCATTTTAATTTGAGCTGCTGTGTTGTTATAGATTCATCTGATAGAGACACAGGGATATCTTCAGACGACGCACTGTTCAGGTGTTTTGAGACTTGTGGAAAGGATGGAAGTTTACAAATATTACAATTTTTTTTTTTTTAATCAATAACTAGAGTAAATTATCAAAATCTATTGTTCTGTATATATGACTGGTTGTATGTTAACCTTACAGAGGATTCTATGAAGACAAATGTAATAAATGAATTTTCAAATTTGACAGGCCCTCGATGTGTCTCTTTGTTTTGTGTTTTTGTTGTTCTTCAGAGCCGGGCTCGCTGACAGGTTTAAAACACAACACGTCGCTTTCCTGGCGTTCTGCTGCCTGGACTTATTCCTGCGATATCTTTATCAACACAATCGCCATGGTTTATGTTTTTTATTAACATGTCCCTCGTCATGAATAGTTCTGAGGAGTTGTTTTAGTTTTCCATCAGTTATGAACGGAGCGCGGGGAGGACTTGAGACAAAAAATATATCTCCCAGAGACACACAGGTACTGGACGCATGCATGCGCACGCACACACACACACAGACACACACAGGTACTGACACACACACACAGGTTCTGACACACAGACACAGGTACTGAAACACACACACACACAGGCACTGACCCACACCCACACACACAGGTACTGACCTGCGCACACACAGGTACTGACACGACACACACTATTGGGTACAGACACAAACACACACAGACACACACACACACACACACACACACACAGGTACTGACCCCCACACACACAGGTACTGACACAGACACACACACAGGTAGTGACAAACACACACACACTGAGACACACACACACACAGAGACACACACACTAAGACACTCACACTGAGACACACACACACACACACACACTGAGACACACACTGAGACACACACACACACACACACACTGAGACACACACTGAGACACACACACACACACTTTCACACTTTCACAGGTACTGACACAGGTACTGACACAGACACACACAGGTACTGACACACAAAACGCACACAAAATGTTAAATCTAGTTAAAGATTTAAGATGTATTTAAATATTTACCTAAATGTTCAGTCTAGCTAAGAGATTTTAAGATTTATTTAAATATTTAGCTAACTGTTAAATGTTGTAACTAGATTTCTAAATGATATCTGAATGCACATTTATAAAAAGCTGTATTTATTTTCTCCTCATTTCTGGCAGCCCATACTAACGGCCGAACTTTTCGCATTTTAAATCCTAACGGTCTCTGCTCAAGCGGAGTGGAATGTTCAGGGCAGGTTGCCTAGCAGCGTCTCCGCCTCCTTCTTCCTCCCCCTCTCCCTCTCCCTCGTTGCTCCAGCTAGGAGTTCACATTCAGCTTCCTTAGATTATATAAAGCGCCATTCTTTTTACTAACTTTTTACAAATGAGCTTATTGGAGGCTTGTGTTTTTTAAGATGGTTCAGGTGCAGTCCGGGCAGACTGACTGGAGCATCATTACAGTATACCGCACTGCGCTCGGCTTTGTGTGGAGGCTGATACACAAAATAATGAACGACTGGTAAAGAAATCACATAGATTGCTTTTTAATGCTAAATGTGTATCTGGTATTCTAAGTATTACCTACAATTAATATCTCAGCTATATTCATATTCAGAATGTGATACAGTATTAAGACAGGGTCCAGTATTAGGAATAAATAAACATGCTTTAAGAGAAACAGCAGTGATGTTTATTGCCCATTCCATCCATTCTCTATGTTTCTACATTGTGTTTGCAATCCACAGGGACAAGGGGTCTCAGCGATGTTAAATAAAAAAAAACTAGAGCCCACAATTAACCAATATAGAAAGGAAGGGGGAAATGTATTGCCTGCGTGCAGTACCTTCCACTTTCCTCTATTAAATGTCATTTGCCATGTGTCTGCCCAGTTCTGAATGCTGTCGAGATCATTTTGAATGACCTTTGCTGCTGCAACAGTGTTTGCCACTCCTCCTGTTTGGAACTGCAAACACAAGTCAAAAAAAGGAAGTTAGAAAAGACCAAGAGAGAGACAGAAATGAACATTGCTAAGGGGGTGTGAGGGAGGAGACGCTCACATTGTCTCAGTATGTATCTGGACATTTACTGCAAATGTTTTTAATCTGTTTTTGTATGGTGTTGCTGATCCTTGTGTCTAGTAAGGAAAAATAATAAAACAAAATTCACTTCCCTGTTGTGCAGGGGACTGAGGCCTGTGGTTGGGAGTGTCCTGAAAACCAAAAAAAAGAAAGGTTAATGAAGAAACGGTTTAGAGAGCTGGTTTGGAAGGGAGCACACTTCCAGAACAATGGATTGCAGTACTATTGTTGAGATAAACTGATATGCAATGGTTCAGGTAACCTGAGTTGGGTGTGGTGGTGAGGTCCTCCATCTTGACAGGAAGTGGGGAAGCAGCCATGTTGGTGAGGGAAGCTTTTATTGACTTCCGTGAGTACTGACTTCCTGTAGTCAGGGCAGTACCTGTAGAAGATATTGAAAGGGGGGACAGCTGATTAAGTATGTTTCCCTCTGCTTGTTTTAAAGCAGAGTTTAATGCATGGGTTAGATTAATGTGTTTTTATATATATTCATTGATTTGTTTCTTTTTGAATACTTTATTTATTCTTGATAACTGTTTGCTGGTTTGTCTCTATATACCCACCTGCAGAATGGTTTATTCTGGGGGAGGGGGAGGTCTGGAAGGGTATAAAGGCTGTTAGTTTTGTTCAGTCAGGATCGTCTTTTTGTGCAGATCAGAGGGCAGTTTTGCAGCTCTGTGGTTGGACTCAGTTATTGGAGTCAGTACCTGTGATTAGGTGACTATAAATAGTTATTTTTGGTTTCCACTTTTTCTTTCCTCAAATTGTTTGATATTTTGTTCAATTAGCTTTTTGTTTATTATTGTTCTTAAATAAAAATAATTGGTTTGACACCAAACTTCTCTGTGATCCTTGTGTTTGTGTGTGTCAGTCACACACACACCCCGAGACACACACACTGAGACAGACACACACACACTGAAACACTCACACAGTGAGACACACACACACTCTGACACACATACACTGAGACAGACACAAACACATACACTGAGACGCGCACACACACACCAAGAGACACACACTCACGCACTGAGACACAAACACAGAGACCGACACACACACACTGACAGACACACTCATGCACTGAGATACACAGACACTGAGACACACACACTGAGATACAAACACACTGAGACACAAACACACACACACACTGAGGCACACACACACACTGAGACAAACACACTGAGACACACACACACTGAGGCACACACTGAGGCACAATTATGTTATGCTAATTGTTAAATATTCAGATTTAGCGGCCAGTTAAATATTTAACTAAATGTTAAATCTAGCTAAGAGATTTAAGATTTATTTAAATATTTAGCTAAATGTTAAATCTAGCTAAGAGATTTCAGATTTATTTAAATATTTAGCTAACTGTTAAATCTTGTAACTAGATTTCTAAATGATATCTGAATGCACACATTTATAAAAAGCTGTATTTATTTTCTCCTCATTTCTGGCAGCCCATACTAACGGCGCTCGAACTTTGCATTTTTTAAATCCTAACGGTCTCTGCTCAGCGGAGTGGAATGTTCAGGAGCCGGTTGCCTAGCAGCGTCTCCGCCTCCTTCTCTGCCCGCCCCTCTCTCCCTCTCTCGTTGCTCCAGCTAGAGTTCACATTCAGCTTCCTTAGATTATATAGCGCCATTCTTTACTAACTTTTACAAATGAGCTTATTGGAGTCTTCGTGTTTTTAAGATGGTTCAGGTGCAGTCCGGGCAGACTGACTGGAGCATCATTACAGTATACCGCACTGCGCTCGGCTTTGTGTGGAGGCTGATACACAAAATAATGAACGACTGGTAAAGAAATCACATGGATTGCTTTTTAATGCTAAATGTGTATCTGGTATTATAAGTATTATGTACAATTAATAACTCAGCTATATTCATATTCAGAATGTGATAGAGTATTAAGACAGAGTCCAGTATTAGAAATAAATAAACACGCTTTAGAGAAACAGCAGAGATGTTTATTGCCCATTCCTATCCATTCTCTATATGTTTCTACATTGTGGTTGCAATCCACAGGGACAAGGGACTCAGCAATGTTAAATAAAAAACTAGAGCCCACAATTAACCAATATAGAAAGGAAGGGGGGAGAAATGTATTGCCTGCGTGCAGTACCTTCCACTTTCCTCTATTAAATGTCATTTGCCATGTGTCTGCCCAGTTCTGAATGCTGTCGAGATCATTTTGAATGACCTTTGCTGCTGCAACAGTGTTTGCCACTCCTCCTATTTTTGTGTCACTTGTTATTGATTTATTTATATAAATGTGTGTTTTGTTGTTCAGTTCTTTATTATTATTTCATCTCGAGTGTGGTTTGATGTATTTGCTTCACTGGACCCCCCCAAACTACTTTCTCTCTTTCCTCTATGGAACTATACGAGCGAAACTCCGATTGGCTGACTGTCTGCCCAATGCACGCCCCTGTTGCTTAGCAACCGCGTCTCCCGTTCCACGGCTCTGCTTGCCAGCGGCTCGCTGCTTGATCTCCCGCCCTGCCAATCATCTACTGCCTTTATAAATGCGGAGGAATATTGTGAGAGGAGAGCCGGACTTGTGAAGGAGATTCCGCGCTGCAGACTGGAGCTGGAACGCGAGAGACTTTATAACTTCGTGTCGCACACCAGGAAGGCTGTGTCTGACCGGGGGGTCATTTCCAACACGAGGTGCAGCGTGTTGGGGTTCCCGGTCAGGAGCCTGTTAGTTTATTGTTAACGTTGTGTGGTTTATTTGATAGCTGTCCGCTCCTGCAGCAAGGAGTCCTCTGGTTTATTTGTTATATTATATTTTATTCTGGCGTGCGCGCAGCTGTTTTATATATTCATTTTAAATAGATTGGGGGGAAATTGGTACCGTGTACTTTTACAAATGTAATCTAGTTTGTAAACGAGACCATTCAACTGCTGACGTTGTTGTCTACTTTGTATGTATCACAAAAAGAACAGAATTGCTGATCTGGTAAATTAACTTTATAAAGAAACTGATAGATCCAAGTATTTTATATAAACTGCAATAATATAATCTGTGGTATTAGTTTAATTAACTGCACTATATGAAACCGATAGATTTAGAGTCTGTTTTATTAGATTATCCCTTATATATATATATATATATATATATATATATATATATATATATATATATATATATATATATATATATATAATATACTGTGTATCTACTAGACTGTGAAGTGAAGGTGGCATTGTCATATGGTTTACACTATTGTTAATGTGCTTGAGATTTTTAAAATAAGTATTACTAATAAAAACTTGTAAAGATTATTTTTGGTATATGATTGCTTTGGTTTCTCCTGGATAAAAAGAGTTTGCGTGAAACCAACCACTCGACGTCCTTGTCCTCAATAAACACAAGGTGGCGTAGTCAAATTATTAACATAAAATGTAGCTATATGTATATAAAGACCTACACAAAGCAACCAACCGTTTTGCTAAACTATTTAAGGACCAAGCGTTTTTTTGGCTGTATTTGACTCTCTTCCTATAACAATGCACAAAAAATCAATTTGTTACAGTCGCATCTTGGAATTGGTGTCCTTGTTTTCAGGACACTCTGGGGAACGTTATAGCTTCTCTTAAATAATCTGTCAAGCTGTCTGGCAAGGCAAGCTGTGGCTTTCAATTTGAAATTTCAGTATGATGTGGTGTTGACACAATCTCGGTCCTTAAAGGTTAAAACCCAAACACACTGACCAATTGCGCCACAGGAATTTTCTGCGGGATACGAGGTAAAAAATCACTAGCCTTGACAGGTTGCATTTCTGAAACTGACAGCTCGGCACCGTTGGTTGTGCTTGATAGGAAATGGTGTTGTTGGAGTCGGGTATAGCTCAGCGATGAAGCATTTGACTGCTGATCAAGAGATTTCCCAGTTCAAATCCGAATACCCCCATTTTTTATTTAAATTAAAATACAAGTTGCATTATATAATTTCTTTTCAGCTGCAAAGGTACAAACAAGTAACACATAGTGTTTTAAAGACAACAACAAGGGTACGGACGGGATTGAACCCGTGATCTTGGTTTACTGAGACCGGCTTTACCATTTTGGCCACCGCACCCTTCATGACTGCACATGAAATCGGATGCTTGGACTCTATTGAGAAGGCTGCCGGAAAGGCAATCTCGCTGAAACCAACCTTGATTTAACAGCTGAATGCCAAGGATGGGCAAAATAGTCTCGGAAACTCTTTAAATAGAAAACATTATTCTCCATATTTATTTAAAATACAAATAGAAAATAGGTTGCCAGACATGTATTTTAAATAGAAATTAGTAAATACTATTTTGCAAATAGTATTTTTTTAAAACACTTGACACCCTCTACCGGCTGTAGTATACACTCATTTTTTTGGTTTATTGTTTTCATAATAATGAACTGAAAGTTTCAGTACTGCCTCAGTCCACAAGCCTGTCAGTAACCGTATTTTTTGATCCAAAAGAACTGGTGCTTCTATAGCAATAATTACAATAGTTTAGGCTGTCTTTGAAAATGAATTAATTTGGAGTTAAGAATCGTACATCTTTTACCAGAAACATTTTGTTTTACATTAAATGGATTTCATATTAGAGTGAAGCTATGGTCGCATTGCTGAGTAAGGAATGACCATAAAACAAGGCACATGCTAATTCTGAGGACACACCCGTTTTAGGTGTTAACCCTATTATTTGCAGCAGTAGCGATGCAATTTTAAAGCTTTTCACCATTTTTCAATTTTTTTTTTTTTAATACAAAAAAATGCAGTTTCTGCTCAATTTGTAATAAAGCAGTACTTGTTATATGATCCTGACAGTAATCGTAATATAATCAGAGCCTTCTGAGGACACAGGCAAACGTTACCCACAGTGACTTACAATCATAAACAAAAAAATATTTCAAGAATCACAGTTCAAATATTCATACATATAAGAGCAAGATAAAATACAATGACTTCAGTTCTAAAAAGTACAAGTATATGACAAAATACGATTCAATAATCAGAGCAGATAACAGTGTCAGTGATAGGGATAGATAAGAGATAAGGAAGAGAAAAGTAGTTTAGGGGATCCAGTGAAGCAAATACATCAAACCACACTCGTGATGAGAAAATAATAATAAAGAGCTGAACAACAAAACACACATTTATATAAATAAATCAATAACAAGTGACACAAAAATAGGAGGTAAAACACTGTTGCAGCAGCAAAGGTCATTCAAAATGATCTCGACAGCATTCAGAACTGGGCAGACACATGGCAAATGACATTTAATAGAGGAAAGTGGAAGGTACTGCATGCAGGCAATACATTTCTCCCCCCCTTCCTTTCTATATTGGTTAATTGTGGGCTCTAGTTTTTTATTTAACATCACTGAGTCCCTTGTCCCTGTGGATTGCAACCACAATGTAGAAACATCTAGAGAATGGATGGGAATGGTCAATAAACATCACTGCTGTTTCTCTTAAAGCGTGTTTATTTATTTCTAATACTGGACCCTGTCTTAATACTGTATCACATTCTGAATATATGAATATAGCTGAGTTATTAATTGTAGATAATAATTGGAATACCAGATACACATTTAGCATTAAAAAGCAATCCATGTGATTTCTTTACCAGTCGCTCATTATTTTGTGTATCAGCCTCCACACAAAGCCGAGCGCGGTGCGGTATACTATAATGATGCTGCAGCAGTCTGCCCTGACTGCACCTGAACCATCTTAAAAACACGAAGCCCAATAAGCTCATTTGTAAAAGTTAGTAAAGAATGGCGCTATAAATCTAAGGAAGTTGAATGTGAACTCTAGCTGGAGCAACGAGAGGGAGAGAGGGGCGGGCAGAGAAGGAGGCGGAGACGCCTGGGCAACCGGCTCCTGAACATTCCTCCGCTGAGCAGAGACCGTTAGGGATTTAAAAAATGCTTCGAAAGTTCCGGCGCCGTTAGTATGGGCTGCCAGAAATGAGGAGAAAAATACAGCTTTTTATAAATGTGTGCATTCAGATATCATTTATAAATATAGTTACAAGATTTAACAGTTAGCTAAATATTTATATACATCTTAAATCTCAAATCAGATTTAAGTTAGTTTAAATATTTAAATAAATCTGAAATCTCTTGGCTAGATTTGACATTTGTTAAATATTTAACTGGCAGCTAAATCTGAGTTTGTATGCAAATGAGTCCGCCCGCTTGTGCTTTCCCATGAATTGATTGGCTATTGTAATGTTGAAATTTGCATATTTACCAATTACAATAACATTAGTGTGTGTGTGTCTGCATGTCAGTATCTGTGTGTGTTTGTGTGTGTGTGTGTCAGTACCTGTGTGTGTGTGTGTGTGTGTGTGTGTGTGTGACTCAGGGTGTGTGTGTTTGTCTCAGTGTCTGTCTCAGTGTGTGTGTGTGTCTCAGTGTGTCTCAGTGTGTGTGTCTGTCGCAGTCTCAGTGTGTGTGTGTGTGGTCTCAGTCACTTCAAGTCATACAAAGACCATTTCAAGTGGGTGATAAAGTGGAGGCGATGTGTGTCAGAACCTGTGTGTCACCTACCTGTGTGTGTGTGTGTGTGTGTGGTCACATGTGTGTGTGTCTTTGTGTGGGTCAGTGTGTGTGTGTGTGTCCCAGTCTGTGTGTGTGTCAGTGAGTGTGTGTGTCTGTCTCAGTGTGTGTGTGTTTGAGGTCTCATTTTGAGTGTGTGTGTCTCTGTGTGTGTTTGTGTGTGTGTGTCTCAGTGTCTGTCTGTGTCTCAGTGTGTGTGTGTCTCAGTGTGTGTGTGTGTCTCATTGTGTGTGTGTGCGTCTCAGTGCGTGTGTGTGTCTCAGTGTGTGTCTCAGTGTGTGTCTTTGTCTGTCTCAGTCTCCAGTGTGTGTGTCTCTGTGTGGCCCTCAGTGTGTGTGTGTCTCTGTGTGTGTTTGTGTGTGTGTGTCTCAGTGTCTGTCTGTGTCTCAGTGTGTGTGTGTCTCAGTGTGTGTGTGTCTCAGTGTGTGTGTGTGTCTCTGTGTGTCTCTCAGTGTGTGTTTGTCTCAGTGTGTGTGTGTGTTTCTCTGTGTGTCTCTCAGTGTGTGTGTCTTTGTCTGTCTCAGTCTCAGTGTGAGTGGGTCTCAGTGTGTTTGTGTCTCAGTCACTTCAAGTCATACAAAGAGCATTTTCAAGTGGAGCGATAAAAGTGGAAGCGATCAAAAAAAAAAGCCAAGTTAGAAGCAAGAATTGTGTGTGAATCTTGGGCCCCAGCACCTTTCAAGTGTGCCTATTTGTTGATGCTTGACAAGATTGGCCTAATTGCTTCTCCTAACCTGGGCTTCTGTGTTTGATATCACCCCTTTAAACGGCTGTTGCGTTTTTTCTAACTTTGTTTATTTACATTGACAATGTTTTTGTCGTGGGACTGAGAGGAGTTAAAAACGTGTTTGAAACGACCTGGGAGAGTCTCTATACAGCTCCAAAGTTTAGCTGTTTTCACCCATGTTGTGGCAAAACTAAATCACTTAGAATTACCATCTGTACCAAAAGTCTGAAACACTCTTACATCAAATGTGAAAACAAAACGTAAATACCTCTTATACACAAGGAGATATAAGTCGTCAAACTAAGGTCAAATTGTTCTTCTTCATCTTCCTCTTCCGTCTACTTTTTAAGGGTGTGTAGCGACTATTCAAACAGAAAAGCTAAATAACTGGACATCTACCAATCCTGTGATTCCACATGCTGGTCAACGTCAAAACAAACCAGGGAATGCAAGCAGTTTGATATCCACACCATTTATATGAAACAATGTATTTATGTTTTAAAACAGCACATATCGCAGGAAAAAAATAAAATACCGTGGTTTGAACTTGCATCATGACGTTCTTGAAGCGAACACGTTCTTCGATCGCGCGGCACTTTACACAAACGTACACTTTACACAAACGTACACTTTACACAAACGTACACTTTACACAAACTTACACTTTACACAAACGTACACTTTACACATGCAGTTGTCACAGATTACTGGCTTGAAGACCTTTTTTTTTTTTGAAGATTAGTTTTGTTTCTGCAGCTGTCAACCTGCTTTCAAACTGCTTCTAACTGCGTTGTCCTTGTCCACGACTGTACTTCTCCCCCTTCTTATCTGGCATCGTTTCGGCAACTCTTCCCATCATCCAAGAGTTACGCGGTGCTGTGTCATCTACTATCAGAACAACATCTCCTACGATGAAGTTTCTTCAAACACGAGACCACTTCTGTCGCTCCTGCAACAACGGTAAGTGCTCACCTGTCCATCTCTTCCAGAACAAATCAGCCATGAACTGGACTTGCTTCATCTTCAACGAGCATACAAATCTTCTTTTCAAAACAAACCAGGAGGCATATTTGGCTTAGTCTTCAACCGCAGCAAATGATTAGTGTTAGAGCTTCCAAATCATTCACATCATCAGAGACCCTTATGATTGGATGATCATTAAACGATGGCTTCCACCTCAAAAGAACTGTCTGAAGACCTTCATCATCAAGTGTTTGCTGTTTTAGAACAGCACTGAGAATCTTTCTCTCCTTATCTGTCTTTCCCACACACCGTGGGAGACCCAGCTGGTGGGTTGAAAATCCGCTTCACTCCTTTCTTTTGGCATAGCCCTTGCAATCTGGCTTGATTCAAACTTTCAATAGCTTCTCTCAGTTCAGGCTCCGCTCCAATGAAATTGGTACCCGTTGTCAGATCAGATTTCCAAAACTTGACCTCCTCTTCAGATGATCCGACGCAGTGCATTGATACAAGAGTCAGTGTCCAAAGAAGATGCCACTTCAATATGTACTGCCCTTACTTGCTAAACATGTAAACATCTCCATATCTCTTGACCACACTTAGGGTGAATTGCGCTGTCGAGATCAAGATTCGGTCCCAATCTAGGACTGACTAATCCAAGATTGGATCCTGGATTCATTTCTGCTGCGCAGATCAAGACTGGTGGCGGATCTGCGGATCCGAGAGTGAATCTAAAATTCACCAACTTAATCCTGGATTCAGGTTGTCTGTGATGCTAGTTGATTGGCAAAACACCGTCTAGGTGAATTGGTAGTCAGAGCATAACCATGGCAACGACTAAAACCTGTGCGCTTTTTTCTTTGAAAAACCTTTATCAAATTTAATTTTTGATAACTATAAACATATTATAATATAGAGAATAAAACAATAAAAACCGATAACCAAAAAAAATTTACCTTCATTGCAAGTGTATGTTGCTGATTAACTAAATGTATGTGTGAGTTATGAATAGGAATAATAATCAAGAACTGAATTAATTACTAGAACATGTATTTATTTACAAACATTTCCTGAGGTAGGTGAGTGACTGATACTGCCCCGCCCCTGGTGCCGCTGTCAGCTGCTTTGAAAAGGCAGAGGAATAAGCTGCAGTAACTGTACATAAACTTGTACAGAATAATTAGTATTGAACACTTGAACTGTTTTATCTTACATAATATTCTTTTTTTTTTTCTAAATGTAATACATACTGTGTGGTCAGTGGTTAAAAGAAAGGGCTTGTAACCAGGAGGTCCCCTCGGTTCAAATCCCACCTCAGCCACTGACTCATTTGTGTGACCTAGAGCAAGTCACTTCACCTCCTTGTGCTCCGTTTTTCGGGTGAGATGTGTATTATAAGTGACTCTGCAGCTGATGCATAATTCACACACCCCTTGTCTCTGTAAATCGCCTTGGATAAAGGCGTCTGCTAAATAAACAAATAATAACATGTTGAGTTTATATAAAAAAAAAAACTAGTATCTACCTCACCACTAATTCGCTACCACATATATTGCTCAAATGCATCTGTACCGGAAATAATTATCGGTTATTTGTTTAATTGGTGATTATTATTATTATTATTATTATTATTATTTATTTCTTAGCAGATCCTTATCCAGGACGACTTTCAATCGTAAGCAAATACATTTCAAGTGTTACAGTACAAGTAATAATACAATTAAGAAAGCAAGATAAATACGATGGCTCGTAGCTTGTTCTCCCGTTGGAAAATGAATATATTCACGTAACTTCAGTGATCCTGTGAATTACTAGATGACGCATCGACATGAAACAGGTACTGCAGCCGATTATTATCTGAAACGACCCAGTGGCATGAAATCTCAAGCAGCAGATTGATGTGGGAGGAGGGAGTCTTTTTGTCTCTATATATAACTATTTGTGATTTTGATATATTATCCAGCTCTGGTATTCTTTCGTTTCTCATTCTGAATCCTTGTATAAAACCTTCGTCACTATTCAATAAAAGGTTGCTACGATCACGAACAACACGATATCTAACCATCCAAAATAACCGACCATCTTCACAAGAATCCAGACTCAATCCACCTCCTACCAGGATTGGAATGTAATCTAGATTGAATTTGAATCTAGATCTGCACACAACGGAAAAATATCAACTAAGATTCAATCCGAGATCGAGTCTGATCCAGACTGATCTCGATGTGCGCAATCCACCCTCAAAGCGTGTTTATTTATTTCTAATACTGGACCCTGTCTTAATACTGTATCACATTCTGGAATATGAATATAGCTGAATTATTAATTGTAGGTAATACCAGATACATTTAGCATTCAAAAGCAATCCATGTGATTTCTTTACCAGTCGTTCATTATTTTGTGTATCAGCCTCCACACAAAACCGAGCGCAGTGCGTTATACTGTAATGATGCTGCAGTCAGTCTGCCGGACTGCACCTGAACCATCTTAAAACACGAAGCCTCCAATAAGCTCATTTGTAAAGTTAGTAAAGAATGGCGCTATATAATCTAAGGAAGAATGTGAACTCCTAGCTGGAGCAACGAGAGGGAGAGAGGGGCGGGGCAGAGAAGGAGGGGGAGACGCTGCTAGGCAACCCAAGCTCCTGAACATTCCACTCCGCTGAGCGAGACCGTTAGGATTTAAAAATGCGAAAGTTCCGAGCGCCGTTAGTATGGGCTGCCAGAAATGAGGAGAAAATAAATACAGCTTTTTATAAATGTGTGCATTCAGATATCATTTATAAATCTACTTACAAGATTTAACAGTTAAATATTTAAATAAATCTGAAATCTAACTAGATTTAAGTTAGTTTAAATATTTAAATAAATCTGAAATCTCTTGGCTACATTTGACATTTAGTTAAATATTTAACTGGCAGCTAAATCTGGAGTTTGTATGCAAATGAGCTCCGCCCACTTCGTGCTTTCCCGTGATTTGATTGGCTATTGTAATGTAGAAATTTGCATATTTACCAATTACAATAACATTAGTGTGTGTCAGTACCTGTGTGTGTGTCTGTGTGTGTGCATGTCAGTATCTGTGTGTGTTTGTGTGTGTGCGTGTCACTACCTGTGTGTGTGTGTGCATGTCATTACCTGTGTGTGTGTCAGTACCTGTCTGTGTGTGTGTGAGTGTGTGTCTCAGGGTGTGTGTGTTTGTCTCAGTGTCTGTGTGTGTGTCTGTCACTGTGTGTGTCTGAGTGTGTGTGTCTGTCGCAGTCTCAGTGTGTGTGTGTGTCTCAGTCACTTCAAGTCATATAAAGAGCATTTCAAGTGGAGCGATGTGTGTCAATACCTGTGTGTGTGTGTGTGTGTGTCAGTACCTGTGTATGAGTGTGTCTCAGTGTGTGTGTGTCTCAGTGTGTGTGTCAGTACCTGAGTGTGTGTCAGTACCTCTGTGTGTGTGTGTGTGTTTGTGTCAGTACCTGTGTGTGTGTTTGTGTCAGTATGTGTGTGTGTGTGTGCGTGCGGCGCGCATGCGTGCGTCAGTACCTGTGTGTCTCTGGGAGATATATTTTTGTCTCAAGTCCCTCCCCGCCCGTTCATAACTGATGTAAAACTAAACAACTCCTCAGAACTATTCATGACGAGGGACATGTTAATAAAACATAAACCATGGCGATTGTGTTGATAAAGACATCGCAGGAATAAGTCCAGGCAGCAGAACGCCAGGGAAAGCGGCGTTGTGTTTTAAACCTGTCGGGAGCCGGCTCTGAAGAACAACAAAACACAAAACAAGAGACGCACGTCGAGGGCCTGTCAAATTGAAAATTCATTTATTACATTTCTCTTCATAGAATCCTCTGTAAGGTTAACGCCACAAACCAGTCATATACAGAACAACAGATTTTTGATAATTTACTCTAGTTATTGATAAAAAATAATAATTGTAATATTTGTAAAACTTCCATCCTTTCCACAAGTCTCAAAACACCTGAACCGGGTGCCGTCTGAAAGATATCCCTGTGTCTCTATCAGATGAATCTATAACAGCACAGCAGCTCAAATTAAAATGTGCATCGCTGCCCGAACCCAGAGACTGTTTATCACATGTCTGCAAACCTCAAGCCTAGAGGCCGTCCCAAACTGCACAGAACCGCTGAAATCTGAAGAGAATCTGTAATCTGCAGAGGAGCATCTTACCTGTTTAGTATTTGAATGATAAAAAATGGAAATTAAGTAAACATACTATCAAACTCTTTACAGGCGTAAGCACTTCAATGTAACATATCAGGCCTTTTTGTCAGTAAAATCTTTATACGCTGTCAAACAAAACAAGACTTCTCATTGGGTCCGTTTTCGGCCCTCAACTCCAGCCTTTATGAACTCCCTTCTTAAAAGGAGAACACAACGACTGTCGATTTCACAAAACTAGAACCGAGCAGCTGAGTTCATGTATTCCAGGAGTCCTTTAGCGGTCGTTTGTGATATTCCGATGACGATGTCGCTGAGGAAGATGTATGGTTTCGAGGAGCAGGAATTCTGCGACCTCCACAGATTCGGACCGCTCTACTCCAGACCGACTGGTTAATTGCAATCCCAAACACTACTCCGAGACTTCCTCAAACAAAG
>CM072681.1:17156400-17179094 GCA_036884735.1 Huso huso | reverse complement strand
CTGCACTATCAGGTAGTAGCAGAGTGGCGCAGCAGAAGCGTGCTGGGCCCAAAATCCAGAGGTCTCTTTTGTTCAACATTTCTTGAAGCGGTGCTTCAAATAAATGAACCAAGAGTGAGATTGATTGATATTTTGCCTTGCACATTTCTGTTGAGTGTTACAATAAAATAATGCACATATATTATGTTTTATGAATGTGCATGTGTGCATAGCGCAACTTAATCAATTCCGGCACCTCCTCAAGACTCCCCTCTTCAGACAGCACCTGTAGAACTCCTATTTTCCCTGTGGACACTTTATCACTCTCCCTTAATGTGCTTTACTTGCTCTTATCTGCTCCCTATTTTACTGCATTTACTGTACTGTAATCTGCCACAAGTGTTATTCAATCTGTAGTATTTTGCATTTAATCATATCCTGATTTAACTATCACTGACACTGTTATCTGCTCTGATTATTGAATCGTATTTTGTCATATACTTGTACTTTTTAGAACTGAAGTCATTGTATTTTCTCTTGCTCTTATATGTATGAATACTTGAACTGTGATTCTTGAAATGTATTTTTGTTTACGATTGTAAGTCACTGTGGGTAACGGCGTCTGTGTCCTCAGAAGGCTCTGATTATATTACGATTACTGTCAGGATCATATAACAAGTACTGCTTTATTACAAATTGAGCAGAAACTGCATTTTTGTATTAAGTAAATAAAAAGTTGAAAAATGTTGAAAAGCTTTAAAATTGCATCACTGCTGCTGCAAATAATAGGGTTAACACCTAAAACGAGTGTGTCCTCAGAATTAGCATGTGCCTTGTTTTATGGTCATTCCTTACTCAGCAATGCGACCATAGCTTCACTCTAATATGAAATCCATTTAATGTAAAACTAAATGTTTCTGGTAAAAGATGTACGATTCTTAACTCCAGATTAATTCATTTTCAAAGACAGCCTAAAACTACTGTAATTATTGCTATAGAAGTACCCAGTTCTTTTGGATCAAAAATACGGTTCCTGACAGGCTTGTGGACTGAGGCAGTACTGAAACTTTCAGTTCATTATTATGAAAACAATAAATAAAAAATGGTGTATACTACAGCCGGTAGATGGTGTCAAGTGTTTTAAAAAATACTATTTGCAAAATAGTATTTACTAATTTCTATTTAAAATACATGTCTGGCAACCTATTTTTCTATTTGTATTTTAAATAAATATGGAGACCACTGTTTTCTATTTAAAGAGTTTCGAGACTATTTTGCCCATCCTTGGCATTCAGCTGTTAACCGTAAGGTTGGTTTCCAGGCAGATTGCCTTTCCGGGCAGCCTTCTCAATAGAGTCCAAGCTTCCGATTTCATTTGCAGTCGTGAAGGGTGCGGTGGCCAAGTGGTAAGTAAGCGCCGGTCTCGTAAACCGAAGATCACGGGTTCAATCCCGTCCGTACCTTGTTGCTGTCTTTAAAACACTATTTGTTACTTGTTTGTACCTTTGCAGTTGAAATGAAAAATTCTATAATGCAACTTGTATTTTAATTTAAATAAAAATAGGGGTATTCAGATTTGAACCGGGGATCTCTTGATCAGCAGTCAAATGCTCTACCGCTGAGCTATACCCCGACTCCAACAACACCATTTCCTATCAAGCACAACCAACGGTGCCGAGCTGTCAGTTTCAGAAATGCAACCTGTCAAGGCTAGTGATTTTTCACCTCGTATTCCGCAGAAAATTCCTGTGGCGCAATTGGTCAGTGTGTTTGGCTCTTAACCCTTTAAGGACCGAGATTGTGTCAACACCACATCATACTGAAATTTCAAATTGAAAGCCACAGCTTGCCATGCCAGACGGCTTTGACAGATTATTTAAGAGAAGCTATAACGTTCCCCAGAGTGTCCTGAAAACAAGGACACCCATTCCAAGATGCGACTGTAACAAATTGATTTTTTGTGCATTGTTATAGGAGGAGAGTCAAATACAGCCAAAAAAACGCTTGGTCCTTAAATAGTTTAGCAAACGGTTGGTTGCTTGTGTAGCAGGTCTTTATATACATATAGCTACATTTATGTTAATAATTTGACTGCGCCACCTTGTGTTTATTGAGGACAAGGACGTCCGTGGTTGGTTCCCACAAACTCTTTTATCCAGGAGAAACCAAGCAATCATATACCAAAAAAAATAATCTTTACAAGTTTTTATTTGTAATTGTTTTAAAAATCTCAAGCACATTAACAATAATGTAAACCATATGACAATGCCACCTTCACTTCACAGTCTAACAATTGTCTAGTAGATATACAGTATATATATATATATATATATATATATATATATATATATATATATATATATATATATATATAAGGATAATACAATAAAACAGACTCTAAATCTATCAGTTTCTTATAGTGCAGTTAATTAAACTAATTACAACAGATTATATTATTGCAGTTTATATAAAATACTTGGATCTATCAGTTTCTTATAGTAAAGTTAATTAACCAGATCAGCAATTCTGTTCTTTTTGTGATACATACAAAGTAGACAACAACGTCAGCAATTGAATGGTCTCGTTACAAACTACATTACATGTATAAAGTACACGGTACCAATTTCCCCCAATCTATTTAAAATGAATATATAAAACAGCTGTGTGCACGCTAGAATAAAATATAATATAACAAATAAACCAGAGGACTCCTTGCTGCAGGAGCGGGACAGCTATCAAATAAACCACACAACGTTAACAATAAACTAACAGGCTCCCTGACCGGGGAACCCCAACACGCTGCACCTCGTGTTTGAAATGATCCCCTCCCGGTCAAACACAGCCTTCCTGGTGTGCGACACGAAGTTATAAAGTCTCTCCGCGTTCCAGCTCCAGTCTGCAGCGAGGAATCTCCTTCACAAGTCCGGCTCTCCCTCTCACAATATTCCTCCGCATTTATGAGTCCCTTGTCCCTGTGGATTGCAACCACAATGTAGAAACATCTAGAGAATGGATGGGAATGGTTAATAAACATCACTGCTGTTTCTCTTAAAGCGTGTTTATTTATTTCTAATACTGGACCCTGTCTTAATACTGTATCACATTCTGAATATGAATATAGCTGAGTTATTAATTGTAGATAATAATTGGAATACCAGATACACATTTAGCATTAAAAAGCAATCCATGTGATTTCTTTACCAGTCGTTCATTATTTTGTGTATCAGCCTCCACAAAGCCGAGCGCAGTGCGGTATACTGTAATGATGCTCCAGTCAGTCTGCCCGGACTGCACCTGAACCATCTTAAAAACACGAAGCCTCCAATAAGCTCATTTGTAAAAGTTAGTAAAGAATGGCGCTATATAATCTAAGGAAGCTGAATGTGAACTCCTAGCTGGAGCAACGAGAGAGGGAGAGAGGGGGCGGGGCAGAGAAGGAGGCGGAGACGCTGCTAGGCAACCGGCTCCTGAACATTCCACTCCGCTGAGCAGAGACCGTTAGGATTTAAAAATGCGAAAGTTCCGAGCGCCGTTAGTATGGGCTGCCAGAAATGAGGAGAAAATAAATACAGCTTTTTATAAATGTGTGCATTCAGATATCATTTATAAATATAGTTACAAGATTTAACAGTTAGCTAAATATTTATATACATCTTAAATCTCGTAACTAGATTTAAGTTAGTTTAAATATTTAAATAAATCTGAAATCTCTTGGCTAGATTTGACATTTGTTAAATATTTAACTGGCAGCTAAATCTGGAGTTTGTATGCAAATGAGCTCCGCCCGCTTTGTGCTTTCCCATGAATTGATTGGCTATTGTAATGTTGAAATTTGCATATTTACCAATTACAATAACATTAGTGTGTGTGTGTCTGCATGTCAGTATCTGTGTGTGTTTGTGTGTGTGCGTGTCAGTACCTGTGTGTGTGTGTGTGTGTGTGTGAGTGTGTGACTGGGGGGTGTGTGTGTTTGTCTCAGTGTCTGTCTCAGTGTGTGTGTGTGTGTCTCAGTGTGTCTCAGTGTGTGTGTCTGTCGCAGTCTCAGTGTGTGTGTGTGTGTGTGTGTCTCAGTGTGTTTGTGTCTCAGTCACTTCAAGTCATACAAAGACCATTTCAAGTGGAGTGATAAAGTGGAGCGATGTGTGTCAGAACCTGTGTGTGTCACTACCTGTGTGTGTGTGTGTGTGTCAGTACATGTGTGTGTGTCTTTGTGTGGGTCAGTGTGTGTGTGTGTGTGTCTCAGTCTGTGTGTGTGTCAGTGAGTGTGTGTCTGTCTCAGTGTGTGTGTGTTTGCGTCTCATTTTGAGTGTGTGTGTCTCTGTGTGTGTTTGTGTGTGTGTGTGTCTCAGTGTCTGTCTGTGTCTCAGTGTGTGTGTGTCTCATTGTGTGTGTGTGCGTCTCAGTGCGTGTGTGTGTCTCAGTGTGTGTCTCAGTGTGTGTCTTTGTCTGTCCCAGTCTCAGTGTGTGTGTGTCTGTGTGTCTCTCAGTGTGTGTGTCTCTGTGTGTGTTTGTGTGTGTGTGTGTCTCAGTGTCTGTCTGTGTCTCAGTGTGTGTGTGTCTCAGTGTGTGTGTGTCTCAGTGTGTGTGTGTGTGTCTGTGTGTCTCTCAGTGTGTGTGTGTCTCAGTGTGTGTGTGTGTCTCTGTGTGTCTCTCAGTGTGTGTGTCTTTGTCTGTCTCAGTCTCAGTGTGAGTGGGTCTCAGTGTGTTTGTGTCTCAGTCACTTCAAGTCATACAAAGAGCATTTCAAGTGGAGCGATAAAGTGGAGCGAAGCGATCAAAAACGGGCGTAAGTTAGAAGCAAGAATTGTGTGAATCTTGGGCCCCAGCACCTTCCAAGTGTGCCTATTTGCTTGATGCTTGACAAGATTGGCCTAATTGCTTCTCCTAACTTGGGCTTTTTGTTTGATATCACCCCTTTAAACGGCGGTTGTTGCGTTTTTCTAACTTGTTTATTTACATTGACAATGTTTTGTCATGGGATTGAGAGGAGTTAGGAAAACGTGTTTTGAAAACGACCGAGAGTCTCTATACAGCTCCAAAAGTTTAGCTGTTTTCACCATGTTGCAGCGGCAAAAACTAAATCACTTAGAATTACCATCTGTACCAAAAAGTCTGAAACACTCTTACATCAAATGTGAAAACAAAACGTAAATACCTCTTATACACAAGGAGATATAAGTCGTCAAACTAAGGTCAAATTGTTCTTCTTCTTCCTCCTCTTCCGTCTACTTTTTAAGGGTGTGTAGCGACTATTCAAACAGAAAAGCTAAATAACTGGACATCTACCAATCCTGTGATTCCACATGCTGGTCAACGTCAAAACAAACCAGGGAATGCAAGCAGTTTGATATCCACACCATTTATATTAAACAATGTATTTATGTTTTAAAACAGCACATATCGCAGGAAAAAAATAAAATACCGTGGTTTGAACTTGCATCATGACGTTTTGAAGCGAACACGTTCTTTGATAAGGCTGCACTTTACACAAACGTACACTTTACACAACGTACACTTTACACAAGCGTACACTTTACACAAACTTACACTTTACACAAACGTACACTTTACACATGCAGTTGTCACAGATTACTGGCTTGAAGACTTTTTTTTTTTTTTTTTTGAAGATTAGTTTTGTTTCTGCAGCTGTCAACCTGCTTTCAAACTGCTTCTAACTGCGTTGTCCTTGTCCACGACTGTACTTCTCCCCTTCTTATCTGGCATCGCCGCAACTCTTCCCATCATCCAAGAGTTACGCGGTGCTGTGTCATCTACTATCAGAACAACATCTCCTACGATGAAGTTTCTTCAAACACGAGACCACTTCTGTCGCTCCTGCAACAACGGTAAGTGCTCACCTGTCCATCTCTTCCAGAACAAATCAGCCATGAACTGGACTTGTATCCATCTTCAACGAGCGTACAAATCTTCTTTTCTGAACAAACCAGGAGGCATATTTGGCTTAGTCTTCAACCGCAGCAAATGATTAGGTGTTAAAGCTTCCAAATCATTCACATCATCAGAGACCCTTATGACTGGATGATCATTAACGATGGCTTCCACCTCAAAAAGAACTGTCTGAAGACCTTCATCATCAAGTCTTTGCTGTTTTAGAACAGCACTGAGAATCTTTTCTCCTTATCTGTCTTTTCCCACACACTGTGGTGAGACCCAGCTGGTGGGTTGAAAATCCACTTCACTCCTTTCTTTAGCATAGCCCCTTGCAATCTGGCTTGATTGAAACTTTCAATAGCTTCTCTCAGTTCAGGCTCCGCTCCAATGAAATTGGTACCGTTGTCAGATCGGATTTCCAAAACTTGACCTTCTCTTCAGATGATGCGACGCAGTGCATTGACACAAGAGTCAGTGTCCAAAGAAGATGCCACTTCAATATGTACTGCCCTTACTGCTAAACATGTAAACATCTCTCCATATCTCTTGACCACACTTAGGGTGGATTGCGCACATCGAGATCAAGATTCGTCCCAATCTAGGACTGACTAATCCAAGATTGGATCCTGGATTCATTTCTGTTGCGCAGATCAAGACTGGTGGTGGATCTGCGGATCCGAGAGTGAATCTAAAATTCACCCGTTAATCCTGGATTCAGGTTGTCTGTGACGCTAGTTGATTGGGAAACACCGTCTCGTGAATTGGTCATCAAAGCATAACCATGGCAATGACTAAAACCTGTGCGTTTTCTTTCTTTGAGAAAAACCTTTTATCAAATTTATTTTTTGATAACTATAAAGATATTATTATATAGAGAATAAAACAATAAAAAACCGATAACCAAACGTTATTTACCTTGATAGCAAGTGTATGTGCTGATTAACTAATGTATGTGTGAGTTATGAATAGGAATAATAATCAAGAACTGAATTAATTACTAGAACATGTATTTATTTACAAAACATTTCCTGAGGTAGGTGAGTGACTGATACTGCCCCGGCCCCTGATGCCGCTGTCAGCTGCTTTGAAAAGGCAGAGGAATAAGCTGCAGTAACTGTACATAAACTTGTACAGAATAATTAGTATTGTACACTTGGAACTGTTTTATCTTACATGGTATCTGTTTTTTTTTCTAAATCTAATACATACTGTGTGGTCCAATGGTTAAAGAAAAGGTCTTATAACCAGGAGATCCCTGGTTCAAATCCCACCTCAGCCACTGACTCATTGTGTGACCCTGAGCAAGTCACTTCACCTCCTTGTGCTCAGTCTTTCGGGTGAGATGTAATTGTAAGTGACTCTGCAGCTGATGCATAGTTCACACACCCTTGTCTCTGTAAATCGCCTTGGATAAAGGCGTCTGCTAAATAAACAAATAATAACAGGTTGAGTTTATATAAAAAAACCAAAAAAAACTACAGTATCTACCTCACCAGTAATTCGCTACTACATATATTGCTCAACTGCATCTGTACCGGTGAAATAATTATCGGTCATTTCTTTAATTGGTGAATATTATTATTATTATTATTATTATTATTATTATTTATTTCTTAGCAGACGCCCTTATCCAGGCTTACTTTCAATCAGAAGCAAATACATTTCAAGTGTTACAGTACAAGTAATAATACAATTAAGAGCAAGATAAATACGATGGCTCGTAACTTGTTCTCCGTTGGAAAATGAATATATTCACGTAACTTCAGTGATCCTGTGAATTACTAGATGACGCATCGACATGAAACAGGCACTGCAACCGATTATTATCTGAAACGACCCAGTGGCATGAAATCTCAAGCAGCAGATTGATGTGGAGTGAGGGAGTCTTTTTGTCTCTGTATATAACTATTTGTGATTTTGATATATTATCCAGCTCTGGTATTCTTTCGTTTCTCATTCTGAATCCTTGTATAAAACCTTCGTCACTATTCAATAAAAGGATTGTTACGATCACGAACAACACGATATCTAACCATCCAAAATAACCGACCATCTTCACAAGAATCAGACTCAATCCACCTCCTACCAGGATTGGAATGTAATCTAGGATTGAATTTGAATCTCGATCTGTACAACGGAAAAAAATATCAATCTAAGATTCAATCCGAGATCGAGTCTGATCCAGACTGAATCTCGATGTGCGCAATCCACCCTCAAAGCGTATTTATTTATTTCTAATACTGGACCCCGCCTTAATACTGTATCACATTCTGAATATGAATATAGCTGAGTTATTAATTGTAGGTAATACTTGGAATACCAGATACACATTTAGCATTCAAAAGCAATCCATGTGATTTCTTTACCAGTCGTTCATCATTTTGTGTATCAGCCTCCACACAAAGCCGGCGCAGTGCGGTATACTGTAATGATGCTCCAGTCAGTCTGCCCGGACTGCACCTGAACCATCTTAAAAAAACACGAAGCCTCCAATAAGCTCATTTGTAAAAGTTAGGTAAAGAATGGCGCTATATAATCTAAGGAAGTTGAATGTGAACTCCTAGCTGGAGCAACGAGAGAGGGAGAGAGGGGGGGCAGAGAAGGAGGCGGAGGACGCCAGGGGCAACCGGCTCCTGAACATTCCACTCCGCTGAGCAGAGACCGTTAGGATTTAAAAATGCCAAAGTTCCGAAGCGCCGTTAGTATGGGCTGCCAGAAATGAGGAGAAAATAAATACAGCTTTTATAAATGTGTGCATTCAGATATCATTTAGATATCATTTAGATATCTAGTTACAAGATTTAACAGTTAGCTAAATATTTAAATACTTCTTAAATCTCTTAGCTAGATTTAACATTTAGCTAAATATTTAAATAAATCTTAAATCTCTTAGCTAGATTTAACAGTTAGCTAAATATTTAAATAAATCTTAAATCTCTTAGCTAGATTTAACAGTTAGCTAAATATTTAAATAAATCTTAAATCTCTTAGCTAGATTTAACAGTTAGCTAAATATTTAACTGGCAGCTAAAGTGCATAGCATAAGTGTACCTGTGCGTGTGTGTATCTGTGTGTGTGCGCGCGTGTGACAGTACCTGTGTCTGTCACTATCTGTGTGTGTCTCAGTGTGTGTGTCTCAGTGTGTGTGTGTGTCAGTACCTGGTGTGTATCAGTGTGTGTCACTATCTGTGTGTGTGCTTCAGTACCTGTGTGTGTGTCACAATCTGTGTTTGTGTGTCATTATCTGTGTGTGTCTCAGTGTGTGTCTCAGTGTGTGTGTGTGTCTTAGTGTGTGTGTGTCTCAGTGTGTGTCTGTTTGTCAGTACATGTGTGTGTTTGTCAGTACCTGTGTGTGTCAGTACCTGTGTGCGTGTCAGTACCTGTGTGTGTCTGTCAGTACCTGTGTGTGTGTGTTTCAGTACCTGTGTGTGTGTCAATACCTGTGTTTGCTTGTCCGTACCTGTGTGTGTGTGTCAGTACCTGTGTGTGTGTCTGTGTCTCAGTGTGTGTGCGTGTCAGTATCTTTGTGTGTGTGTGTTTGTCAGTATCTGTGTGTGGGTCACTACCTGTGTGTGTGTTTCAGTACCTGTGTGTGTGTGTGTCACTACCTGTGTGTGTGTGTGCGGGTCACTACCTGTTTGTGTCTGTACCTGTGTGTGTGTCAGTACCTGTGTGTGTGTGCGTGCGCATGCGTGCGTCAGTACCTGTGTGTGTGTGTGTGTCACAATCTGTGTGTGTGTGTCATTATCTGTGTGTGTGTCTCAGTGTGTGTCAGTGTGTGTGTCTCAGTGTGTGTCTTAGTGTGTGTGTGTCTCAGTGTGTGTCTGTTTGTCAGTACATGTGTGTGCGTGCGTGTCAGTACCTGTGTGTGTGTGTGTGTGTTTGTCAGTACCTGTGTGTGTTTGTCAGTACCTGTGTGTGTCAGTACCTGTGTGCGTGTCAGTACCTGTGTGTGTGTGTTTCAGTACCTGTGTCTGTGTGTCAGTACCTGTGTGTGTCAATACCTGTGTTTGCTTGTCCGTACCTGTGTGTGTGCGTGTCAGTGTGTGTGTGTCAGTACCTGTGTGTGTGTCTGTGTCTCAGTGTGTGTGTGTGTCAGTACCTGTGTGTGTATCAGTGTGTGTGTGCGTGTCAGTACCTGTGTGTGTCACTATCTGTGTGTGTGTGTCTCAGTGTGTGTCTTAGTGTGTGTGTGTGTCTGTTTGTCAGTACATGCGTGTACGTGTCAGTATCTGTGTGTGTGTTTGTCAGTACTGTGTGTGGGTCACTACCTGTGTATGTGTGTGGGTCAGTGCCTGTGTGTGTGTGTGTGTTTCAGTACCTGTGTCTGTGTGTCAGAACCTGTGTGTGTCAGTACCTGTGTGTGTGTCAATACCTGTGTTTGCTTGTCCGTACCTGTGTGTGTGTCAGTACCTGTGTGTGTGTGTGTGTCTGTGTCTCAGTGTGCGTGTGTGTCAGTACCTGTGTGTGTATCAGTGTGTGTGTGCGTGTCAGTACCTGTGTATGTCACTATCTGTGTGTGTGTGTGTGTGTGTCTGTTTGTGAGTACATGTGTGCGCGTGCGTGTCAGTATCTGTGTGTGTGTGTGTTTGTCAGTATCTGTGTGTTTTGTCAGTACCTGTGTGTGTGTGGGTCACTACCTGTGTGGGTCAGTGCCTGTGTGTGTGTGTGTTTCAGTACCTGTGTGTGTGTGTGTGTGTGTCACTACCTGTGTGTGTGTGTGCGGGTCACTACCTGTGTGTGTGTGTGTGTGTGTGTCAGTACCTGTGTGTGTGTGTTTGTGTCTGTACCTGTGTGTGTGTGTGCGTGCGCATGCGTGCGTCAGTACCTGTGTGTGTGTGTGTGTCAGTACCTCTGTGTGTGTGTGTTTGTGTCTGTACCTGTGTGTGTGTGTGAGCGAAGATGTGCAAGGCCAGTACCTGTGTGTCTCTGGGAGATATATTTTTGTCTCAAGTCCCTCCCGCTCCGTTCATAACTGATGTAAAACTAAAAGAACTCCTCAGAACTATTCATGACGAGGGACATGTTAATAAAACATAAACCATGGCGATTGTGTTGATAAAGATATCGCAGGAATAAGTCCAGGCAGCAGAACGCCAGGAAAGCGACGCGTTGTGTTTTAAACCTGTCAGCGAGCCCGGCTCTGAAGAACAACAAAACACAAAACAAGAGACGCACATCGAGGGCTGTCAAATTTGAAAATTCATTTATTACATTTCTCTTCATAGAATCCTCTGTAAGGTTAACATACAACCAGTCATATACAGAACAACGGATTTTGATAATTTACTCTAGATATTGATTAAAAAAAAAAAAAAATAGTAATATTTGTAAACTTTCCATCCTTTCCACAAGTCTCAAAACACCTGAACCGTGCGTCTGAAGATATCCCTGTGTCTCTATCAGATGAATCTATAACAGCACAGCAGCTCAAATTAAAATGTGCATCGCTGCCCGAACCCAGCGACTGTCTATCACATGTCTGCAAACCTCAAGCCTAGAGGCCGTCCCAAACTGCACAGAACCGGCTGAAAATCTGAAGAGAATCTGTAATCTGCAGAGGGAGCATCTTACCTGTTTAGTATTTCAATGATAAAAATTGAAATCAAGTAAACATACTATCAAACTCTTTACAGGCGAAGCACTTCCAATGTAACATATCAGGCCTTTTTGTCAGTAAAATCTTTATACGCTGTCAAACAAAAACAAGACTTCTCATTGGTCACGTTTTCAAACCCTCAACTCCAGCCTTTATGAACTCCTACTTCTTAAAAAGGAGACACAACGTCTGTCGATTTCACAAACCTAGAACCCAGCAGCTGAGTTCATGTATTCCAGGTCACTTTAACGGTCCGTTTGTGATAATTCCGATGACGATGTCGCTGAGGAAGATAAGGGCTCCTCCCTGGAGGAGTGCGAATTCCCAGGAATTCCTCCTCCACAGATTCGGACCGTCTCTACTCCAGATGGATTAGTTAATTGCAATCCCAAAAACACCACTTGTGAGAGACTCCTTAAAAACAAAGTGCTTGATTACTTTCCCATAAACTGATTTCCTCGTCAATTTCAAAGATCTGTGTGTAGGTTAACCAGGAACTTAATACTCTATCACATTCTGAATATGAATATAGCTGAGTTATTAATTGTAGGTAATACTTAGAATACCAGATACACATTTACCATTAAAAAGCAATCCATGTGATTTCTTTACCAGTCGTTCATTATTTTGTGTATCAGCCTCCACACAAAGCCGAGCGCAGTGTGGTATACTGTAATGATGCTCCAGTCAGTCTGCCCGGACTGCACCTGAACCATCTTAAAAACACGAAGCCTCCCAATAAGCTCATTTGTAAAAGTTAGTAAAGAATGGGCTATATAATCTAAGGAAGCTGAATGTGAACTCCTAGCTGGAGCAACGAGAGGGAGAGAGGGGCGGGGCAGAGAAGGAGGCGGACGCTGCTGCTAGGCAACCTGCTCCTGAACATTCCACTCCCGCTGAGCAGAGACCGTTAGGATTTAAAATGCGAAAGTTCGAGCGCCCGTTAGTATGGGCTGCCAGAAATGAGGAGAAAATAAATACAGCTTTTTATAAATGTGTGCATTCAGATATCATTTAGAAATCTAGTTACAAGATTTAACAGTTAGCTAAATATTTAAATACATCTTCAATCTCTTAGCTAGATTTAACATTTAGCTAAATATTTAAATAAATCTTAAATCACTTAACTAGATTTAACATTTAGTTAAATATTTAACTGGCAGCTAAAGTGCATAGCATAAGTGTACCTGTGCGTGTGTGTATCTGTGTGTGTGTGTCTGTGTCAGTACCTGTGTGTGTGTGTGTGTGTGTGTGTGTGTGTCAGTACCTGTGCGTTTCAGTACCTGTGAGTGTGTGTGTGTGTGTGTGTCAGTACCTGTGTGTGTCAGTACCTGTGTGTGTGTGTGTGTGTGTGCGTCAGTACCTGTGCGTGTCAGTACCTGTGTGTGTGTGTGCGTGTCAGTATGTGTGTGTCACTATCTGTCTGTGTGTGTGTGTGTCTGTGGCAGTACCCTGTGTGTGTGTGTGTGTCAGTACCTGTGCGTGTCAGTACCTGTGAGTGTGTGTGTGTGTCACTATCTGTGTGTGTGTGTGTGTGTGTGCGTCAGTACCTGTGCGTGTCAGTACCTGTGTGTGTGTATGTGTGTCAGTACCTGTGTGTGTCAGTACCTGTGTGTGTGTGTGCGTGTCAGTATGTGTGTGTCACTATCTGTCTGTGTGTGTGTGAGTCTGTGGCAGTACCTGTGTGTGTGTGTGTGTGTGTGTCTCACTATCTGTGTGTGTTTGTGTCAGTACCTGTGAGTGTGTGTGTTTGTGTCAGTACCTGTGAGTGTGTGTGTGTCAGTACCTGTGAGTGTGTGTCTGTGTCAGTACCTTTGTGTGTGTGCATGTGTGACAGTACCTGTGTGTGTCTCAGTGTCTGTGTGTGTGTGTGTCTCAGTGTCTCAGTGTGTGTGTGTGTGTGTGTGTGTGTCTCAGTGTCTCAGTGTGTGTGTGTGTCAGTACCTGTGTGTGTATCAGTGTGTGTGTCACTATCTGTGTGTGTGCGTGTCAGTACCTGTGTGTGTGTGTGTGTGTGTTTGTCTCAGTGTGTGTGTGTCTCAGTGTGTGTCTGTTTGTCAGTACATGTGTGTGCGTGCGTGTCAGTATCTGTGTGTGTGTTTGTCAGTACCTGTGTGTGTGTGTGTGTGCGTGTCAGTACCTGTGTGTGTGTCTGTCAGTACCTGTGTGGGTCACTACTTGTGTGTGGGTGTGGGTCAGTGCCTGTGTGTGTGTTTCAGTACCTGTGTCTGTGTGTCAGAACCTGTGTGTGTGTCAGTACCTGTGTGTGTGTGTGTGTGTCACTACCTGTGTGTGTGTGTGTGGGGGTCAGTACCTGTGTGTGTGTGTGCGGGTCAGTACGTGTGTGTGTGTGTGTGTCAGTACCTGTGTTTGCTTGTCCGTACCTGTGTGTGTGTCAGTACCTGTGCGTGTCAGTACCTGTGTGTGTGTATGTGTGTCACTATCTGTGTGTGTGTGTGTGCGTCAGTACCTGTGTGTGTGTGTGTGTGTGTGCGTCAGTACCTGTGCGTGTCAGTACCTGTGTGTGTGTCACTATCTGTCTGTGTGTGTGTGTGTCTGTGTCAGTACCTGTGTGTGTGTGTGTGTGTGTGTGTCTCACTATCTGTGTGTGTTTGTGTCAGTACCTGTGAGTGTGTGTGTGTGTCAGTACCTGTGAGTGTGTGTGTGTCAGTACCTGTGAGTGTGTGTCTGTGTCATTACCTTTGTGTGTGTGCATGTGTGACAGTACCTGTGTGTGTCTCAGTGTCTGTGTGTGTGTGTGTCTCAGTGTCTCAGTGTGTGTGTGTGTCTCAGTGTCTCAGTGTGTGTGTGTGTCTCAGTGTCTCAGTGTGTGTGTGTGTCAGTACCTGTGTGTGTATCAGTGAGTGTGTCACTATCTGTGTGTGTGCGTGTCAGTACCTGTGTGTGTGTGTGTGTCACTATCTGTGTGTGTGTGTGTGTCTCAGTGTGTGTGTGTGTCTCAGTGTGTGTCAGTTTGTCAGTACATGTGTGTGCGTGCGTGTCAGTATCTGTGTGTGTGTTTGTCAGTACCTGTGTGTGTGTGTGTGTGTGCGTGTCAGTATCTGTGTGTGTGTTTGTCAGTACCTGTGTATGTGTGTGTGCGTGTCAGTACCTCTGTGTGTGTCTGTCAGTACCTGTGTGGGTCACTACTTGTGTGTGTGTGTGGGTGTGAGTCAGTGCCTGTGTGTGTGTTTCAGTACCTGTGTCTGTGTGTCAGAACCTGTTTGTGTGTCAGTACCTGTGTGTGTGTGTGTGTGTCACTACCTGTGTGTGTGTGTGGGGGGGTCAGTACCTGTGTGTGTGTGTGTGTGTGTGTGTGTGTGATGTGATGTGGCCAGTACCTGTGTGTCTCTAGGAGATATGTTTTTTTGTCTCAAGTCCTCTCCCAGCTCCGTTCATAACTGATGTAAACTAAAACAACTCCTCAGAACTATTCATGACGAGGGACATGTTAATAAAAAACATAAACCATGGCGATTGTGTTGATAAAGATATCGTGAGGAATAAGTCCAGGCAGCTGTGTGTGTGGGAAAGCCGTGCGTTGTGTTTAAACCTGTCAGCGAGCCCGCTCTGAAGAACAACAAAACACAAAAAACAAGAGACGACATCGAGGGTCTGTCAAATTTGAAAATTCATTTATTACATTTCTCTTCATAGAATCCTCTGTAAGGTTAACATACAACCAGTCATATACAGAACAATAGATTTTGATAATTTACTCTAGTTATTGATAAAAAAAAAAAAAAATTAGTAATATTTTAAAACTTCCATCCTTTCCAAAAGTCTCAAAACACCTGAACGTGCCGTCTGAAGATATCCCTGTGTCTCTATCAGATGAATCTATAACAGCACAAAGCAGCTCAAATTAAAATGTGCATCGCTGTCCCGAACCCAGCGACTGTCTATCACATGTCTGCAAAACCTCAAGCCTAGAGGCCGTCCCAAACTGCACAGAACTGCGGAAATCTGAAGAGAATCTGTAATCTGCAGAGGGAGCATCTTACCTGTTTAGTATTTGAATGATAAAATGGAAATCAAGTAAACATACTATCAAACTCTTTACAGGCTGGAAAGCACTTCCAATGTAACATATCAGGCCTTTTTGTCAGTAAAATCTTTATACGCTGTCAAACAAAAACAAGACTTCTCATTGGGTCACGTTTTCAAACCCTCAACTCCAGCCTTTATGAACTCCTACTTTAAAAGGAGACACACCTGTCTGTCGATTTCACAAAACTAGAACCGAGCAGCTGAGTTCATGTATTCCAGGTCACTTTAGCGGTCCGTTTGTGATAATTCCATGACGATGTCGCTGAGGAAGATGGCGGCTCCCTGGAGGAGTGCGAATTCCCAGGAATTCACTCCTCCACAGATTCGACCCGTCTCTACCCAGACCGATTGGTTAATTGCAATCCCAAACACCACTTCCGAGAGACTTCCTTAAAAAACAAAGTGCTTGATTACTTTCCCATAAACTGATTTCCTCGTCAATTTCAAAGATCACAGGTTAACCAGGAACTTAATACTGTATCACATTCTGAATATGAATATGCCGAGTAATTAATTGTAGGTAATAGAAGAATACCAGATACACATTTACCATTAAAAAAGCAATCCATGTGATTTCTTTACCAGTCGTTCATTATTTTGTGTATCAGCCCACACAAAGCCGAGGAAAGTGGTATATACTGTAATGATGCTCCAGTCAGTGTGCCCGGACTGCACCTGAACCATCTTAAAACACGAAGCCTCCAATAAGCTCATTTGTAAAAAGTTAGTAAAGAATGGCTATATAATCTAAGGAAGCTGAATGTGAACTCCTAGCTGGAGCAACGAGAGGGAGAGAGGGGGGCGGGGCAGAGAAGGAGGCGGAGACGCTGCTAGGCAAACCGCTCCTGAACATTCCACATGGGCTGAGCAGAGACCCGTTAGGATTTAAAAAATGCGAAAGTTCAAACCGCCGTTAGTATGGGCTGCCAGAAATGAAGAGAAAATAAATACAGCTTTTTATAAATGTGTGCATTCAGATATCATTTAGAAATCTAGTTACAAGATTTAACAGTTAGCTAAATATTTAAATACATCTTCAATCTCTTAAGTATATTTAACATTTGTGTGTGTGTGTGTCAGTACGCGTGTGTGACAGTACCTGTGTGTTTGTGTGTGTCCCAGTGTGTGTGTCAATGTGTGTGTGTGTGTGTGTCAGCACCTGTGTGTGTGTGTAAACCTGTGTGTGTGTGTCAGTACCTGTGTGTGTTTGTGTCAGTACCTGTGTGTGTGTGTGTGTCTGTGTGTGTGTGTCTCAGTGTGTGTGTGTCATTGTGTGTCAGTACCTGTGTGTGTCACTATCTGTGTGTGTGTGTGTGTGTCTCAGTGTGTGTGTCTTAGTGTGTGTGTGTCTCAGTGTGTGTGTGTTTGTCAGTACCGTGTCAGTACCTGTGTGTGTTTGTCAGTATCTGTGTGTGTGTGTTTGTCAGTACCTGTGTGTGTGGGTCAGTACCAGGTGTGTGTGTGTGTTTCAGTACCTGTGTGTGTGTCAGAACCCTGTGTGTGTCAGTACCTGTGTGTGTGTGTGTGTGTTTGTGTCAGTACCTGTGTGTGTGTGTGTGTGTGTGTGTGTGTGTGTGTGTGTGTGTGTCAGTACCTGTGTGTGTGTGTGTTTGTGTCAGTACCTGTGTGTGTGTGTGTGTGTGTGTGTGTGTGTGTGTGTGTGTGTGTCAGTACCTGTGTGTGTGTGTGTGTGTGTGTGTGTCAGTACCTGTGTGTGTGTGTGTGTGTGTGTGTGTGTGTGTGTGTGGGTCACCTGTGTGTGTGTGTGTGTGTGTGTGCGCATGCGTCAAGGCCAGTACCTGTGTGTCTCTGGGAGATATATTTTTTGTCTCAAGTCCCCGCCCGCGCTCCGTTCATAACTGATGTAAAACTAAAACAACTCCTCAGAACTATTCATGACTAGGGACATGTTAATAAAAAAACATAAACCATGTGTGATTGTGTTGATAAAGATATGTAGGAATAAGTCCAGGCAGCAGAACGCCTGTGGGGAAAGTGCGTTGTGTTCTAAACCTGTCAGCGAGCCCGCTCTGAAGAACAACAAAACAGAAAACAAGAGACGCACATCGAGGGCCTGTCAAATTTGAAAATTCATTTATTACATTTCTCTTCATAGAATCCTCTGTAAGGTTAACATACAACCAGTCATATACAGAACAACGGATTTTGATAATTTACTCTAGTTATTGACAAAAAAAAAAAAATAGTAATATTTGTAAAACTTCCATCCTTTCCACAAGTCTCAAAACACCTGAATGTGTGTGTGTCTGAAGATATCCCTGTGTCTCTATCAGATGAATCTATAACAGCACAGCAGCTCAAATTAAATGTGCATCGCTGCCCAACCCAGCGACTGTCTATCACATGTCTGCAAACCTCAAGCCTAGAGGCCGTCCCAAACTGCACTGTGCATGGAAATCTGAAGAGAATCTGTAACCTGCAGAGGGAGCATCTTACCTGTTTAGTATTTGAATGATAAAAATGGAAATCAAGTAAACATACTATCAAACTCTTTACAGGCGAAGCACTTCAATGTAACATATCAGGCCTTTTTGTCAGTAAAATCTTTATACGCTGTCAAACAAAAACAAGACTTCTCATTGGGTCACGTTTTCAAACCCCTCAACTCCAGCCTTTATGAACTCCTATTCTTAAAAAGGAGACACAACGTCTGTCGATTTCACAAAAAACTAGAACCGAGCAGCTGAGTTCATGTATTCCAGGTCACTTTAGCGGTCCGTTTGTGATAATTCCGATGACGATGTCGCTGGAGGAAGATTTTGGTCCCCTGGAGGAGTGAATTCTGTGTGTTCACTCCTCCACAGATTCGGACCGTCTCTACTCCAGACCGACTGGTTAATTGCAATCCCAAAACACCACTCCGGTGAGACTTCCTTAAAAAACAAAAGTGCTTTGATTACTTTCCCATGAACTGATTTCCTCGTCAATTTCAAAGATCGCAGGTTAACCAGGAACTTAATACTCTATCACATTCTGAATATGAATATAGCTGAGTTATTAATTGTAGGTAATACTTAGAATACCAGATACACATTTACCATTAAAAAGCAATCCATGTGATTTCTTTACCAGTCATTCATTATTTTGTGTATCAGCCTCCACACAAAGCCGAGTAAGCAGTGCGGTATACTGTAATGATGCTCCAGTCAGTCTGCCCAGACTGCACCTGAACCATCTTAAAAACACGAAGCCTCCAATAAGCTCATTTGTAAAAAAGTTAGTAAAGAATGGGCTATATAATCTAAGGAAGCTGAATGTGAACTCTAGCTGGAGCAACGAGAGAGGGAGAGAGGGGGGTGGGGCAGAGAAGGAGGCGGAGACGCTGCTAGGCAACCGGCTCCTGAACATTCCACTCCGCTGAGCAGAGACCGTTAGGATTTAAAAATGCGAAAGTTCCTGAGCCGTTAGTATGGGCTGCCAGAAATGAGGAGAAAATAAATACAGCTTTTTATAAATGTGTGCATTCAGATATCATTTAGAAATCTAGTTACAAGATTTAACAGTTAGCTAAATATTTAAATAAATCTGAAATCTCTTAACTAGATTTAACATTTAGCTAAATATTTAAATAAATCTTAAATCTCTTAGCTAGATTTAACATTTAGCTAAATATTTAAATAAATCTTATATCTCTTAGCTAGATTTAATATTTAGTTAAATATTTAACTGGCAAGCAAACTCTGAGTTTGTGTGCAAATGAGCCTTTGTGTGATTTGATTACCTCTTGTAATGTTGAAATTTGCATGTTTATCAATTAGCATAAAATAAGTGCATAGCATAAGTGTGTTTGTGTGTCAGTATCTTTTTGTGTGTGTTTGTATTGTCAGTACCTGTGTGTGTGTGTGTGTGTGTGATTTGTTGTGTGTGTGTGTCAGTACCTGCAGGAAATCTGTGTTGTGTGAAAGGTGAATTTTTCCATTCTTTGATAAATCAGCAGAAAATATTGCTATTATCAATCGATACAAAACATATAGCATTTAATATTTAGAGGAAAAACATGCATTTGATCTCCCAAATAAAATAGATACCCTTTAATTCCAGTCTATGTAAGTCAGCTTAATAAAGATTAATTATATGTGTGTGTGTGTGTGTGTGTGTGTGTGTGTGCGGGTGAGTACCTGTGTGTGTGTGTCTGTGTCAGTACCTGTGTGTGTGTGTGTGTGTGTGTGTGTGTGTTTGTCAGTACCTGTGTGCATTTCAGTGTGTGTGTGTCAGTACCTCTGTGTGTGTGTGTCCCTGTGTGTGTGTTCAGGTGTGTGTCTCAGTGTGTGTGTGTTTGTGTGTGTCAGTGTGTGTGGTTGCATTTGTGTCAGTATGTGTGTCGGTGTCTGTGTGTGTGTGTGTGTGTGTGTGTGTGTGTGTGTGTGTGTGTGTGTGTGTGTGTGTGTGTGTGTGTGTGTGCGTGTGTGTCAGTACCTGTGTGTGTGTGTGTGTGTGTGTGTCTGTACCTGTGTGTGTGTGTTTGTTTGTCAGTTCCTGTGTGTGTGTGTGTGTCAGTGTGTGTGTCAGTGTGTGTGTGTGTCTCAGTGTGTGTCTGTGTGTGTCTCAGTGTGTGTGTGTGTCTCAGTCACTTCAAGTCATACAAAGAGCATTTCAAGTGGAGTGATAAAGGGAGCTGGCGATCAAAAAGGCGCCAAGTTAGAAGCAAGAATTGTGTGAATCTTGGGCCCCAGCACCTTTCAAGTGTGCCTATTTGCTTGATGCTTGACAAGATTGGCCTAATTGCTTCTCTAACTTGGGCTTTTGTGTTTGATATCACCCCTTTAAACGGCTGTTGCGTTTTTGTGTGTTGTTTATTACATTGACAATGTTTTTGTCATGGGATTGAGAGGAGTTAGAAAACGTGTTTGAAACGACCTGAGAGTCTCTATACAGCTCCAAGAGTTTAGCTGTTTTCACCATGTTGCAGCGGCAAAACTAAATCACTTAGAATTACCATCTGTACCAAAAGACTGAAACACTCTTACATCAAATGTGATAAAAAATATATATATATACAGTACATGTATATCATCCTCCTCCTCATCCTCATCATCCTCTTCATCCTCATCAGTTCAATCAGGGTGGCTGTTTCCAGACTTGACCCTTGACCGTTGTGTAGCAGTCGTATTTATTTCTTAGCAGACTTCCTTATCAAGACTCCGTTATCCAGGGTGACTTGCAATTGTTACAAGTTCTCTCAGTACAAAGTAACACATTAAAAAATATTATGATACAGATATGAAAGTATAAAATCAATTCAAGTAAGAGCAAAATAATAAAGCACACAGTAAACTATAAACAAGAGCAAATTCGACTAAAAGCAGAACGCAGCTCTCGCTATTCCTTATCCAATGCTGCCATCGTGTGGCCATTTATTAGAACTGTTGGTTTATTATTTTTTTTTTTTTTTTTTATCAGAGCACAGCTCAGTGACAAGCGGTTGCTGGTGCCCTCTGCTGTTTACAATGGGTAGTACAGGTAATGAAATTCACAATGACATTGTTACTGTTATTATTATTTATTTCTTAGCAGACATCCAGGGCTGCTTACAATTGTTACAAATTATCACAGTACAAAGTATCACATTATAAAACATCACATTACAGAATATCATAATACAGATAAGAGCAGATATGAAAGTACCATAAAATCAAGTAAAAGCAAAATAATAAAGCACACAGTAAATTATAAGAGTGAATTCGACTAAGAGCAGCTAAACCTGATAGTAACTATTTGCTGATATGAGTCCAGTAAGAACAGGCAGTAAGCATGATAAATACAAGAGAATGATTTCAAATACGAGCAATTACAGAAAACGTTATTATTTACACACAGTACTCTCCTGTCTATCCTGTAAATATTGTTTTTGCTGTATTTTAAGAATGTATCTGAAATGTCTATTTTTGCACAGGGGTTAAGGTGAATACGAGTCATTTAGATAGAGGGATAGATGAGATGATAGATAGATAGATAGATATAGATTTATTAGAACAAACAGTTCTAGTAAATGGCCACACGATGGCAGCATTGTATAAGGAATAGCGAGAGCTGTGTTCTGCCCATCTCCATGACGACCAGGTTTACAGCACAGGAAGCCCCGCGACCCGACACCTCCCATGTGAGTTGAATTATTTATTCTTAAAACCAATACTATTTTAATCCACAGCAGGGACTGATAAAACAGCCTTTGTACAGCAGTTGCCCTGCGGTGTGCAGGTCAGGGAGCTGTGTGGGTGCTGGGTGTGTGTGCAGAGCAGATTTCCACTCGATCACACAAGGGAATATAAAGGATGCCGTGTTCAGAGCTGACTCTGCGATTTAGTGCGTGGAGAGATTGAAACCACTGAAGCTGTTTAAAAAAAAAAAGTAAAGAAAATGTACGTGGTCTTCAACTCGCTGTTTTTTACAAACAAAAATTCAAAAATGAAAGCGTGTGTGACGCTTATTTCCCTACAAGCCCTTGTCTTTAACCACGGGAGCACACAGACTCTTACGGGGGTTTGAAACCGCACATCACTTTGCGCGGATCCTTACTCATGTCTGTCCCACAGGAGTTCCCTGGCTGTAGTTTATGTGGCTGTTCTTTGATCTCATGCTGTGTTATAGGAGTGTGCAGAGCTGCTAGTCTGTGATGGTTGAAAAGTGCCTCCTATTTTCTGTTCTGAATGCCCCTTTATCTAATCTCCATTTGTGAAACCTGGTTTCTTTTTTCAGGTCCAAGAAGTCCCCTGGGTCGACATTGTCTATACCTTTTAGGATTTTGAATGTTTGAATCAGATTGCCTCTGTAGTCTTTTTTGTTCAAGACTGAATAGATTCAAATTTTAGCCTGTCTGCATATGACATGCCTTTTGTGTGTGGGATAATTCTGGTTGCTCTTCTTTGCACTCTTTCTAGAGCAGCAATATCCTTTTTGTAACGAGGTGACCAGAACTGAAACAATATTCTAGGTGAGGTCTTACTAATGCATTGTAAAGTTTTAACATTACTTCCTTGATTTAAATTCAACACTTCTCACAATATATCCGAAGCATCTTGTTGGCCTTTTTTATAGCTTTCCCCACGTTGTCTAGATGAAGACATTTCTGAGTCAACATAAACTCCTAGGTTTTTCATAGATTCCTTTTCAATTTCAGTATCTCCCATATGATATTTATAATGCACATTGGGAT
>CM072681.1:17133094-17154094 GCA_036884735.1 Huso huso | reverse complement strand
CAGTCAGAAATGACAGAAATGCACATTGAAATCCGGATGGACCGTGGTCTGTCATATTAGATATTTAAAAATGAATCCCTCTCACAGAGTACTGAGTGTTGGAATAGTGTATTAATAATAGATAGATTCTATTGATTTCCTTGTGGACAATATAGGATAAACACCGGAGAGGGAGAGGAGTGCTGAGTGCTGTCTGATCTTCTCTCATCTTCTGTCTCTACAGAACGACCCCAGGCTGTCCTGACCCAGGAGCCTGCATGGACACAGATATCTGAATCAGAGAGAGCACTGAGATGTCAGGTTCAGGGTGTTACACTGACTGGAGATTCTCATGGTACAAAGCTGGGAGGAATGCTCCAGTAACCCAGGATTACTACAGCAGGATAGATGGTGACAGATACACAATTAGCTCTGCTACTGGAGACCACAGTGGGGAATATACCTGTAAAGGTGAAAGGAGAGGTAACCCATCGTACTCTAAAACAAGCCATGCTCTTACACTGAGAGTATCAGGTAAGTCATTTCAAACACTCTGAATTCTAACATTCTGATCCTCTCCTCTATTGTAGACTCCAGATGGAGGGCTCTCTGTCTCCCGACTGCCTTCCTACCTGAGTGCTGTCTGCCTGCCCCTCTCTTTCTCCCCAACACACTGAGAGAGTTCCTCTATTTACACTGCTCCTCCGCCCTTCTCTTTCTCCGATTGTCAGTGCTGTCTGCCCTGCCCCCTCTCTTTCTCCCCAACACACTGAGAGTTCCTCTATTTACACTGCTCCTCCGCCCTTCTCTCCTTCTCATCGGTGTCAGTGCTGTCTGCCCTGCCCCTCTCTTTCTCCCCAACACACTGAGAGAGTTCCTCATTTACACTGCTCCTCCATCCCTTCTCTCCTTCTCATCGGTGTCAGTGCTGTCTGCCCTGCCCCCTCTCTTTCTCCCCAACACACTGAGAGAGTTCCTCTATTTACACTGCTCCTCCGCCCTTCTCTCCTTCTCATCGGTGTCAGTGCTGTCTGCCCTGCCCCTCTCTTTTTCTCCCCAACACACTGAGAGAGTTCCTCTATTTACACTGCTCCTCCATCCTTCTCTCCTTCTCATCGGTGTCAGTGCTGTCTGCCTCTCCATTCCATTCCTGTCACCTTCACACACTGAGAGGATTCCTCAGTCTACACTGAACTGTTCCTGCCTTCTCATCAGTGACACTGAGTACCCCCTCTCTGTCTGCCTCTATCCTTTCACAAGCACACGCTGGGAAGGTGTTCATGTCCCTCTGGGATACACATGCACATGTAAAGTAGCTACATCCTAACAAGTGGTTTTAAAAGCACATGTACAGAGTCCAGTGGGTAAAGCACCTAATGCTGTTGTCTCCTCTATTTCAGCGGACACTCCGGAGCCTGTCCTGACCCGGGAGCCTGCAGGAGAGGTATTTGAAGGAGACACGGTCACCCTGAGCTGTGTGGTTGAGGGGGGGGCTCTGGAGGCTGAGATATCTCTGGTGCAAAAGACAGACAGGGAGCCCAGTGTGCCAGACTGACAGCAGCAGTGGAACTGGAGCTGGATACAATCAGTGCTGCTGCTCTGTCCCACAGTGGAGTACTGGTGTGGAGCTGGACGGGGCAGGAAACATCTTACTCACAATACAGCGATCCCATCTGGGTAAATGTAACTGGTGAGTAATACAGAATCTCCTTCCTTTTTTACTAAAGCTTTGCCCTCAGCAGTAGGGGTGCTGTTTGGTTCTGCTAAGAGGTGATTGGGAGCCTCAATCCTCCAGCATTCCTCTAATTCTCAATTTCTAATTATATTCCTCTCTATACCTCTCTCTGTCTATTAAGGTTTAAGTTTCTCACCTATTCTACCACACAATAGCTAAAATATAGAACACTATGACAAAGCATATCTATTTACAGTAAATGTCCATTTTAAAAATAATAATCTCATTGCTCATTTTTCAATACCAAAAAAAAATATTTATTGAATTATGAGAGTGGGACTTAAACTCATGACTAACACTGTTGTAAGTGAGGACTCAACTCACTATGCTTCATAGCCTCTATACTCCAGCACTGCCTCTGTCTCTAAGGAGCCTCTATACTCCAGCACTGTCTCTGTCTCTCTAAGGAGCCTCTATACTCCAGCACTGCCTCTGTCTCTCTAAGGAGCCTCTATACCCAGCACTGCCTCTGTCTCTCTCAGAGCCTCTATACTCCAGCACTGCCTCTGCCTCTCTAAGGGCCTCTATACTTCAGCACTGCTCTGTCTCCAAGGAGCCTCTATACTCCAGCACCGTCTCTGTCTCTCTAAGGGCCTCTATAATCCAGCACTGCCTCTGTCTCTCTAAGGAGCCTCTATACTCCAGCACTGCCTCTGTCTCTCTAAGGAGCCTCTATACTCCAGCACTGCCTCTGTCTCTCTAAGGAGCCTCTATACTCCCAGCGCTGCCTCTGTCTCTAAGGAGCCTCTATACTCCAGCATCACCTCTGTCTCTTTAAGGAGTCTCTATACTCCAGCACTGCCTCTGTCTCTCTAAGGGCCTCTATACTCCAGCACTGCCTCTGTCTCTCTAAGGAGCCTCTATGCTCCCAGCACTGCCTCTGTCTCTCTAAGGGCCTCTATGCTCCAGCACTGCCTCTGTCTCTCTAAGGGCCTCTATACTCTAGCCTCTATAAAGGCAGGCAGGTCTTCCTAGCGACAGCGTAGGCTTGACATCGTGGGAGAAGTACAGTCGTGGACAAGTACAGGCGCGGTTAGAAGCAGAAAGGAGGAATTACATCTTTAAATCTGGGTTGCTTTAATCCAGAAAACATTGCAGCTTAAAGCCTTGCAGCTGCGTGTATTTTCTGATAAGCTGAAACTCGAACAGCTGATTCAAATCCCATGGCGTTCTGGGACACGGGGGAGGCGGGAACACGCAGCACAAACACAAACAAACAAAAGGCAGGCAGTCTTCCTAGCGACAGCGTGTGGAAGCGACATCGTGGGAGAAATACAGTCGTGGACAAGTACAGGCGCGGTTAGAAGCAGAAAGGAGAATTACATCTTTTAAATCTGGGTTGCTTTAATCAGAAAACATTGCAGCTTAAAGCCTTGCAGCTGCGTGTATTTTTCTGATAAGCTGAAACTTCGAACAGCTGATTCAAATCCCGGCGTTCTGGGACACGGGGAGGAGCGGAGCACGCAGCACAAACACAAACAAACAAAAAGGCAGGCAGTCTTCCTAGCGACAGCGTGGAAGCGACATCGTGGGAGAAGTACAGTCGTGGACAAGTACAGCGCAGTTAGAAGCAGAAAGGAGGAATTACATCTTTAAATCTGGAGTTGCTTTAATCAGAAAACATTGCAGCTTAAAGCCTTGCAGCTGCATGTATTTTTCTGATAAGCTGAAACTCGAGCAGCTGATTCAAATCGGCGTTCTGGGACACGGGGGGGGGGCGAACACGCAGCACAAACACAAACAAACAAAAAGGCAGGCAGTCTTCCTAGCGACAGCGTGTGGAAGCGACATCGGGAGAAGTACAGTCGTGGACAAGTACAGCGCAGTTAGAAGCAGAAAGGAGGAATTACATCTTTAAATCTGGAGTTGCTTTAATCAGAGAAAACATTGCAGCTTAAAGCCTTGCAGCTGCGTGTATTTTTCTGATAAGCTGAAACTCGAGCAGCTGATTCAAATCCGCGGCGTTCTGGGACACGGGGAGGAGCGGAGCACGCAGCACAAAACACAAACAAACAAAAGGCAGGCAGTCTTCCTAGCGACAGCGTAATGGAAGCGACATCGTGGGAGAAGTACAGTGGTGGACAAGTACAGCGCAGTTAGAAGCAGAAAGGAGGAATTACATCTTTAAATCTGGAGTTGCTTTAATCAGAAAACATTGCAACTTAAAGCCTTGCAGCTGCGTGTATTTTTCTGATAAGCTGAAACTCGAGCAGCTGATTCAAACCCGCGGCGTTCTGGGACACGGGGAGGAGAGGAGCACGCAGCACAAACACAAACAAACAAAAGGCAGGCAGTCTTCCTAGCGACAGCGTGTGGAAGCGACATCGTGGGAGAAGTACAGTCGTGGACAAGTACAGCGCAGTTAGAAGCAGAAAGGAGGAATTACATCTTTAAATCTGAGTTGCTTTAATCAGAAAACATTGCAGCTTAAAGCCTTGCAGCTGCGTGTATTTTCTGATAAGCTGAAACTCGGAGCAGCTGATTCAAATCTTGGCGTTCTGGGACACGGGAGGAGCGAGCACGCAGCACAAACACAAACAAACAAAAGGCAGGCAGTCTTCCTAGCGACAGCGTGGAAGCGACATCGTGGGAGAAGTACAGTCGTGGACAAGTACAGCGCAGTTAGAAGCAGAAAGGAGGAATTACATCTTTAAATCTGGAGTTGCTTTTAATCAGAAAACATTGCAGCTTAAAGCCTTGCAGCTGCGTGTATTTTCTGATAAGCTGAAACTCGGAGCAGCTGATTCAAATCCCGCGGCGTTCTGGGACACGGGGAGGAGCGGACACATAGCACAAACACAAACAAACAAAAGGCAGGCAGTCTTCCCAGCGACAGCGTGTGGAAGCGACATCGTGGGGAGAAGTACAGTGGGTGGACAAGTACAGCGCAGTTAGAAGCAGAAAGGAGGAATTACATCTTTAAATCTGGAGTTGCTTTAATCAGAAAACATTGCAGCTTAAAGCCTTGCAGCTGCGTGTATTTTCTGATAAGCTGAAACTCGAGCAGCTGATTCAAATCCCGCGGCGTTCTGGGACACGGGGGAGGAGCGAGCACGCAGCACAAACACAAACAAACAAAAGGCAGGCAGTCTTCCTAGCGACAGCGTGGTGGAAGCGACATCGTGGGAGAAGTACAGTCGTGGACAAGTACAGCGCAGTTAGAAGCAGAAAGGAGGAATTACATCTTTAAATCTGGAGTTGCTTTTAATCAGAAAACATTGCAGCTTAAAGCCTTGCAGCTGTGCAACATTTTTTCTGATAAGCTGAAACTTCGAGCAGCTGATTCAAAATCCCGCGGCGTTCTGGGACACGGGGAGGGCGGAGCACGCAGCACAAACACAAACAAACAAAAGGCAGGCAGTCTTCCTAGCGACAGCGTGTGGAAGCGACATCGTGGGAGAAGTACAGTCGTGGACAAGTACAGCGCAGTTAGAAGCAGAAAGGAGGAATTACATCTTTAAATCTGAGTTGCTTTAATCAGAAAACATTGCAGCTTAAAGCCTTGCAGCTGCGTGTTTTTCTGATAAGCTGAAACTCGAACAGCTGATTCAAATCCAGCGGCGTTCTGGGACACGGGAGGAGCGAACACGCAGCACAAACACAAACAAACAAAAGGCAGGCAGTCTTCCTGGCGACAGCGTGTGGAAGCGACATCGTGGGAGAAGTACAGTCGTGGACAAGTACAGCGCAGTTAGAAGCAGAAAGGAGGAATTACATCTTTAAATCTGGAGTTGCTTTAATCAGAAAACATTGCAGCTTAAAGCCTTGCAGCTGCGTGTATTTTTCTGATAAGCTGAAACTCGGAGCAACTGATTCAAATCCGCGGCGTTCTGGGACACGGGGGAGGAGCGGACACGCAGCACAAACACAAACAAACAAAAGGCAGGCAGTCTTCCTAGCGACAGCGTGTGGAAGCGACATCGATCGGGAGAAGTACAGTCGTGGACAAGTACAGCGCAGTTAGAAGCAGAAAGGAGGAATTACATCTTTAAATCTGGAGTTGCTTTAATCAGAAAACATTGCAGCTTAAAGCCTTGCAGCCGCGTGTATTTTTTTTTCTGATAGCTGAAACTCGAGCAGCTGATTCAAATCCCGCGGCGTTCTGGGACACGGGGGGAGGAGCGGAGCACGCAGCACAAACACAAACAAACAAAAGGCAGGCAGTCTTCCTAGCGACAGCGTGTGGGAAGCGACATCGTGGGAGAAGTACAGTCGTGGACAAGTACAGCGCAGTTAGAAGCAGAAAGGAGGAATTACATCTTTAAATCTGGGTTGCTTTAATCAGAAAACATTGCAGCTTAAAGCCTTGCAGCTGCGTGTATTTTTCTGATAAGCTGAAACTTCGGAGCAGCTGATTCAAACCGCGGCGTTCTGGGACACGGGGAGGAGCGGAGCACGCAGCACAAACACAAACAAACAAAAGGCAGGCAGTCTTCCCTAGCGCGACAGGCGTGGAAGCGACATCATGGGAGAAGTACAGTCGTGGACAAGTACAGCGCAGTTAGAAGCAGTTTGAAAAGCAGGTTGACAGCTGCAGAAGCTACACTAAACAAAAAAATGGTCTTCAAGCCAGTAATCTGTGACAACTGCATGATGGGAAATCGAGAAACCCAACTGAGCTCAACCAAGTTTGTGTAAAGTGCCGCACGATCCAGGACTTGCTTCAGCGATTAAGCCTGCTAGAAAAGGAGATGGAGGAAATGAGACAGCAACAGGAGCCAGAGCTGACACACCCACAATTCATGGAAGTCTGCACCCCTAGCAGACTGAAAGCCACCAGGGAGATGGAAGAGAGTCAAACAGCTGGGTTCAAATAGGCAGAAGCAGGGAAAAAAGAAACTTCGTCAAACACAACCACCAGAAATCCAGACATCCAACACATTTGAGCCACTTCAACATTTAGATGACCAAAACCAACATCAAGAGAATGAAAGAAACAACACCCAGGACCCTATAAACAGTGCTGACCAGCCAGCAAAAAAAGAAGGAGGTCATGATTGTTGGGGACTCCATACTGAGAAACACAGCAAGTTCAGTTCGCAGTTTGGACCCCCTTACTACAACAGTGTGCTGCCTCCAGGAGCCTCTGTCAAGCACATCACTGAGAACGTGGACAGGCTCTAGAACGAACTGGAGATGACCCGGTAGTAGTCGTCCACATTGGTACAAACAACATTGGAAGAGACAGGCCAAGATCCCTGCAGAACAAATTCAGAGAGCTAGGAAGGAAATTAAAAGACAAGACCAAAACTGTGGTATTTTCTGGGATACTGCCGGCACCTTGCAAAGGACCATATGGACAGCTGGAAATACAAAATCAAAATGCATGGCTGAAATCATGGTGCACACAGGAAGGCTTCACCTTTCTTGAACATTGGAGCACTTTCTACAACAAGGACTATCTATACAGGTGGGACGGACTGCACTTAAACAGAAAGGGAACCAATCTACTGGGAGAAAGGATCCTTCAGGCGGTACAGAAGCATTTAAACTAGAAAGGAAGGGGGAAAAAACAAAAACAGAAGGGAGACTACATCAAAACAAGGGGAACAACTCAGGTAAGACCACTATTAAATGTATTTATCTTAATGCTAGAAGTCTCAGAAACAAAATGTTAGAACTTGAAGCTACTGCACTAACAAGTAACTACGATGTGATAGGTGTTACAGAAACTTGGTTGTCTGAGAGTGATGGAGACGAATATAATATTAGTGGGTACACACTGTATAGGAAAGACAGGCAGGACAGAAGAGGCGGAGGGGTAGCGCTATACACAAGAAATAGCCTTGAAGCCCAGGTGTTAAATCAGGACAAAGAAAAACAATGCAGAATCAATATGGGTCAGAATAATGGACACAAATTCAAAGGGCATAATAATATAGACCGCCAAATTCAGACGCTGAGCAAAATAATCTGTTGTACAATGACATTAGAAATGCGTGTAGAAAAGGAGAAGCCATACTAATGGGGGATTTCAACTTCCCTGTATAAAATGGGAAAACCCAATGAGGGCACGACGGATTAAAATTGAAATGGTGGAAATGACAAATGACTGCTTCCTAACGCAATTTGTCAAGGCACCGACTAGAGGGGAGGCATGCCTTGATTTAGTCTTTTCAAATAATGAAGACAGAATAACTAAAACAGAGGTCAGAGAGCCATTACAAACTCAGACCACAACATGGTCTCATTTGAAATATTTTTTAAAACCCCAAAAGTAATGACTAAAGCTAAGGTTTACAATTTTAGAAAAGCAAACTATGAAGGTATGAAACGGAGACTAACAGAAGTAGATTGGAGTAAAATAGAAAAACATCCACAGAAAAAGGGTGGCTGTCTTTTTAAAAATGTAGTACTAGAGGCACAAAACAATTACATCCCAAAAGTAGACAAATCTAAATCTAAAACAAAATGGCCAAAATGGTTTAATAGATCAATTAAAAAAAAATATTCAGCGAAAAAAAGGCACTTTACAGAGCGTTTAAAAGGGACCAAAACAAAGCACACAGAAAGAGTACTTGGAACTGCAAACACAAGTCAAAAAGGAAGTTAGAAAGGCCAAGAGAGATAGAAATCAATATTGCTAAGGGGCTAAAACCAATTCCAAAACGTTTTTCCAATATTATAACAGCAAGAGAACATTCAAAGAGGAGGTTAAATGTCTAAGAGACACAAACGGCAAAATCATAGATGAAGAAAAAAAAATAGCAAATATATTAAATTATTACTTTACACAGATTTTTACAAAGGAGGACACGGACAACATGCCCCACATGTCGACCTGTTCCTATCCAGTTTTAAATAACTTTAGCATAACAGAGGCAGAAGTGTTAAAGGGACTAGGAGCTCTTAAAATAAACAAATCCCCAGGGCCGGATGAGATCCTCCCAATAGTACTCAAAGAAATGAGAGAAGTTATTTACAAACCGCTAACCAAGATCATGCAACAGTCTCTTGACACAGGGGTTGTACCGACAGACTGGAAAATAGCAAACGTAATGCGATCCACAAAAGGGAGACAAAACCGAACCAGGTAACTACAGACCAATAAGCCTGACTTCTATTATATGTAAACTTATGGATCTATAATAAGATCCAAATTGGAAAATTACCTATATGGTAACAATATCCTGGGAGACAGCCAGCATGGTTTTAGGATAGGGAGATCATGTCTAACTAACCTGCTTGACTTTTTTGAGGATGCAACATTGAAAATGGATAATTGCAAAGCATACGACATGATTTATTTAGATTTCCAGAAAGCTTTTGACAAAGTCCCGCATAAAAGATTAATTCTCAAACTGAACGCAGTAGGGATTCAAGGAAATGCATGCACATGGATTAGGGAGTGGTTAACATGTAGAAAACAGAAAGTACTGATTAGAGGAGAAACCTCAAAATGGAGTGAGGTAACCAGTGGAGTACCACAGGGATCAGTATTAGGTCCTCTGCTATTCCTAATCTACATTAATGATTTAGATTCTGGTATAGTAAGCAAACTTGTTAAATTTGCAGACGACACAAAAATAGGAGGAGTGGCAAACACTGTTGCAGCAGCAAAGGTCATTCAAAATGATCTAGACAGCATTCAGAACTGGGCAGACACATGGCAAATGAAATTTAATAGAGAAAAGTGTAAGGTATTGCATGCGGGCAATAAAAATGTGCATTATTAATATCATATTGGAGATAATGAAATTGAAGAAGGAATCTATGAAAAAGACCAAGGAGTTTATGTTGACTCAGAAATGTCTTCATCTAGACAATGTGGGGAAGCTATAAAAAAGGCCAACAAGATGCTTGGATATATTGTGAAAAGTGTTGAATTTAAATCAAGGGAAGTAATGTTAAAACTTTACAATGCATTAGTAAGACCTCACCTAGAATATTGTGTTCAGTTCTGGTCACCTCGTTACAAAAAGGATATTGCTGCTCTAGAAAGAGTGCAAAGAAGAGCAACCAGAATTATCCCGGTTTAAAAGGCATGTCGTATGCAGACAGGCTCAAAGAATTGAATCTGTTCAGTCTTAAACAAAAGAAGACTACAGTGGCGATCTGATTCAAGCATTCAAAATCCTAAAAGGTATAGACAATGTCGACCCAGGGGACTTTTTTGACCTGAAAAAATAAACAAGGACCAGGGGTCACAAATGGAGTTTTGATACAGGGGCATTCAGAACAAAAAATAGGAGGCACTTTTTTTACACAGAGAATTGTGAGGGTCTGGAACCAACTCCCCAGTAATGTTGTTGAAGCTGACACCCTGGGATCCTTCAAGAAGCTGCTTGATGAGATTCTGGGATCAATAAGCTACTAACAACCAAACGAGCAAGATGGGCTGAATGGCCTCCTCTCGTTGGTAAACTTTCTTATGCTCTTATGTTCTTATTCCTTATACAATGCTGCCACCATGTGGACATTTACTAGAACTGTTTGTTCTAATATATATGTTTATGTCAAGTCTCAAGTCACAACGGTCAAGGGTCAAGTCTGGAAACAGCCAAGCCTGATTGACCTGATGAGGAAGATAAGGATGATGAGGAGGAGGAGGAGGAGGAGTTTGAGGTAGGAGACCCTCACATTGTCTCAGTATGTATCTGGACATTTACTGCAAATGTTTTTAATCTGTTTTTGTATGGTGTTGCTGATCCTTGTGTCTAGTAAGGAAAATAATAAAAACAAAATTCACTTCCCTGTTATGCGGGACTGAGGCCTGTGTTTGGGAGTGTCCTGAAAAAACAAATGAAAGGTTAATGAAGAGTACGGTTTAGAGAGCTGGTTTGGAAGGGACACTTCCAGAACAATGTATTGCAGTACTATTGTTGAGATAAACTGATATGCAATGGTTCAGGTAACCTGAGTTGGGTGTGGTGGTGAGGTCCTCCATCTTGACAGGAAGTGGGGAAGCAGCCATGTTGGTGAGGAAGCTTTTATTGACTTTCCTGAGTACTGACTTCCTGTACTCAGGGCAGTACCTGTAGAAGATATTGAAAGGGGGGACAGCTGATTTTAAGTACATTTCCCTCTGCTTGTTTTAATGCACTTGTTAGATTAATGTTTATATATATATATATATTCATTGATTTGTTTCTTTTTGAATACTTTATTTATTCTTGATAACTGTTTGCTGGTTTGTTTTTATATACCCACCTGCAGAATGGTTTATTCTGGAGGAGGGGGAGGTCTGGAAGTGTATAAAGGCTGTTAGTTTTGTTGAGTCAGGATCGTCTTTTTGTGCAGATCAGAGGGCAGTTTTGCAGCTCTGTGGTTGGACTCAGTTATTGGTGTCAGTACCTGTGATTAGGTGACTATAAATAGTTATTTTTGGTTTCCACTTTTTCTTTCCTCAAATTGTTTGATATTTTGTTCAATTAGCTTTTTGTTTATTATTGTTCTTAAATAAAAATAATTGATTTGGCACCAAACTTCTCTGTGATCCTTGTGTGTGTGTGTGTGTGTCAGTCACACACACACACTGAGACAAACACACACTGAGACAAACACACTGAGACACACACACATACACTGAGATGCACACTCACGCACTGAGACACAAACACATACACTGAGACACAAACACACTGAGACACACACACAGACACACACACACATTGAGACAACATTGAGACACACACACACACATTGAGAGACACACACACACTGAGACACACACACACTGAGACAAACACACTGACACACACACACACACTGAGACACACACACACAGGTACAATTATGTTATGCTAATTGTTAAATATTCAGATTTAGCGGCCAGTTAAATATTTAACTAAATGTTAAATCTAGCTAAGAGATTTAAGATTTATTTAAATATTTCGCTAACTGTTAAATCTAGCTAAGAGATTTAAGATTTATTTAAATATTTAGCTAACTGTTAAATCTAGCTAAGAGATTTAAGATTTATTTAAATATTTAGCTAAATGTTAAATCTAATTAAAAGATTTAAGATGTATTAAAATATTTAGCTAACTGTTAAATCTAGTTAAGAGATTTAATATTTAGTTAAATATTTAGCTAACTGTTAAATGTTGTAACTAGATTTCTAAATGATATCTGAATGCACACATTTATAAAAAGCTGTATTTATTTTCTCCTCATTTCTGGCAGCCCATACTAACGGCGCTCGGAACTTTTTCGCATTTTTAAATCCTAACGGTCTCTGCTCAGCTGGAGTGGAATGTTCAGGAGCCGGTTGCCCTAGCAGTCTCCCCTCCTTCTCTGCCCCCCCCTCTCTCCCCTCTCGTTGCTCCAGCTAGGAGTTCACATTCAGCTTCCTTAGATTATATAGCGCCATTCTTTACTAACTTTTACAAATGAGCTTATTGGAGGCTTCGTGTTTTTAAGATGGTTCAGGTGCAGTCCGGGCAAACTAATTGAACCTCATTACAGTATACCGCACTGCGCTCGGCTTTGTGTGGAGGCTGATACACAAAATAATGAACGACTGGTAAAGAAATCACATGGATTGCTTTTTAATGGTAAATGTGTATCTGGTATTCTAAGTATTACCTACAATTAATAACTCACGTGCCACGTGTCTGCCCAGTTCTGAATGCTGTCGAGATCATTTTGAATGACCTTTGCTGCTGCAACAGCGTTTGCCACTCCTCCTGTTTGGAACTGCAAACACAAGTCAAAAAGGAAGTTAGAAAGGCCAACAGAGAGACAGAAATGAACATTGCTAAGGGGGTGTGAGGGAGGAGACCCTCACATTGTCTCAGTATGTATCTGGACATTTACTGCAAATGTTCATTATTTTGTGTATCAGCCTCCACACAAAGCCGAGACACACACACACACACACACACACACACTAAGACACACACACTGAGACACACACATCATCATCATCATCTTCATCGGCGATCACTCGAGTCGAGTATGATTGTCCTCCATAGGGTTTTCTATTTGTGGCTCTTCAGTTGGCTGTAAAGGCCGATCCGGGAGCCTCATATTTTGGTGCAGTGTGGGCGGGGGTGAGTGTTGGTTGTGGTTGGTAGTTGGTTCTTCCTGGTGTTGAGTCTCTCCTTGCGTAGCTGCCACTCGTCCTCTGCGGCACAGCGAAGATCCTTTTCATGTAGTGCAGCCCCCTCTTGAACAATTTTCCTCCAGCGGTGTCTGTTTAGTGCAATGTCTTCCCAGTTGTTGGAGGTGATGTTGAATTTCTTCAGGTTTGTTTTGATGTTGTCTTTGTAGCGTTTCTTTTGCCCTCCAGGGGCTCGCTGACCTTCCCTCAGCTGGGAGTCCATGATCTGTTTCAGGAGGCGTGAGTTGGGCGTGCGGATAACATGGCCTGTCCATCGGAGTTGGTGTTGCATTATGGTAGTGGTGATGCAGTTTATGTTGGCCTCCTCCAGAACGCTGGTGTTGGTGTGTCTGTCCTCCCAGCTGATCCTCAGGGTTTTCCGTAAGGATCTTTGGTGTTGTTCCAGAGCTTTCAGGTGCCTACTGTAGGTGGTCCATGTTTCGGCTGCGTATAGCAGTGTGTGGAGAACAACAGCTTTGTAGACCAGGAGTTTTGTGTGGACCTGTAGGTCATGGTCTTCGAAGACTCTCTCAGTCTTGCGTAAGCTCCACTGGCACACCTCAGGAGGTGGTTTATCTCTGAGTCAATGTCTGCTTTGGAGGAGAGAACGCTGCCGAGGTATGAAAAGTGATCAACATTTTCAAGGGTGTTATTGTCGACTTGTATTGTGGGCAGAGTAGAGGGCTTTTTGGGTGGCGGTTGGTGAAGAACTTGTGTCTTCTTTATATTCAAGGCTAGACCCAGGATCCTGTATGCCTTGGCAAAAGAATTCAGGATACACTGGAGGTCTTCTCTTGAGCGCTGTGATGGCATCATCGTCGGTGTACTGAAGCTCCATGATGGTGGTGGTGACGACTTTGCTTTTAGCCTTGAACCTGTTGAGGTTGAAGAGCCTGCCATCTGTTGGGTACAGGATTTGAATTCCCTGTGGCAGGTCTTGGCCAATGAGGTGAAAAATGGCAGCAATGCAAATGGCAAACAGGGTGGGCGCGATGATGCAGCCCTCTTTGACCCCTGTCTCCACAGTGAGGGACTCTGACTCAGAGCCGCTGTTTGACCCCTGTCTCCACAGTGAGGGGCTCTGACTCAGCCGCTGCTTGACCCCTGTCTCCACAGTGAGGGGCTCTGACTCAGAGCCGCTGCTTGACCCCTGTCTCCACAGTGAGGGGCTCTGTCTCAGAGCCGCTGTTTGACCCCTGTCTCCACAGTGAGGGGCTCTGACTCAGAGCCGCAGTTTGACCCCTGTCTCCACAGTGAGGGGCTCTGTCTCAGAGCCGCTGTTTGACCCCTGTCTCCACAGTGAGGGGCTCTGTCTCAGAGCCGCTGTTTGACCCCTGTCTCCACAGTGAGGGGCTCTGACTCAGAGCCGCTGTTTGACCCGTCTCCACAGTGAAAATCTCCCGTTTCCTGTAAGTCTCAGTGTGTGTGTCTCAGTGTGTGTGTGTCTCAGTGTGTGTGTGTGTGTGTTTGTGTCTCAGTGTGTGTCTCAGTGTGTGTGTCTCAGTGTGTGTTTGTGCCTCAGTGTGTGTGTGTCAGTGTGTGTGTGTCTCAGTGTGTGTTTGTGTCTCAGTGTGTGTGTCTCAGTGTGTGTCTCAGTGTGTGTGTGTCTCAGTCTGTGTGTGTGTGTGTGTGTCTCAGTGTGTGTGTGTCTCAGTGTGTGTGTCTCAGTGTGTGTTTGTGTCTCGGTGTGTGTGTGTGTCTCAGTGTGTGTGTGTCTCAGTTTGTGTTTGTGTCTCAGTGTGTGTGTCTCAGTGTCTCAGTGTGTGTGTGTGTGTCTCAGTGTCTGTGTCTCAGTGTGTGTCTCAGTGTGTGTGTGTCTCAGTGTGTGTGTGTCTCAGTGTGTGTGTCTCAGTGTGTGTGTGTCTCAGTGTGTGTTTGTGTCTCGGTGTGTGTGTGTGTGTCTCGGTGTGTGTGTGTCTCAGTTTGTGTTTGTGTCTCAGTGTGTGTGTGTCTCAGTGTCTCAGTGTGTGTGTGTGTCTCAGTGTCTGTGTCTCAGTGTGTGTGTCTCAGTGTGTCTGTGTCTCAGTGTGTCTCAGTGTGTCTGTGTCTCAGTGTGTGTGTGTGTCTCAGTGTGTGTGTGTCTCAGTATGTGTGTCTCAGTGTGTGTGTGTCTCAGTATGTGTGTGTGTCTCAGTGTGTGTGTGTGTCTCAGTGAGTGTGTGTGTCTCAGTGTGAGTGTGTGTCTCAGTGTGTGTGTGTGTCTCAGTATGTGTGTGTCTCATTGTGTGTGTGTGTGCGTCTCAGTGTGTGTGTGTGTGCGTCTCAGTGTGTGTGTGTCTCAGTGTGTCTCAGTGTGCGTGTGTGTGTCTCAGTGAGTGTGTCTCAGTGTGTGAGTGTGTGTCTGTGTGTGTCTCAGTGTGTGTGTCTCAGTGTGTGTGTGTGTGTCTCAGTGTGTGTGTTTGTGTGTGTCTCATTGTGTGTGTGTGTGCGTCTCAGTGTGTGTGTGTGTCTCAGTGTGTCTCAGTGTGCGTGTGTCTCAGTGTGTGTGTGTGTGTGTCTCAGTGTGTGTGTGTCTCAGTGAGTTTGTGTGTGTGTCTCAGTGTGTGTCTCAGTGTGTGTGTGTCTCAGTGTGTCTCAGTGTGCGTGTGTGTGTCTCAGTGAGTGTGTCTCAGTGTGAGTGTGTGTCTGTGTGTGTCTCAGTGTGTGTGTCTCAGTGTGTGTGTGTGTGTCTCAGTGTGTGTGTTTGTGTGTCTCATTGTGTGTGTGTGTGCGTCTCAGTGTGTGTGTGTCTCAGTGTGTCTCAGTGTGCGTGTCTCAGTGTGTGTGTGTGTGTGTGTCTCAGTGTGTGTGTGTCTCAGTGAGTTTGTGTGAGTGTGTGTGTCTCAGTGTGCGTCTCAGTGTGTGTGTGTCTCAGTGTGTCTCAGTGTGCGTGTGTGTGTCTCAGTGAGTGTGTCTCAGTGTGAGTGTGTGTCTGTGTGTGTCTCAGTGTGTGTCTCAGTGTGTGTGTGTGTGTCTCAGTGTGTGTGTTTGTGTGTGTCTCATTGTGTGTGTGTGTGCCTCAGTGTGTGTGTGTGTCTCAGTGTGTCTCAGTGTGCGTGTGTCTCAGTGTGTGTGCGTGTGTGTCTCAGTGTGTGTGTGTCTCAGTGAGTTTGTGTGAGTGTGTGTGTCTCAGTGTGAGTGTGTCTCAGTGTGTGTGTCTCAGTGTGTGTGTGTCTCAGTGTGTGTCTCAGTGTGTGTGTCTCAGTGTGTGTGTCTCAGTGTGTGTGTCTCAGTGTGTGTCTCAGTGTGTGTGTGTCTCAGTGTGTGTGTGCCTGTGTGTGTGTGTGTGTCTCAGTGTGTGTGTCTCAGTGTGTGTGTCTCAGTGTGTGTGTGTGTCTATGTGTCTCAGTGTGTGTCTCAGTGTGTGTGTGTGTGTCTCAGTGTGTGTGTTTGTGTGTGTGTCTCTGTGTCTCAGTGTGTGTGTGTGTCTCAGTGTGTGTGTGTCTCAGTGTGTGTGTGTGTCTCAGTGTGTGTGTGTCTCAGTGTGTGTGTTTTGTGTGTGTGTCTCAGTGTGTGTGTGTCTCAGTGTGTGTGTGTCTCAGTGTGTGTGTGTGTGTGTGTCTCAGTGTGTGTTTGTGCCTCAGTGTGTGTGTCTCAGTGTGTGTCTGTCTCAGTGTGTGTGTGTGTCTGTCGCAGTCTCAGTGTGTGTGTGTCTCAGTGAGTGTGTGTCTCAGTGTGTGTGTGTGTCTCAGTCACTTCAAGTCATACAAAGAGCATTTCAAGTGGAGCGATAAAGTGGAGCGAAGCGATCAAAAAAAGGCGCCAAGTTAGAAGCAAGAATTGTGTGAATCTTGGGCCCCAGCACCTTTCCAAGTGTGCCTATTTGCTTGATGCTTGACAAGATTGGCCGAATTGCTTCTCCTAACTTGTGCTTTTGTGTTTGATATCACCCCTTTAAACGGCTGTTGCGTTTTTTGAACTTGTTTTTTTACATTGACAATGTTTTTGTCGTGGGAGTGAGAGGAGTTAGAAAAACGTGTTTGAAACGACCGAGAGTCTCTATACAGCTCCAAGAGTTTAGCTGTTTTCACCATGTTGCAGCGGCAAAACTAAATCACTTAGAATTACCATCTGTACCAAAAGTCTGAAACACTCTAACATCAAATGTGAAAAAAAAACATAAATACTTCTTATACACAATGAGATATAAGTCGTCAAACTAAGGTCAAATTGTTCTTCTTCCTCCTCCTCTTCCTCTTCCGTCTACTTTTTAAGGGTGTGTAGCGACTTTTCAAACAGAAAAGCTAAATAACTGGACATCTACCAATCCTGTGATTCCACATGTTGGTCAACGTCAAAACATACCAGGAATGCAAGCAGTTTGATATCCACACCATTTATATGAAACAATGTATTTATGTTTTAAAACAGCACATATCGGGAAAAAAAAAATACCGTGGTTTGAACTTGCATCATGACGTTCTTGAAGCGAAACATACCTTAGCCACAGGCCTTGCAGTTGTTGAAATACATTCATTTTTAAGCTTACATCCAAGCTCGACCAGCTTTCACTGAAAACCTGAAGGTGCTGCTCGATTCTAGAAATGTTCTATTTCCTGTCTGAAAATCTCCCGTTTCCTGTTTGTTTGGTAGATACCATAGAATGGAATTGTACACAAGAGTGGCATGTAGCTTCCTTGTCTAAATCTCTGATAAATTGTGGTTCCTTGTTTAATTAAAAATAAATAAAGGAATAATTTATTAGGTAGAAATAAATAAATGATTTAAACAAATGCATAGAGGAATAAATACATTTAGAAATAAATATTGTTAAAGAAATAAATGTAGAAATGAATACATGTTTATATTATAAATGTATAAATAAATAGCAAGCTAGAAAACTACATGTCATATGAATTGATTTCGCTGATGCGTTTATCCACAGCAATTGACATTTATATACCTATATAAAAAGTACAAGTTTCATATATATATATATATATATATATATATACAGTATATGTGTATTTACAATTTTTTTTGAACTTCTTAAAGCACTGTTTTTTTGTATTCAGCCGATGAAGGACTTGTAGTCCGAAACGTCCTGATAATTGATTTGTAATCAATTATTCTACCTTTTTAAGTACCTGAAATATCCTTTTCTCTTCTTTTTTCTTATTGATCATTTTGGTACACAGCCGTTTTCCTTTTTCTCAAACTTTATATATATATTAAGAGGAACGGTAGTTCCTTACGTTAGAAAAACTTGTGTGAAGCTGCCGAGATTTCGACAGCGAGACACGAGTGATCCGTCGCTTGCAGCCTCTGTGGAGTAGCGGTTAGAGTCCTGTGCTCCTGACTGGCGGGTTGTGAGTTCAATCCCAGTTGGGGGGGCACTTTGCTGCTTTAGCTAAATTGCTCCAGTAAAAAACCCAAGTGTATAAATGGGTAATTGTATGTCACAATTGGAAGTTGGCCTGGATAAGTGTGTCTGCTAAAAAAATCGTAATAATAATATGTTTGATTGGTATTTGGATGGGAGACTGTCTGGCAATAGCAGGTACTGAAAACTTTTCTTTGAAGTTGTACTTGTTTAATTAACAAATAGTAGATTAAACAGCAAAAATGAGCTGATTTACTTTTTAATGTATTGATGCCAGCTCGCTGCGCTCGTCTTAAATAATTCCCACCTCGCTTTGCTCGCCTTAAAGATTCCTGGGTCGCTGGGCTCACCGGCTACTCACTGCTGTTCAACACCATAGAGATAACACGGACATAAACAAACAAGACAGCTGCTTCTGCATCCAGAGCTCAAAGAACATCACAGACATCTGCAGAGCGTTTTGAGATGTTACAGTAATAAAATAACGACTCGGATCGCGTGATCGAGGAGTTTGGTGATAAAGAGAGTGATCAGGAGATGATTTATCGGTATGCACGACTATGAAGAGGTATGTGAAAAATACAGCGAACGAGGGGCGGGGTGGGGCTGGAGATGGAGTACTGAGTGTCCTGTTGATATGCAGTGCCTTTTAAACCTGTTTTACTGTGAAAAAAATACTTTTAAACAGCGCGACCAGAATTATCCTGTGTTAAAAGGCATGTCATATGCAGACAGGCTCAAAGAATTTAATCTATTCAGTGTTGAACAAAGAAGACCTACGCGGCAATCTGATTTAAGCATTCAAAATCCTGAAAGGTATAGACAATGTCGACCCAGGGGACTTTTTCGACCTGAAAAAAGAAACAAGGACCAGGGGTCACAAATGGAGATTAGATAAAGGGGCATTCAGAACAGAATATAGGAGGAACTTTTTTACACAGAGAATTGTGAGGGTCTGGAACCAACTCCCCAGTAATGTTGTTGAAGCTGACACCCTGGGATCCTTCAAGAAGCTGCTTGATGAGATTCTGGGATCAATAAGCTACTAACAACCAAACGAGCAAGATGGGCTGAATGGCCTCCTCTCGTTTGGAAACTTTCTTGTGTTCTTATGTTCTGCCTCTGTTATGCTAAAGTTATTTAAAACTGGATAGGAACAGGTCAACATGTGGGGCATGTTGTCCATGTCCTCCTTTTGTAAAAACTTGTGTAAAGTAATCATTTAATATACTCCCTATATTTTTTTTCTTCATCTATGATTTTGCTGTTTGGGTCTCTTAGACATTTAACCTCCTCTCTTGTTGTTATAATATTGGAAAAACGTTTTGGAATTGGTTTTAGCCCCCTTAGCAATGTTCATTTCTGTCTCTCTGTTGGCCTTTCTAACTTCCTTTTTGACTTGTGTTTGCAGTTCCGAACAGGAGGAGTGGCAAACGCTGTTGCAGCAGCAAAGGTCATTCAAAATGATCTCGACAGCATTCAGAACTGGGCAGACTCCTCAATTAAATGTCAATTGCCATGTAAGTGGAAGGTACTGCACACAGGCAATACATTTCTCCTCCCTTCCTTTCTATATTGGTTAATTGTGGGCTCTAGTTTTTTATTTAACATCACTGAATCCCTTGTCCCTGTGGATTGCAACCACAATGTAGAAACATATAGAGAATGGATGGGAATGGTTAATAAACATCACTGCTGTTTCTCTGAAAGTGTGTTTATTTATTTCTAATACTGGACCCTGTCTTAATACTCTATCACATTCTGAATATGAATATAGCTGAGTTATTAATTGTAGGTAATACTTAGAATACCAGATACACATTTAGCATTAAAAAGCAATCCATGTGATTTCTTTACCAGTCGTTCATTATTTTGTGTATCAGCCTCCCACACAAAGCCGAGCGCAGTGCGGTATACTGTAATGATGCTGCAGTCAGTCTGCCCGGACTGCACCTGAACCATCTTAAAAACACGAAGCCTCCAATAAGCTCATTTGTAAAAGTTAGTAAAGAATGGCGCTATATAATCTAAGGAAGCTGAATGTGAACTCCTAGCTGGAGCAACGAGAGAGGGAGAGGGGCGGGGCAGAGAAGGAGGGGAGACGCTGCTAGGCAACCGGCTCCTGAACATTCCACTCCGCTGAGCAGAGACCGTTAGGATTTAAAAATGCGAAAGTTCCGAGCGGCGTTAGGTGCTTCGTTTAATTAACACACCGTTGCTGACATACATTTTAATTTTGAAGTAACCATATTTTAAATACTCAAGATAGCACTGTATTAAAAAACTACTTTGACCAACTAAAAGCTATGACCAGCAATTACCATTTAATATAATAGTGTCCAATACAATTAGCAATAATAAAACAAAACAACCCAAATATAAATGCGGAGTTTTTTTTTTTAGACAAATGTGCGCCTAAGTGAGTTTGACACTGACATTTAGGGACACACACACACACAAATAATAATAATAATAAACATGTTTTGCTTAAATGTATTGTTGAATGTCTACAGATCTTTTTGTTCCTTCTTTCTTACATAACACGTGTGCAGTTTAATTCTTTTGCATCAACACGATTAAAATGGTTAACGTTTTATTTATTTATTTATTTTAGCTGCCTGCTCGCATGTTCCTCAGAAGGCGCTGCTTGCTGTTCATGGCGGCGCGCTGAGCTGCCTCTCCGCACACTGCGTGTCGTTTTGAAGCGCTGTGTTTAAGATATTTTCATGTTTGAACTCCTGGCTCCCTGTTAAAATGCAGTCTGTCCTGCCATCAGTTCCCCTGCATCCTGATAAAACGGGCACAACATGGATTTTTTTTAACATTGTCAAACTTAAGCCAGGGGAAATCTTTTAGCCACTGTTGGTTGAACTTGTATTTTACACGACTGTGAACACGCTGCAACTAACTCGAAGTTCCCTGTTCGCTTTCAATTTCTGA
>CM072681.1:17111594-17132594 GCA_036884735.1 Huso huso | reverse complement strand
ACTTGGAAGGTGCTGGGCCCAAGATTCACACAATTCTTTAAGCTTTAACTTGGCGCTTTTTTGATTGCTTCCCCACTTTTTCGCCCACTTGAAAAATGCTCTTTTCTATGACTTGAAGAGACTGAGACACACACACACTGAGACTGCGACACACACACAGAGGTACTGACACACACACACACACAGAGGTACTGACACACACACACAGAGGTACTGACACACACACACAGATACTGACACATATACACACACACACACACACACACAGATACTGACACATACACACACACACACACACAGAGAGGTACTGACACACACACAAACACACACACACAGGTACTGACACACACACACACACATGCACACACAGAGATACTGACACACACACACACAGAGGTACTGACACACACACACACACACACATATACTGACACACACACACACAGGTACACTTATGCTGTGCAGTTTAGCTGCTAGTTAAATATTTAGCTAAATGTTGAATCTAGTTGAGAGATTTAAGATTTATTTAAATATTTAGCTAACTTAAATGTTGTAACTAGATTTCTAAATGATATCTGAATGTACACATTTATAAAAAAGCTGTATTTATTTTCTCCTCATTTCTGGCAGCCCATACTAACGGCGCCTTTCGGAACTTTCGCATTTTAAATCCTAACGGTCTCTGCTCAGCGGAGTGGAATGTTCAGGAGCGGTTGCCCTAGCAGCGTCTCGCCTCCTTCTCTGCCCGCCCCTCTCTCCCTCTCTACGTTGCTCCAGCTAGGAGTTCACATTCAGCTTCCTTAGATTATATAGCGCCATTCTTTACTAACTTTTACAAATGAGCTTATTGGAGGCTTCGTGTTTTTAAGATGGTTCAGGTGCAGTCCGGGCAGACTGACTGGAGCATCATTACAGTATACCGTTTTCGCTCGGCTTTGTGTGAGGCTGATACACAAAATAATGAACGACTGGTAAAGAAATCCCATGGATTGCTTTTTTAATGGTAAATGTGTATCTGGTATTCCAAGTATTATCTACAATTAATAACTCAGCTATATTCATATTCAGAATGTGATAGAGTATTAAGACAGAGTCCAGTATTAGAAATAAATAAACACGCTTTAAGAGAAACAGCAGTGATGTTTATTGCCCATTCCCATCCATTCTCTGTGTTTCTACATTGTGGTTGCAATCCACAGGAACAAGGGACTCAGCGATGTTAAATAAAATAACTGGAGCCCACAATTAACCAATATAGAAAGGAAGGGGGGAGAAGTGTATTGCCTGCGTGCAGCACCTTCCACTTTCCTCTATTAAATGTCATTTGCCATGTGTCTGCCCAGTTCTGAATGCTGTCGAGATCATTTTGAATGACCTTTGCTGCTGCAACAGTGTTTACCCTCCTCCTGTTTGGAACTGCAAACACAAGTCAAAAAGGAAGTTAGAAAAGGCCAAGAGAGAGACAGAAATGAACATTGCTAAGGGGCTAAAACCAATTCAAAACGTTTTTCCAATATTAGAACAGCAAGAGCGGAGGTTAAATGTCTAAGAGACACAAACGGCAAAATCACAGACGAAGAATAAAAATAGCGAGTATATTAAATGATTACTTTTCACAGGTTTTACAACAAAGGACTGGACAACATGCCCCACATGTCGACCTGTTCCTATCCATTTTAAATAACTTTAGCATAACAGAGGCAGAAGTGTTAAAAAGGGACTAGGAGCTCTTAAAATAAACAAATCCCTGGGCTGGATGAGATCCTCCCAATAGTACTCAAAGAAATGAAAGAAGTTGTTTACAAACCGCTAACCAAGATCACGCAACAGTCTCTTGACACAGGGTTTACCGACAGACTGGAAAATAAAACTTAATACCGATCCACAAAAAGGAGACAAAACCAACCAGGTAACTACAGACCAATAAGCCTGACTTCTATTATATGTAAACTTATGGATCTATAATAAGCTCCAAATTGGAAAATTACCTATATGGTAACAATATCCTGGGAAGCAGTCAGCATGGTTTTAGGAAAGGAGATGGTGTCTAACTAACCTGCTTGACTTTTTGAGGATGCAACATTGAAAATGGATAATTGCAAAGCATACGACATGGTTTATTTAGATTTCCAGAAAGCTTTTGACAAAGTCCCCGCATAAAAAGATTAATTCTCAAACTGAACGCAGTAGGGATTCAAAGAAATGCATGCACATGGATTAGGGAGTGGTTAACATGTAGAAAACAGAAAGTACTGATTAGAGGAGAAACCTCAAAATGGAGTGAGGTAACCAGTGGTGTACCACAGGGATCAGTATTAGGTCCTCTGCTATTCCTAATCTACATTAATGATTTAGATTCTGGTATAGTAAGCAAACTCATTAAATTTGCAGACGACACAAAAATAGGAGGAGTGGCAAACACTGTTGCAGCAGCAAAGGTCATTCAAAATGATCTAGACAGCATTGAGAACTGGGCAGACACATGGCAAATGACATTTAATAGAGGAAAGTGGAAGGTGCTGCACGCAGGCAATAAAAATGTGCATTATAAATATCATATGGGAGATACTGAAATTGAAGATGGAATCTATGAAAAAGACCTAGGAGTTTATGTTGACTCAGAAATGTCTTCATCTAGACAATGTGGGGAAGCTATAAAAAAGGCCAACAAGATGCTCGGATATATTGTGAGAAGTGTTGAATTTAAATCAAGGGAAGTAATGTTAAAACTTTACAATGCATTAGTAAGACCTCATCTAGAATATTGTGTTCAGTTCTGGTCACCTCGTTACAAAAAAGGATATTGCTGCTCTAGAAAGAGTGCAGAGAAGAGCAACCAGAATTATCCGGGTTTAAAAAGGCATGTCATATGCAGACAGGCTCAAAGAATTGAATCTGTTCAGTCTTGAACAAAGAAGACTACGCGATCTGATTCAAGCATTCAAAATCCTAAAAGGTAAAGTCAATGTCGACCAGGGACTTTTCAACCTGATAAAGAAACAAGGACCAGGGGTCACAAATGGAGATTAGATAAAGGGGCATTCAGAACAGAAAATAGGAGGCTTTTTACACAGAGAATTGTGAGGGTCTGGAACCAACTCCCCAGTAATGTTGTTGAAGCTGACACCCTGGGATCCTTCAAGAAGCTGCTTGATGAGATTCTGGGATCAATAAGTTACTAACAACCAAACGAGCAAGATGGGCGAATGGGGCCTCCTCTCGTTGGTAAACTTTCTTATGTTCTTATTCCTTATACAATGCTGCCACCGTGTGGACATTTACTAGAACTGTTTGTTCTAATATATATTTTTATGTCAAGTCTCAAGTCACAACGGTCAAGGGTCAAGTCTGAAACAGCCAAGCCTCATTGACCTGATGAGGAAGATAAGGATGATGATGATGAGGAGGAGGAGGAGTGAGGGAGGACCCCTCACATTGTCTCAGTATGTATCTGGACATTTACTGCAAATGTTTTTAATCTGTTTTGTATGGTGTTGCTGATCCTTGTGTCTAGTAAAGAAAATAATAAAAACAAAATTCACTTCCCTGTTGTACGGGGACTGGAGGCCTGTGGTTGGGAGTGTCCTGAAAAACAAAAGAAAGGTTAATGAAGAGTACGGATTAGAGAGCTGGTTTGGAAAGGAGCACACTTCCAGAACAATGTATTGCAGTACTATTGTTGAGATAAACTGATATGCAATGGTTCAGGTAACCTGAGTTGGGTGTGGTGGTGAGGTCCTCCATCTTGACAGGAAGTGGGGAAGCAGCCATGTTGGTGAGGGAAGCTTTTATTGACTTCCCTGAGTACTGACTTCCTGTAGTCAGGGCAGTACCTGTAGAAGATATTGAAAGGGGAGAGCTGATTTTAAATACGTTTCCCTCTGCTTGTTTTAAAGCATAGTTTTAATACGTGTTAGATTAATGTTTATATATATATTTTCATTGATTTGTTTCTTTTGAATACTTTATTTATTCTTGATAACTGTTTGCTGGTTTGTTTCCTATACCCACCTGCAGAATGGTTTATTCTGGAGGAGGGGAGGGTCTGGAAGGGTATAAAGGCTGTTAGTTTTGTTCAGTCAGGATCGTCTTTTGTGTAGATCAGAGGGCAGTTTTGCAGCTCTGTGGTTGGACTCAGTTATTGGAGTCAGTACCTGTGATTAGGTGACTATAAATAGTTATTTTTGGTTTCCACTTTTTCTTTCCTCAAATTGTTTGATATTTTGTTCAATTAGCTTTTTGTTTATTATTGTTCTTAAATAAAAATAATTGGTTTGGCACCAAACTTCTCTGTGATCCTTGTGCGCACGTGTGTGTGTGTGTGTCACACACACACACACACTGAAACTCACACAGTGAGACACACACACATACACTGAGACACAAACACACACTGAGACAACACTGAGACACACACACACACTGAGAGACACACACACTGAGACACACACACTCACGCACTGAGATACAAACACACTGAGACAAACACACACACTGAGACACACACACTGAGACGAACGCACACACTGAGAAACACACTGAGACACACACACACTGAGACACACACTCACACACACTGAGACACACACACTGAGACAAACGCACACACTGAGACACACACTGAGACACACACACACACACACTGAGACACACACACTGAGACACACACACACACAGGTACAATTATGTTATGCTAATTGTTAAATATTCAGATTTAAGCGGCCAGTTAAATATTTAACTAAATGTTAAATCTAGCTAAGAGATTTAAGATTTATTTAAATATTTAGCTAACTGTTAAATCTTGTAACTGTCATTTCTAAATGATATCTGAATGCACACATTTATAAAAAAAAAAGCTGTATTTATTTTCTCTCCTTTCTCACAGCCCATACTAACGGGCGCTCGAACTTTCGCATTTTAAATCCTAACGGTCTCTGCTCAGCGGAGTGGAATGTTCAGGAGCCGGTTGCCTAGCAGCGTCCCCCCTCCTTCTCTGCCCCGCCCCTCTCCCTCTCTCGTTGCTCCAGCTAGGAGTTCACATTCAGCTTCCTTAGGATTATATAGCGCCATTCTTTACTAACTTTTACAAATGAGCTTATTGGAGGCTTCGTGTTTTTAAGATGGTTCAGGTGCAGTCCGGGCAGACTGACTGGAGCATCATTACAGTATTCACCTGCGCTCGGCTTTTGTGGAGGCTGATACAAAATAATGAACGACTGGTAAAGAAATCACATGGATTGCTTTTTAATGGTAAATGTGTATCTGGTATTCAAGTATTATCTACAATTAATAACTCAGCTATATTCATATTTAGAATGTGATACAGTATTAAGACAGGGTCCAGTATTTGAAATAAATAAACACGCTTTTAAGAGAAACAGCAGTGATGTTTATTGCCCATTCCCATCCATTCTCTAGATGTTTCTAGATTGTGGTTGCAATCCACAGGGACAAGGGACTCCAGTGATGTTAAATAAAAACTAGAGCCCACAATTAACCAATATAGAAAGGAAGGGGGGAGAAATGTATTGCCTGCGTGCAGTACCTTCCACTTTCCTCTATTAAATGTCATTTGCCACGTGTCTGCCCATTTCTAAATGCTGTCGAGATCATTTTAAATGACCTTTGCTGCTTGTGACAGAAATACAATGAGTTCTGGTGATAAATCTTCCTCCGACCTGTGAGGGCGCTAAAAGAACGGGAGGAGAAGTATCTGGAAGGGCTGGCCTGACAGTTCGTTTCGGGGCGGGAAGCGGGTCAGCCTGGAAGGAAGCGAGACTCTGTTGTAAGACCGTATTGATTTGACAGGTAAGCGAGGAGCAGCTGCAAGTAATAAAAGGCAGCTGCAACCGCTAACAGATATCATCTTGGGATTACATATAGGGGCCAGGTAACGCTGTTCTTTTCCTTCGTTTGGGTTAAGCCAAGGACCGAGAAGGGCGTAATAGAGCTGCTGTATTACTCTGTAAAGAGTTGCGTTTGTGTGTTTGTGTTTGTTTGTCGCTGTAAAATAACTGTCTGTGTTTTTAAATCACCAGACAGCTAAAGCACATCCGGAGCTGTCGCCGTGGGCCAGCACAAGCCGGATCACCACATCACGAACCGTCACAAAATAAAGTGTATTCACTCACCACCAGCACGACTGCACGCACCGAGGACGGGTGAACGTGTCTTTGTTTCTTTGCCAGGACTGTAAACCTGAGTTTTTCACCCCGCGCTCTACACATCGTTGTGTATTGCGGGGCTATTATTTATGGTCACTAGACCAGGAGTTAAAATAAAATAAAGTTTTCCCACTGGATTATCGTTGTCTGCCTGTCACTCCTGCACCGCATCACCGCTACACCTGTTCCCCTTACTAACCACTTTGCCACACTGCTGCAACAGCGTTTGCCACTCCTCCTGTTTGGAACTGCAAACACAAGTCAAAAAGGAAGTTAGAAAGGCCAAGAGAGAGACAGAAATGAACATTGCTAAGGGGTGTTAGGAGGAGACCCTCACATTGTCTCAGTATGTATCTGGACATTTACTGCAAATGTTCATTATTTTGTGTATCAGCCTCCACACAAAGCCGAGACACACACACACACACACACTAAGACACACACACTGAGACACACACACATCATCATCATCATCATCGGCGATCACTCGAGTCGAGTATGATTGTCCTCCATAGGGTTTTCAATTTGTGGCTCTTCAGTTGGCTGTAAAGGCCGATCCGGGAGTCACATATTTTGGTGCAGTGTGGGCAGGGGTGAGTGTTGGTTGTGGTTGGTAGTTGGTTCTTCCTGGTGTTGAGTCTCTCCTTGCGTAGCTGCCGCTTGTCCTCCGCGGCACAGTGAAGATCCTTTTCATGTAGTGCAGCCCCCTCTTGAACAATTTTCCTCCAGCGGTGTCTGTTTAGTGCAATGTCTTCCCAGTTGTTGGAGGTGATGTTGAATTTCTTCAGGTTTGTTTTGATGTTGTCTTTGTAGCGTTTCTTTTGCCCTCCAGGGGCTCGCTGACCTTCCCTCAGCTGGGAGTACATGATCTGTTTCAGGAGGCGTGAGTTGGGCATGCGGATGACATGGCCTGTCCATCGGAGTTGGTGTTGCATTATGGTAGTGGTGATGCTGTTTATGTTGGCCTCCTCCACAACGCTGGTGTTGGTGCGTCTGTCCTCCCAGCTGATCCTCAGGATTTTCCGTAAGGATCTTTGGTGTTGTTCCAGAGCTTTCAGGTGCCTACTGTAGGTGGTCCATGTTTTGGCTGCGTATAGCAGTGTGTGGAGAACAACAGCTTTGTAGACCAGGAGTTTTGTGTGGACCTGTAGGTCATGGTCTTTGAAGACTCTTTTCTCCTTCGCGTAAGCTCCACTGGCACACCTCAGGAGGTGGTTTATCTCTGAGTCAATGTCTGCTTTGGAGGAGAGAACGCTGCCGAGGTATGAAAAGTGATCAACATTTTCAAGGGTGTTATTGTCAGCTTGTATTGTGGGCAGAGTAGAGGGCTTTTTCGGTGGTGGTTGGTGAAGAACTTGCGTCTTCTTTATATTCAAGGCTAGACCCAGCATCCTGTATGCCTTGGCAAAAGAATTCAGGATACACTGGAGGTCGTCTGCGTAGTGCGCTGTGATGGCATCATCGTTGGCGTACTGAAGCTCCATGATGGTGGTGGTGACGACTTTGCTTTTAACTTTGAACCTGCTGAGGTTGAAGAGCCTGCCATCTGTTCGGTACAGGATTTGAATTCCCTGTGGCAGGTCTTGGCCAATGAGGTGAAAAATGGCGGCAATGAAAACGGCAAACAGGGTGGGTGCGATAATGCAGCCCTGTTTGACCCTGTCTCCACAGTGAGGGCTCTGACTCAGAGCAGCTGTTTGACCCCTGTCTCCACAGTGAGGGCTCTGACTCAGAGCCGCTGTTTGACCCCTGTCTCCACAGTGAGGGGCTCTGACTCAGAGCCGCTGTTTGACCCTGTCTCCACAGTGAGGGCTCTGACTCAGAGCCGCTGTTTTGACCCTGTCTCCACAGTGAGGGGCTCTGACTCAGAGCCGCTGTTGCCAAGCACTGTGGCAGACATGCCGTCATGCAGCAGCCTCAGTATTCGACGAACTTGTCAGGGCAGCTGTATTTAGAAGAATCCGCCAGAGAGCGTGGCAGTTAACTGTGTCAAAGGCTTTCGTTAGGTCTATGAAGGTCAAGTACAATGGCTGCTTTTGTTCCCGGCGTTTCTCTTTCACTTTGCCCGTGGTTGACAGGAGGGAGATGCCCCTGTAGTTCCCACAATCTGCCTTGTCTCCCTTTTTGAAGATTGTCACTATCAGAGCGTCCCTGAGCTCCGAGGGCAGTTCTTGTCACTATCAGAGCGTCCCTGAGCTCTGAGGGCAGTTCTGGTCACTATCAGGGCGTCCCTGAGCTCCGAGGGCAGTTCTGGTCACTATCAGGGCGTCCCTGAGCTCCGATGGGCAGTTCTGGTCACTATCAGGGCGTCCCTGAGCTCCGAGGGCAGTTCTGGTCACTATCAGGGCATCCCTGAGCTCTGAGGGCAGTTCTTGTCACTATCAGGGCGTCCCTGAGCTCCGAGGGCAGTTCTTGTCACTATCAGGGCGTCCCTGAGCTCCGAGGGCAGTTCTGGTCACTATCAGGGCGTCCCTGAGCTCCGAGGGCAGTTCTTGTCACTATCAGGGCGTCCCTGAGCTCCGAGGGCAGTTCTTGTCACTAGCAGAGCGTCCCTGAGCTCCGAGGGCAGTTCTTCCTTATCCCAGAACACACACACACACAGGTACTGACACAAACACGCACACACACACACAGGTACTGACACAAACACGCACACACACACACACACACACACAGGTACTGACACTGACACACACACACAGGTACTGACAAACACAGGTACTGACACACAGGTACTCACACACACAGGTACTGACACTGACACACACACACACACACACACACACAGGTACTGACACTGACACACACACACACAAATGTTAAATCTAGCTAAGATTTAATATTGTAATATTAAATCTTGTAACTAGATTTCTAAATGATATCTGAATGAGCGGTTGCCTAGCAGCGTCCCCCTCCTTCTCTGCCCCGCCCCTCTCCCCCTCTCGTTGCTCCAGCTAGGAGTTCACATTCAGCTTCCTTAGATTATATAGCGCCATTCTTTACTAACTTTTACAAATGAGCTTATTGGAGGCTTCGTGTTTTTAAGATGCTTCAGGTGCAGTCCGGGCAGACTGACTGGAGCATCATTACAATCTCCCTTTTCTTTCGGCTTTGTGTGGAGGCTGATACAAAATAATGAACGACTGGTAAAGAAATCACATGGATTGCTTTTTAAGGCTAAATGTGTATCTGGTATTCTAAGTATTATCTACAATTAATAACTCAGCTTTATTCATATTCAAAATGTGATACAGTATTAAGACAGGGTCCAGTATTAGAAATAAATAAACACGCTTTAAGAGAAACAGCAGTGATGTTTATTGCCCATTCCCATCCATTCTCTAGATGTTTCTACATTGTGGTTGCAATCCACAGGGACAAGGGACTCAGCGATGTTAAATAAAAAACTAGAGCCCACAATTACCCAATATAGAAAGGAAGGGGGGAGAAATGTATTGCCTGCATGCAGTACCTTCCACTTTCCTCTATTAAATGTCATTTGCCATGTGTCTGCCCAGTTCTGAATGCTGTCGAGATCATTTTGAATGACCTTTGCTGCTGCAACAGTGTTTGCCACTCCTCCTATTTTTGTGTCGTCTACAAATTTAACAAGTTTGCTTACTATACCAGAATCTAAATCATTCATGTAGATTAGGAATAGCAGAGGACCTAATACTGATCCCAATGTGCATTATAAATATGGGAGATACTGAAATTGAAGAAGGAATCTATGAAAAAGACCTAGGAGTTTATGTTGACTCAGAAATGTCTTCATCTAGACAACGTGAGGAAGCTATAAAAAAAAAAAGGCCAACAAGATGCTCGGATATATTATGAAAAGTGTTGAAATTAAATCAAGGGAAATAATGTTAAAACTTTACAATGCATTAGTAAGACCTCACCTAGAATATTGTGTTCAGTTCTGGCCACCTCGTTACCAAAAGGATATTGCTGCTCTAGAAAGAGTGCAAAGAAGAGCAACCAGAATTATCCCGGGTTTAAAAGGCATGTCGTATGCAGACAGGATAAAAAATTGAATCTATTCAGTCTTAAACAAAAAAAGACTACGCGGCGATCTGATTCAAGCATTCAAAATCCTAAAAGGTATAGACAATGTCAACCCGGGGGACTTCTTGGACCTGAAAAAAGAAACCAGGTTTCACAAATGGAGATTAGATAAAGGGGCATTCAGAACAGAAAATAGGAGGCACTTTTCAAGCATCACAGACTAGCAGCTCTGCACACTCCTATAACACAGCATGAGATCAAAGAACAGCCACATAAACTACAGCCAAGGAACTCCTGTGGGACAGACATGAGTGAGATCCGCAAGAAAGTGATGTGCGGTTTCAACCCCGTGAGGCTGTGTGTCCCGTGGTTAAAGACAAGGGCTTGTAGGGAAATAAGCGGCCTTGCACGCTTTCATTTTTGAATTTTGTTTGTAAAAACAGTGAGTTAAAGATCACATGCATTTTCTTTACTTTTTTTTTTTAAATAGCTTCAGTGGTTTCAATCTATTCAAGCACTAAATCGCAGAGTCAGCTCTGAACACGGCATCCTTTATATTCCGTGTGTGATCGGTGGAAATCCGCTCTGCCGCCGCCTCCAGCACCCACACAGCTCCCTGACCTGCACACCGCAGGGCAACTGCTGTACAAAGGCTGTTTTATCAGTCCCTGCTGTGGATTAAAATAGTATTGGTTTTAAGAATAAATAATTAAACTCACATGGGGAGGTGTCGGGTCGCGGGGCTTCCTGTGCTGTAAACCTGGTCGTCATGGAGACGGGCAGAACGCAGCTCTCGCTATTCCTTATACAATGCTGCCATCGTGTGGCCATTTACTAGAACTGTTTGTTCTAATATATTTATATCCATATCTATCTATCTATCTTTCTATCAGCTCAGTTGCTCTTTGAAATGACTCGTATTTACTCCTGTGCAAAAATAGACATTTCAGATACATTCTTAAAATACAGCAAAAACAATATTTACAGGATAGCCAGGAGAGTACTGTGTGTATAAATAATAAAGTTTTCTGTAATTGCTCTTAGTTGAACTCATTCTCTTGTATTTATCATGCTTACTGCCTGTTCCTAAGGGACTCATATCAGCAAATAGTTACTATCAGGTTTAGCTGCTCTTAGTCGAATTCACTCTTATAATTTACTGTGCGCTTTATTATTCTGCTCTTACTTGAATTGATTTTATGGTACTTTCATATCTGCTCTTATCTGTATTATGATATTCTGTAATGTGATGTTTTATAATGTGATACTTTGTACTGTGATAATTTGTAATAACTGTAAGCAGCCCTGGATGTCTGCTAAGAAATAAATAATAATAACAGTAACAATGTCATTGTGAATTTCATTACTTGTAATACCCATTGTAAACAGCAGAGGGGCACCAGCAACCGCTTGTCACTGAGCTGTGCTCTGATAAAAAAAAAAAATAATAATTTTTAATAAACCAACAGTTCTAATAAATGGCCACACGATGGCAGCATTGGATAAGGAATAAGCGAGTCATGCGTTCTGCTTTTAGTCGAATTTGCTCTTGTTTATAGTTTACTGTGTGCTTTATTATTTTGCTCTTACTTGAATTGATTTTATACTTTCGTATCTGTATTATGATATTTGTTAATGTGATACTTTGTACTGAGAGAACTTGTAACAATTGCAAGTCACCCTGGATAACGGAGTCTGGATAAGGAAGTCTGTAAGAAATAAATACGACTGCTACACAACGGTCAAGGGTCAAGTCTGGAAACTGTTATAGAAATGTTACAGAAAATAGAACTGGCTCGACATAATGTACTGGCATTTTGTACTCCCATAACCTTGTATGCTTTGCTGAAGATAAGGAACCGCAAGATGCCTACACTGCAGCTGCGGCTGTGAGAAAAAAGGATGAGCCAGACGTGTCTTTTTGCACGTATACCCAAACCACCCATCCTTTTTATCTGCTTGCTTAGTTTTATGCCACGTATGCATAGTTATAAGTTTTGTCTTATATGCTAATACCGGAATCATCATTGGCCAACCCTCTGCCTTGCTGACAATTTTAAGGTATATAAGAAACTGATCTAACTCTGTATGTTGGAACACTGCTTGATGATTATCTAGCACCCTGTGTGCTGAGAGTGTTCTCAGTTTGCAAACTTAAGAAATAAAGGCCTGTGTGTTTGGAACTCGCAGTCTCTCTTCCTTTATTAGAATTTCCACGACAATTCTTGGCGACCACGAAGGGACGGCTAGCTCCGTTTTCCGATTGTTCCCGGGGACTTTGAGGTTAACCGTGCACGGGGGCTGCTTAGGAGTGGCTCAGGGAACCACACTCTGAAATAGTTTCGGAGGAGAAGGACCCGCCTTGAACCCGGCTGGGAGCATCGGTGGACGGATACGCCGTACCGAACAAAGACAAAGGGTGAGACTGGTTTTCCTCATACATAAAATAGACCAATTGGTAAGGTTCTGGGAACCTGATAAAACCCGTTCTGGGAACGGGCTGCGCAGAAAGAGTTCTGGGAACTCTATTGTCTAGAGGACAAAAAATAAGATGAACCACGTGGTTCAGGTTCTGGGAACCTGATAAAACCCGTTCTGGGAACGGGCTGCGCAGAAAGAGTTGTGGGAACTCTATTGTCTAGAGGACAAAAAAAAGAGACCACGTGGTTCAGGTTCTGGGAACCTGATAAAACCCGTTCTGGGAAGCAGGGCTGCGCGAAAAAGTTCTGGGAACTTTGTTGTCTAATAGACATAGAAATCCTGATCCGAAACAGGTAAATTAAGTGATTCGACTGATCTATGAATAATACTAATAAGTAATTACAAATGAAACTAGTTAAAAGATATCGTATGAAATACCAAATATTGAATTAAAAATAACAATTGAAAAATTAAATGCACAGTTTAAAAAAAAAAAAAAAAAAAAAGTCATACTACTAGTGTGGTTGATCAATATACCAAAGCGCACTGTTGGATGGTCAATTAAGAAAAGTTATTTTTCTGTGCAGGTGGTGCAAATAAAAATAGGCAGTGATATAGTGTGGACGACAGATAACCGTGTGAATGAGTGAGTGAATGAGTGTTATCTGATAATTGTGTGTGTGCGTGTGTGGGTTTGATTACAATGAGGTCAAGTAATAGTAAAGGAGGTCTGTCTCCGGACGCTGGTTGGTTGGACCGGGAGAACGATGGCTGATAAATGGGTCGCGGTGTTGTAGACCAGGTTGTTCTGTGGCATAAAATAGCTGATTTTCCACTAAAAAGCAACCCAGAGTGAAAGGAAGTTACAAGAATGTAGAGAAAAGTTAGAGTTTGAGAAGACAAAGAAAGAAAAAGACTGGGATGGTTATAGGAAATGGGAACGAGAAGCAGAAAGACAAACAGCATTGCAGGCTAAAAGCATAATGGTAAAAGCAAGTCAGAAAGATAGTACTGAGGAAGTGAAAAAAAAAAAAAAAGAGAAATAGAGATTACGATGAGGAAAGGACTGCCCCCATTATTGTGTTCCTGTTTCCACAGCGCCTGCTCCTGCTCCTCGCCCGACCGCCCCGTCCAGGTCCATCAATAGCCTCCGCCCACAGCAGAGTCCGCTCCCCGCACCTCCGCCTCTGATATCCACCCAAGCAACCCGACAGGTTTCAAAAAGCGGTTCCCGGTGGACTTGGTCCCCTTGGTCGCCCCCTGGACTGAGCTTCTTATCATCGCCAGAATCCCCTGAGACATCAGGATCTTCCAGCACGCTCACTACACGGTTGGGACCAAAAGGCAATCCGAACAACGCCATTATCATGGCCCCCCTGACAGCGTACTGGCTGCCAGAGGTCCTGATTCAGCGCACCTGGAGACAAGATGAGATTAAAGACATTGCTAAAGACTTGCCCGACCCAACTAAGGATGCAGTTCAGTTCAGCGAGCAGATGACCCGTCTTGTGCGTCAATACAAACCCTCTGCCGCTGAAATAGGGCACATATCGATGCAAATTAAAAAGCTTAAGCTGGGAGGACATCAAGATACTTTTGACGAAAATCTGGCGTGGAAACCGGCAGGGATGGAGAATATCAACCGCGGTTTGAACAGTTGCTGGACAGATTGAAGCGACAATACCCTGCTAAGACCGATTGGGATGCTATACATAGAGCACACAGCACTCCAAAGAGTCTCTAGAGGAATATAGACAAAGATTGGAGACGTGCTTTCGCAAACACAGCGGACTCCGACCAGGCACCGATGAATACAACAGTCTTTTAAAAGCAGCCATAATAAACGGACTCGTACCTGCCCTGAATAAACGAGGTGCGGATGACATGCATTGGATGGGAGATGGCTCCCCTCATTACATTGCAAGCACGCTGAAAGACAACAACAGGAGCAAGAGAGCAATCAAAAGACAAAAGCTGAAAAAGAAGGAGTTAAATTGCAAGCAGCTCAGCTGGCTTATTATCAGGGCAAAGGACCAACCCGAGGCGGATACCAACGCGGACGGGGCGGACGTGGGACGGGGGGTAGGGGGAAGCGGAGGCGGTGGCAACAGAAACTTCCACAACCAGGATAAAGACACTAGTTGCTATAATTGTGGCCAGGAAGGACATTTTGCTAGAGAGTGTCAGAGACAGCAGCAGCAACAACAACAAACCAACGAGGTAACTGGCAGAGCGCCCCCCCGCAAGTATCACTATACAAACCGAAACCAGAATGAAACGAGGCAGGGACAGCTGACACCAAAACAGCGAACAAGCAGTACGTGCTAACTTTTTTCTAAACCACAAGAAGCCCCACCGTTGATCTCTTCGTGAATGGTGAGTCATTTGAATTCTTAATTGATACTGGTGCTGCAATGTCTGTCATAAATGCTAGAACTATGCCCAACCCAATGATATCAAATGAATCAGTAAAAAACAGTGGGAGCCTCGGGAGTAGTATTGAGGAGAAAAAATTGATGCCTTTACCATTACAATATGAAGGGAAAACGTTTATGCATCGGTTTATTTTCTCAGAATGCTGCCCTTGCAACCTAGCGGGACGAGATCTACTATGTAAATTCAATTGTGAAATTAAATGTGAACAAAGCGGAGTTACCGTCTCGTGTCCCTTGATGATGGCCCAAATGATTGAGACCCGTAGTTGGTTCTATTCATGGGATATACAAAACGGAGGTGAATAAATTGAGGAATTATTTAAATTGGCTCGACAACATTGGGGTCATGAAACTGGGTTTATATCACCTTATGCCTTACATTGCACTGCCCTGTACTCACCTTTATCAAGAGATTATGAATTTGAGAGAGAGTGGTTAGCACAACCTCCATCTAACGAAACAATTACGTGCACAGCCTTGTATATAGGTTTACGCTTTTGTGTTGCAGCCATTAAACTGAATGGCGATCAGTCTTTACTTTACCACACAACTGACTCTGTGCCACATATAAGCATAGCAAAAACCGATGATGTAGAGTGGAAAGATACTGTGTCTGGCTTAAGTCTGTGTTGCAGGTGACTGACTGGCAAAGTGAAGATGGGTTCAAATTCTCCCCAGTGCTCGCTGTTTGCGCTCCTTTCTTTTGGGTCGCGCCTGTCCAACGGGAATCCATGGGGCAGAGAACCGAGATGTGCCCCCCTGAGGCACTGGGAGGCACGTTTTCACCCTTGCTGATCGGCCTCCCGATTCTCTATGGGCAAAAGATAAGTATGATATTGGCCTTATGAAAGGGCAGAGCCCCTAACAGTCACACCAAAAAGCACACACCGGCCTAGCTGCGCCCAGTATCCTCTCAGCAAGGAAGCACAGGAAGGCATTGCTCCTGTGCATGCGTCTTTGGTCTCTAAAGGAGCTATAGTGCCCTGCCCAGACTACTTTGCAACACCCCCGATTCTCCCGGTCCGCAAAGCCTAGGGAGAATGGCGATTTGTCCAAGACCTCAGGTTAGTAAATGACGCGATACATGCAAGGGCCCCTATTGTGCAAAACCCAGTTACTGTTTTGTCAGCTGTTCCCCCTGGTGGAAGCAAACTCATACAGTATGTGGATGATTTGCTTTTATGTTCTGAAACTCAGCACGCATGCAAAACTGATGCAAGAGCTCTTTTAGAGTACCTAGCTTGTAATGGCCATAATGTATAAAAAAAAAAAGCTGCAGCTCGTGTCACCATCTGTAAAATACTTGGGACACGATATTACACCGGAAGGCAGGAAATTGGGCCTGGAGCATGTCACTGCAATTCTGACACTGCCCCAGCCTGCCACAAAAAAAAAACATATGATGACGTTGCTAGGTATGGCTGGCTACTGTAGAGCTTGGATTCCAGATTATGCTGCAGTAACTCAGCCCCTAGCTGACTTGATACATGGCCATAAGATGACTATGAAAGACACAATTGACTGGACTCCTGACGGACTAACTGCCCTCAAAAAACTTAAACAACTCTTGTCCTCTCCGCCCTGTCTTGGGTTACCCGATCACTCTAAACCTTTTAACCTGTTTGTTTGTGAAAAGGGAGGATTCATGTCGGCAGTACTGACACAAGAGCATGGGGGAAAACAACGTCCTGTGGCTTTTTACTCTAAGCGCCTTGATAACGTAGCCCGAGGGCTAGTCTGTTGCTTGAGAGCGGTGGCCGCCGCCACTGAAGCTGTGCTGGCTAGTGCTGACCTGGTTGCAATGTGCCCTCTAACTGTACATGTTCCTCATGCAGTACATGCTCTCATTTCACAGGCCAAGACAGCACATCTGACTCAGCTCGTCTATTACATTACCAGAATGTATTAATGACCATGTCACATGTTGTGCTAAAACGCTGTACTGTGCTTAACCCTGCTACTTCTTCCTACAGAAGCCGATGGAGAGCCTCACGATGGAGAGCCTCACGATTGCACCACCTTAGTAGAACAGGTCTGCAAGCCGCGACCCAATCTTACTGATGTGCCCCTATTGAACGCTGCTGTATGTAAATGCCAGGCACACACTAACGCTTCTGATCCTGTCTCTCAAGGGAATGCTGTTGCAGATGCTGCTGCTCAAGCAGCGGTCGCATCAACTCAGGCCCCTGTGCTCCAAATAGTGTCATTACCTGCCTTAACTGAATCTGTATTTTCTTTACAGGACGTAGCTGACTTACAACACAGTGTGGGACCTGCGAGATAGCTCTGTGGAAAACAAATGCTCTTATGATTCTACTCATAAGATTTGGCGAGACCCACTGGGTTGCCTGCCCTTCCCGTTCATGTTTCCCTTATGTAGCTAAGTTGGCACACGCCAAGACCATGTGTCAAAGGGAGGGTGGTGAATGTTGTTAACAATTTTGGTTTGCTCAGGTTTTCTACATATGCTAACCAATTTTGTGCTAAATGTGTGATTTGTATGACCAACAATGTAGGCCGCAGCACGCCCATGTCCGTATCAGCTCATCCGAGGCCTGAGGGCCCCTTGAACATGTCATGATGGATTTTATTGAATTAACACCTTGCCAAGGTTACAAGTACTGCCTTGTGATAATTGATGCTTTTTTTCTAAATGGATTGAAGCATTCCCCTGCAGACATGCCACAGCTATGGCAGTAGTAAAAAGCCTGATGAGAGAGATTATACCCGATGGGGTCTGCCATCTAAATTGACATCTGACAATGGTTCTCATTTTGTGAACAGTGTGGTACAGAACATTTCTGAAAAGCCTACAAATTGATTTACGCACACACTGTAGCTACCACCCATAGCGGAGGCTTGGTGGAGAGCGAACAAACAATAAAAACTAAACTAACTAAGCTCATGGCTGAAACAGGGCTCTCCTGGGTTACAGTATTGCCATTGGCCCTGATGTACATCGTGGACCTGCCTTGCAGTACTACAGGGCTAGCACCTCATGAAGTATTAACGGGGCCCAATCACGGATGCTGAACACACCTTTCCTAAAAATAGGCTCACCCTAATGGGATGTGAGGATGAAATGGTAAAATATTGTGCTGCTCTTAACAATGTTCTGAAGTCTATTTTTCCCAGGGTAAAGCTGCCCTACCAGAACCGAAGGAAGGCTCCCACAAGCTCCTGCCAGGGGACTGGGTGATCATCAAAGACCTCCGCCCGGAAGCATTGGCATCAACAACTCTGGACAGGTTCGTTCCAGGTGCTCCTGACAACGCAGACAGCGGTGAAAGTCGCTGAACGATCAACCTGTATCCACGCCAGCCATTGCAGAAAAGTGCCCTATAGCCCGAAGGGAGATGTATCCCCCTGGAACAACGTGAGCGGCTCGGATGGCCTTGGGACAGTCAGCTTTGGACCCCCAGAGTCCTGACTGTTATTTTTCTTGGCAGCATATTAACTGTGTTTCTCATCTGGCTCTTAACTGAACTAAAAGATAATAAAAAAGAGCCAGATATTACAAACCACAGCTACGCTGAAAATCGCACAGAACTCAGAACAAAAACAACATTGCACACATGGAGTGCAGAACATGATCGAAAACATGCGGACAATGGTTGGTGGGCAATGCTCAACCATACTGTACGGAACACTTTGAACATTACTGACACTGGTTTATATATGATGTAGTGATATTGTTGTTGTTTTGCTTATCATAACCTGCGTGAAAAAGTTATGTACTAAAACCGTTGACACTGTTTTAAACATGCCCCTGCTTACTAATGATGACCAGTGTAATGATTCAAATGATGACCCTTTCAACAAAATGGCAGATGACCTGATGAGTTAAGATAGTGGGGAAAATCTGCAAGCGGGATACGTTGGGTCGTCACTTTGTTCATATTACACTACATGTTAAACTTTGTAAATCTCGCTTTAACTTGCACTATTGTGTGTGTTTGAATCCATTTTCTGAATAAGGTTGAGACAAAGTCTCAAAGGGAGGAATGTTATAGAAATGTTACAGAAAATAGAACTGGCTCGACATAATGTACTGGCATTTTGTACTCCCATAACCTTGCTCACATAACCTTGTATGCTTTGCTAAAGATAAGGAACCGCAAGATGCCTACACTGCAGCTGCGGCTGTGAGATAGAAGGATGAGCCAGACGTGTCTTTTTACACGTATACCCAAACCACCCATCCTTTTTATCTGCTTGCTTAGTTTTATGCCACGTATGCATAGTTATAAGTTTTCTCTTATATGCTAATACCTGAATCATCATTGGCTAACCCTCTGCCTTGCTGACAGTTTTAAGGTATATAAGAAACTGATCTAGCTCTGTATGTTGGAACACTGCTCGATGATTATCTAGCACCCTGTGTGCTGAGAGTGTTCTCAGTTTGCAAACTTAAGAAATAAAGGCCTGTGTGTTTGGAACTCGCAGTCTCTCTTCCTTTATTAGAATTTCCACGACAGACGTCACAGACTGGCTGGGCAGTGAGACATGGTTCTAGTGGCAGAGTGCGGGAGCTCACAGGTAGCTCACATTACCACTGCTCATGCTATCCCAGCTCTCTGGATTAAAAACCTCCAGTGATGCCAACCCAGCAGCTTCATGAGCACCAAAATAAAAGTGTAGAAATATAAACTGAACGTTTATTTTAGTATCAAAGCCTTTGCATAATGAGGAAGTTTCAATGTCGTGATGGCCTTTGTTTAACTGTCCCTGCAAGTACTTCCCCTCTCCAATGTCAGGATGATTTGTGTCTGTCAGCACAAGCACAGCAGTGATGCGCTTTTCAGGCTCTTCTATCTGGCCCTACCCCTGTTCATTCTTTAACATGTATTATCCCTGCTGGGGATGCACATCCTCGTCTAAACCTTCATGATCTGAACCCCTCTGTTATCCAAACAGCCTCTTGTTAACCTGGCTTGTTGTGTGCTGTGCTCTTCTGCCCTGTTGTCATTGAAAATGTTCTATTCAGCCCTCAACCTCAGGTATTTACAGTACAGTTCAGTACTGCACAATATATATTTAAAGGTAAAGGAGTGTCCTGTTGCATTGTGGGCATCCGCTGGGAAGTGAGAGAGACACAGAGGGTTTGATGTTGAAACACCGCTCAGGCATCCAGGTTTTATTGACAATTACACAAGCATTGCAGTGGTAGATGGCCACCACTAGGGCACCAGCATTGGTAACCCTGGTGCGGGAGAACATACACACGTGTAAATGAAAATACAAAAAGGCAAAACAAAACAGTGAAAAACAAGCAGCCTCATAATTTACACTGTCCTCGGCCACTCTGTCGCATTACAATTAGCAAAAGCATGCCATCAGCAGTTTAATAACAGGTAGTTGAAGTGAGATATGTGACCATATGTGCAAGTATTTGAACAATTTTTGTCTCAGATCAAAATACAGTACTGTCTAACAACCCCTTTGTGAGAGGGCGGGGAATCCTGTCCGTTATAATACTCATTAATTTGTCTCACATCACAAAACATACGTTTATATTATCTATTTATAGCAGGGACTGTTTCTACTATACCTTTTCTGATCGTGCTGTAAATTATGAAGCTGGTGGAGCACAAAGGGAACTTCGATTGCATCCACTTCGATTGCATCCACTTCTTCTGCGATTTGAATTTCTCTCAACACCACCTCCATTTTGGTTCTGCTCAGAACTGTTGTTCATCTTCCAAAGCTGTCCGTGCTGCGTCTGCACAGACCGTGACGTTACGCGCAGACTCCCGTCTGCAATCCAGCCGGCAAAAAAGTGTCGTGAACGCGCCCGTTGTGTTTATCTGATTGATCGCTTCTGCTAAATTCACAGCTGTGTGTTTCTCGTGTAATTTTCGTGTCGCTAATACTTTTGACTCGAGTTGCCAGTTTTGTTTAATGTAATGGCAGGTGACTGTGTTAAACGCTTACATTTTATTTCTGTTTTTTCATTAAAAAAAAAAAAAGAT
>CM072681.1:17077400-17111094 GCA_036884735.1 Huso huso | reverse complement strand
AAAGGCTACAAGACCATCTCCAAGCAGCTTGATGTTCCCCTGTGACAATGATTTACCAAATATTATTAAAGTTTAAGGTCCATGGAACTGCCAACCAACCTCCCTGGGCGCGGCCACCAAGAGGAAAATCGACCCAGATTGAACAGAAGGATAGTGCAGATGGTAGAAAAGAACCAAGGATAACTGCCAAGAGATACAAGCTGAACTCCAAGGTGAGGTACGTCAGTTCCTGATCGCACCATCCGTCGCTTTTTGAGCAGTAGGCTCCATGGAAGAAGACCAGGAGGGACTCCACATTTGACAGAAAAACATAAGCCAGACTGGAATTTGCTAAAATGCATGATGACAAGCCACAATCCTTCTGGGAATGTCCTTTAGTTAGATGAGTCAAAACTGGAGCTTTTTGGCAAGTCACATCAGCTCTGTGTTCATAGGCAATGAAGCTTTCAAAGAAAGAACACCACCTACAGTGAAACATGGAGGAGGCTCGAGTTGTTTTGGGGCTGCTGCTGCGCCTGGCACAAGGTGTCTTGAATCTGTGCAGGGCACAATGAAATCTCAAGACTATCAGGATTTCTGGAGCAGAAACATGCTGCCCAGTGTCAGAAAGCTCTGTCTCAGTCGCCGGAGTCATGGGTCCTCCAACAGGATAATGACCCAAAACACACAACTAAAAGCACCCAAGAATGGATAAGAACAAAACATTGGACTATTATGAGTGGCCTTCTATGAATTCCTGATCGAATCTATCGAACATCTATGGAAAGAGCTGAAACTTGCAGTCTGGAGAAGGCACCCATCAAACCTGAGACAGCTGGAGCGGTTTGTAGGAAGAAGTAGGTCCAAACTACCTGTAACAGGTGCAGAAGTCTCACTGAGGCTACGAAAACGTTTGATTGCAGTGATTGCCTCTAAAGGTTGTGCAACAAAATAATGAGTTAGCGGTCCCATCATTTTTGTCCATGCCATTTCATTTGTTTTTATTATTTACAATATTATGTTGAATAAAATCAAAAAGTCTGATTTCTATTAAATGGAATAAACAATGGTGGATGCCAATTACTTATCAGTTTCAAGTTATTTCAGAGAAAATTGTTCATTCTTAAGTTTTTGTGGAGGGGTACCAACAAATTTGAGCATGTCTGTATTCAATACCCGTCATGCCAGTAAGAACCTGGCAGAAAAGTTGTTGTGTCTTTACTGCCATTTCCCTGCAGACTGTATTAATAACAGTATTTCTCACGAAAATGTGCATTCAACTACATATTTCACAATTACAGATGTGTTAAAGGGTGTCTATCAAAGCACAGTAAACAAAGCATGAACATTATTGTAGTGGTCTCTAGTGTCCAGTGAGGTAATTGCAGGCACTCACCCCAGTCATCTGATCTTCTTTTAGTAGGACCCTTGTTGATGCGCCATGCCGCGTTCATTTCTGACAAAGGGCCCAGCCACACCAAATAAATTAGCACACAACTAAACTTGAATCTAAAACTAAATGGAACTCAGATTGTGCTGCGCTTTGTATAATAGGATCAGTCTTTCACAATGACAATTTTTTCTTCAATATCCTTCGTGCATTAATTTCTGATACATATTATTCTTTTAAAATGAACTCTTAAGGAAGCTGCACCGGCTGTGAATGCAACTCTGTCACATGACACGTTTGCATTCCATGATAAAGCAGCACAATAACGACATGGACACCTGTCCCTGCAGGCAGAGCAACAAGTGCGAGGAAATGAGAATAAATAGTTCTGTACTTCGATATTAAAAGTTTAATTTCACTCTTAATTATATAAATTTGTAGAGGGGGAAAACTGGTTTCCATCTTCTTCGTGGAATGGTTAAAAGTACTGAATTCTGGCTAAACTTGCTGGCGTTTGCAATACCCAGGAGCGTACCGCGAGCTGTTACCAGAGGGAAGATTAACCAGCACCTTGGAAAACAGGAATTCTGTACAGCATACACACAAATCATGACAAACAAACAATTCATCATTATTGTTACATTAGATCATAAAAATAAAAAGCATGATAAACTTGAAAATAAATAGAGTAAGTTCAAAATGTTAAATCCTGAAACTCATTTCCACACTGAGTTATTGATTTCTCCGACTAAATCCATCAGTGAGGTGTGGAATAGTTCCTTTCTATATTCCCACTCCCAGGCACTGACTGCATTGACAGCCTGTGAGTTAAACTGACAACAGAGAGAAGCCTCTTGTAGCGTGTCCATCATCACCCACTATCTGACACAGGTGCAAGAGAGTTTTAAATGCATGCTCAAGAGTGATATACAAAACAGTTATTACATGAGGATTCGTAATGCAAGTTAATAATATTTTCCCCTCATGAGTGAAAAGTCCCATTGAACATGGTTTTTAAAGTTTCTCTCTTCTGTGAATTAGCTGGTGTTTTGAAGGACTTGTTTACAACTGAAATTCTTCCCACAGTCCAGAACTCCAATTGTCGGTTTCTCTCCTGTGTGAGTTCGCTGGTGTGAAACAAAGCTGTCTGCCCGACTGAAACTCTTCCACAGTCAGAGCAGTGATCACGGTTTTCTCTCCTGTGTGGAGTCCACTGGTAGTGATGAGAGCTTTTGTTTCACAGTGAAACTCTTCCTACAGTCAGAGCAGTGATACGGTTTCTCTCCTGTGTGAGTTATTTCGTGGTATTGAGCTTTGTTTCACAGTGAAACTCTTCCCACAGTCAGAGCAGCGTCTGGTTTCTCTCCTGTGTGAGTTACATCGGTGGTTTTGAAGGCCTTGACTTCACACTGAAACTCTTCCACAGTCCAGAGCAGCGTCTGGTTTCTCTCCTGTGTGAGTCCACTGGTGGTTTTGAAGGCCTCGTTTCACTGAAACTCTTCCCACAGTCAGAGCAGTGATACGGTTTTCTCCTGTGTGAGTTGGCTGGTGTGAAACAAAGCCTGTCTGCCGTCTGAAACTCTTCCCACAGTCAGAGCAGCAATGTAAGCTACTCTCCTGTGTGGGGTGTCCACTGAGGTGGTATTGAGAGGCTTTGTTTCACAGTGAAACTCTTCCCAAAGTCATCGCGGTGATCACGGTTTCTCCTGTGGCCAAGTCCACTTGGGTTTTGTTAAATGCCTAACAGTGATACCTTTCCCACAGTCAGGATATTGCCACAGCCTGCCTCACTTTGGCTGCTGGACTGGAACCTGGAGGGAAAATGAACAGGAAAGACAGTAAGAGGGGAGTGCTTGTGGAGCTTAAATATGAACAGGAAAGACAGAAGAGGACTGCCCAGCAGGCTTAGGTTGGTTCATACTTCAGACTGACAATTTCTGGTTGAATTGGTCTCAGACCCTCTGTGACAGGTTGAATAATGTCATCCCACACACTCCTCGACAGGTGTATGAACCAAACCTTAGGGCATGTGCAGGTCGATTACCTGAGCAAACTAGGCATGTGCACCGGGACCCAAACTCAAGGGGCCCCAAACCCGATTATGTGGGTTTTTTTGTTTTTTTTAAAAAAATAGCACGAATCTCGCCCTAACCTGGAAAGAACTTCACTCCCGACATTGAACTAGGCATGTATCTCAAATCAAATTGTTCGGCCGGGTGTTATGCAATTTCTGTACCCATAGAATTCTGCATCCCCTGTGCAGATGCAGTTTCTCAGACTGCTGGACAGCGCCTTGTGATATTTCTGCCAAACCCGGAGGTGTTTCTCAGCTTACTCCCCTGCAGCTTGCAACACATATTGTGAACAAACAAAACTAGTGATGTGGCAAAATAAAAAACGCACATTTAACTCACTATTTTCTAGATCTACAGGACATTCAGCCTCCTGTGTTGCTCATCCATAGAAACCCACTTGTTTAAAGTAACCTTAGAAAAGATTCTTTTAAAACAACGTTTTCATTTTTTTTTCACATGTACTGTCCAGAATCATCAAGTGTTCATATCAGCGATCTTTGAAAGAAAATGCAGCTGTGTCAGGATGAATCATCAAAAGGGTACACAATTCTACAGGGTATGGCTACCACCAAGGAAACACCTGAATATACTTGTATGTCAAAACATTGGCAGATTCTCTGCTCTGGAGAAAGGGCATTTTCTTTAATGAAGCTGATCAAACCCAAGAGACATTATTGTGCTGATTTTCGCGTGCAGTAATTTTAATGTATTTGACTCACAACAATGTGTACAGGTAGGTTTGTTTTTACTATTTGTTTCCGTTGGCCATTATTGGAGCTACCATTAATTGGCTAAGTCTGAGCACCCTTCTATACTATTTCCTTTTTCAACTTCATATGGTGTTCCTTGTTTGTTTGAACTGTTGCCTTTTATTCAGTAAATCAGGAAAGTCATTGTTATCCTCCCATGTGTTGCTACAACTGTTTAAATAATATATTTCTCTATTCATTGTTCACATCCTGACAACTACACTCATAACTATAAAGTTTGCTTCAAAGCTCTTTACAAAATGTCCACTCTAGTACACTGATTTATTGCCCACACGTTGTCCAACCAGGTAACACAGCAATAATGATCATTGTTATTAATGCGAAACAGAAAAGAGTACTTGGGTCTTTTTGTATCTCTCTTCCTGCAGTGATTTAGAGTGCATATCTAAAACCCCAGTGCCTCTAGAGCAGACATTTCTAAGAAGCAATATAGACTTTAAAAGTTATGTGTAAAAAAAGGTGGCGGATGTGAACAATGTAAAAGTGGAGTACATTATTTAAACGGTTGTAGTAACTCATGGGGAAGCGGGTAATGCTAGATTTTTTTCAGAACCCGCGCTACTTACTCTCACCAGCCTTTTACTTTATGTGTAAAAAGCAAAAGTCAGTAAAGCGGACTGACTGGTGAAACCCGAGCCCTGGGATCAAAATCTGCCTTCAAAAAAGATCTCTGTAATGTTTCAGGTCTATTTCCTCTAACACACCCTGCAATTATATATTTTTCAGTGCATTACTTTTAGGTGTTAATCATTTCAAATTTAAATGTCAGTAAGGGTCAGCGTTTTTCTAATTTAGTTTAATTGTTTAAACTTTGTCGTACCGGCCAAATATTAATAACAAGAGTGTATCTGCAAATACAGCTACTCAGTTTATTACTACCAGATGTGATCTGAAGGCTTACATTTAAATCAGCCAAGCCTTCATTTTCATTACAAGCAGGACGCAAACGAGACGGAGATGTTAATAAGAGACTCTCTTTATTAAAGTTTGTGAATGACCAATACAGTGATTAATGGGACTACACTTATTAGCAATTGTCTGCATGTCTGGATTTACATTGGAAAGAGAGTCACTTCTGCATTAAATGAAACCCTATTTAGTTGTTTCCATGAACATGTTTCTCAGTGTGATCGAGATATACGAATGGATGAACAGGGATCAGTGCATTCTTTAAAAAGTAGAAAGCAGAGGCAACACAGACAATCAGAAGCCCTATTTATAAACATATATGCAGTAATTTAGAGAAAGCTATTTATGTAAAAAAAAAAAGTATAATAGCAGTATCTCAATGTTTTTATTTTAATGTTTAAACTATATATTTTCAAAAGTTTAAACTTTTGATAAATGTAATTGAATCAAGCACCCGCATGACATCATAATACGTACAATAATATCCTCTATTTAGACTATCTGAACATTTCTAATGTTATATACAGTATTTTTTAGTTCTTCTCCCCTTGGTATAATCAGGTAGGAGTGCCAGTGTGAAAGGGGCTTATATCTGTATCTAAGATCACCCAGTAGTGGTCCTTATCCTGAACTGGGTGAGAGTACAGAAAAACAAAATAGCTAGTAAACTAACCAATACGTTCTCTCCCCCCCTCTCACTTACACTATCACACCAATCTAGAATGACAATGTCCCACAGCTACTTGGGAGCCACTCACCTGCTAGACTGCATTCTGACTAGTGACCTGGTCTCCTGTCCACTTCCTTGCATGCTGTTTGAGAGCCTTCCCTCCCACCTCCTTGCTCTCTCAATGAGATTCTCTCAGCACCACACTACCTCCACTCCCTGAGGTGTACAGGCTCCAGCGCCTGGGATGTTTGGTTTGAAGTCCCTCGGTTCTTTCTTCCCTGGTTCCACGGGTCAAACTCACTTCAGGGGGCTCCATTGTCGATCATTCAGCACCTCTTCTTGTTTCACAGAAGGGGTCTTTTCTGCAATAAGGATCTCCATTCATTGTGCTCAGCTTTTTAATCTCAGAGACCTCTGGCTGACTGCTGTCACATTGTATCTCCTCACAGCTCCCTGTTTCATGGGGAGGGAAGCCAGCCAAAGAACTCCACTGCAAAGGGGACAAGTCTGTTCAGGAACTCCTTTAATCTGGACAGATTCCATCTCCACACTGTCCAGGCAGCACACAGGATTCTGTTTACAGTTGCTGAAAAAAAGAAAACGTTTATTATTTATTTACAGTACTACTAAGACCATACAAGGGACCCAGAATCTGTCCCAACAGCAGGGCTGGCTTTACTATAGAGACAGAATTACACAGAATTAATTTGGTAAAGTTTTACAACGAAGGACTTGATCTGTCAAAAATCTCAAGAATGATGGATGGATTGGCAAAAAAGTTACTCTTTTTAATTATGTTGAGTATTTGAATCGTTCTCCTAAACAACCCTATCAGTATGAGTCCTTTGTCCTCCGACTAAATGTAGATTTGTTACAAAACATGATCTGTGACAATGTTCCACAAACTTTATCAAACTGTGTATATTTTTAAAAGACTTACACAAACATTGCCAACACTGGTGTGGCGATTATTTTCTTACAGAGCCTAATCCAGAGCGACTTACAATTGTTACACATTATTTTTACATATAATTACCCATTTATACAGTTAGTTTTTACGGAGCAATCTGGTAAAGTACCTTGCTCAAGGGTACAGCAGCAATGTCCCCACTGGGATTGAACCTATGACCCTCGGGTCAAGAGTCCGGGAGAGCACTAACACTACCCAACACTGCTGCCCAGTGTGTAGTGGGGTCACAAATCTGGTCTCCCCTGGCAACAGGCTTGCGGTTTTGGAACTGTTGCTAAGCAAAGGACACATTGAAGTTACCTGCGTATTCAAAATGGAGCGTGTATTGTTGATTTCATTTAGTACCCTGAAAATAGCTATGTTTCCATCAACAAGAAACATTTCTAGTTTAACTTGCAAAATTTGGCATTATATATATATATAGGTGTAAATCTTATCAAAACAAAAACAGGTTATTTCCATTAAAATGGATTCTAGGCAACAAACAGCTCTACGGTACCGACACCATGAGCTGGAAAAACTGGTTATCCTCAAATTTTTCTGATCCGAACAACAAAAAGCAAAACGGCATGCATCTCCATCTATTTTTGTATAACGTATTGCTGGACTGAAATGGAACAAGAAGGAATAATATATAGCAGGATCTCCTCCAAATTAAAAGAATTACCATTGTGCAACTTTCACATTTTGAAGCTGCACGTTTCCCTCATATGCAGCCTTAAATAATAATAATAATAATACTGAATAATAATAATAATAAATCAGACAGAATGATGAACGGTTTCAGATAGCCTCCGGAGATAGCTGCGTAAATCAAACCGGAAATATTTTAATCCTGCTTTGGGAAAATGAATATTTTGTTTTTTGAACAATCAGGGTGGAAATTAATCTGTAGGCCAGAATTGTTAAGAAATGGTGCACAAAAATATTAAAAAAGCAGAAAATATGTTTACAAAAAAAGCGATAGAAAACAAGAGCACTGGAACCATGTTTAAAGCAGGGGTGCTGAGCTCCTCTAGTTCCAGTGTCCTTGCAGTAATGCAGCATGGCACTGGAACCATGTTTAAACGAGGGTGCTGAGAGCTCCTCTAGTTCCAGTGTCCTTTTGCTGATGGCACTGGAACCATGTTTAAAGCAGGGCTGCTTGAGAGCTCCTCTAGTTCCAGTGTCCTTGCGGCATGCAGGGCAGTGGACCATGTTTTAAAAGGGGTGCTGATATCCTTCAGTTCAGTGTCCTTGCAGCACGCAGTGGCACCGGGAACCATCATAAAGCGAAATTGATGAAGTTTTCCAGTTCAGTGCCCTTGCAGTAATGCAGTGGCACTGAACCATGTTTCTTCGAGGGGTGCTGAGATATTCTCTGAACCCAGTGTCCTTGGCAGCACGCAGTGGTTACTGGAACCATGTTTAAAAGCAGGGGTGCTGAGGCCCTCTGTTCAGCACACTTGCAGTACGCGATCACTGCATTATGAGTGTATGTTTATTTGGATATTGGGATAGATAATGAAATATACGTGTAGAGACAAACAAAAGCAGATCTTAAGTCCTAGTGAGGTCAGTATTTTGTAAGGTGTCTGTTGTGCAAACATGACTGTGCCAACCCCTGCATATGAAGTGCCATTTAAGATGAATTACTGCAATTAGTGCCTGTGCTAAGCAACCTACAGTGAATTAACCAACGCTGGTATCATAGTCAAATATAATGTTACGTTAATATATTAATGGCATACTGCAGTTTAACAATATTAAGCAGGTTGCGATTCCCAAAGTCCTGCATAAAATATGTTTTATCCGTTAACAGAATGCATTCATTGTTTACTTGAACTGAATATGATACATCATCATTTATAACATATTTAAAAGTACAATTGCAAACAGCATCCATCTACCGTAATTTTAGGCACTTAAACTGAAACAGAAGTTCCAGAGCTTAGCTAATGTGAAGCTGTCACTCTACCGAAGCTGATTTTGGGAAATGGCAGATTGAAATTAATTTGATGCTTCAGGAAGAACAAAAAGTTTGTTTAATCCCCATACAAAGTTATACTAATTTATACACATGGTTTAATTGTGAGTATATATAATTAAAGATGTTAAACGTTTATATACTAACACTGAAACTAAATATAATTCAGAGATACTGTATTTTGTAACAAAACTATTGAAAATGTGTTTTTCTTAAACATGTACCAGTATGTACGCTTTTCTTAAAAGGATAAAGGAATCTTGTTCAAATCATGTCAGTAAAGGCCCTCAATGGTGAAAGGCTGTGTGAGGTCACAGATTCCAAGTACCTGCAACATCATAAATGATATCTTTCTAATTCCTCAGATTGAAGGTAGAAGAAACACGGTGGTTGCAAAATACAGCATGTAGCCTGCTTGGGGTCACGTGGGACTCCAAACTCTCACTCTGGATTGTTTACATCACGTGGATATGTTACAGTCCCCGAAAGTAGAATGTACAGATCAGGACTCCAAAAAAGTGCATTTTTCTAAATACAACAGTGGGAATCATTTAAGTAACTAATGTATATCAAAGAAAATTATAGGAAGGGTTGGTGTTTTGGATGCGTTTCATTTAAAAAACCATTGATCAGGCATCCAGGCCGCAGTTAATTCCTGCCACACGAACTGGTACATTCTTGTTGTCCGGTCAAACCCGACAGGTAACAACCTAAATCAGGGAGACGGTGTTGAATTCTCAAATGCTCCGTAACCCGTAAACAAATAATCTCCCATTCCTAACATCATTGACCACGCCCGTTCCTTCAATACAAACTGAACAACAAGTCCCATTATTTTCCCATTCACTAACGCTGTGACCGTCCGTTCCTTCAATACAAACTGAACAACAAGTCCCGCACACATTCTCCCATTCCACTAACAACGTGACCGTCCGTTCCTTCCAATACAAACTGAACAAGTCCGCACATTCTCCCCATTCACTAACGTTCTGTTCCCTTCTAATACAACGAACAACATCCCATACATTTCTCCCCATTCCACTAACCCGTTCCCCTTCAATACAAACTGAACAACAAGTCCGTTATTATTTCCCCATTCACTAACACTGCACCGTCCGTTCCTTTCAATACAAACTGAACAACAAGTCCTGCATTATTCTCCTATTCACTAACACCTCAGACCACCGTTCCCTTCAATACAAACTGAACAACAAGTCCTGCACATTTCTCCCTATTCACTAACACTGACCTATCTCGTTCCCCTTTACAACTGAACTGTTAGGCAATATTCTTCCCCATTCACAACAAGTCCGTTCCCCTTCACACAACTGAACAACAAGTCTCCCATTCTATTTTAACACTGACCTGCCCCGTCTTCCCTTTCAATACAAACTGAACAATGATCCTGCACAACAACAAGGACTAGCCTGCTTCCCCCCAATACAAACTGAATTCACTCTGCATTCTCCCCATTCGATACTACCCGTCCCGTTCCTTCAATACAAACTGAACAACAAGTCCACATTATTCCCCATTCACTAACACCGTGATCTATCCGTTCCCTTTCAATACAAACTGAACAACAAGTCCGCACACATTCTCCCCATTCACTAACACGTGACCCGACCCTCCCTTATAATACATGCAAGACAAACTGAATAGACAGCAAAGTCCTGCAACAAAGCAATTGCCGGGTTGTTACAATATATTTAGAAGATAAAATATGAGCATGATGACCTTTATTACAAATTGAACAAAAACGGTTGAATATTTATTTCGCTTCCATACAGTATTAAATGTCATTGTTTATATGATAGTGACAAATAAATAAAAAACAAATGTCTATGAATTCATTTATTAATTTTCATATTAATGTATTTATTTATGTTTCACTTTTTACCAAATATAGGCTATCCTTCAGCATTGCTAATTCTAAATCAGGTTTCTTTTTGTCCAGCTGGGACCACAAATAGCGCTACTCTCATCAACCAGTATGAAGTGAAACTGTACTTCCTTGTGCAATGGGGGACCACAATGGTGTTTACTCACAGGAAAACCAACTGGCTCGAAATATAAACAACCGGGGAGAATTTTCAAGATGGCTGACAATCTTTCAAAAATACCGTTTATTCAACCAATGGTATAGCACGGACAGTTAACACAACACGCTTGTAAACTGAAGGTTGTGGGTTAAAATAAAGATTTTTTTTGCAGGCAAATGTTCCATTTAAATAGAAATAAATAATTTTGTTTACACTAGGGGCGACAAAAATGTTGCGTGACCCTGCCCCATCCATTCAACTGAACCAGTTCACTCTACATTAGTTCCGTATTTGAAAGGGATAACAAGAGCACCAATTCATTACAAACTCAGACAACCGTATTGTTATTGTAAAGCAATAGGATTGCAAGACACGAGACTTACAGCAGTTTATATGAAAGAAAAAGAAAACAAACAAACAAACAAACAAACATTCTCATACCCAGTTTTACACATGATTAAAAAGCAGCGTCATTATTAACTCTGTGTGTAGCACCCTCTCCTACATTGAATGTTGAGGTTCAGAATCAGCTCTTCTACCCTATTGTAGCCGCTTGTTACCTCAATGTGTTTGATTAGCAGGACACCTAAAAGCCTGGAATAACAAAATGCATGCGTTTGTATGCAGTTATTTAAATTACCGGAAGTGCAATAGGGCGACCATATAAAAAAATAGGAGCCTGCAGGCTCCACATATAAAGAAGTTTATCCCGCAGCACTGCTAACTTTAAATGTAGAATTATTCTGTTAAATGAACAGAGTCAGAATTAAAACTGCTAATAGACAAACGTTACATGCCACGAAGATCTAAAGAGATCTCTGTCATATTTACTGTAAACTATTAATACATTAAAGACTTATATCAATAATAACGATAACAACAATACCAAAGCATCACAAACAGTTGAATCCTGCTGCAACATGTTGATTATTTTGACACAATCGAGCCAATCAGACAATATAAGGCGAGTATGAATCTGATTTAGAAGATGAATAAAAAGAAAGAGACGCTACTTCAGGTATTGCTTTCAGTGGGATGCAGCACGGCTCTAGTCACTCGCTCTGATCGTCTCGGTTCTTCTCTCAGGGTAAACAGGCAGCTCAAACTAACAGCGACAGGTAATCTGAGAGACACTAGTCCTCACTGCAGATTTACCCCTCTCTCAGTTCAGGTACAAGACCACGCCCCCAACACGTCAGCCCCTCCCCGGGTGTCAGCCGCGCCGGTTAGCCTCTCTTTGTTCTCTTCCAGAGGGAGTCGTTAGCGCTTTCCTCTGATGGGTGAGCTGCAGTGAATGTGTCCTTTCTTCTCTTCAGGTGAGAAGCCGTTACCAGCCACTCCAAATCTGAAAATGTGTTACAGTGTGTTAGCTTAGTTCAAGGAGAACAGGTTGTTCAAAGTGCAACACTATCTGAAAGCAAGACTTTAAACTGGTATTTATTATAACTCGTGTAGCACCAGATATCCTGGCAAAATAAAACATGTTTCTTTTCTCAGAATATTAAAACCCTGTGTGTGACGCTCCACAGCACGAGTTTGGAACTGAGGTCTCCCTCAGTGTTTAAAAAATGATACCAGAATAAAAAAACTAAAGGAAACACAGATCCACTACATTGAAAGAATATTTAAACATTATTTCAAACATGTTAGGGAGGATAAAACCAGTTCATACAGAAAATCAGTTCATGAAAGTGTCCAGTAGATGGCAGAATGTTTCCTTTATTTTTTTTTTCAATGCAGTCCAGCAATCCAGTTTATTCTCGGATATCAATAACACCGCTATCAGATTTCTGTGCTGTTATTTTTTTTTATTTTGTATATTATAAACTCACAATGATTTCTAATCTCATCCATTTTCTAAGTCCTCTAGTGTGGCAGGAATTCAATTGCAAAGTTGCATTGATCTTCAGTAGAAATCAGTGGATATTGTATTTCAATATGCATGCAGGTTGTTTTAAGCATAACTGGACCCACACGTTAAAGGTGGCAGCAGTGTGAGACTTCTCTTCAAATTAAGCTCATCACCACTGCAGTAAAACAAGATAAAACACTGGGTTTATTGGACTAAACTGAGTTGATATAATGTTCTTTATATAAGAGAGAGAGAGAGAGAGAGAGAGAGAGAGAGAGAGAGAGAGAGAGAATTAAAATCAGCTCTGTATCCGAGGAGAATCAGTAACTAACAGGATACTCGTCAGCTCTGTATCCGAGGAGAATCAGTAACTAACAGGATACTGTCAGCTCTGTATCGAGAGAATCAGTAACTAACAGGATACTCGTCAGCTCTGTATCCGAGGAGAATCAGTAACTAACAGGATACTCGTCAGCTCTGTATCCGAGGAGAATCAGTAACTAACAGGATACTCGTCAGCTCTGTATCCGAGGAGAATCAGTAACTAACAGGATACTCGTCAGCTCTGTATCCGAAGAGAATCAGTAACTAACAGGATACTTCGTCGCTCTGTATCGAGGAGAATCGGTAACTAACAGGATACTCATCAGCTCTGTATCGAGGAGAATCAGTAACTAACAGGATACTGCGTCAGCTCTGTATCCGAGGAGAATCAGTAACTAACAGGATACTCGTCCAGCTCTGTATCGAGGAGGAAATCAGTAACTAACAGGATGTTTCGTCAGCTCTGTATCGAGGGAGAATCAGTAACTAACAGGATACTTTCGTCAGCTCTGTATCCGAGGAGAATCAGTAACTAACAGGATACTCATCAGCTCTGCATCCGGGAGAATCAGTAACCAACAGGATACTCATCAGCTCTGTATCCAAGGAGAATCAGTAACTAACAGGGTACTCATCAGCTCTGTATCCAAGGAGAATCAGTAACTAACAGGGTACTCATCAGCTCTGTATCCGAAGAGAATCGGTAACTAACAGGACACTCATCGGTCACTAGAAATACTCAATGAAATACTCATTTTGAAAAAAACAAATCTTGTTCAAGGACAACATGCTAGAAAATCTACTTGCAGGGTGTTGGTTTCATTTAACAGTGAACACAATCAATCAGTAGTGATTAGCAGGGGGGTGTCTATTATTATTTATTTCTTAGCAGACACCCTTATCCAGGCAACTTACAATCATTACAAAATATCACATTACAGACAAGGCAGTGCAAATCAATAAAGTCAGTAGCACATAGAGCAAATTCAAATAAGAAAAAAAGCACACCTGTAAATAATTGCGCTTGAGTGATTTCCACTAAAGAGCAGTTGAACTTCTAGGTGACAATATTTTTCTTATAAAGAGCAAAATCCATTTGAGAGCAAGTAGTGAATACAGTGAATGGATAAGAACCATTTCAAATAAGAGCAGTTACCAAAAACATGAATATGGATATCTATATGGTAAATCAGAGTACAAGATACAGTGGTTGGTTATAATTAAGAGCAGAAGTTGAACACGGCAAGGTATGGAGCAGTTCAGGAGGGGTTACAGAGGCTGTCTGAACAGGGGTGTCTTGAGAGGCACTGGAAGGTGGTCAGGGCGGGGCAGTCCCTGATATCCGTGGGCAGGTCCTTCCCCACCACTGAGGGGCAGGGAAGGAGGAGGAGGGGGGAGCAGAGGGGTTACAGCTAATCTGCCAGTGGTGGAGGAGGCGGAGGGGCGAGAGTGGGTGTAGAGAAATGATAGTCTGGAGATAAGAGCAGAAAGTGAGGAAGGGAAAATATCCCTGATGAGATGTGTAATGCTGTCGCAATGGTCGTGGTCACACAAATGGAATTCATTCTGCATCATGAGAAGCACATATTGAACACTTTGTGATTATCAGAGGTAGGTCGGTAAGCCCCTGGTGAGAAATGGTGGGATTTGCGTCCCCCCCTTAGTTCTCTTAACAACCCATGCAATTTCACCTTCCTGTGCCCTCCCGTTTGAGAGATACGGTGCGTTGATGTTGTAGCTTCCTTTCTAATCACCCTGTATAATTAGGGCTGTATTTCTGTGTTTTCCTGACTTCAACTCTCCTGTAAAAAAAAACAATTGATAGCTGTGAAGGTTTTCTGTATCTCAGTCACAACTGAGAAACGTGTTAATAGTAAAATTGATTTAATTGAACTAAATGGGCTTTTAAATGGGAAAGTCTTTTCATTTCAAAGCAGAAGCGACTCCTGTTTGTATTGTAAATACAGTAACAAGAACGATTGTAATGAAGTGTGTCCAGCATCCTACTTTATTATTCATTATAGCTTTAATAAAAACGAAGTTGCTTTTTTAACATGTTTGCGTTTATGCGTGCTGCTTGTAAATAAAAAAGATGAAGGCTTCAGCCAATTTAAAAAAGCCAATTTAGTTGTTCAGGGAAAAAAAAAAAGCCGTAAATGAATTCTACTATTAACCGCGTTTTCTCAGTTGAGAGTGAGACACACCGATAGCTTCACAGGTATCAATTGAATTCTTAAAGGACAGTAGAAAAGTGGGATAAAACACTGAAAACCAAGCTATATATATATATATATATGAATGTATACACACACACACAACATGTTACACACACACACACACAAACACAAACAACGACAAAATATCAACACGTTTTTATTACTCAGGCTACTTCAAAAGGGGCATTCACTTTCCTTTTTTTTCATAGTAAGTAGCTGCGTTCTTTAAGGTAGCTTTATCCAGCCAGTATCCAAACACGTTTTCTTTTTTTCTTAAATCCAAAGTTAAACATTTCCTTTTGAATTCTATTTACTTTATACTGTTGTTTGTTTGTTGTTTAATAACAGTAAGTGCTTTCAAGTGGGGCAACATTAGACAAATGAACTTTCAAAAGAAGGCTGATCCGAAATGTTTCAGAGTCACAAAGTTACATTTTAACAAAAGCTCTAACTAGTTTAGTGCATTAGTACATGATTTTGTTTGGGATACATCTTGGTTGATTTTTCCTTCCGATTTACCAATAATGTTTAAATAAACAGACTGTGTCAACATTACAGGCTGGTGGTGGGGGTGTGATGGTGTGGGGTGTGTTTTTCATGGCACACATTGGGCCACTTGATAAAAGTGGAGCAACGTTTGAATGCCACAGGATATCTGAACATCATTGCCAATCATTTGATGTCTATCAAATAACGGACAATCGTTTTTCAATAACTATTAACTATTAATAACTATTAACACTTGTATAGACATTGAAACCCCGTGTGTAGGGACTGCTGACTGGTTTTCGACACTTTTCTTTGTTTAGATGCGAAGGTGATTAAATTGTTTGCTGCTAGGAAAGGCATTGGCAGCAAACAGGCCCGTTTTGGCATTCTGTAAAACAATCTTGTATTTATTTACTTCTTAGCAGGCGCTCTTATCCAGGGGCGACTTACAGTTGTTACAAAGTTATCACAGTACAAAGTATCACATTATAAAATATCACATTACACAATGTCATAATACAGATAAAAAGCAGTTCTGAAAGCTACAATAAGATCACATTTAGGAAAAAGTAAAAAGAATACTGCAGATTATAAGAGCTGAAGTTTGACTAGAGCAGTTAAAATGTATAGTACATATTTGCTTATGTAGCAGACTGGCAAACAATGATGTAGCAAAGGTCATCAAAATGATCTAAACAGCATTCCAGAACTGGGCAGACACATGGCAAATGACATTTAATAGAGAAAAGTGTAAGGTGCTGCGAGGAAATAAAAATGTGCATTATAAATATCATATGGGATACTGAAATTGAAGAGAACGAATCTATGAAAAAAAAAGACCTATGAGTTTATGTTGACTCAAAATGTCTTCATCTAGAACAATGTGGGGAACCTATAAAAAAAAAAGCCAACAAAGATGCTTTGGATATATGGTCCTGGTTTCTTTTTCAGGTTGAAAAAAAAGCCCCCGGGTCGATGCTGTCAATACCTTTCAGAACTGTGAATGCTTGAATCAGGTTGCCGTGTCGTCATCTTTGTTTCAAGACTAAACAGATTCAATCTTTTAGCCTGTCTGCATCACGACATTTTTTAAACCGGGATAATTCTGGTTGCTCTTCTTTGCACTCTTTCTAGAGCAGCAATATCTTTTTTTGTAACGAGGTGAACTGAACACAATATTCTAGATAAGGTCTTACTAATGCATTGTAAAGTTTTAACATTACTTCCTTGATTAAATTTCAACACTTTTCATAATATATCGAGCATCTTGTTGGCCTTTTTTATAGCTTCCCACGTTGTCTAGATGAAGACATTTCTGAGCCAACATAAACTCCTGGGTCTTTTTCATAGATTCCTTCTTCAATTTCAGTATTTCCATATGAGTATTTATAATGCACATTTGTATTGCCTGCGTGCACCTTGCCTTACACTTTTCTCTTAAATGTCATTTGCCATGTGTCTGGCCAGTTCTGAATCTTGTCTAACAGTGTTTGCTACTCTTCCTATTTTTGTATTAAGTCTGCAAATTTAACAAGTTTGCTTACTGTACCAGAATCTAAGTCATTAATGTAGATTAGGAATAGCAGAGGACCTAATACTGATCCCTGTAATACACCACTGGTTACCTCGCTCCATTTGAGGCTTCTCCTCTAATCAGTACTTTGTTTTCTACATATTCCTCCTCCCTAATCCATGTGCATGCAAAGAGAATGTTGAGCATGTTGAATGTTGAGTGAGACAGGATGAAAGGGAGTAGAGCAGGGACAGCAGCCTGGAAGAGGTGAGTGGGGGGGGTCCAGAGCACAAGCTGGGTTTTGACTCTGGTGCAGGAGGCAGATCAAGTCCAAGAGGAGCGAGGAGAGGAGGAGGAGATTACTATGGGTTGCACAGGGTGATGGGAGGGGAGGAGCAGAAGGACAGGGGTGGGGTGGGGAAGGAGGCAAGGCATTGAAGAGTTTGCGGATGTCTGTCATTTTGAGGCTTAAGGCGGCAAAGTCATCACCCGAGATAGTGGAAGGTGGAAAAGGTGGGGGAGAGGGCTAAGGAGGGAGGAAGGTAGAAGAGTTTACAGGATTGTTAGTAGAAGACTGAATGATAGAGGGAAAGTAGGAGGGTTTGGCAGAGGTGAGTGAACAGAGGAGGAGGGAGCGAGTGATAGAGATCAAAGGCAGCACAGAGAGATTGTACTAATTAAGCAATATTGCCCATCACTGAAGGCCTCTACTGTGATAACCACGATGGGAGTTATGCATCCCATGCCAGAAGGAAGCTGATGGTTCAGGAATCATTTTCTCATACAACTGTGTGTCACTGTTCCTGCTATTATCACCATTCTCAGCATCCTATTTGGTTACCATAGTTGGAAGGTTTTTTGTGCCCTGCCAGAATTGTATTGTTCCAAACATTCTTCTTATCAGCAAATGTAAGCGATAACTTATTCCTGAAGAAAGAGATTTTGAAAGCTAAATGATTTCATATCATAACTTTGTCCTAAATTTTTGTGAAATATTTTTAAAAAAAGAGAAACTCTGAAAAAAGAAGATCAGAATGGATTGAATTCATGTTAGCTATCAACACTTTTACAATGAAACTCTGAAAAGAAGATCAGAATGGATTGAATTCATGTTAGCTATCAACACTTTACAATGAAACTCTGAAAAAAGATCAGAATGGATTGAATTCATGTTAGCTATCAACACTTTACAATGAAACTCTGAAAAAAGAAGATCAGATGGATTGAATTCATATTAGCTATCAACACTTTACAATGAAACTCTGAAAAAGAAGATCAGAATGGATTGAATTCATGTTAGCTATCAACACTTTACAATGAAACTCTGAAAAGAAGATCAGAATGGTTGAATTCATGTTAGCTATCAACACTTTACAATGAAACTCTGAAAAAAAGAAGATCAGAATGGATTGAATTCATGTTAGCTATCAACACTTTACAATGAAACTCTGAAAAAGAAGATCAGAATGGATTGAATTCATGTTAGCTATCACACTTACAATGAAACTCTGAAAAAAGAAGATCAGAATGGATTGAATTCACAGAAGCTATCAACACTTTACAATGAAACTCTGAAAAAAGAAGATCAGAATGGATTGAATTCATGTTAGCTATCAACACTTTACAATGAAACTCTGAAAAAAGAAGATCAGAATGGATTGAATTCATGTTAGCTATCAACACTTTACAATGAAACTCTGAAGAAGAAAGAAACATGGATTTCCTAATTCAATGCCCAGCAACTCGAGCAGGAAGTAAGTGTTCATTAAACTTTAGACTTTGCAATCTTAACTGATCAAAAAGGCAGACAAGCTCTTTCACTGTGCCAGCAAAGTCTGTTCAGTAGAGTGCAGCTCAGAGCAGGCAGCGTGAGAGACTTCAGCACTTAAAAAAGGTACGTAAAAAAAAAAACACGCTGCTGCACATTTCATTTCATATATATTTTCTATTCCCTTTTATAATGTTTGTAACTGTTCTGAGAGGTTCTTACTGCAAAGTTACTCACATTGCATGTTAACCTGGGATATATAGCTAAAGAGCCAGTGTCACATCTGTCTACCTTATAACAAGACCTGTGAGATATCGAGCCTTGTTGCATTGTGTGTTCTCATCTCGGATCACTTGAAATAACTTTCAGTCATTTTGGGATTGTTATATCGTACCAAACTGAAACAGTGCTGCTGTGGATTAACCACAGAGCTTGTTTATCGTGCTGCTTGTAGCGTAATAACGGGAAGGCGTCTCTGTCGTACACACACTACTCACTCAGTTACGCATCACGTATCCAGGCAACAGCAAGCACGACACAACCCTCCAACAATGTAATTTAGCAACCACAACATCATTGCTCGCATTGCAAACATAACGGACAATACCAAATAACAGAACATCACGGGATAGTGAACAGTTTCGGGGCAACTCCAATCTAGCGCAAAGTTTACTTACAAAGTATACATTCTACCCATCCTGAATTAGCGTCTTCATTCTTTCTGGTCAGGTAGCATCACGTTGCACCCCAATGAAAGTCAGTGAATACCCTGTTCTCCTCGAGACATCCCTGAGCTAAATTACAAAGTCCCCATGAGCTAAATTACAAAGTCCTGCATGAGATGTCCCTTGGAAAGCAATCGATGAATGAAACACAATAAATAGCCTATCCGTTTTAAACATGTTTTATTATTGTATTTTTAGACTACATTTAAACATACATTTACATTATATAGTTGTCCTTTCGACTATTTATGTGTAGACTAGACATTTTACATGAAGCAGTTATCCTTTCATCCCTGTATTTAACATGAGGCTACCAGTAATTATTATTGCTGTGCAATGCAAGGTTTGTGTCCGACCTGTTTAGCAGGTTCTATAGATTGATACTGGATCCAGCTGCAGTATTGTTTGAACCCGTCTGAAGGGAGAAGAGTGTTCAGAGTTTGTTTTTTTTTTTTTGCCTTCATATTTCTGGGTGCTGAATTTGGTACTACACATTAGGATGTGTTTAGAAGATTACCAGGGGTTAGGAAAAACGCCCTAATAAATCATTTAAATAACAATAATACATGACAATTAATATTCATAACAAAGTGTGATTGAAATAAGATTACACAACATGTGATTGTCATTGTCGCTAGCTGACCCGAGTGTTGTTCTCCTCAGTATTTGAATAACAAGTTACCTGATTGAAGGTAAACCTTGACTCCTGCAGTCTTTAATGTGGCAGATCCGCTGCTGCTGTTGAAAACATGTCAGCATTATTTTTCAGTAGTGCTCCGAGTTTGTGAATTCTAAATTGAAAATGTATGAAAGGATTGCTCAGATGCCACCCTGCAGGAAAAACAAGAAAATGACCAAACGCAGCGGGAACCCCTTTTTCAAGTAAGATACAACTGTTCCTAATGTAACAAGGATGCATGTACAGCACTATGAAGGTTAAACTATGATACTGGCTCTTTAAATGAAGGGGAACAGTTCAACAGAACTGAGCAAGGGGAGTCGAGAATCCAGCCCGTTTTAATCACATGGTTTGAATGGAATGAGGAAGGCTCGCTGTCAGAGAGAAATGCAACATTGCAGCAACAGAACCCGGAAATTCTCAGAATGATGCAAACAACATGAAACAGTACCTCTATAAGAGAAAGGAACGACATTCACAGGTCTTACTAACTGATTGTATTGTGTCAGAGACTGAGAGCCAGGGACAGAGCAGATAAGCCAGCTGAGAATGAGCGAGCTGCTGGATAGAGACCTGGCCAGGATCGAGAAAACCAGGTATTATCACCGAGAGCCGTATCTAGGCATGTTAACACCCAGAGCAGGCAATCATTTTGCGCCCCCTGCCCGCTCAGTTTTGTTCTTTTTTTTTTCTCTGTGACAGGGCTAGGATCCTGCACATGAAAAAAGCAGAGCAAAAACCCTGCCGTGTAAAAGCATGTCTTTTGTTTTTGTGTTCCATTGTTTGTGGTTATTTTAGAACGGGGAAGCCCTCCGCCCCTGTGTGCAGTTTTGTATTTGTGTTTTATGATTTCGTTCTGTAGTTATAAATGTGACGGTGAAGCAGTATTTGTTGTATTTGTTTTAAAATACCTCGTGGGATCATGTGGCTGTGGGCTAGTCATGGTTTTTCTCACATATAATTATCAAACTCGTGCAGATTGTGGCCGAGGGGCAACAGGATAATAGCTCATTAAACCCCCCCGGCCACAGGTAAAAGCCTGCAGCTCTCCACATTCCTGGTGGAGAGTAGGTGGGTGTTGAGAGCGAGGAATGGAATGGAATGGAATGGAATGGAATGGAATGAAATGAAATGAAATGGAAACTAAAATAACCTTTTTTATTTGCTCTGTGTTTTTTAATAAGCACAGTGCCCAGCATCTTTACTGCCTGTGTGTTTCTGGTCCTGCACTCTGGCCTGACGTCACCCTCAGCCATTCCTGTCACTCTCTTTGTTTCTTTCTGGGAGTTAGGTGTTAGGATGCTATATTTGCTTGTGTTTTTTAGTTTTTGATTATTGTTATTATTGTTATTTCGAATCCCTCCTTCAACATTTTTGAAGGGAACAAGATATGACTTAAAAGCGTAAAGGAACTTGTTAAAGGTGTAACTGCGGGGTTCGATTTCCTGCCTTTACGATTATATTCAATCCTTGCATTTTTAGTACCAATAAATGATAATGAATTTATTTTACATATCGCAATTCTTTGTTAATCAAAAGCTGGGGTTCAGTTTTTTGACTCACAGTACCAACTAAAGGCAGAGTCTGATCAAGCTGATAATAAGGAAGATTACATTGTGTTCTTTTTCTAATCAAAATTAAACTGTGAGCAGTAATGGCTGGCGTATGTGGAATTTTAGCAGTGTCGCTGGAAACGATCAATCTACTGTATGGTTCTTTTCCGCATTAACCCTTACAGAATCCTTTATATCTCTATAGCTCCTCGGTATAACTAGACCTGCTACTTTTCGAATTTGGTACTGAATTTGGTACTACACTTTAGATATTTTAGGCGATTACTAGGGGTCATGAAAACACATCTAATAAATAATTGAAGGGTGTTCCTCTGGAAGCTGCATGTTATTTCAGACAGATTAGCAGCCAGGAGCAGCTGCTGCAGCAACAAGCTCTGGGATACAAAAAACGCAACCAATGCCGGGGCGCTGACAGCCGAACCACGCCAAAACATTGAGAACTCCACTGCAACGAGGTAATGATCACTTCCTGAGCCCTAGGGGGTATCACCTTCATTAATCATGTTTCCACCCCTCACGCAAACCAGGCACCACCATCTGGTGGAAACCAGGTAATATCGCCATAAAGCCAAGGTAATAGTTAACCAGCTCTGATATCACTTCCCATAATCAGGTAATATCATCCGCCCATAAACCAGGTAATATCATCTTCCATAAACCAGGTAATATCACTGCCCATAAACCAGGTAATATCATCTTCCATAAACCAGGTAATATCACTGCCCATAAACCAGGTAATATCATCTTCCATAAACCAGGTAATATCACCCTCCATAAACCAGGTAATATCACCTTCCATAAACCAGGTAATATCACTTCCATAAACCAGGTAATATCACTGCCCATAAAACCAGGTAATATCTTCCATAAACCAGGTAATATCACTGCCCATAAAACCAGGTAATATCACAGCCCATAAACCAGGTAATATCTTGCCCATAAACCAGATAATATCATTATCCATAAACCAGGTAAATATCTTCCATAAACCAGGTAATATCACCTGCCCATAAACCAGGTAATATCATCTTCCATAAACCAGGTAATATCACTGCCCATAAAAACCAGGTAATATCACCTTCCATAAACCAGGTAATATCACTGCCCATAAACCAATAATATCATCTTCCATAAACCAGATAATATCACTTCCCATAAACCAGGTAATATCACCTTCCATAAACCAGGTAATAATCATAAACCAGCTAATATCATCTTTAAACCAGATAATATCATCTCTTCCATAAACCAACTTCCATAAACCAGGTAATCATCACCCGTTTAGTTTCCCCAACATTATGAACCTGTATACAGTTCAGATCAATCCAACAAGGACTATAGTGAATTAAATTAGTACACATCTTACCCGTTTTAAGCTTCCATTAGCTAAACAGGTCTCAAGAGTGCACTCTCACAACGTGTATTTTAAATTGAAAACATGAAGGGAGCTCCTAGTTTCTCTGCCTTATTTTTTGGGTTATCTGTTTGCACTCCCTGGGTCATCTCAGTAGTGTCTTCTTGGGTCATTTTAATTTGCTGAAAACATATCAGTCAATGGGGAAGCAGCTGGCTGGTAAATCATGGAAGGAAGCCATTGCAGGGGTGGGGACAGTCTCACCATCTATATTACTATATATCATGTTTTGGCCATGTCTCACAGCTAGCAGTTTTCTTTACAACAGCCTTTTCCTCTTTTCAATGAGAAGTTAAGTTTTCAAAAAAGTTTGGTCATGAATATAAATGAATTATCTATAAAATAAATATAGCTGGATTATATTACTTTTATTGTGACAATAAAGCAACACATAATAGTTATAGGTTTGGAAGTGTCTATTGTATTGGTTATATTGACACTTGTAGCTCGTAAACAGACCCGTTCACTTTTTTACCCGTGCCTATATTCCTGTTCTAACACCCATTTCCCCCACAGAGAGGAGAAAATAAAGGCGATTGAGAAGTTTGTTGAGGAGTACTTGGAAAAGAAGGGACCATAGTCAAAGGAAACCAGGAAGCTTCAAGTGGTTGCTGATGGCATTGAGCCTGTTAGGCTTGCTATATATGTGGGGACTGCACTTGGCTTCCAGGGTTTGGCAGGAATACTAACAGTTACACAAGGAGGCCCCACATGCAGCAGCCAGCATAGGGGCTGGTATTGGCGCGGGTGGAGCCGCTGTCCTTGTTGGTGGCACCGCTGCCATGGTCAGGCTCATCAGGAAAATAGAGACTATAAGTGAAAAAGTGGCAACTGGGATCCAAGACATCACTGAATCAGCCAGTTGCATTACTGAATCCATACTAACGTTGACCCATTATCCACGATCACAAGTCTACAGTGACTTGGCTCTTAAACGGGCACCGGAAAGCACACCAGAGCCATCAAGAGAAAGAGAGTATGAAAAACAGTTAGCCAGTCGGGAAATTGACCTCCTCGAATACTATGAAGAGCTAAAGCCAGGAGAAAGGGACATCGAGAATAATCGAAGAGGGCTTAGCCATCCAAAGAGATCGACCTCAGAATCAGGGAGTGTGTCGAGAGTTGGCAAGGAAACAGGAAATCGAATTGGGAACTCAGAAATGCCAGGAGAAGCTAGCTAGGAGGCGGGAGCAGTACCTCACCACACTAAGACAGTACAAGGAAGAGCTGGAGAACAGAGAAATGAAGGTATATGTATTTGGAGTTGAAGAAGCTCTTTATCAGGAAGGTTGCAGAAACCAGGATCCTGGAATTTGCTGAATGGACAGAGTCGGTGCTGAAGGTAGTGGATAAAATATATTTTGAGATTAAATACTTTGCAAAAACCCTATGGTAACGGTGTTTGGTACTGTGTGTAAGCTATCAACAGCTTAAAAAGGTTAGCTGTCAGGAGAGATTCATTGTGAGTTAATGCTGAATATTGCATACCCATTTTACAATTAAAATAGTCATGCATGTGAGTTGTTAATAATTTCGATTGAAATAGTGTTGGAACAGAGGAACATTCACAGAAGTGCTGTGGCTAATCCACAAATGAGGATGAGTCTGGAAAACCCAGGCGAGCCCCCAAAGGGTTGCTTACTTGGTGAAATAACGACAGCAGCACTCTGACTGCCTTCAGAATGAAGAATCGTGATTATATAGAAAGTACAAAGTATGGCAATCAAAATGTAGTTAAACCCTACATTAAAGTAGACAATGTTTGAAAATGTTTTAAAAATATGTAACCCTTTCATTTCCAATAAATGTTTCAAGCTGGTACATTGTGTTTTCTCTATTATAAATTACAAATACGAAATAAACACAATCCCTGTTAAGCATTTGTTTAGGTTCCAGTGTATGTTGTGTACAAGCAGCTGTTTCTTCACTCGTTTCACTCTGAATGATAAATTAGCCAAGTCAACACCAATGACCCTCATCTGATAGCATACACACTCACACAAGTTTTTCAACATATACATTTCTATACCTCTATTGTAATTATAAAGTCATTACAATTGTGTGTGTTGCCTTTTTCAATAATGAATTAATGTTTGCAACATTTCGATAAAGCACTTTCTTTCCCCAGTGTTTAGTAAATTATTTACTTTTGCCACTGTATTAAAACCAATGTATAATATAATATGTATCTAACTTGATTATTAAAGAAAATCACAATCTTTCATTCTACATTTGTGTATTTTATGTCTGTATCTATGTTAACTGTTTATAGTAAAAGACAAGAGTGCTGTTTCATCTAATATTTTTCAATATTTAAAAATAATACGTTGAGTCGTGATGGAAAGAACAATATTTATTAAGGCTTAGACCACAAATACAACATTCTACACATTTTCATGACATCTTTGGCCTTTCTGAGTTGCCCTGCCCATCATTTAGTTTGCTGATAGAGGAGAGGCTGGCTCTGGGTGAAGCCATGGGCAGGATAGCTGCCTGTCCCGTTATTATTATTATTATTATTATTATTATTATTTATTTTTAGTAGACGCCCTTATCAGGCGACTTACAATGTTACAACATATCATATTATACATTATTTCACATTTTACAGATATCACATTATTTTTACATACAATTACTCATTTATACAGTTGGGTTTTCACTGGAGCAATCTAGGTAAAGTACCTTGCTCAAGAATTTTAGCAGCAGTGTCCCCACTGGGGATTTGAACCCACAACCCTCCAGTCAAGAGTCCAGAGCCTCAACCACTACTCCACACTGCTGCCCTATGGGGAGGAGAAGGTGAATTTGACGCACAGCAGGGCCGAATGGAGTGAGGTAAGATATCAATTCCTTTCTAGCTGATCAATGTCCATGTTGTTTATCGAATGACGAATGAGATATGAGCCACTTGGCTGACGAATGCTCTGGTAATGGAGGCTCCTCATATTCTTGATGTTTTCAATTTTAATCTAGTTTAAAACTGAACCACACTTTGCTAAATATACTTCTAGTTGAAACATTCGTCATTGAATTTTAGTTTTCATGTTTTACATTTTAAGAGAATTTTTATTCATAATTGTACATGTTTTTTATTATGTACATAAATGTTTTTAATAAATGTTTTGATTAAAGATGTAACTGCTCTAGATATTGCTGCTCTAGAAAGAGTGCAAAGAAGAGCTACCAGAATTATTCCTGGTTTAAAAGGCATGTCATATACTCAGTCTTGAACAAAGAAGACTAATGGCGATCTGATTCAAGCATTCAGAATTCTAAAAAGTATTGACAATGTCGGCCAGGCACTTTTTTTTCAACCTGAAAAAGAAATAAGGACCAGGGTCACAAATGGAGATTAGATAAAGGGGCATTTAGAACAGAAAATAGGAGGCACAGAGAATTGTGGGGAATCTGGAACCAACTCCCCAGTAATGTTGTTGAAGCTGACACCCTGGGATCCTTCAAGAAGCTGCTTGATGAGATTCTGGGATGGATAAGTTACTAACAACCAAACGAGCAAGATGGGCGAATGGCCTCCTCTCGTTGTAAACTTTCTTCTGTTCTTCTGTTTTCACTGCTGTATGAAATCACCACGGTACACTGGCAGTTTGTGTAATTATTCTTATCATTCTTAGTGTTATGCTAGGAGAGCAGTGGGTGAATGCACAAGCCTGGCTGAATCCTGTGAAATCTATCAGTGGAAAGATTAAACACAAACCCCTTATCAATTACTTATTCATGTAAAACTCCCATTTTAAAATCTGATTGAGATTTGAGATTGACCTTTTCATTCATGCCCCCACTGCTGTAAGTACATTAGCAGCGGAGCCAAAGTATTTAGCTTTGTCTTGAATGATACAGAGTCTAAATGGTGTCAAAGAGGGCGTCGCCTACTAAAATGTAAGCAAAATGGATTGTCAACAAGAGCTGCTTTTGTTGATGTAGATTTTCAAAAGGCTACACTCTGGAAGCCTATAAAAAAGCCACTTTGTCTTTAACACAGCAAAGTGCCCTTACTGTAGCTTTAAAACCTGCTGTCTTACTTCAACGTTGGTCTGCTGTAATGAGTGCTAACCTTACCTAACGTCCTGTCAGCACTTGAAACATTACCACTGCCCCCTTTTAAAATAAATCCCAATCAAAGCCTGAATTCAATTGAAGATTATGGCGCTTCTATACTCTGGGTTGAATGCTTCTGTTTTATTTTTAATTCTGTTGTCTATACGTCACAGGCTAGTTCTTACTCTCTGTTCAGAATGATAGTTTCGGTTTCCATTTAGAGTTAACAGGATACCAGCCCTTATCTTTCTGTGTAGCTTTATATAACCCCGCGGCCAGCCTTGCTTTGAAGTGGTAGTCTAAAGTTCAGATAGAGAGCATTTAAACAGACACTTTACTGCGAAAACACAACAGAGGAGAAAGACCAAATTAACCACTCAAGTTCTATTTGCAAAAGGTACAACTGCAGCAGAATTCGTTATATATTATAAATATTCGTTGCTGGTGGAACATTATGTTTGTTGTGCCAAAAAATTAACACTGTAAATTAACACATTTTAGAAATTATATTTCATGTTTCTGTATTTCTCTGTGCACTGTAAATCAAATATTTAAGAATTAAACATAAAATGTGTAGATTATAAATCAATTTTAGTTTGAACTTCGTTTTCTTTAGACTTTGATACTAGCACAGTTTAACGTATATCATACTAAACGTGTTCATAAGCTGCTGTATAAAGGTTAGTTCTTGAAACACCTTTTAATTCGGTGATCTGAATATGTAATTTGAATATAAAACAATAAGACCCCCACACCGTATTAACTCATTTGAAATACACTTGCTTTGGAGATCGCTGCGTTATTTTTTTATAACAACACTTCAAATACTGTTTTATACCAATTGCAGCTGTAACTCTGATAAGCTGTAAATGAAAGACATGTATCTAAGGTAATGCCACAAGACTATAGACAGTATTTTGTAAACCCCGTTTTGTCTGTCTTTGTGATAACATTCTTAGGGCCTCATGCACTAAACGGTGGCAAATGACCTGAAATACTGTAAGAGAAACCCAAAAATGAAGGTGTGACCGCTCTATTCACTAATATAATAATATGCACGAATAAGGCGCGCTTAAATGATTCATTTGCCAGTCATCATAGCACGCTGAAATGCGGCGCTAGCGTTACACACCCTTTATTAAATAAATAAACAAAACACGTTTGCTTCAATCTTGGGAGTTTAATTATTTCCGAGTGTGCAACACTACAGTTCCCGTGCAGCGGTCTTTTGGTAAGCTGCATTTTCAGAATCATATCATTATGTATAGTATTACAAGTTAACACTGTATGTTAAAAACACTGCCCTTAATCCACAAAACCAACCAAATCCATCCTATGTAGCCTATATGTGACATTTTATTTGTAGTGTTCTTTGGGAACATGGTTTAACCTGGAATAAATGTAATGCAGTACCTGAAAGCAGAAAGCGTTTATTATGTTTCCCACAGCACTAGTTCTGGTCTGCCCTGTTTGTATTTGATTTAGACAGACACCCGCCTGGTTTCAATAAGCAGTACTCTTAACAGCTGAGACACTTTGCTAAAGTTAGATGCTTAGTGCGACCAGGGCTTAGTGCCTGGTAAACTGTTTAGTGCATGAGGCCTTTAGAGATGTAATTGTTTTTCTATGTCATTTCTGCACATGGCTTACCTTCGCTGTATATTTCCTATACACTTTACTGACTGACATGAGGACTGTTGTATGACACCTGAAATGTATTTTTTTTAAATATTAATGAAAAAAAAGGTAACCTAGGTATGTGTAAAATGAATTGCTGATGTTATAGAGGTGTTGTCATCACATTCTGTTGTTGTCGTGACCACTGCATTCTAGTTGTGTGGGAAACGTTATATTTGATTTTTAAAAGGAAGGCACGCTGCATATATCTGTGTCTGCACTGTAGCCTATAGGGGGACGATTTCTGCACTGACAGTGTAAGCTGGGTCAGTAATGATCTAAGCAGAAACAGCAATACAGAATCATACAGAACAAACATAAGCAGGTAAGACTTGAAGTATTAGGGAAGTGATATAAACTGATACAGGCTGATAGAGGACTAATTGCTTCAGTGATATAAAAAACATGCCTTTTGACTAACAGGGTGATTGCTTTGCTGTTGCAGACTGAGAACAGAGCCAGCCGCAGGATACAGCCATGTACCAGCTGCCAAAAAAACAAGGGCAAACACCTGGGAGTATGACCCTCTTTCATGACAGGAGAGGAGGTGGAGTTTGAGGGAAGCAGGTAATCTCTCCTTCCATTCTTCATTATGAATCCTATGTGAAAACTCAATCAATCCCTGATCAGGATCTGTCAGGCTTTCCGTACATCTTAGTCTGTTTATAGATGTTATCCCATTCACAGAGCATGACCTAGTTTATAAAGAAACAAACTCTTCTTTTATGTCTGATAGTTGTTCATAGGTTAATATGTGCCAGGTGTCTCTTATTATAACAGAAGTTATGTTGCACAGTCAGAGCTGCCCAGCTTGCACAAGGATCCTGCATTTTCAGATGTATTTTCAGGATCAGAGCCAGTGAACCACTCTTATCTCTCCCTCCAGAGTTCATTTAGTCATTACAGCAGGGAACAAAACAACAATCTCCACAAGTGGCTCCTGTAAATACTGCAGAGCTACACCCAACCAGAGCCCTGCCACGCTTATGGGTAACTAGCAAACAGGGAGCTGCTTGGGTTAGTTCATATCAAAGCTCTGATGAGCCAAGTCCAAGTCCTTGACTTGTTATATACAGAATCATTCGATCTGTGAACTATGGCTGTCTCTTTTAAAACCTGCATATCTTCTAAAAGTAATTCAGAATTTGTATGGCATGAATAAGTGCAAAGTTTATTTCAAGCACGGAGGTACTTCAGCACAGCAATGCCTTGACCTTGTCTGATCTATAGCCTGTACAGCAATGCCTTGACCTTTGTCTGATCTATAGCCTGTACAGCAATGCCTTGACCTTTGTCTGATCTATAGCCTGTACAGCAATGCCTTGACCTTTGTCTGATCTATAGCCTTTACAGCAATGCCTTGACCTTTGTCTGATCTATAGCCTGTACAGCAATGCCTTGACCTTTGTCTGATCTATAGCCTTTACAGCAATTCCTTGACCTTGTCTGATCTATAGCCTGTACAGCAATGCCTTGACCTTTGTCTGATCTATAGCCTGTACAGCTGGATTTCTATCAGGGCATCTTAGTGCTGGGAAATGACCTGGATTGTCTGGATTGCAGTGGCCCTGCACTTTGCTTGAGTTCTTCCAAAGGAAACAAATTGAGAAGAGCAGTAGTCTAAAAACAAATTATACATTGAATTGTTGTTCCTTTAACAAGAACTCCCAGAAACAACATTCCTATCATCTGGGTTCCTTCATGCCCTGCAGCATTGAAAAAAATATTAGTGTTCACTACCAGCGATGAACATCATTACAAATACACATTCAACACAATGTGTGTATCTTTCATGTAGGCAAATGTGAAATCTACAAAGTGATGGTAATACAAATTAGAATTAATATAATTATTTTGTTAGCTCTGAGTACATTATAGTCCCCGTGAAAAGCGGCAAATTGTTCCAAATTCTTCTGCAAGAGTCCATGATTTCTGCAACAGAAGTTCTTGAATTCATGGTAGCCTTTAAAAAAGTTAAAACCAAATACTAGCTTAAATGCATTTATGATAACCAATCAGAGTAGCTTTTGTCAACCTTTAGGATTGGTTCATTCGATAAAGAGGACGAACGTAACTCCAACGGAATCTCTGATAGGTGGATTTCAAATAAGATGCTATTTTATGACCCCATAAACTACATCGTCAATCAGCATTCTCACAAGCATTGTGGAAAGCATGTTTCATTTCTTTTTTTTTAGAGCTGTTTTCAAAGTTTGTTACAGTACATGCTAAAACAAATAGCAGAATGAATACACAAAAACATTTATTGAAACTTTAATAACTTTATTAATTCCAAAAAAACTAAATTGTGAGACCACTGTCAGCAGGTAGAAAAGTACTAAACATTTCTTCAAATAGTGTTGTTCTGAATAAAATTGACTGAAAGAAAAGTAAAAATACATTTTTAAAATGTTATGCAAAAAACAGTTTACCCCCGTCCTCATACAAGTGTCTCAAGATAGTCCCGAAGCACCATTGCTTGCTGTTTTATTTTCTATGGCTTTTGCCTCCAGACACGCTTTTGCTCTCAACAAGTTTATCCACTTTAGCTCAGGATTTTAATAGCCAGCATGTCAGTGTCTAACTCTTCTTTGCATTTCCCTTTCACAGCACAGAGCAGAGCATTGAGGAGTTTGTCCAGCTGTTCAAATCCAGAAGCCGTTGATAAAGAGACACCTCCGAGAACTCAAAGAGATTGCGGATGGTTTTGGATGAGGCCGCATGAATCCAGCCCTTGCTAAGACTATAGGGAGCTTCGTGTGAGGGGCGGCCGGGGGGATCATGACCTAAGCAGGGCTATTCCTGGACCCCGAGTCACCCACAGCACAGCCTGCAGTTTGCAAGATATCGGAGAGAAAGGGGTCGCTTTAGGACAGTTTGCCAAACTGCCACTGATATAACCCAGGCCGTCAGTGAGAGAACACACAACCAAAGAGCAGATGAGGTACTGGGAAGGTAGAGGCTGCGATGATAGAGCTGAGCAAATCGATCGACATCGCCTTTAAATCACTCCTGAAATTGAAAGAGTCTCGCCTCGAGGACAAGAGCAGTTTATTTTACAGCTCTGCAGTAGCGTGGGTCCTATCATTAGTAGGTACATAGGGACGAGAGTGATGTCATGTGGGCTATTCTTCTACAGCCTCTCTGTGTGATGACAGGCTAGCTAGAGGGGTTCAAAGTTGGACTCTGTGTGGCTAAAGATGTCTATGAGATGACTTGTATTATGAAGACATGCAGCAAGGCTGCAAAACTGAAAGAGCAGAGGAGATCAGGGAGTGTGGTGAAATCTGTAGCCTCAGATCTGTCGAGACTGGAACAGGTGTATCAATACATGCGGCAATGAAGTTTAAAGGAAATGTGATAACATATAGATTCAGAGAGGACATCAGTAATCTGGAGCAGAGTTCTTCACTGTATTGTGAGGTATAAGAACATAAGAAAGTTTACAAACGAGAGGAGGCCATTCGGCCCATCTTGCACATTTGGTTGTTAGTAGCTTATTGATCCCAGAATCTCATCAAACAGCTTCTTCAAGGATCCCAGGGTGTCAGCTTCAGCAACATTACTGGAGAGTTGATTCCAGACCCTCATGATTCTCTGTGTAAAAAAGTGCCTCCTATTTTCTTTTCTGAATGCCTCTTTGTCTAATCTCCATTTGTGACCCCTGGTCCTTGTTTCTTTTTTCAGGTCGAAAAAGTCCCCTGGGTCGACATTGTCAATACCTTTTAGGATTTTGAATGCTTGAATTAGGTCTTGGCGTGGTCTTCTTTTGTTCAAGACTGAATAGATTCAATTCTTTTAGCCTGTCTGCATATGACATGCCTTTTAAATCCATAATAATTCTTTTCCGCTTTCTTTGCACTCTTTCTAGAGCAGTAATATCTTTTTATAGCGAGGTGACCAGAACTGAACACAATATTCTAGGTGAGGTCTTTCTAATGCATTGTAAAGTTTTAACATTACTTCCCTTGATTTAAATTCAACACTTCTCACAATATATCCGAGCATCTTGTTGGCCTTTTTTTATAGCTTCCCCACATTGTCTAGATGAAGACATTTCTGAGTCAACATAAACTCCTAGGTCTTTTTCATAGATTCCTTCTTCAATTTCAGTATCTCCCATATGATATTTATAATGCACATTTTTTATTGCCTGCGCGCAGTACTTTACACTTTTTCCTCTATTAAATGTCATTTGCCATGTGTCTGCCCAGTTCTGAATGCTGTCTAGATCATTTTGAATGACCTTTGCTGCTGCAACAGTGACTGTTGCATGATCTTGGTTAGCGGTTTGTAAATAACTTCTTTCATTTCTTTGAGTACTACTGGGAGATCTCATCCAGCCCAGTCCCTTTAACACTTCTGCTTCTGTTATGCTAAAGTTATTTAAAATTGGATAGGAACAGGTCGACATGTGGGGCATGTTGTCCGTGTCCTCCTTTGTAAAAATCTGTGTAAAGTAATCATTTAATATACTCGCTATTTTTTTTCCTTCGTCTGTGATTTTGCCGTTTGTGTCTCTTAGACATTTAAACTCCTCTTTTACTGTTATAATATTGGAAAAACGTTTTGGAATTGGTTTTAGCCCCCTTAGCAATGTTCATTTCTGTCTCTCTCTTGGCCTTTCTAACTT
>CM072681.1:17062400-17072400 GCA_036884735.1 Huso huso | reverse complement strand
TGAGGAGGGACTGGGAGGGAAGCAGTGTGGCTGTGGCGGGCTGAGGAGGGACTGGGAGGGACGCAGTGTGGCTCTAGTGGAGCTGAGGAGGGACTGGGAGGGAGGCGGTGTGGCTCTAAGCAGACTGAGGAGGGACTGGGAGGAAGCAAGCGTGGCTCTGGAGCTGAGGGAGGGACTGGGAGGGAAGCGGTGCGGCTCTAAGCGGAGCGAGGAGGACTGGGAGGGAAGCGCATCTGATTGAAAATGAAGCCGAGACGGGCAGTCTCTCCCTGTGCTGCAGCTCACAGTTAGTTTCAGCTGGCCGCAGTGCTCCTCTCTGAGGAGGAGGGAGAGAGGGACGGAGGAGGGAGTGAGAGAGGGAGGAGAGGGAGAGAGGAGGAGAGAGGAGAGGAGGAGAGGAGGAGAAGAGAGAGGAGGGAGGGAGAGGAAGGAGAGGGGAGAAGGAAAGCCAACGAGAGGCAGAACACCATTCCAGCAGCAGTGTAGCATGGATCCTAGAACACAGTGAAGGAAGGCTTACTGGGAGTTGGGTTCCCAGACCACTTTCTGTGCAGCCCTGAATGCCTTTTACCCCAGGACCCCTGGCCTTGCCAGGTTGAAATTGCTCATTGTCAATTTTAGGATTTTGAATGCTTGAATCAGATCGCAGCGGCCTCTTTGTTCAAGACCGAATAGATTCAATTATTTAGCCCGTCTGCATACCATACGCCTTTAAGCCTCCAATAAGCCGCCCGAAGCCGCTAGTATGGGCTGCCAGAAATGAGGAGAAAATAAATACAGCTTTTATAAATGTAAGCCTATTTAGAAAATCTAGTTACAAGATTTAACAGTTAGCTAAATATTTAATAAATCTTAAATTTAACTAGATTTTTTAACATTTAGCTAAATAGTTAAATAAATCTTAACAAGATTTAACAGTTAGCTAAATATTTAAATACATCTTCAATCTCAAGTGATTTAACGCTTGTGTGGTAAAGGCAGGTGTCAGTACCTCGTGTGAGTGTGTTCTCAGGTGTGTGTCTCAGTGTGTCAGTACCTGTGTGTGTGACAGCACCAGGTGTTTGTGTGTGTGTGTCTCAGTGTGTGTCTCAGGTGTGTCAAAACTGTGTGTCAGTGTTTGTGTCAGCAATCTGTGTGTTGGTAAGTGGTGGTGGTGGTGTCAGCACCTAGGGTGGTAACAAGACCAGGTGTGTGTGTGGTGGTGGAGGAAATAAATGGAAAATCTAGGTGGAATGGAAATGGAATGAATGGAATGGGGAATGGAATGGAAACAGGGAATGGAAAGGAAATGGAATGGAAGGAATGGAGCCCTGAGTCTGGCCTGTCGAAGGAATTATAAAGATGGACCATGTATGACAGTTGATAAAGACATCGCAGGAATAAGTCCAGGCAGAAAGAACGCCAGGGAAAGCGACGCATTGTGTTTTAAACCCAATAGCGAGCATGGTTTCACACAACAAACACAAAACAAGAGACGAACACGAGGGCCTGGGTCGAAAATTATTGCCATATCATAGAATCCTCTGTGGGTATTAACATACAACAGTCATATACAGAACAAGAGATTTTGGATAATTCCCACGGAAGTTGGCTGATTAAAAATGTCAAATAAATTAGTATTTGTAAAACTTCCACAAGTCTCAAACACCCGAACCGTGTCAGCTCAAGATATCCCTGTGTCTCTATCAGAGAATCTATAAATACACAAGCAGCTCAACTAAAATGTGCATCGCCGCTCCACTCCAGAGACTGTTCATTTGCAAACTCCAAGCCTAGAGGCTGTCCTTAGAACTAAGCAAATATTTAACTAAATATTAAATCTTAGTTAGATTGAACATTTAGCTAAATATTTAAATAAATCTTAAATCTTAGCTAGATTGAATATTTAGCTAAATATTTAAATAAATCTTAAAATCTCTCATAGATTTAACATTTAGTTAAATATTTAACCAGCAGCAAACTCTGAGTTTGTGGACAAATGAGCGTTTCACGCGATTTGATTGGCTCTAATGCTAAATTGTACGTTTATCAATTAGCATAAAATAAGTGCATAGCATATGTGTGTATTAAAAAAGGCACCTCTGTGTGTGTGTGTGTGTGTGTGTATGTGTGTGTGTGCTCACCGCAGGAAATCTGAGTTGTGTAAAGCATTTTTCCATTCTTTGATAAATCAGCAGAAAATATTGCTATTATCAATAGATACAAAACGTATAGCATTTAATATTTAGAGGAAAAAAAAATGATGCATTTGATTCCAAATAAAATATACCCTTAATTCCAGTCCAAAAGTCAGCTTACTAAAGATTAATTATATGTGTGTGTGTCACACTGTGTGTGTGTGTGTGTGCAGGAAACCTGTGTGTGTGTGTGTCAGTAACGCAGGTGGTCAGCAACTGAGTGTGGTGGCAGGGGTCAGCACCCCAGGGTTAGACCTGTGAGTGTGGTGGTCTCTGTGGCTGAGTGGTGGTGGTTTGAAAGTCTCAGGTTTCAGGGTTCCAGTGGTTGTTATGCTTAGGTTGGAAGAAGAAAGGGTGGTGGTGGTTCCAGGTTCCTAGGAGGTAATAATCATTTTAGTAGGTGGAGGAAGGAATGGGAAACGGAAATGGAATGGGAATGGAAATGAAACAGGTGTCTCAGTGTGTGTAGTGTCCCAGTGTGTGTGTGTCTGTCTGTCGCAGTCTCAGTGTTTGAAATCAGTCACTCAAGTCACACAAAGAGCATTTCAAGTGGGAGCTGATAAAGTGGAGCCGGCGATCAGGCATTGAAGCAAGAATTGTGTGGCGGCCCCAGCACCTTCCAAGTGCCTATTTGCTTGAGCTTGACAAGATTGGCCTAATTGTTTCTCCTAACTTGGGCTTGATCTCTGATAAAATTGTGGTTCTCTGCTTAATTAAAATCCAAATAAAGGAATCATTTATTTCACAGAAACAAAGAAATGATTCTAAACAAATGCATAGAGGAATTTAGAAATAATTTTATTAAATAAATAAATGTAGAAATGAATACATGTTTACATTATAAATGCTAAAATATATTAATAAATAGCAAGCTAGAAACTACGTCATATGAATTGATTTGGCCGTGAGTGCTTATCCACAGCAATTGACATTTATATACCCATATAAAAAGTACAAGTTTCATGGGGTAAATATATATATATATATATATATATATATATATATATATATATATATATATATACACAAGTACATGTATATCATCCTCCTCTCATCCTCATCATCCCCATCCTCATCAGTTCAATCAGGGTGGCTAAGCCCAGACTCTGACCCTTGACCGCTGTGTAGCAGTCGTATTTATTTCTTAGCAGACTTCTTTATCCAGACTGCTATCCAGGGTGACTTGCAATTGTTACAAGTTCTAAACAAAGTAACACATTAAAAATATCATAACATGATAAAATCAATCTAAGAGCAAAAATAATAAAGCACACAGTAAACTATAAACAAGTAAATCTGACTAAAAGAACGCAGCTCGCTATTCCTTTATCCAATGCTGCCATCGTGAGGGCCATTTAGAACTGTTGGATGGAATTTTTTTTTTTATCAGAGCACAGCTCAGTGACACGCGGCTGCTGGTGCCCTCTGCCACTTACAATGGTACAGGTAGTGAAATTCACAATGACACTACTGTTATTATTATTTATTTCTAGCAGACATCCAGGGCTGCCTGGCTATTGTTACAAGTGATCACATACAAAGTATCACATTATAAAACATCACACATGAATATCATAATACAGATAAGAGCAGATATGAAAGTACCCATAAATCAAGTAAGAGCAAATAATAGCACACAGTAAATTATAAGAGTGAATTCGACTAAGAGCAGCAAACCTGATAGTAACCATTTTCGATATGAGTGCCAAAAGAACAGGCAGTAAGCATGATAAATACATGAGAATGATTTCAAATAAGAGCAATTACAGAAAACTTACACTATACACACAGCTCTGGCTATCCAAATATTGTTTTTTTGCTGTATTTAAGAATGTATCTGAAATGTCTATTTTTGCACAGAGGTTAAGGTTATTATGACATTTAAAGGGCAACTGAGCTGGATATATAGATAGATAGATAGATAGATATGGATAGATATTAGAACAAATGGTTCTACTAAATGGCCACAATAATTTATGGCAGCATTGTATATAAGGAATATGAGATATGTTCCCGTCTTGCCTCCATGATCTAATTGTGGCTTCACAGGAAGCCTACACCCCACCTCCCTATGTGAGTTTAATTCTTTATTTATTCTTAAAACCAATACTATTTTAACTACCAGCAGGTCATAGTTGTTCTGCGGTGTGCAATGGGAGCTGTGGGTGCTGGTGGCCAGCAGAGCAGATTTTACCTCGATCACACAAGTGGGAATATAGCGGATGCCGTGTTCAGAGCTGACTCTGATTTAGTACGTGGAGGAAACCACTGAAGCTGCTTAAAAAAGTAAAGAAAATGTATCGGTCTTCAACTCGCTGTTTTACAAACAAAATTCAATGAAAGCGCGTCGCTTCCTCACAAGTCCTGTCTTTAACCACGGAGCACACAGCCTCATTTGGTTTGACATCACTTTGTGACGATCCTTACTCATGTCTGTCCAACAGGAGTTCCCTTATTGTAGTTTATGGCTGTTCTTGATCTCATGCAGTGTTACAGGAGGTGCAGAGCTGATCACAATTGTGATGTTTGAAAAGTGCCTCCTATTTTCTGTCTCCCAATGCCCCCTTATCTAATTCCATTTTAGAAACCTTTTCAGGTCCAAGAAGTCCCTCATGACATTATACCTTTTAGGATTTTTCTGAATGTTTGAATCAGATCGCCAGAGTCTTTATTCAAGACTGATTCAATGCATATGCCTTTTTAAAACCCCGATAATTTGTCATTTTCTTTACACTCTTTTCTAGAAAGTAGCAATATCCTTTTGTAACGAGGTGACCAGAACTGAACACAATATTCTAGGTGAGTGGCCTTATTAATGCATTGTAAAGTTACTTCCTTGATTTTAATTTCAACACTTTTCATAATATATCCGAGCATCTTGATGGTTTTTTATAGCTTCCCACATTGATGAAGACATTTCAAACTCCTAGGTCTTTTCATACCTCTTCTTCTCACTTCAGTATCTCCCATGATATTTATAATGCACATTGGGATCAATAGTCCTCTGCTATTCCTACATTAATGATTTAGATTCTGTATAGTAAGCAAACTTGTTAAATTTGTAGACGACAAAAAATAGAGGAGTGGTTAGCAAAGGTCATTCAAATGATCTAGACAGCATCTGAGAACTGGGCAGACACATGTAAATGACATTTAATAGAGTGGAAGGTACTGCACGCAGGCAATACATTTCTCCCTCTTTCTATATTGGTTAATTGTGGTCAGGTTTTATTTAACACGCTGGAGTCCTTTGTCCTGATTGCAACCAATGTAGAAACATAGAGAAGGATGGACGGGCACAAACATCTCTGCTAAGTCAAAGCGGTTTATTTATTTCTAATACTGACCCTGTTCACACTGTATCACATTGTGAATATGAATATATTGAAAGTTATTAATTGTAGGTAATACTCTAGAATACCAGATACACATTTAGCATTAAAAAATCCATGTGATTTCGTCAGTCGCTCATTATTTTTGTGTATCATCAATAATAAAGCCGAAGTAGTGCGTAAGTACTGTATATCGTCTGTCCGACTGCACCTGAACCATCTTAAAACACCAAGCCTCCAATAAGCTCATTTGTAAAAGTTAGTAAAGAATGTTTATATAATCTAAGCGGTGAACTCCTAGCTGGAGCAACGAGAGGGAGAGGGCGGGCAGAGAAGGAGGCGAGACGCTGGGTTAGGCAACCGCTCCTGAACATTCCACTCCGAGCAGAGACCGTTAGGATTTAAAATGCAGGTGTCTGAGCCAAGAAGCTGCCAGAAATGAGGAGAAAAACAAATACAGCTTTTATAAATGTGTGTATTCAGATATCATTTAGAAATCTATTACAAGATTTGGCTACAAATATTTAAATAAATCTTTAAATCTCTTAGCCAGATTTAACATTTAGTTAAATATTTAACTGGCTGCAATTGAATATATAATACCCGCATAACATAATTGTACCTGTGTGTGTCTCAGTGTGTTTGTCCACTGCGTGTGTCCCGCGTGTGTCTCAGTGTGTGTGTTTGTCTCATGTTTGTCTCAGTGTGTGTCTGTCTCAGTGTGTCTAAGGCGCGGTTTGTCCCAGGTGTGTGGTTCCCAGTGTGTTTTAGGTCCAGTGTGAGGTGGTTCCCCAGTGGTGGTTCTTAGGTTCAGTGTTGTCTCAGGTGTCTCAGTGTTTGTCCTTAGTAAGTCTCAGGTCTGTGTCTCTTAGGTGGGGGAAACCCCTTAGTGTAGGTCAGTGGTAGGTTCTTAGGGAAGGGAAGGAAATGAAGGAAATGGAATGGGAAGGAAGGAAGGAATGGAAAGGAATGGGGGTCCAGTGTGGTCTCAGTTGTTCCAGTGTGTCCGTATGCAGGTTTGTAACTCAGTGCGGTCCCAGTGCGGTTCCCGCGTGTGTGTCCCAGTGCGTGCGTCCCAGCGTACGTCTCCCCAGTATGCGGCCATCCCAGTGCGTAACCCCAGTGTCCCGCAGGTCTTGCACTCAGCGAGTGCTCTGTCCCAGTGCGTCTATCCCGCGTGCGTCCCCGTGCGTGTCCCAGCGTGCGTCCTCAGCGTGCGTCCCGTGCGTGCGTGTCCCAGCGTATGCGGTGCGTCCCAGCGCGTCTTGTCCCCAGTGCGTTTATCCCGCGTGTCTGTCCCAGTGCGTCCGTTCCAGTGTGGTATGCGGTTTGTCCTGGTGGCAGGTCGGTCTCAGTGTGTGGTGGTTCAGGTTTCAGGTCTCAGTGCGGTTTGTCCCAGTGTGCGGGTAACTCAGTGTTTCAGATCCACCGCGTGAGTGTGCGGTAACTTTAATCGTGTGGTGGTGTCCCGAAAGCGGAGTGCGGTCCCCAGGTTTCGTCCTGTGCGCGCGAGGTCTCCAGTGCAGGTCCCAGTGCGGCGTCTCAGTGCGGCAGGTCCCAGCGTGGTGTCCCAGGTGGTATCCTCCAGTGGCGGTAAGTCCAGCGGTTCAACGGCTCTCGCAGGTATCCAGGTCCGCAGGTTCCAGTGCGGTGGCAAGGCAGGCAGCACGTAACCGAACTGAAATCGACCTCAGATTTTGTGTCCCAACTTGTCCTCCGCCTCCTTCTCTGCCCGCCCCTCTCTCCCTCTCGTTGCTCCAGCTAGGGTTCACATTCAGCTTCCTTAGATTATATAGCGCCATTCTTTACTAACTTTTACAAATGAGCTTATTGAGGCTTCGTGTTTTTAAGATGGTTCAGGTGCAGTCCGGGCAGACTGACTGGAGCATCATTACAGTATACCGCACTGCGCTGGAAAACTTTGTGTGAGGCTGATACACAAAATAATGAAGCGACTGGTAAAGAAATCACATGGATTGCTTTTTAATGCTAAATGTGTATCTGGTATTCTAAGTATTACCTACAATTAATAACTCAGCTATATTCATATTCACAATGTGATACAGTATTAAGACAGGGTCCAGTATTAGAAATAAATAAACACGCTTTAGAGAAACAGCAGAGATGTTTATTGCCCATTCCCATCCATTCTCTATATGTTTCTACATTGTGGTTGCAATCCACAGGGACAAGGGACTCAGCGATGTTAAATAAAAACCTAGAGCCCACAATTAACCAATATAGAAAGGAAGGGGGGAGAAATGTATTGCCTGCGTGCAGTACCTTCCACTTTCCTCTATTAAATGTCATTTGCCATGTGTCTGCCCAGTTCTGAATGCTGTCTAGATCATTTTGAATGACCTTTGCTGCTGCAACAGTGTTTGCCACTCCTCCTATTTTTGTGTCGTCTACAAATTTAACAAGTTTGCTTACTATACCAGAATCTAAATCATTAATGTAGATTAGGAATAGCAGAGGACCTAATATTGATCCCAATGTGCATTATAAATATCATATGGGAGATACTGAAATTGAAGAAGGAATCTATGAAAAAGACCTAGGAGTTTATGTTGACTCAGAAATGTCTTCATCTAGACAATGTGGGAAGCTATAAAAAAAAAAAAGCCATCAAGATGCTCGGATATATTATGAAAAGTGTTGAAATTAAATCAAGGGAAGTAATGTTAAAAAACTTTACAATGCATTAATAAGACCTCACCTAGAATATTGTGTTCAGTTCTGGTCACCTCGTTACAAAAAGGATATTGCTGCTCTAGAAAGAGTGCAAAAGAAGAGCGAGCAGGAATTATCCCGGTTTAAAAGGCATGTCGTATGCAGACAGGCTAAAAGAATTGAATCTATTCAGTCTTGAATAAAGAAGACTACGCGGCGATCTGATTCAAACATTCAAAATCCTAAAAGGTATAGACAATGTCGACCCAGGGGACTTCTTGGACCTGAAAAAAGAAACCAGGTTTCACAAATGGAGATTAGATAAAGGGGCATTCAGAACAGAAAATAGGAGGCACTTTTCAAACATCACAGACTAGCAGTCAGCTCTGCACACTCCTGTAACACTGCATGAGATCAAAGAACAGCCACATAAACTACAGCCAGGGAACTCCTGTTGGACAGACATGAGTAAGGATCCGTGCAAAGTGATGTGCGGTTTCAAACCCCCGTAAGAGGCTGTGTGCTCCCGTGGTTAAAGACAAGGACTTGTAGGGAAATAAGCGGCACGCACGCTTTCATTTTTGAATTTTTGTTTGTAAAAAACAGCGAGTTGAAGACCACGTACATTTTCTTTACTTTTTTTTTAAACAGCTTCAGTGGTTTCAATCTCTCCACGCATACTAAATCGCAGAGTCAGCTCTGAACACGGCATCCTTTATATTCCCTTGTGTGATCGGTGGAAATCTGCTCTGCAGCGCACACACCAGCACCACACAGCTCCTCGACCTGCACACCGCCAGGGCAACTGCTGTATAAAGGCTGTTTTATCAGTCCCTGCTGTGGATTAAAATAGTATTGGTTTTAAGAATAAATAATTAAACTCACATGGGGAGGTGTGGGGTCGCTGGGGCTTCCTGTGCTGTAAACCTGGTCGTCATGGAGACGGGCAGAACGCAGCTCTCGCTATTCCTTATACAATGCTGCCATGGTGGCCATTTAGTAGAACTGTTTGTTCTAATATATCTATATCCATATCTATCTATCTATCTATCTATATATCAGCTCAGTTGCCCTTTGAAATGACTCATAATAACCTTAACCTCTGTGCAAAAATAGACATTTCAGATACATTCTTAAAATACAGCAAAAACAATATTTACAGGATAGCCAGGAGAGTACTGTGTGTATAATTAATAAAGTTTTCTGTAATTGCTCTTATTTGAAATCATTCTCATGTATTTATCATGCTTACTGCCTGTTCTTACTGTACTCATATCAGAAAATAGTTACTATCAGGTTTAGCTGCTCTTAGTCGAATTCACTCTTATAATTTACTGTGTGCTTTATTATTTTGCTCTTACTTGATTTTATGGTACTTTCATATCTGCTCTTATCTGTATTATGATATTCTGTAATGTGATGTTTTATAATGTGATACTTTGTACTGTGATCACTTGTAACAACTGTAGGCAGCCCTGGATGTCTGCTAAGAAATAAATAATAATAACAGTAATGATGTCATTGTGAATTTCACTACCTGTAATACCCATTGTAAACAGCAGAGGGCACCAGCAACCGCGTGTCACTGAGCTGTGCTCTGATAAAAAAAAATTAAAACCAACAGTTCTACTAAATGGCCACACGATGGCAGCATTGGATAAGGAATAGCGAGAGCTGCGTTCTGCTTTTAGTCGAATTTGCTCTTGTTTATAGTTTACTGTGTGCTTTATTATTTTGCTCTTACTTGAATTGATTTTATACTTTCATATCTGTATTATGATATTTTTTAATGTGTTACTTTGTACTGAGAGAACTTGT
>CM072681.1:17050199-17055199 GCA_036884735.1 Huso huso | reverse complement strand
CTATCAAGCACAACCAACGATGCCGAGCTGTCAGTTTCAGGAATGCAACCTGTCAAGGCTAGTGATTTTTTTACCTCGTATCCCGCAGAAAATTCCTGTGGTGCAATTGGTCAGTGTGTTTGTCTCTTAACCCTTTAAGGACCGAGATCTTGTCAACACCACATCATACTGAAATTTCAAATTGAAAGCCACAGCTTGCCTTGCCAGACGGCTTTGACAGATTATTTAAGAGAAGCTATAACGTTCCCCAGTGTCCTGAAAACAAGGACACCCATTCCAAGATGAGACTGTAACAAATTGATTTTTTGTGCATTGTTATAGGAAGAGAGTCAAATACAGCCAAAAAAACGCTTGGTCCTTAAATAGTTTAGCAAACGGTTGGTTGCTTGTGTAGCAGGTCTTTATATACATATAGCTACATTTATGTTAATAATTTGACTACGGCACCTTGTGTTTATTGAGGACAAGGACGTCGAGTGGTTGGTTCCCACACAAACACTTTTATCCAGGAGAAACCAAGCAATCATATACCAAAAATAATCTTTACAAGTTTTTATTTGTAATTGTTTTAAAAATCTCAAGCACATTAACAATAATGTAAACCATATGACAACGACACCTTCACTTCACAGTCTAATAATTGTCTAGTAGATATACAGTATATATATATATATATATATATATATATATATATATATATATATATATATATATATAAGGATAATACAATAAAACAGACTCTAAATCGATCAGTTTCATATAGTGCAGTTAATTAAACTAATTACAACAGATTATATGATTGCAGTTTATATAAAATACGTGGATCTATCAGTTTCTTATAGTAAAGTTAATTAACCAGATCAGCAATTCTGTTCTTTTTGTGATGCATACAAAGTAGACAACAACGTCAGCAGTTGAATGGTCTCGTTACAAACTAGATTACATTTATAAAGTACACGGTCCCAATTCCACCCCAATCTATTTAAAATGAATATATAAAACAGCTGCGTGCACGCTGGAATAAAATATAATAAAACAAATAAACCAGAGGACTCCTTGCTGCAGGAGCGGGACAGCTATCAAATAAACCACACAACGTTAACAATAAACTAACAGGCTCCCTGTCCGGGAACCCCAACACGCTGCACCTCGTGTTTGAAAATGATCCCCTCCCGGTCAGACACAGCCTTCCTGGTGTGCGACACGAAGTTATAAAGTCTCTCCGCGTTCCAGCTCCAGTCTGCAGCGGAATCTCCTTCACAAGTCGGCTCTCCCTCTCACAATATTCCTCCGCATTTATAAAGGCAGTAGATGATTGGCAGGGCGGGGAGATCAAGCAGCGAGCCGCTGGCAAGCAGAGCCGTGGAACGGGAGACGCGGTTGCCAAGCAACAGGGGGGCGTGCATTGGGCAGACAGTCCTTCAGCCAATCGGAGTTTCGCTCGTATAGTTCCATAGAGGAAAGAGAGAAAGTAGTTTAGGGGGGTCCAGTGAAGATGAGAAAATAATAATAAAGAGCTGAACAACAAAACACACATTTATAGAGAATGGATGGAATGGTTAATAAACATCACTGCTGTTTCTCTTAAAGCGTGTTTATTTATTTCTAATACTGGACCCTGTCTTAATACTGTATCACATTCTGAATATGAATATAGCTGAGTTATTAATTGTAGGTAATACTTAGAATACCAGATACACATTTACCATTAAAAGCAATCCATGTGATTTCTTTACCAGTCGTTCATTATTTTGTGTATCAGCCTCCACAAAGCCGAGCACAGTGCGGTATACTGTAATGATGCTGCAGTCAGTCTGCCCGGACTGCACCTGAACCATCTTAAAAACACGAAGCCTCAATAAGCTCATTTGTAAAAGTTAGTAAAGAATGGCGCTATATAATCTAAGGAAGCTGAATGTGAACTCCTAGCTGGAGCAACGAGAGAGGGAGAGGGGGGCGGGGCAGAGAAGGAGGGAGACGCTGCTAGGCAACCGGCTCCTGAACATTCCACTCCGCTGAGCAGAGACCGTTAGATTTAAAAATGCCAAAGTTCCGAGCGCCGTTAGTATGGGCTGCCAGAAATGAGGGAGAAAATAAATACAGCTTTTTTATAAATGTGTGCATTCAGATATCATTTAGAAATCTAGTTACAAGATTTAACAGTTAGCTAAATATTTAAATAAATCTTAAATCTCTAAGCTAGATTTAACATTTAGTTAAATATTTAACTGGCAGCAAACTCTGCAGTTTGTATGCAAATGAGCGTTTCACGCGATTTGATTGCCTCTTGTAATGTTGGAATTTGCATGTTTATCAATTAGCATATAATAAGTGCATAGCATAAGTGTGTGTGTGTGTGTGTGTGTGTGTGTGTGTGTGTGTGCGTGCGTGTGTCAGTACCTGCAGGGAAATCTGTGTTGTGTGAAAGGTGAATTTTTCCATTCTTTGATAAATCAGCAGAAAACATTGCTATTATCAATCGATACAAAACGTATAGCATTTAATATTTAGAGGAAAAACATGCATTTGATTTCCCAAATAAAAAAAGATACCCTTTAATTCCAGTCTAAAGTCAGCTTTGTAAAGATTAATTATATGTGTGTGTCAGTACCTGTGTGTGTGTGTGTGTGTGCGGTGAGTACCTCTGTGTGTGTGTGTTAGCACCTGTGAGAGTGTGTGTGTTTGTGTCTCGGTGTTTGTGTCTCAGTGTGTGGTTGCGTTTGTGTCAGTGTGTGTCTCGGTGTGTGTGTGTGTCTCAGTGTGTGTGTGTGTCTCAGAGTGTGTCAGTGTGTGTGTCAGTACCTGTATGTGTCCGTATCTTTGTGTGTGTGTCAGTACCTGTGTGTGTGTGTGTCTCTGTGTTTCTCAGTGTGTGTGTGTGTGTGTGTCTCAGTGTGTGTGTTTGTCTTAGTTTCTGTGTGTGTCTCAGTGTGTGTGTCTCTGTGTGTCTCAGTGTGTGTGTGTGTGTCTCAGAGTGCGCCTCAGTGTGTGTGTGTGTGTCAGTACCTGTGTTTGCTTGTCCGTACCTGTGTGTGCATCAGTACCTGTGCGTGTCAGTACCTGTGTGTGTGTGCGTGTCAGTATGTGTTTGTGTGTGTGTCACTATCTGTGTGTTTGTGTCTGTATGTCAGTACCTCTGTCTGTGAGTGCGTGTGTGTGTGTCAGAACCTGTGTGTGTGCGTGTGTGACAGTACCTGTGTGTGTATCAGTGTGTGTGTCACTATCTGTGTATGTGTGTCTCAGTGTGTGTGTCTCAGTGTGTCTGTTTGTCAGTACATGTGTGTGCATGCATGTCAGTATTTGTGTGTGTGTGTGTGTGTGTTTGTCAGTATCTGTGTGTGTTTGTCAGTACCTGTGTGTGTGTGTCAGTACCTGTGTTAAAAACACGAAGTCTCCAATAAGCTCATTTGTAAAAGTTAGTAAAGAATGGCGCTATATAATCTAAGGAAGCTGAATGCGAACTCCTAGCTGGAGCAACGAGAGAGGGGGAAAGGGGGCGGGGCAGAGAAGGAGGGGGGAGACGCTGCTGGGCAACGGCTCCTGAACATTCCTCCGCTGAGCAGAGACCGTTAGGATTTAAAATCACGAAAGTTCCGCGCCGTTAGTATGGGCTGCCAGAAATGAGGAGAAAAAAAAATACAGCTTTTTTATAAATGTGTGCATTCAGATATCATTTAGAAATCTAGTTACAAGATTTAACAGTTAGCTAAATATTTAAATACATCTGAAATCTCTTAGCTAGATTTAACATTTAGTTAAATATTTAACTGGCAGCTAAATCTGGAGTTTGTATGCAAATGAGCTCCGCCCGCTTAGTGCTTTCACGCGATTTGATTGGCACTTGTAATGTTTACATTTGCATATTTATCAATTAGCATAACATAAGTGCATAGCATAAGTGTGTGTCAGTATCTGTGTGTCTCAGTGTGTGTGTCTGTCAGTGTGTGTGTCTCAGTGTGTGTCTCAGTGTCTGTGTCAGTGTGTGTGTCTCAGTGTGTGTGTTTGTCTTAGTTTCTGTGTGTGTCTCAGTGTGTGTGTGTGTGTCTCAGTGTTTGAGTGTGTGGCTCACTGTGTGTGTGTGTCTCAGAGTGCGTCTCAGTGTGCATGTGTGTCTCAGTGAGGGTGTGTGTCTCAGTGTCTGTGTCAGTTTGTGTGTGTTTGTCTTAGTTTCTGTGTGTGTCTCAGTGTGAGTGTGTGTGTCTCTGTGTGTCTCAGTGTGTGTGTCTCAGTGAGTGTGTGTGTGTGTGTGTGTCTCAGTGTGTGTGTTTCTCGGTGTGTGTGTCTGTCTGTGTCTCAGTGTGTGTTTGTGTCTCAGTCACTTCAAGTCATACAAAGAGCATTTCAAGTGGAGCGATAAAGTGGAGCGGCGATCAAAAAAGGCGCCAAGTTAGAAGCAAGAATTGTGTGAATCTTGGGCTAGCACCTTTCAAGTGTGCCTATTTGCTTGATGCTTGACAAGATTGGCCTAATTGCTTCTCCTAACTTGGGCTTTTGTGTTTGATATCACCCCTTTAAACGGCTGTTGTGTTTTTGGAACATGTTTTTTTACATTGACAGTGTTTTTGTCGTGGGATTGAGAGGAGTTAGAAAAACGTGTTTGAAACGACCGAGAGTCTCTATACAGCTCCAAGAGTTTAGCTGTTTTCACCATGTTGCAGCGGCAAAACTAAATCACTTAGAATTACCATCTGTACCAAAAGCCTGAAACAAACACTCTTACATCAAATGTGAAAAAAACCATAAATACCTCTTATACACAATGAGATATTCCTCTTCCGTCTACTTTTTAAGGGTGTGTAGCGACTTTTCAAACAGAAAAGCTAAATAACTGGACATCTACCAATCCTGTGATTCCACATATTGGTCAACGTCAAAACAAACCAGGGAATGCAAGCAGTTTGATATCCACACCATTTATATGAAACAATGTATTTATGTTTTAAAACAGCACATATTGCAGGAAAAACAAAAAATACCGTGGTTTGAACTTGCATCATGAC
>CM072681.1:17026573-17049699 GCA_036884735.1 Huso huso | reverse complement strand
GCCCCACCTCGGTGGCGTAGCCGATACCCATCTAGAGGGTTGGCTGGTTGACCTCGGAGCAAGGTCATAGCTGGTTTAAAAGTGCACTTTTCTTTCATGTTGTTGTCTTATATATGTATAAAAAAACGAAAGATGCTGGCTGGGGATCTCAAGCACAATAGAAAGAAAAGCTTGGCGATGTACAGGTAAGTAAGCTGGGCTGAGCTGAGTGGGGGCCGGAGGGTGATGCTGGGACGCCAGAATCACCGTTGAGCCCTCTTGAGGTGTCGTGGGCTGGTCGGCGAAACACTGAGGATGGAAGGTGCCCACTTGAAGAACCCAGAGTTGTACCCTACTTAGCTCAATCCAGGCGGTTGTCATGCTGATGCGCTGGGAGGCCGCACTGTGGTTGATCCCCGGAGCCAGCATCACAGCGTTGTGTGTGCTGATCGCCAGGGAGGCAAAACCGCTGATCCCTGGAGCCAACATTACACTTCAGCCATTAACACCCAGACAGAAGGATATCTACATCATCATATGGAAGGAAAGCTTAAATGGATGGAGACACATATGGATCATTAGTTTACCAAAAAGCTACGTCTTAGTTGGTGCTTATCTTGGCGAGCGGGGGATTCATATCGGCATAAAGTTTTTAAGTGTAATGGAAATCCTTGTGTATGGTTAACCTTGTATTATTGTGAATCTGGTCAAAATATTTTTTGATGATGCTAATGAAGCATTTTGCATCTGTATTTATTTTTTATTTTCAAAAAATGAGAGCTGTATCTTTAAATGAAATTGCCTTATAGCAAATTTATTCTATATAAGGGCCTGAGAATACTCAGGGGTGGTGCTCTAACCTTGAAGGTGGATGCTTTCTCTAGTTTTTTTTGTTTCCTATAAATAAATCGGGTTTTGCAATTTAATTCTGGTGTATTTATCATCCTTTTGCAAGCCAAACCCAGTCGGCCCAGTGACAGGAACACACGGGCGTTAAGAAATTCAGCGGTTTTTTATTTCAGTGGGGCATTGGTGCAATGGCACAGCCTGGCGGCGTGTGAACACTGCGGTTTACCTGAAAGAAGAAAGTGAACAGGGAACAGAGACTAGATAAAGCTTCAGGCGGATTCAAAAGAACGCTGTTCATTTATTATTCTACTTATTTCTTGGAAGATTAACTGGTCGTGTTGTGCTGAACTTTAATTACACTTTGGATTATACTATACTGAGGAACGTTGATCTATTTGTTTTAAAAAAGCGATCATTGAATGATTTACTGACTGGTTGGAGAACACATGCAGGGGATTAATTAAGTACCGGATTGTCCAAGACGGCTGTGGTTCTATAAAGGCAGCGCGGGTACATGGGTTATAACTTTATCCAAAAGTCCTATTTATATGTTTTAATGCAAAACGCTGCTAGGTTTATATTACATGTACACTGTGTCCTTAATATTTTTGGCTTTCTTACTGTTACTCTTAACTTTTAACACTGCTGTTAACTGTGTTGAATACTTTATTAACCCAAGTTTCTATATTCTAGTCTGTGCTTTTAAAGTAATAAAATGTTAACTTATTAATGGGTGAAGAGAGAGTAATAGGACGGTTGTTAAATTGTGTTTGGGTATTATTATCGTCTTTATATGCAATGCATATACTGTTTCTGGAAATGCAATAATAGTGAATGGTTGGCATTTGCTATTTGATAACTCATGTATATATTTTGGCAATTAAGTAAGTTATAACTATTTCTCTGTGTAAATTACAGTAGTGCAGTGAAGAAAAGGTATATCATTTAGCGGTCAGGATCCCTAAAAATAAGGAATGTGCAGATGGTTTGTTTATCCATAGGTTAGTGAACTTTAATATTGCAGGAAATAATGTTTCTATAAGCTGTAAATATATTTATACTTACCCGTGTTGTACAGGTTAATTAGTAAACTGCTGTTAAGTGTGTGGGGGCAATTAGGTGCAATAAATGTAAGAGTGCAATATCAAGCTTGCTTTCTTTTTTATTTCTAGTGGGGTTAACTTGCTCTTTGCTCAAATTTGTAGTTGTGAAAGTTCCTTGGTTTGTGTTCCCTGGTTTAGGGATAACTTGTTTTATGTGGGTTTACTATGTCCTGGTGACAGTTTTGGTGAAAATTAACACAAACATCGGTAGATTAAATATTTACTTGGCACCTCAGATGACCAACGTTTACAATGTAACTCTACCTATGAACTAAGATGAAATGATGTACCTACTTATAAAATTCTAAGTGAGATCAAATAAGGTCAACATGCCTTTGTATCTGAGGCATCTCATCTTGGGAACTCATTATTATTATTATTTATGATTTATTTCTTAGCAGGCGCCCTTATCAGGGCGACTTGCAATCGTAAACAAATACATTTCAAGTAATACAAGTAATGCAATAAGAGCAAAATACAATAACTTTTGTTCAAGCAAAGTACAAGTGTGACAAACCACAATTCAATAATAATACAGCAGATGTGATAGTTACATCAGGATATGATTAAATAGTGATAGTTACATCAGGATATGATTAAATACAAAGTACTACAGGTTAAATACTTGGCAATTTACAGTATTCTGAAGTACAGAGTTAAATGCAGTAAAATAGGGGGCAGATAAGAGCAAAATAAAAGCACATTACATGAAGGGGTGATAGTGTCCCAGGATACAAACAGAGGAGTTCTACAGGTGCTGTTTGAAGAGGTGAGGTCTTAAGGAGGCGCGAGAATGTGGTCAGGACTGGGCAGTCTGACATCTGTAGGAAGGTCATTCCACCACTGGCGAACAAGGGTGGAGAAGGGAGGCCGAGCTCTGGAGGCAGGGGAGGCGTGGCAGAGGTAGAACCCGTCTTCTAGTGCAGGCGGGCCGGGGAGGTGAGTGGGGGTGTGGGGAGATGAGGGTCTGGAGGGTAGCTGGGTGCAGTCTGGGTCAAGGCATCTCATGGCTAGTACAAGAGTCTTGAACTGGATGAGCAGTGATCGAGGAGCCAGTGGAGGCGGCGGAGTAGTGGAGTGGCGTGGGCGAGGCAGAGAACACCAGGCGGGCGTAGAGTTCTGGATGAGCTGGAGGCGGGCCGGGTGGCGGGCCTTGGGAGGCCAGCCAGGAGGAGTTACAGTAGTCTAGGCAGGGGAGGTGCCCAGGGCCTGGACCAGGAGCTGGGTAGCATAGTTGGTGAGGAAGGGTTGGATTCTTCGGATGTTGCTCAGGAAGAATCGGCAAGTGCGTGCCAAGTGGAGATGTGCTGGGAATAAGAAGACAGGGTCCAGGGTGACTCCAAGGTTCTTAGCTGAGGAAGGGGGAGGTGTATGGTGGATTCAGAGGAACAGAAGAGAGATCAGAGGAGGGGGAGGAGGGGGGAAAAAGGGGGTCAGATTTAGAGGTTGAGTTTGAGGTGATGCAGGTGCATCAGGAGAGAAATAGCAGACAGACAGGTAGAGATACGGGAGGATGGTGGAGTCAGAGGGTGGGGGCCGGAAAATCTGAGCATCATCAGCATAGAAATGGTATGAAACCATAGGATGCGATGAGGGGCCCAGGGAAGCAGGTGTGTAGAGAACAGGAGAGGACCCAAGACCTGACCCTTGGGGACTCAGTTAAGAAGAAGGTGAGGTGTGGAGGTTGCTCCACATAGGTTCTACCTAGTAAGTGCGGTTGGAGAGGTAGGGAGGAGAACCAGGCCAGAGCGGTGCCAAGATCCCCAGGTCAGCAGAGATGATAGTGAATAGGTGATCAACAGTGTCCAAGGCAGCAGAGGTGGGGAGAATTGGGACAGAGGAGAGAGGGCAGCTGGGCACCTTAAGTGAGTTGGTGACAGACAGGAGGCGGTTTCAGTGGAGTGGGCAGGCGGAAGCCAGATTGGAAGGTCAAGCAGAGTGGTTGGACAGGAAGCAGAGCCTGGCGGGTGCACCGTCCTTTCGAGGTTTTGGAGAGAGGAAGGGTAGGAGGAGGGAGACAGGGCGGTAGCTCTGGAGGAGGTGGGGTCGAGGGGAGGTTTTGAGGAGGGAGTGATGGGGCTTTTTGAGGCAGAGGAAAGATACCGAAAAGTAGAGGTGTTGAGGAGGAGGAGATGAAGGGGTAGGCAGGGCAGCAGCTTGAAAGAGGTGAGTGGGGAGGGGTCCAAGGCACCGTGGTGGGTTTTGTGACCTGGGCAGGGAGGAGAGGTCAGACTGAGAGGGGCAGAAGATTGGAGGAGGGCGAGTTAGTGGGATGTGGTGGGTGTGGGGGTTGGAGCAGGAGGGGGGCGGGGGAGGAGAGGTGTTAAGGGTTTGCGGATATCTGATTTTAGAAGAGAAGAAGGGAGCCAAAGTCATCAGGGGATAGAGGAGGGGAGGAGGGGGAGGGTTTAGGAGGGGAGGAGAGGTAGAGAATAGTTTCACGTTGGTTGTTGGTGGAGGCTGTTGCCTTCAAAGCGTAAAAACAACCTCTTCACAATACCTTTTTTAAATCACTGTGGTTAACAGTGTGCAGGTGCAGGTGATCAATAATCAGACAGACAATTATAATCTAGGTGCAATGTTTAATGGTTTGTAATCAAATGGCATAACAACAGTAAATATAGACAATGTTAACAGGCAATACAGCGGTGTATTTCTCTGTTTAAATCTGACTGGTTCCCAAATAATAAACAATCCTGTTCTTATTCACCCACACGTAACACAAACACAAGTCCACAGTCGTGCTCTGGTGCTTTCGTTATGAATATACAGTCTTTAATGAAAAAAAAGTGCATTGATGTTGTCGGGTTGGTGCTGGCCTTTGGCGACAGCTCCGGATAAATAGCCGTCAAATAATTACAAACAGTATTTTAGACAAGACAAAACAAACAAAACACTCACAATATATTCCATAACTGGTCCTTCGGGTGGTTCGTAACCATAACTGAAGGAACAGATTACATAAACTGACCCCTATTTGTACCGTCATGCATAATCCAATCCCGACTGCCACATCATTTTCCTTCTGGGTCGATGAGTTAGTGCACGAGCTCCGCCCCTTTCTAGATGACGACTTCCTTTTAACCCTGGGAATAAATTGTCAGGCCAAACAGTCAGGGTACTCTGTCCCGTTACTTAAGCCTCACAGGTCAGGAGGAGATTTACCACCAAGAATCATTGTCTTACTGTCACAATCACTCATAAATGTTTTATTATAAACGAAACATTCATGTTTTGCATCAGTATAGAAATAATATCCCAAAGGCCAAACATGTAATGAAATACCACAATTATCATCGTACCAAAAGCATTGCAATGGTATTAAAATCCAACGTTGACATGATTTCAAAGTTAAATGCAAATCTAGGAAAAAGGAGAATTCACAAGTATTTGGATAAAAGTAAGTTGTGTGGGGCTTCTGAGTTTTAAGTGCCTATAGTAGTATTCACCCCCTTGGACGTTTTACAGTTTGTTGTGTTACAACCTGAAATCTTGATGCACATTTTAAATGGGATCTTTTTCCATTGATTTTAACCTCAACACTTTGAAGAGGCAAGATAATTTTATTATTGAAACAATAGTTAATGAAAAATAAAAAACTGAAATGTCTTGGTTGAATAAAAATTCACCCCTGAGTCAAACTTGGTAGAACCACCTTTGGCAGCAATTACAGATGTGAGTCTTTTGGGGTGAAGTCTCTACCAGGTTTGCACATCTGGATCGTGCAATATTCCCATTCTTCTTGGCAAAATTGTTCAAGCTCTGTCAAGTTGGATGGGGCTCGTTGGTGGACAATCTTCAAGTCTAGGCCACTCTAGGACATTCACTTTCTTGTTTTTAAGCCACTCCAGTGTCTTTTGCTGCATGTGCTTGGGGGCATTGTCCTGCTGAAAGGTAATTTCCATCAGTCTTAGGTCTTTTGCAGACTGAAGCAGGTTTTCCTCAAGGATTTGCCTGTGTTGCGCTCATCCATTTGCCCTCTACCTGACAATACTTCCCGGTCCCTGCCGATGAAAAGCATCCCCGCGCATGATCTGCCACCACCATGCTTCACAGTAGGGATGGTGCTACCTGGGTGATATGCTGTGTTGGGTTTAAGCTAGACATAACGATTTTGCATTTAGGCCAAATAGTTTCCATTTTTGTTTCATTGGACCACAGAATCTTTTGCCATATCTTTTGAGTCTCCATGCCTTTTTGCAGTATGTTTGCTTTGGTGCTGCAACTGTGGGACCTTACAGAGACAGGTGTGTTAATCTGAAATCATGTGAACCACTTTTATTGCACACAGATGGACTCCATTTAACTTATTGTGTGAATTCTGAAGGCAATTGGTTGCACCTGAGCTTATTAAGTGTCATAGCAAAGGGGTGAATACTTATCCTAATGAAGACTTTTCAGGTTTTATTTTTTAATTGATATGTTTTCACCCCATTTTTTTCATACATTGTAAATGCTGAGTAGGTTGTGTAAATCAAAGGAAAACAATCCCATTAAAATGCATCAAGATTTAGTTTGTTACACAACAAACTGTAACGTCCAAGGGGTGAATACTTACTATAGGCACTGTACATATTTTTTAATTATTCTTGAGGTTCGCATTACTTAGACAGAGTCCACTGGCTGCCTTTATGTGTTTGACAAGGATTGTGATGTGAGCTATTTCAGCCTTCGTACAAAACATTCATGTAGCACCTTTATTCAAAACACAAACCACTGTGTGGCTAAAAATCTGCATGCAACCACATATGGTAAACTGAATGGAAGTTCTTTGGGTGCATCTAAAAGCAGTGTCCTTTATGAAAACATTTAAATGAATATTCTGTTTAGTAAATGTATTTGTATAAATTGCATTAAATAACTTCATACACCTATTGGTTATGTAATCTTGAGTTGGATTATTTGTTTTAAAAAGAAAAACTGAAGTACCAATGTATTTAAGATTTTAAATTAACTATGCTATTTATTTGATATACAGTGATCTGATCCTTCCTTCGTTTCATGTAATAAATGCATGTTTGACTGATAGCATTCCTATTTCATTTGTAATGCAAATTAGTAACTTTCTGAAATACTATTATAATAGGTTGTGATGGTTGCCGCCCTCTGTATTATTATTATTATTATTATTATTATTATTGTTACTGTTTTGGGGTGTAAATGTGTGATGGCAAAAAGCTTGTATTTTGTTTTATGACATGGACGAAAAAACAACCGCCATTATTTGTTATTATTTTACAAACTTGTGGGCGTGACTAATCAGCTACTAAGTATTTGGTGAACATAGAACATAAGAACATAAGAAGGTTTACAAGCGAGAGGAGGCCATTCAGCCCATACTTGCTAGTTTGGTTGTTAGTAACTTATTGATCCCAGAGATCTCATCAAGCAGCTTCTTGAAGGATCCCAGGGTGTCAGCTTCAACAACATTACTGAGTTGGTTCAGACCCTCACAATTCTCTGTGTAAAAAAAAGTGCCTCCTATTTTCTGTTCTGAATGCCCCTTTATCTAATCTCCATTTATGACCCCTGGTCCTTTTTTTTCAAGTCAAAAGTCCCCGGGTTGACATTGTCTATACCTTTTAGGATTTTGAATGTTTAGATCAGATCGCAGTAGTCTTCTTTGTTCAAGACTGAATAGATTCAATTCTTTTTAGCCTGTCTGCATACGACATGCCTTTTAAACCCGGGATAATTCTGGTTGCTCTTCTTTGCACTCTTTCTAAGCAGCAATATCCTTTTTGTAACAGGGTGACCAGAACTGAACACAATATTCTAGGTGAGGTCTTACTAATGCATTGTAGGTTTTAACATTACTTGTGATTTAAATTCAACACTTCTCACGATATATCCAAGCATCTTGTTAGCCTTTTTTTTATAGCTTCCCCCATTGTCTAGATGAAGACATTTCTGAGTCAACATAAACTCTAAGGTCTTTTTCATAGTTCCTTCTTCAATTTCACTATCTCCCATATGATATTTATAATGAACATTTTTATTGCTGACAGATGGCGCATTATTGCTGACAATTGAGCTGACAGTCGGCGCATCCTTATTAAACTTCGTGCAGACTATGGCCGAGGGGTAATAAAATCATTACTAACTAGTTAACCCTCGGCCAGAATATAACAGACCTGCGGTTTGGCTGCACAGGTGAAATGTTCAGAGGTGGAGCGTTAAAAGCGGAGCGGTAAGTGTGTCAGACCAGGGGCACAGGGTGCAGTTTATTCTTTTTTTTTTTTGTTCAAAGGAGTGTTTTTAAAAAAATAAAGAAATGGGGAAAAGACCAGCAGCCAGAGCAGGTGCTCTGGTTTTGTATGACTTCGATGCATGGGAATTCTGGACAAAAGACCTGGACACGTTTGTGGAAGCCTGGGAGAGTCAAGGGGATGGTGCTTGCTGTGCAAGGGGTATGGGCATGGCGTGGCCAGCTGCCCCTCCCAGAAAGGGGAACCCGTGCGTCCTGGACCAGAGGGAGGAAGCCCTGCTGCCGTCTCCAGCACAGAAGGCCGCACCAGTCCCCGTGACTGAGGGAGAGCTGCATGGTTCCCTACAACCCGGGCCGCACCAGTCCCAATGATGGAGAGGACCCCCCTGCTCCCACCTGTGCCAGCAGGAGACTATCTGCTGTCGTCTCACCACCACTACAGGAAAACTACCTGCAGCTCCCATCTTCACCACCAGAGACTGCCTGCAGCTCCCACCTGCACCCCAGAGGGAAATGCCTGCAGCTCCCACATTCTCCACCAGAGAGGACTGCCTGCAACTTCCACCTTCAGCACAAGAGGAGGACCAGGACGTGATGCTGGCTTATGCAGTGGCTGCTGAGGGGGCACAGGAAAACAGCCCGGCATGGCGGCCGCGAAGAGAACCAACAACGCCCGCAGCCACTGCCAGAGTGGCCAACCCCCAACACCGATGGGTCCTGACACACCAGGGGAAAAGTGGAGCTCCTGCTGCTGCCATATTGGCTGGGGCTCCCCTCCTGCTATTGCCTCCTGAGGTCCCACACCTGCCATCACCTTATGAGGGTCTGCTGTTGCCGCCTCAGGAGGGACTGCACCCGCCTGGGTTGCCTGTCCCCAACGCCTGGAGCTGCGAGTCTGCAACGTCTTGGGCTGCTGAACCTGCATCGCCTGGGAGCCTGTTCGCCATCGCCTGGGGATGTAGCTCTGCCTCACCCGAGGAATTTTCTGGGGCTGGAGGAGCCAGCCTGGGAGCCACTGACGTGGCTCCGCTGGCAGCATTTCCGCTGTCAACCAGGAGGCCAACAACGCATTTTCTGTTGTCGGCTGGGATGCTGCGGCATTGCCACTGTCCAGCCTTGCCACTGCCGAGGTTGCCAGTTTGCCACTGCACAGATTGCTACCAGTGAGCCCATTGAAGCCTCTGTTCTTGGCCCAGGACTTTAGCGAGACTTTTAGGATTGTAAGGGGGGAGGTGGCCGCTGAGGCCATGTGTTACTCAAGGGGGAGGGGTAATATTGGCAGGGTGCCTGCCCTCTGTGTATTGTGTGTGTGTGTATTGTTATTATTGTACTACTGTGTTTTTAGGTGTAAATACATGATGGCGAAAAAATCGGGAAGGGGAAAACAAAAAAAACAGAAGGAGACCACATCAAAACAAGGGCAACAACTCAGGTAAGACAACTATTAAATGTGTTTATCTTAATGCTAGAAGTCTCAGAAACAAAATGTTTAGAACTTGAAGCTACTGCACTAACAAGTAACTACGATGTGATGGATTGTTACAGAAACTTGGATTTGTCTGAGGTGATGGAGCGAATATAATATTAGTGGGTACACTATATAGGAAAAGACAGACAGGACAGAAGAGGCGGAGGGGTAGCGCTATACATAAAGAAATAGTCTTGAAGGCAGGTGTTAAATCTGGACAAAAGAAAACAATGCTGAATCAATATGGGTCCAGAATAATGGACCAAAAAATTCAAAGGGCATAATAATAGGGCATGCTATAGACGCCAAATTCAGACACCGAGCAAAATAATCTGTTATACAATGACATTAGAAATGCGTGTAAAAAGAAGCCATACTATTGGGTTTCAACTTCCCCGTATAAAAATGGGAGAACCGATTGGGGAACACGACAGGCGAAATTGAAATTGGAAAATGACAAATGACTGCTTCCTAGCGCATTTGTCAAAGACACCTACTGGAGGCATGCCTTGATTTAGTCTTTTCGAATAATGAAGACAGAATAACTAAAACAGAGGTCAGAGCCATTGGCAAACTCAGACCACAACATGGTCTCATTTGAAGTGTTTTTAAAACCCCAAAAGTAATGACTAAAGCTAAGGTTTACCAATTTTAGAAAAGCAAACTATGAAGGTATGAAACAGAGACTAACAGAAGTAGATTGGAATAAATAGAAAAACATCCACAGACAAAGGATGTTGTTTTTTAAAAAATGTAGTACTAGGAGCAAAAGTAATTACATCCCAAAAAAGTAGACAAATTTAAATAAAACAAAATGGCCAAAATGGTTTAATAGATCAATTAAAAAACATTCAGCAAAAAGGCACTTCTAGAGCATTTAAAGGGACCAAAAACAAAAGTACACAGAAAAGTACTTGGACTGCAAACCTATGATCCAAAGGAAGTTAGAAAGGCCAAGAGATAGAAATCAATATTGCTAAGGGGCTAAAACCAATTTCAAAATGTTTTTTCAATATTATAACAACAAGAGAGAACATTCAAAGAGGTTAAATCTTAGAAACACAAATGGCAAAATCATAGAGCGAAAAAAAAAGCAAATATATTAAATGATTACTTTTCACGGGTTTTTTTACAAAGGAGGACATGGACAACATGCCCCATGTCGACCTGTTCTATCAATTTTAAATCTTTTAGCATAACAGAGGCAAGAAGTGTTAAAGGGACTAGGAGCTCTTTAAATAAACAAATCCCCTGGGCCGGATGAGATCTCCCAGTAGTATAAAGAAATGAAAGAAGACATTTACAAACCGTAGCCAGATCATGCAACAGTCTTTTTGACACAGGGGTTGTGCCGACAGACTGGAAAATTGCAGCGTAATACCGATCCACAAAAAGGAGACAAAACCAAACCAGGTAACTACAGACCAATAACCCTAACTTCTATTATATGTAAACTTATGGAAACTATAATAAGATCTGAAATGGAAAATTACCTATATGGTAACAATATCCTGGGAGACAGTCAGCATTGTTTTAGGAAAGGAGATGGTGTCTAACTAACCTGTGACTTTTTGAGGATGCAACATTGACAATGGATAATTGCAAAGCATCGACATGGTTTATTTAGATTTCAAGCTTTTGACAAAAGTCCATAAAAGATTAATTCTCCAACTGAGCGGTAGGAATTCAAGAAATGCATGCACATGGATTGGGGGTGGTTAACATGTGAAAACAGAAAGTACTGATTAGAGGAGAAACCTCAAAATGGGCGAGGTAACCAGTGGTGTACCACAGGGATCAGTATTAGGTCTTTGCTATTCTAATCTACATTAATGATTTAGATTCTGGTATAGTAAGCAAACTTGTTAAATTTGCAGGCGACACAAAAATAGGAGGAGTGGCAAACACTGTTGCAGCAGAAAGGTCATTTAAAATGATCTAAACAGCATTCAGAACTGGGCAGACACATGGCAAATTACATTTAATAGAGAAAAGTGTAAAAGTGTTGCATGCAGGCAATAAAATGTGCATTATAAATATCATATAGGAATGCAAAATTGAAGAGGAACTGAAAAAGACCTAGGAGTTTATGTTGACTCAGAAATGTCTTCATCTAGACAATGTGGTGAAGCTAAAAAAAGGCCAACAAGATGCTCGGATATATTGTGAAGTGTTGAATTTTAATCAAGGAAGTAATTAAAACTTTACAATGCATTAGTAAGACCTCACCTAGAATATTGTGTTCAGTTCTGGTCACCTTGTTTAAAAGGATATTGCTGCTCTAGAAAGAGTGCAAAGAAGAGCAACAAATTATCCCGGGTTTAAGGCATGTCGTATGCCAGACAGGCTAAAAGAATGAATCTGTTCATTCTTGAACAAAAGAAGACTGTGATCTGATTCAACCATTCAAAATTCTAAAATTATAGACAATGTCGACCCAGGGGACTTTTGACCTGAAAAAAAGAAACAAGGACCAGGGGTCACAAATGGAGGAGTTAGATAAAGGGGCATTCAAAACAGAAATAGAGGCACTTTTTACAGAAAATTGTGAGGTCTGGAACCAACTCCCAGTAATGTTGTTGAAGCTGACACCCTGGGATCCTTCAAGCTGCTTGATGAGATTCTGGGATCAATAAGCTACTAACAACCAAACGAGCAAGATGGGCTGAATGGCCTCTCGTTTGAAACTATCTTATGTTTTATGTCCTTATGGCCACGTCCCCTCCCGAAATTTTAGGCGAGGCCATCACCTACGTCTGGATAACGGACTGGCGTGGTTCTGCGCTGGCGTCAGGGGACCTGCAGAAGGCTGCAGCGCATCCCATAACTGCCAAAACTGCTACCTTGAAGCTGGGTTCATCCTCAGCAGGGGGTCGCCTACCTACATGTCCAGAGCACAAAGAGGCTGCAACAGAGCTGGGACTGTGGCCGGGGCCACAAGTGCCTGTTGACCAAGAGCTCCAGGACCTGGGCCATCTGGGCTTTGAGGTACATAATGTCCCGCCTGCCTCCAAGAGCCACCGGCAGTCCGGCCACTGAGGGAATGAAACTTGCCGTGACCCTCTCCAACCTAGCTTCCTTCACCGGGGCTGAAAAGCTGCACAGATGCTGCAGGCCCACGTCCCTCTCGAGCCAGGAGGCATGTTGGACACCAAGCACCGTGCACAGAGGGTATGTTTATCCTCTTGCGGGATATTCGCATTGCAGGCTGTGCAGGGGTGGAACCCTGACTTGCCTGATATGGGTCTGGTGTTGTGCATGGGCTTTGCCTGAACACCACTGCACTCTCAAGCACTGATTAATAGTGCAGCGGCGTCGCTCACCCACTGGCTGTGGTGCCGAACACCGTGCACACCGGTACCGTGGGCACCGGCGTGCACGCGTGCCCGCGGCACCGTATGCCCGTGCACTAGTGTGGCAGTGACACCAAGCACTGTGTGCACAGCGTGCACCAGTACAGAGCACTATGTGTACCGTGCAGGCGCTATGACTGTGCGCTGATGCTGTGGCGCTGGACACCGTGTGCCATGCAATGAGCACCTTGTGCACGAGATAGGCCCTAAGTACCAAGGGCTGTCTGCGGATACCTAAGTACCGAAGCATCGGGGGTCAGCTACGAAATTGTGCCTACCTAACTGTGCGGTGACACACACCTGGTCAGCGCGTGGCGTGCAACAGGGGGACACAAAAGGCCAAAGCCGCGGTGGGCGGTTAAAGCAGACATCAAAAACCACGGTAGAATAGATATTATGGCGAGAGCACACTGTTTGTTTGTGGCCCAACTCACTGGGGTGTGCCTCGCAACCCGGCGAGGTCTACTCAACAGCGGGGATCGGCAAAGCCTAACCACGTCGAGAACTGTGTTACTCTCAGAAAAAATGACAACCACTCACGGGTGACTACACAGGCAGCTGCACACACATGACAGACAGATAACAAAAGCGGCCTACCATGCAGCGAGGAGGCTGAAAGATAGAAAGGCAAAAAGGCTCCAGTCTTTTCAAAGCTGTTGATTCCAGGAAAGCGGCGTGCCAGCTTTCCACGTAATGCAAGGGAAATATAATCGACTCAATTCAACTCAAGAAGCTCTTTTTCTATCAACACGCTCAGCTCAACAGAGAGGTCTTACCCGTACCCGTCTTGAGAAGGAAAAAAATGGCTTCCTCAGGATGACAGATTTTATTCCCTCAGTGTGTGGGACCAGTGCATCATCAGGAAGGGACCTATCAGCATGGTATAGAGAGCTCAGCAAATACCTACCCAATGGGCAGGCATATCCCATACGTAATGTCATTGATGGTCATCTTGAATTGAAAGGGAAATGTACGTTCAGGTGTAAGAAAAAGGCATCTGTGTCGCACTACACCCGGCAGGAGATGGCGACAGTCAATATAAGACTTTAGTTCAAAAAAGAGACTGAACGGGCACAAAGCTGAAATACATCTGGCAGAGGAGAACATTCGACTTACAAAACTGAGACATGTTAAGGCAAAAATTAAAATCGACTGAGATGCTGGACTCCACCGTGAGGGAAGGCGATAAAGATGTCTAAAACACATATACTTTTTTCAAAGTTTAATTTTTTATTCAATTTAGATTTAGTTATTTCATTTATGCTAAGTAGGCATAAATAAAAAGCAACATTATTTGCATGCGTTATGTGCACTAACATTAAAAAGTGATTTGTGTGGTTTTGTTAAAAAAATATAAAACAAAATAAATAAAGTTGTGTATTACTCATTATTACCTCAATCTTATTAATTTTGTTAAATTAGGTTATATCATAAATAATGGCTTCTTAAAAAATAAAAATAAATATCTATTAAGAACTAACCTACTTCAAAAAACTGGATTTGTAATCTAATTCTTTGTAATCTCTGGATAAATGTAATCCAATAGTGACGTTTTCTGAAAAATAGAATCAAATGATCCAGATAAAAGTAATCGATCACAAAATATAGGATTACAAAATCGGATCACTTTGATCCAGATTAAAAGTTTGAAAACCACCCCTGATGTTGAAGAAGCCTTGCATTTGTGGTTTAAAAAGTGATCAGGAGAATGGGACATGCAGGTTTCAAGTACAGTTCACTGGCAATGTATACTTTTAAAAGTTTTAAAATGCACAGTGCTTTGAGATGTATATCGTTTCATTGTTCTGTAATTGGAATTTGATTTCAGTGTTACTGTAACTTCAATAAAAGCGACGGTGCATTTGGCTTTAGATTCATGAAAATACAAATGGCTGATAAGATACATTTTGCTGGTCCCTTGAAATCAGATTAGCGAGAATTGACTGTATGTTCTTCACACCACAAACCAGTACATTAAAATGCATGAGGCAATTTTTATAAAGAAACAACAGATTGCACTGTTGTGTTAGTACTGCAGTGCTGTTGTGCATCACATTTCACGGGGCGAGCTATGCCACCTGATAGTGTTTATTGACAGAGTTAGTAAACATATACACATGGAGAGAGGGCTCCGCCTCTTCCAGGCCAACATTTACTTGATCGATAGACACGATAAACAGGAGGGGGCCACCGTCTTTGAGGTGACCGACATACGAAGAGGCTCGCGAACCGGAAAAACAAATTAGTATTAATAACACAAAGAGGTTCGGCTCTTCCTGACCCAACATATACAGTAGGGGTTCCGTCGCTGAGGAGACCCGACAAACAGGAGGGGGGGCCACCGTCTTTGAGGTGACCCGACATACCAAGAGGGGCACCGTCTCTGAGGTTACCCGACATCTGAAGAGGCTACCATGAACCGGAAAAGAAAAACACTAAAGTTAGTATTTGTTAAAACATATAATGCGTGTTTCCACCTCTTTGAACCCAACATAATAGAAGGGGTTCCGTCGCTGAGGAGACCCGACAAACAGGAGGGGACCCTCACATAGAGCATCAGACCTGAAGAAGAATCCCAAAAGAAACATACATGCAGATGGAAGGGTTTGGCCGGGGGTCCCCTCTGACTCATGGAGAACCCTCCTCTATGAGGTAAATGAGCGGAGCTTAACAAAGGGTTGGAGAAAGTGGAATAACCCCCAAAAGATGGACCCCGGCTCCCGCTGGCCAACATGAAGAAAAAAGAGAACAGCAATGCATAGAAAGAAAAAAAGAAAACATTTAGGCGAAGAAAACAAACATAGCATTGACAAAGGGGTTAGTAGACTGTACCTAATGACTGAACCCTCTGCACAGTGGGAAAAAAACCCTTTCTTTAATTTATTTCTTAGGAAATCTTTGGTGGCTCAGGCAGAAGGTCGTCCCCACTCCGGACATACCTAGCAATGGACTGATGTGCGGGAGGATATTTCAGATGATGAAGAGCGAATATAACTTTCGACTGCTGATGAAGTCCAACGCCGTATATTTTTAATTAAATGCTGGTTAATGTTGGCTTTTCTTGGCCAAAGTAGCTGCCCTATTCTAAATGAATGAGGTGTAATTGCGAAGAAGACCTGCTCTGGACACCACGGTGGAAAGGTGTGTTGAAAACCAATGCCTTGATACAATGGCCCGGCTTGAAATTGATAAACAAAGGGTCTGAGGATGAAATGGCTGCGTTCTGCAATGTACTTCAACATGGAAGTGAAGGGACACAGAGGAGAGTTGATCTTAAGCTGAATACATTGTCCTTGCCTTGATTGATCTGTTTTGAAATGCGAAGAAATAATATGAAATGAGAATCTGGGATGAGCTTGAGGTCACTGCAGTGGATACCTAGGGTAGGAAAAGCTGGGCAATAGAAGGAACTGTATATTCAGAACATCTCAAAAACCCAAAAATGCAGATAGACACATGACTTCCATAGTTAAATCATCAAATGGAGAAAAAAACAGCCGTGGCGGAGGGTGAAATCAATTTACTGAGAATGTCTATAGAAATAGGCAGGCGAGCAGAAGAAGGAGCCGGAGCACTTGGAAATTCCTCGTAAAGGAGGCGAACGCTGGAATTGATAATAGAGTTGGGGAATTGATGGACATCAAGCGAAATTGATGCTGAATTCTGACAAATATAGTCTGATTGTAGCTGGTGCCAGATGTAGAGAGTCCTTTGCATGCTATGAACGCCATGATCCAGTCCTGGTTGAATGGGTAGGATTAATCCTGCTTTGTAAACAAAAAGTTACATAACATGCCCAACCTGTGAAGTGCAGGGATCTGGTAGATGGGGCAAGTGCTGATGCCATGTAATCTTGAGCTGAATTAAGTTCATTAATAGTTGGATTTAGTTGAAAATCAGCTGATTGAACTGTGGCGTTGCTGCTGGATATTGCAGAGCTGAGGGCAGCAAACTGTGGAATTTGAAAATCTGTAAGCGGAAAGAGCATCAGCTGCATTATTAAAAATGCCCGGTGGGTGGCGAGCTTGTATTAGGAAGTTATTAGAGACTGAAATCCATACTAGCTACCGTAGCAATTCATTATAAGAGCAGAGGAGGAACGTCCTTTATTTATATGCACTGTGGTTGAATTATCACAGTAAAATAGTATTGATTTCTTAGACCAGAGATGACCCCATAGCTGGGCAGCTGCTACTATTGGGTATATCTCTAGCAGAGCTGTGGTTTTTAGATGAGGAGATATGTTCTCGATTTCCTCAGGCCATGTACTGCAAAAACCATTATTAAATAGACCTCCGAATCCCAGAGATGAGGCATCAGTAAATAAAGCCATATCGTGAGGAGCTGAAATGAAATCATCATAAAACATAGAGAGACCGTTCCAGTGCTGAATAGCGCAGACCACATTTTAATATCTTTCCTAGCTTCTGAAGAGATATTTAAATAGGAGTCCAGACTTTTTGCTGTTGATGCCAAGCGTAGCAGCCGAGATATAAACCCTTGTGGAATGATCGTATTGCAAAATTAAAGTAACCCAGCAATGAAAGAAGTGCCCGTTTTTTAATTGTTTTACTGATCTGAAAATCCTGAATGAACAAACGAATATGGTTAAGTTTAGACTCAGGCAGGCGGGCTTCAAACTTTTCTGTATCTAGAATGATTCAAGGAATTCCAAAGAATGAAGGGGACGATTGATTTCTCTTCTGAAAGCGGAACGCCAACTTCAGAAAATAAGCTTTTAAGATTGGAAATCGCTTCTGCTGGTGCATCTGAAGGAGAAATTACTAAAAAATCGCCCAACAAGTGGAGCAAGAACGGGACATGATAGATATTAAGAAGGATCCAGCATAATGCTTCCGAGAGGGTATCAAATATCTTGGGCTGCTGCGCAGCCGAAAGTCAGTGAGTGTAAAATAAAACTTCCCTTCCAGCATATACCAAACAGGTGACGAGAGAAGGATGGATTGGCGTTTTTAAATGCGTCTGATATATCTGCTTTTGCTAACCAGGAACCACGACCTGCTAATTTAATTGAATGTATTAAAGTCTGCAATAGTGATGTAATACGAGGAAAATTGATCTTGGGGAATTAATGAGTTAATGCTGCTGGTGCTTGACCCCGTGGTGCTGATAAATCAATAATGAGACGCTTTTTTCCTGACATTTTCCTCGTGGCAATGCCGATAGGATTAATTCTATATACTGGAAAAGGAGGAGCTAAAAATGGACCGACTATAAATCCTTTTTAATTTCTTTTCGATGAGAGATTGCACTGATTGTGGTTCTTGAGTCGCTGAATAAAAGATTTTTGCTTTGGAGCAGGAAGAAGGAATTTGAGTAAGACCGTTGAAAAACCATTTTTTAATCCGTCGATCAGGTAATTAATTAAGTTACTGTCGAGATGATTCTGTAATTTACTTGATAACGCCAGGATGTTTATAGGAGTAAAGGCGGTGAGCATCGGGAAAGTCACTGCGTTTTAAAGGGCAGATTGTATTAGCATGGCGCCACCGCAATTGCTGCACATGTGGATAAAATTGCATTGCCTATTCGAACAGAAGCCAGTATTGAAATTATTTGCAGATTTGTCTTCCTCCTGAAAATCTGATACTGCGCCCGTGTTGTCTTTCCTTGTAGATTGATCGAGGAGCTGAAGAATGTATAGGATTAGTTACTGATCTGTATGAATTGCTGTGAAACCGGGTGCTTTAGAAGTTGATGCAATTGCAGCTTTTAGGGCAGAGGGCTGTTGAATGAGCTGTTGAAGCGCAGACCCCACATGCATTAGCCCTTAAACCACCAAAATTCTATTAAATAGATCTGGATCAGGTTTGCCCAATTGATGATGTGATTATCTGCTGCCAATATCGCTGCTGCTTTTGCAGAGAATGCTTTATGATACTCATAAACATAGTCCCTCCATTATCTGATGAACAGCTCCACGATGTAATATTCGTAAGATTCCAATTCAGCTCTGCGGTTAGGATATACCGAGCATAACACATCTCTGAATATGGAGAAAGCAAGGACAAACTCCCCTAATGTAAGATTTTTAAGCAGTCTGGGATCTCTGGATTTTAAAGTTACCGCCAATTCTCACAATCGACCACTCTATGGTCCAAGAATTCGAAGTCGTCATTAATAGTGAAACAAGATTAATGTCCTTACCTTCGAGAAGCACGTCTCTGATTTGTGGAGATATAGTGTGACGATCTAGCTGCCGTTGGAGAGGAGGATCCGTATGTAGATGCGTAGCAAGGTTGTATATTGAGAATCTGCTTCGCTGGCTGAAATTGGGGCTGGACCGGAAGAAGCTGTAGGGCGCTGCAGTATTTGATGCTGAAATTAATGGCTGCGCTGTAGATTGTTTTCCTGTTCCATAATAGACACCCTTTTTCTAGATCCGACAGTTGAGAACTGACGAAGATAGAGTATCGGGAAAAGGCTGCATAAATGATTTTATCTTGTTGAATATTTGCGAATGCTGGTTCAATGGCTGGCTGCTGGTTAGCGGTGCTAGTTGTGGGGGTGGTTAGATCCGGAATAGACTGCCTGCTGTCTGTTTTAGGACGCTAGATGGCTGGGCGTGGCTGATTATGTTTATTCGGAGGACTGACTGGTTCTGCTGAGACTGAATTGCAATAGAGAATGAAAGAGACTCTCTATCACTCCCTGCGGAATCGCATTACCATTTTTAAGGAGGGTTTTATCAATTTATTCATGGGCCAGTCCTTCCAAAACAATCGATCCGGAGGGGCGTCCTGAGGTCGAAGGCGCTTGGATCGCCCGCGAATTCGATGTTTGGGTGGAAGGAGCGATGAGCAGCATTTGAACTGGAACCTGGTCGAGCCTGATCAGGAGCCTGATCAGATGTAACTGAAATAGCAGAAGGGAGAAAAACAGAACTGGATGGACCCTGGATTGAAGCTGAAGGAGAATGATCTGTTAATGACAGAAAATCCTGGGAATCCTCTGAATCCGATGACAACTGCTGTAAGTACTCCATTATTGAGGTACATAAAAAGTAGATGGGTCTTGAAATCGCTTAGGTTTAAGCCAAAAACGAAAAAACACAAGAACCCGAGGTAGAGGTGACTAATGTTTAAATAAGGTAGGTTTAATTGATGACAGCAGATGATAGGTTGTTGGTGCCTAGCTCCGCCCCCTGAACCCCACCTATAGGTTAACATAAAATAACATCCATATATTATCAGTTAATCTGCTAGAGTAATCAAATCACAAATATTACTCGTCAGTAATTCATACATAGACACGCTGTGGTAACTTCAAGAAGCTAAAATGTAAGTGTGTTAATTAAACGAAGCGCCTGACGCCGCTCGGAACTTTCGCATTTTTAAATCCTAACGGTCTCTGCTCAGCGGAGTGGAATGTTCAGGAGCCGGTTGCCCAGCAGCGTCTCCCCCTCCTTCTGCCCGCCCCCTCTCTCCCTCTCTCGTTGCTCCAGCTAGGAGTTCACATTCAGCTTCCTTAGATTATATAGCGCCATTCTTTACTAACTCTTACAAATGAGCTTATTGGAGGCTTCGTGTTTTTAAGATGGTTCAGGTGCAGTCCGGGCAGACTGACTGGAGCATCATTACAGTATACCGCACTGCGCTCGGCTTTGTGTGGAGGCTGATACACAAAATAATGAACGACTGGTAAAGAAATCACATGGATTGCTTTTGAATGCTAAATGTGTCTCTGGTATTCTAAGCATTACCTACAATTAATAACTCGGCTATATTCATATTCAGAATGTGATACAGTATTAAGACAGGGTCCAGTATTAGAAATAAATAAACATGCTTGAAGAGAAACAGCAGTGATGTTTATTGCCCATTCCCATCCATTCTCTATATGTTTCTACATTGTGGTTGCAATCCACAGCTGCTCTTATCTGTATTATGATATTGTGTATTGTGATATTTTATAATGTGACACTTTGTACTGTTATAACTTGTAACCTGGATAAGGGTGTCTGCTAAGAAATAAATACTACGACTACTGAAGCCACAACGGTCAAGTCTCAAGTCTGGTAATAGCCACCCTGATTGAACACACATACACACTGACATACAGACACATGCACACACACACTGACACCCCCACACACCCCCACCCCCCCCACACACACACACACTCACACACACACTCACTGACACGCACACACACACTGACACCCCCCAGACACACACACACACCCACCCCCCCACACACACACACTCTCACACACACACACACTGACAGACGCACACACACAAACACACACAGACACACGCACACACTGACACCCCCCACACACACACTCCCACCCCCCCCACACACACACACTCTCACACACACACTCACTGACACACACACACTCACGCACACACACACACTCACACACACACACTGACACACACACACACACTCACTGACACACACACTGACACAAACACACACTCACTGACACACACACACTGACACACACTCACTGACACACACACACACGCACACATACACACACACTGACACACACGCACACACACAGGCAGACACAGACACACACACACACTCACACTCACTGACACACACACACTGACACACACACACACGCTGACACACACACACACTGACACACACACACATACACTCACTGACACACACTCACTGACACACACACACACACACTCACTGACACACACACACTCACTGACACACACACACACACACCCTGACACACACACACTGACACACACACACACACATACACACACCCTGTAGCAATGTCATTGTTATTTAATAAACATTAATTATAACTTTTATAAGTATTTGAAAATAAATCACATTAAAAAATATGTGATTTAAGTAATTCCAGCGGACACTAAGAAATGTTTCTAATGTATATAGATATAAGTTAAAGTTAAAATATAATTTAAATTAATATAATTTCGATTTAAATGGCAGTTAGAATGTAAATCCATTTCTATAACGGGTCTCATAATAAACTGGGACCCGTTACCATTATCCTGTGTATTTAGAAAATGGATTTTACTCTTCCAGAAACGTTAGCTTTTATATAAGGGAAATATTTTCTTGTTTTAAAACTTGCTGGTATAATATGCTGTGCGGTCCAGTGGTTAAAGAAAAGGGCTTGTAACCACGAGGTCCCCGGTTCAAATCCCACCTCAGCCACTGACTCATTGTGTGACCCTGAGCAAGTCACTTAACCTCCTTGTGCTCCGTCTTTCGGGTGAGCGTTGTTGTAAGTGACTCTGCAGCTGATGCATAGTTCACCCTAGTCTCTGTAAAGCCTTGGATAAAGCGTCTGCTAAATAAACTAATAATAATATAGCCTACATATGCATTATGATAGCCTTAATTACAAAATACACAACATAAGAACATAAGAAAGTTTACAAACGAGAGGAGGCCCCATTCAGCCCATCTTTGCTTTCGTTTGGTTGTTATAACATTGATCCCAGAATCTCATCAAGCAGCTTCTTGAAGGATCCCAGGGTGTCAGCTTCAACAACATTACTGGGGAGTTGGTTCCAGACCCTCACAATTCTCTGTGTAAAAAGTGCCTCCTATTTTCTGTTCTGAATGCCCTTTATCTAATCTCCATTTATGACCCCTGGTCCTTTTTTCTGTTTTCAAGTCAAAAAGTCCCCGGGTTGACATTGTCTATACCTTTTAGGATTTTGAATGTTTGAATCAGATCGCTTACGTAGTAGTCTTCTTTGTTCAAGACTGAATAGATTCAATTCTTTTAGTCTGTCTGCATCGACATGCCTTTTTAAACCTGGGATAATTCTGGTTGCTCTTCTTTGCACTCTTTCTAGAGCAACAATATCCTTTTTGTAACGAGGTGACCAGAACTGAACACAATATTCTAGGTGAGGTCTTAGTAATGCATTGTGAAGTTTTAACATTACTTCCCTTGATTTAAATTCAACACTTCTCACAATATATCCGAGCATCTTGTTAGCCTTTTTATAGCTTCCCCATTGTCTAGATGAAGACATTTCTGAGTCAACATAAACTCCTCGATTTCTTTTTTTCATAGTTCCTTCTTCAATTTCACTATCTCCCATATGATATTTATAATGCACATTTTTATTGCCCGCATGCAATATGACAATAATAAAACAAACATGGTGTAGCAGGTTCATAGAGAT